>CM031240.1:633151860-634351860 GCA_018340775.1 Taxus wallichiana var. yunnanensis
AAGGGACCTTCATGGCTTGACCTACAACCATGAGGTTTGAGAGGGAAATCCCTCTCTCTTCCCCTACATTCTCCAAAAACCATCAATCCAAATGATGGTGGAGAGAAAACAAGAAAAAAAAACAGAACAAACAACAACTACATTCATCATACACTTCTCAACACATATTTCACACACATTATTTCATTGATCAAGCATACATACAAGATAAGCACAACTAAGAAGAAGAAGGTTAAGAACCCTACCTCTATAATGCTTTCCAAGACTCTAAGCTTTTCCCCTTTGTCCAAGCTCCCTTCCAAGCTCCCAAAATTCTCCAAGTGCTCCAAAAAAAATGAACCAAGAAGACCCATTCTTCCCACATGAGGAAGAATAAAAAGAGGAACCCAAAAGTTTCCTCACCAATGGGAAAGTGACAAGTGTCACCCCCTCTCCTCTCAAGAGTCAAAGATTCCAAAAACTAAATAAGTAAGAGTAAACTCACCTTTTATCCCTTTTCACCCAAAATACCAAAAACTAAAATAAAACAAAGTGGAGCAACTTTTAACACTTTCACACAATCCAACCATCTTACATGGATGGTGACTAAAGAGGGCTAAATGGGAGGAAACTCCTCCAAACCTTGAAATAGGCCCCCTACCTATTAGGTAGGGTCCAGGGCCCATTTTCATGCTAAGGAACCCCAAACTCAAAAGGGGTCCCTAAAATTACCCAAAATAACCCAATTTCGGGTTTGGCATGCTTGGGCACATGGGTAGAGGGTGTGGGGTCCACCCAAGGTTCACATGTGGTCCCCATTCACTTCTACCAACACACACACACTTTCCAAAACCAACATTTAACTTAAGATAAGATCATTAACCTCTAAGCTAGTTTACTTAATAAAGCACACCCTAAACACAATTAATTTTACAAGACATAATTACATTACAAATTGAGGGTTCACCCATGGTGCCCAATTAAATACATCTAATCTAAGGCCTCAAACATTTGGCATGGTTAGGACTCAGCCCGTGGGCCGCTTATGCACAATTGCGTAGCTGCCCTGAAACCCATGCTCTCCTATACCATCACTGCACACTCATTGCACACATTAACCACACTCGTCCAATATAGTAAACATCATCTATACATCACAATATCAATCAAACTTATAATGTCCGAACATAATTTACAATTGATAGTGCAATGCATCCAATTATCCACATAGTTTGTCATGAATCATCCACAATATAAAATTGTAACGACATATACACTTAGGTTAGCATGAAAATCACCATCATTAAATCCAAAAACACTATATCATCAATCAACCATTTAGTGTCATCACATCATACCACAATATCAGATAGACTAATCATCTAAAAATGCCATAATAAGTCTATCATATAACCCAAATTCTTAGTGTCATCAAAACATCATAAAGGAACCAACGAAATATATCACAAATATTTCATATGAATCTAATCCAATTGGCGCTATAATGAGAGCCCCAAAATGCCATAATGTCCAAGATAAGAATAAAAAATATCATAGTAAAATGTCCAAAAACCACTCTATCGAGTCTCAATCAAAACATGTCTAGAAATAAAGGAACCAACGCATAATGCAGCTAAAAGCGATGAGGGTACTAAATTTGGAACATTAAACATTGTGAGCTCATGCCTTGAATGATTGGAAACCAAAAGTGAAGCTGAATAAAATTGAAGATGACGGGTGAATATTTATATCATTTGAATAAGCCTTAGTCTTTTGAACCTTTTTATCCTTTGAAACACTACAACGCATCCCAAAATTCCAAGTTTTTGAGCTCATGCCTTGAATGATTGGAAACTTGAGACGGGTGAATATTTATATCATTTGAATAAGCATGTAATATTCAACATGATGATTTGAATTCATCCATGAGATGAGGATAAGAGAAATATGATCATTTGATGAGTTAATGTGAGGAATTTTATGCAACATGCTTCAATAATTTGATCAACATACTCGCGAAATGAGAAACACACCGAGATCGAATGCTCCACTGTGACCAAAATTGGGAACTAAGAAGGTTCTTCTCCTTCTTGAGATACAATGTCATTGTCCACTCTTTTCAAACATGAGTTATACCTCTATGAATGTTGAAATTTTTGATACACCAATGACCATTTTGAATTGTTTCAAACACTTACTATTTTTAGTAAGTTCTTCCCGGGTGACTAGTTTTGGAAATTTTGTTGAATTATAAGTTTTGAGAACTTTTCCAATTAGGGAATTAATCGAGTGTCTTGAATCCATTCATCCTTTTACCTAGTAATCTAATTAAGTTCCTTTAATTAAAAATTAATAAAAAAATGCATTGGCCATGGGGTGTCGGATCGGGCCTTAAAATGTCTCCAAAAATTCTACTTCTCACCGGGATGTTTTGTTCCAATTTTCAGGGGTTTCACTTGTCCAAAACTTCACGAAATGAAAACTGAATTTTCAGGCCTATATTTTCTTATTCAGATATGGAATAATGTAGAGAAATAATATTCCAACAAAACTCCAATAATACCTATTTTCATAGGGTAAGAAAGTTCTCATTGGAAAGATAATTTTTCGAGGATCTCATGCTCCGATTTTTAGCTTGTTTGGCTTGCTTCAACTTTGGATGTCTAAGAAAGAAGTTATACATGGCGTAAAATTTTATATGAACATAAAAAAATTGTGGATGGAATAAATGAGGTCATGTCAAAATTGATTCCAAATTCATTCATCTAGCAAAGCTTCTTTCAAGTTTCTTAGAGATCGACTAGGGGTTTGCGAGATATGAGAAAACTTATGTTCTTGGCATGGGATTTCTTAGTGTAATATTTTCATGAATAGGATATAGCAGAAATGGATGGAATAAATTTTTAAAAATTAGATCCAAAATATTAAATTGAGATATTAATATTTAATAATTAATGCTAATTAAGGAAACCCACCACTTGACTCATTTGCAACACTTTCTTTTTAACCCAGACATGGGTGAGTTGGGACTTATTAAATGGGCACTGGAGCATCCCAAGTCCCTTACCAAATTTAGTATGGTGACATGAGATGTAAATTTTCATCATTCTTGGAAATATTTTTCAATGATAAAGTCAACATGAGGAGGGGGAATTCTTGATGAGCCGGGTGAGTGGAAAAACATGCCCCATGGAAAAGTTGTGACTTCGAGAGCCAAGAGAGAGAAGGCTTACATTGTGGCACATTATTTATCACCTGATTCAAATTTGCACCAGGTGAAAATAAGATCCAAATTTTAAAAATGGTGCCAAGAGTGAGCTTCATCATGGAAAGTGGGTAGTTGGAAGACATGAGTGGATAACATTCATCTAACACCTAAAGATGTCACTTAAGTGAAGAAAATCCACTTCTCTCTTGGGGTGCACTTTTTGCACTTCATGAAATTTTGTACCATGTGAAAATTTTCATCAAGGCCTTTCAGGTGTGCTATGGGTCCTACTGATCATGTAGAAGGGGCCATTTTGACCAGTGATTACACAACACTCCCTAACCACCCGTAAGAAATGTTAAGTGACACAAAATTCTTTCCTTTATCTCCTCACCATGCTGGCACATGTTTTTACACCCAATGCACCTTTTCACCAAATGAAAATTTTTAAAACTACATCTAATGTGTGAAAATGTGCCATATACACATTTGGAAACCCACCTTCACCAACTGTTGTTAAAAATAGACACTAGAGAGTGAGGTTTTTCCTTGGGAGCTTTCCGAGAGTTACCTAGGAAAATATTATATTATTTTGAATCCAAAAGGGATTATAAGATCATTTCCATTAGTTTTAGGTGCCAATTCTTCCTGAAAGTTTGAATTTAGCTCCTTTTTATTCTACTTGAGCTTGTGTGCCAATGAAAATGACAACCACCAAAAGGTATGATGATGAAAATGACAATAAAAACATTTTGAGTGAAGAGGTAATTACATAGGTCATCTTGGGATTTAAATCACATCAAATATTCATAGAACTCCTAGAATGCTCATTTGAATCTCCACTAGGATCAAGGATCTTCATCTGCACTGTCAAGCCAATATCTCAAAATCTAGACAATAGAATCTCCTGAAAAATTTTGAAATGTGAAGTAGGAATTCTTATATTTCGATGAGAATTTTTCACTCCAAAAAATTACTTGAGGCTTCTATAATATCAAGAACAATTTTAATATCATTTATTACTTGCTTTAATTTCCCATCATCATGTTATAAGTAGCCCATTGTTTCATAGATTGTTCCTAAACCTTATTTTTCTTACATAATTTCCATAAAATACCTCTTTTTATAACTACCTCTTGTTATTTTTCTGAAACAATTTCCATAATTTCACCTTTTCCCGCATCATGTTATAACTACCTAGATGTATTATATAATTACCAAGTGCAAAAACCCAAAAGAAATTCCTTCAAGTCAATCAAATTGAATCCATGAATTTCCTACCACCAACTTACTTGTACATGAAAAAACTTTAAAATCAAGTTATCACACCCATTTTGTCCATGATGGGGGTTTACATATTTATTAATTGGCTAGAGGGCATGTTTACATTACCGGATCAAGAATTTTTAGTGTGAGCTTAGTTATCATGGAAACGTTTTTCTAATTTTCATGATAGATATTTATCACAAGAAAAATATTAGGAGGGTTTTATATATGAGAAAAAATAAAATCATAAAGATATGTCATTCAAGTTTGGAAAGGAGATTATGAACCCGTGAGGAGGCCTCAAAGAATTTTTAAAGTTACTATCAAACAAATTTGAAGTGGTTTTCTGGTCTAACAATCTAGCTTCCGTTGAATTTGAAAAGATGACAAAGGATTTGTAAAAAATAGTAATTAAATTGAAATTAGTACTTATTTGGATAAAATAAAGTTGTAATGTCCAAGCAAGAGTTGCAATTAAAGATCTACAAAAGGTTTGGAGTAGAGATGATATTTTTACAGCTCTAAAGACACATTGTGTATCGAAATAGGTACAAGGGGAAACCTTGCAGAAAATTTTATGGTGGGGAGGAAAAGAAATGGAGAAAATTGTTCCAAAGATATGTGGTTGGTGACCAATTTGTATAAAAACTTATCACTGATAACATCTCAGTGTTTTGATGTTGTAGAGGGTGTCAAAAAATTGGAGCAAGAAAAAACTAAATAACTATTTACCATTTCAAAATGTTTTTATAATGATACTACTAAACATTGTAAAGAAGATACATTCATATGTTCCTTTTTAATTTTATATGTTGATATTTTACATTTATTAGTTAAGAGTATTTATATGTTCACTGCATATAAGTTGAGAGTATAAATTTATAATTTTTTTGTGTGAATTACCAAAATAGAATATTAATTTAACAATATCATGACATGTTTTTTTATCACATTTGGAAGACTAAATTAATTATGAGCTATTTTTATAAATCAAATTGGGGAGCCTCCGTAATTACTATTTTTGGGAGTTTAAGGTTTGATGTTTGTATTTTTGGTATTGGAGAGAACATAGCTCGTAATAGGGCTCCCAATTTTAGAGACGAGAATACCAAATACTTTGCAATAATATTTAGTGTTGAATTGATCGAATCGCATTATAAAATTTTGAAATTTTATTATGGTATACATTTATGGATTCAACAGTTATGAAGTACATGTTCATTAAAATATTTACTTGGTTGTGAGATACCGACTTCAGGTTGATTTTGGGATGTGGCCAATGTAAGCTCAAAATAAATGCCACAACATATACTAGAAATTTTTGGTATTTTCTATGGTGAAAACAATATACTTTTGATTGATGAAGTGAGATTCATTTTGTACAATTTTAATGAGGAAATTATTCTCAAAACCCCAACATGATGGAGATTTGATGGAAAATATATGAATTATTCATTGATTTGTAGTCAATTGTGTACATGGCTGATTTATGCAAGATAACACAAGAACATGTGTAGATAACTAAAAACCTTTAAATTTGCTATTGGTCTCTGAATTATATTTATTTCTTACAAAATAGACACTATAATTACATTTATATTGTATATAATAACTACCTTAAATTTTTAAAGAATTTTCATCCGCAAACATTTTTCCCCGATTCAAATATTTTATGAAAAAATGTTATTCCTAGTACAATGTGAAAAAAGAATGTAAATTTTATTTTTGGCCTAATTCACCACCCACAACCATTTGATTATTTTTTTCTTCATTTTCAAATAATAACATATGCAACATGAAACAATTAATATTATATTTAAATGGAATTCGAACACACCATTCATAAGGTTGATTCGTCACATGAGATTGTAAAAACACTTGGTGGAATCAAGCTCAAAAATAAATATTATTTTACTATACCTAATGTCAAAAATAATTTAAAAATATATCTATGTAAATCACATATAAATTCAAACGTTAATGGCATGATGCCTTCATTCCTTTCATACATTGGATTTGAGGTTGACAACTTTGAGTTTATATTTACACAATAAGATTACATCATGTACAAACATACCAATTATAAGGGTTCTAGGTATCCAAAATTATTTATTAAAACTATTAGGACCATTTGATTCAAGTTTAATGCATATTACAATTGTAAACATATAGTGATTATAGATGACTATTTGTATAAAAAACTCAATGATGTCGGGAACTACCTAATTGTTAAGACATTTAACATATTATATAAATCAAAACAAAATTACTTGAAAGATGAGTTGTGGCCTATGTTACAACCATTGAAGGATGTGGAAGACATCAAATATATCATTAAATCAAAAATTAAATTTTAATTATTTAATTTCCTAAATTCAATTGAAAGCACCATTGTGTAATATATTTTTCTAATTTGTGAGTCTATCTTTGGGGATGGTTTTAAACTTAAATATGCTAGAAAAAAACATATAATTCACTTATGTAGTGTGTAATTCTATATTTAGTAATGGTCTCATATGTACATATATGCATGCCTAGAAATGAAAGTACAATTACATAACCATATTATGATAAAATCTTAAAATGTTTATGTTTATGTATAATGTAAGTCTTTCTTTAGCAATTTTATAATACGGTAAAGTAATAAAACAATTTTATTTCAAATGATATACTGGTATATAAAAAGGTTAAATAATATTTTTCTCGTGTAGTGGATCGCTTTTTGATTAATTTTAATTTACTTGATGTTTTACTATTCCTTTAGTAAAGTTATAATATGTAAATATGGCCTACTAGAGGAATGGTATTACAATTAATTACATAACAAGCTGGTGATGTTTTTGGATTATTAAAGGTTTGATATTTTAAAATTGAATTAAAAAAACCGTATAAATATAATTTGGTTTACTCATCTAGCCAATTTAAAGAATTTGAAAGAAAGGAAAAGGATTGAAGATGAAGTGACAATGGGATAGCTTTCCCTTGTTGCAATCCTTAAGCAATCACATGATACAAGTGCCACTTCGAAGAATGATGCACAAATTTTTAACATTGCTTTAATAATTAAGCTATTAAATTAAGAGATGAGGGTAGATATGGAGAGAGTGGGAGGGAGTGATGAGGAGATAGAGAAATAGATAATATCTGGTTGAGAGGAAAATATTATATGTTATCTTTTGATAGCATTTCATTCTATCAACGGAGCTACTTGTAGAATGCAAGATATATGAGATGCATTTTAGTTCATTTAAATCAACTAAAAATCGTCATAAGGAAGTTAAGGTCCCACATATGAAGCTAAGACCCTTGTAGAAGGGAAGGAAATTTTCCAAATATCATACATTCCATCTTGGGTAGATCATACATTTAGGGGAATGAAACAACTAAATAGAGTAAAACACATAGTATGTCAAACATCATTATTTTCCTATGAGAATTTTATTTTTTGTGTAACCACATATATTGGTAAGACAAATGTTGCAATGTTAAACATAATTAAACTTATTACTCTCAATTGGAGTCCGATGGTTCTATTCACTCGAATACTTATATAATTATTTTTATAACACCTACAAAAGCATTAGTTTCAATAGTGGTCGAATTTAAGGATTTGACAAATTACCAATAACCTCCATAACTAGTTCTTTCATAACTATCATGTAAACAATCTTAAACTTAATTGAATCAATGGAACCATATTGATTCCAAATGAGTGTAATTTGTTGAAGTATGGTTAACATTTCAACATTGGTCCTACAAACACCTTTTCTTATATAAAAATTCTCATCGATAAATAATTTAGCTTCAAAATCTCTCGCTCTACACTCGTATTTAATTCCATCATTGACCTAAATTAATAATCTACCAAATGGATTAAGGTAAATGTGAATTTTATATTCATAATTTTATGCTATTATAGAAATAAAATAAATATGCAATTAATTATAGAAATTACACACAAACAACAAAGAAATAAAATTTTAAAACCCTAATAGCAAGGAGGAGAAAGAAGTACTTAGTTTATTCACAATAAAATTTGTAGTTTACTAAAGTGCTAAAAAGGTGAGAAAAGAAGTAGGCGCATCGCATAATGACCTAAAAAATGTAGATTTGGAGAAATAGGCTCCACCGGGGTGCCTAGAGAGGGATAGGGCATCCATGGGAACCCTAGGCCTGCTTCTAGTCACCTGGTCGGTAGAAAAGATTAGGAAACCTCCTCTAGGCGGTCACAAGATGTTCACTATTTGTATCCTTTGGCCACTCGGGGTTATACCAAGATCTCTCGAGGTTGTTACAAACCCGTAATGAAATATGAACCTGCAAAACCCTCAAATATACATCAAATCCTAAAAAGGGAAGATGCAGAATGAGGGGTTAGACTATCCTCAACTATCACAATGTTGAACTTATGAATGAGCAAAGGCATTACATCTCGGACCCAATATAGTTCTATGTGTGTGTTTGTGGAGTCTTTCCATAGGTGGATCTTCTGCGATTCCATCTTGATAGTGAGAAAGTAAGATAGATATAGAGAAATCTAATAGATGTATACATGGGATAGAATGAACTTCCCTCCTATGAAGCATAGATGCGTAATAACCATCCCCTGTGTCCCTTGGATGGTGCTAGATGGATGTAATGGATCTTTTAGATGCTTTACGATGCAACTTTAGGTGGCGATAGCTAATGTTTAGTGTTTGTTCCCTTATTATGATCACATAATTATATCTTTATATGATTCCTTTGCTTAACTTTCATAATTAAGCCCAAAAATTATGACTACCAAAAAATAATATTTTCAAATGGATAAAAAGGACCCAAAAAGTATGAGTAAAGTACAAAGGGGTCTGGGAACCCAAAAAGGACAAGAGAACCTTGTGCTAGCATCCCGGCTACGTGTTGGTGTCTAGGGTGATAAAATTCAAAATATAAGAGGGAAAATTAAGCAAGTAAGGGTGCAAGACCAAAAGTGGTAACGGAAAGAAAAAAAAGGTGCCCGAAGACATGGGTTAATTATTACTTTTCTCACTTAGGAATCCTATAAGTTGTAGTATGCAATCAATAATAGATAATTACCCAAAGTGTGTGATTTTTTGTCTACATTTTCCCCCACTTTATGTTGGTGAGTGGAAATCTAGGTAACATAATGTATATAGATATGCATACCTGATAACCATGTAAATCGATGATGAAAGCATGTTGAGGGTCTAAATAAAGAATGGAGTGATAAAAATTTAAATCATGGATGCTAAGGAGGAGAATGTGGAATTTTTTTATGAAAGTGAAGGTACGGTGGAAACATGCATGTGGATGTCGCAATGTACATGATTTTGGCATTGTTGTTGTTTTTTTGTTGTAAAAATGTTGATGATGTTGACTACGCTTCCCATACAGACAACCCTACAAAAAGATGAACAATCAACTAGTCAAATATGTGTAAAAATATGTAATATGTTTTGAAAATGTGAAAATGTAATATGTGCACCTAATTCGTGATGAGAAAAAGGGTGTAGAAATGATCCCGAAGATGTTGTAGAGGACTAAGTTTTCTGGGTGATCTCACACTAGTTGTTTCATCTGCAAGTTTTTGGGGCAATCTCATGCCAATGTCATGGGAGAAGTGTAGGGATAAAATTATGGTGTTGTCCTCTAACATTTAACTTCTTCCCATAATATAGGACAACACTATAGATGGTGTGTAAAATCGGTGAATTTGGTAAGGACTTTACACCTTGTACAAGCCGTTGTTTGGAGTTTTGTAGACTATGCGTAATGACCAATCATTATATAATTTCCCTATTTACTAAAATCCATGAAGGACATTACTGTTCTAAGGACCCGTGTTTGATTCTAAGCCCTATCCAAAACTGAAACCTATGTTGTAGAAGTATTGTGTTATGTTGTGTAATGCTCGTAACAATATATGGGGTGACTGATTTAGTCAAATGATTCACCCCTTGTTTGGGGTGCATTCGACATCGGTGAAGGAATATGCTGCCAAAAATAGGACCGAACATTGTGCTAAAAATGTGGCCTACAAGGGGAAGAGAATGTGCTTACTATAAACAAAGACACATGTAAACAAAGTGGCCATGAGACAAGTGTTAGTACAAGCAAATACAAACATGCATGTATAAGACGAAATATAATCTAAGAATACAATGTGTAAGCTAAGACACAATTAAACATGAAAGAAGATAAAATTGACCGTGAAAATTTGGTTGCAAACATGGGACACCACTCATGATTTGGCAAGACAATCAATACCAAAGTTTCTGTAATCACAAAATATAATGGTAAAAGACCACAAACAAGAGCATACAAAGAGAAAAAAAAGTGATGTAACAGATAACCATGGAAATAGATAGTCCTCCATGAAAAATGTTTCACACGAAGCACTGTTTGCATGTTAGAAATATAAGAAATTATGTCAAAAATGTATAATCTGATAAAGTAAAGTGCTATAAATAAGAAGAAAAAATAACACCCGTAGTGTATGAAAGTGGAGGCCCCCAAGACCCTCTATGGGATTGGTAATAGGTACTTGCACCAAACATCCATGTTGCGTGTAATAGATCTATTTAATGTGATCACAACTAGAAACCAAGTGAATGTGTATCCATGCATGATAAAGATAATGAAATACAAGATATATCTCTAGCATGTGTAATAAATTACACATGTATGCAAAAGTTATAAAGAGTAAATTCAACCAATATATACATTATGTTATGGATGAGGTAGAATGGAATGTGGTGTGAATGATAGGAGCCACGTGCCCATCGAGTGGATGTGTATATATGCAATGAGGTTCATTTTTTATGCCCCCTCAGTAGTCAAGAATGAACCATAAACGAGAGTGTGTCATTGGGAAATGGTTTGAAATGTGTGTAATAGAAATATATGATCATCAAAGTGCAAAGAGTAAAGTGTAAGCATGTGAGTGATTGATTGAGTGAATGTGATGAGGTCCATTTGATATGTATACCCTCAGTAGTTGAGTATGGACCGTGGAACTAGAGTATGTCATAAGGTATTGTGCCACATTGGTTGTGTAAGAGATATGTGTCTTGCATTGTGTTTTTTGTGTAGGAGATAACGATGTTGTGAATATGTCACGTATGTAAGATGTTAGGAAGTTTTGTGAAAGATATTAATTTTATGAGTGTATAATGTTATGTGTTGTTTATTGTTTCGTTGAGTTAGTTCGATGAGTAGGTGTGAGTACTATGTATTGTTTGGGTGTTGAATATGTGTTAGAGGAAGAATAAATTGCAAGTATTATTTATTGTGTAGTGATGTATAGGATGCATATTTTGCAATTTGTAAGGATAATTGTTGTGTGTTGTGTGTTTTATCTTGTGTGTGTGAGGTTCATGTATATAGGATACCCTCAACATTCAAGTGTGAACCAAAGAACAAGAGTTTGTCATTAGGAAATGATGATACAAATGTATGATGTAGATGAAAGACTAGGTGTGATGTGTATAAGAAGCAAGATATCTGATGATGCAAGGAGAGGGGGAGTATGATGCCCCCTTATCATATCTCAAGATGAGGGTGTTATTTTAATCATGATTTTTAGGGACACATGATGGGAGAGTGTGTTATATGTTCAAATAGATGGTGATAAATGCACATATATATGAATGAGAATGTAGTAGGTAGATATGTTGATGAAGCATGTAATGCAAAGATGAAATGAGGTTCTTATTGTAAAATATCCCTCAAACATCATGAAATAACCATAAGAACAAGAGTTCATAATGAGGAAATGAAAAATGTGTTCGTATGTGATAGTGTAGGTATGATCACGATGTAAAAATAAGACACTTGGTGACGTTAGGGGTGTGGTAAGAAATAGGTGTGATGACCCCCAAGTATGTGGTGATGAGGGTGATCAAGTAATTTCATCTAAGAGGTCATCACTATAATGATTAAAATCAAACAGTGAAGCATCAAAAACTTGATAAGTGATAGTTTTGAGTTGATCAAGAAAGGATTCATTGAGCCATAAATTATACATTCCCATAGCGTACTCCTCATTAGTAAAAGGAGGTAATGGACATCCATGTGCATACCAACAAGTGAGATTGGGTGAATAGCTGAGAAATGAGTCATTGCAAATGAATACACGGCCAAAAGGCATGGGAAATGAAATATCAGTATGATTAGGATCTAACGTGCCCCCAATGTAATCCAACCAAGACTTCCCGAGTGTGAGTGGAGAAGTGTGAGGAGTGCATGCAAGAAAAATATGTGATGAAAACTCATAGTATACAACAAGCGGTGATGTGAACAAACCCATAGTAGAGATGATGATCATGAGGTGGAGGAAAAATATTGTCAACCATAAAGCCTAGCTGAGCCAAGCCATCATGTGTCCATATAGTGTCATCAAAATATTGATTGGCAGCCAAATGTATGCATGACTGAAGGAAGAGAAACTTTGTTTGGAAAAGATATCATCCAATTGAAAACAAACACCATTCCTAGAGGTCTTGTTGCACTTGAGTCAAATTTTAACAATGCTGATTGCATCATAAATAGAAACATGTCTACCTCAAGGGATGTGGAAGAGCATGACTTGGGAACAAAGGAAAAACCAAGGAAGGTTTGGTTGGGCAGCAATTTAAGTAAAGAAGAAAAATAGTCCTATGCCCAACTCTTGAAAAAATATCAAGACTGCCTTGCTTGGTCCTATTCAAAGCTGAAAGCATACAGAGAAGATTTATTTCAGCATGAGATCCCTCTTGAAACAAATTCCAAACCATTCAGACAGAGGAAAAGGCCAATTAATCCACTTCTCTCCATGAAAATGCAAGAGGAATTAAGGAAGTTGAGAGATGGAGGTATTATTCAGCCCACTAGATATTCATCTTGGGTTGCAAACCTTGTGCTAGTTAGAAAGAAGAATAGAGACATCAAACTTTGTGTAGATTTTAGAAATCTAAATAAAGAATCCATGAAGGACAACTATCCCTTGTCAAATATGGAAAATATGTTGCATCTTGTGACAGGGTCTGAATTTCTTTCTACATTAGATGGTTTGTCTGGATATAATCAGGTGGTTGTCAAAGAATTGGAAAGACTTAAGACAACATTCACTAATCCTTGGGGAACATATGTTTTTGTTAGGATGCCCTTTGGTTTGATGAATGTTGGTGCCACTTTTCAAATAGCAATGGATGTTGCTTTTTTGGTTACATAAATGAATTCATTGAAATTTACCAAGATGATGTGATTGTATTTTCAAGGCAAAGAGCTGATCATTTACAACACTTGGAGAAGATGTTGATTAGATGTAGGGAGTATGGCATTTCTCTTAATCCAAAGAAGTGTCATTTTGGTTTGTAAAAGGCCAAGCTGCTTGGTCACATTGTGTCAAAAATGGTGTTATGATAGACCCTAAGAGAGTGGAAGTAAGCAGCAAAGTACCTATCTTAAGAACCAAGAAAGGCATCCAATCTTTCTTTGGCCAAATCAATTTTATTAGAAGGTTTGTTTCCAACATTGTTGAGCTCACCCTTCCAATCACAAGCATGTTAAAAAGGACCAAATTATCATGTCGAGGAGGCTATCATTCAAGATTTTTAAGGAATAAAGGATGCACTTAGGCATGCACCTATTCTAGCAGCACCAAACTATGAGAGGTCTTTCCAAATATTTTCTTTTGCCTCTGAATATACCATTACTTCTATTTTGCTGCAAAAGGATGAGAATGAAGCTGAGAGGCCTATTGCCTTCTTTAGTAAGGCTTTACAATTTGTTGAGTTGAAGTATACAATCATGGAGAAACACGCATTTTCTTTGGTGAAAGCAATAAAAGTTTTCAGGCCTTATATATTGAGTTGAAATTTTTTATCCTATGTTCCCCACACCATGGTGAAAGACATCTTATTAGAGATTGAGATATCAAGTAAAAGATGTAGATGGGTGAACAAAATGTAGGAGTATGATATAGAGATCCAAACCAAAAATTTGGTAAGAGGTTTGGGTCTTGCTAGGCTCATGGCTGAGAGCAACTTGCAGAATGTGGAAGTGAATCAGCTAGAGGAAGAAAGGGTAGATGTGCTTGCAAATTTGGTAAATTCTGAATGGTACAAGGATGTAATCTTTTACCTTAGACACCTTTGTTGTCTTGATCATTTAAATAAAAATAAGAAAATATCCCTCAAGTTGGCTTCTCAAAAATATATCATTACAGACCTTGGGCTAGCTTGGAAGAACCCTGAAGGTGTCCTCTTGAAATGCATAGCTGAAGATGAAGCTCCCAAGATAGTTGCTGATTTCCATGGGGGAGTTTGTGGAGGACACTTTTTTGGGAGAGTAACAACACATAAGATTTTGAGAGCTGGTTATTGGTGGCCTTCTCTCTTCAAATATGCAACCCATCTGGTTAGAAAATGTGGTAGTTGAAAAATTTCTCTAGAATACTAAAAGATCCAGGATCCCTTCCTTTTAAGCATGTATCAATTGAAGCTCCTTTCAAGCAATGGGGATGGATTTCATTGGTGAGATTTAAAATCTATCTAGTTTTGGTCATAAGTGGATTCTTGTAGCCACTTATTATTTTACAAACCGGGTTGAAGTAATCCCATCTAAAAAGGTAACACACCAAGTGCTAGTGTACTTCTTATTGAATCATATAATATGCAGATTTGGAGTTCTAGTTAATATTGTATCTGATAATGCCATGTACTTTAAAGCCAAACCTTTAATGGAAACATGCAATGAATATGGGATCAATATGACTTATTCTTAAAACTATAACCCCTAAGGGAATGGACAAGTTGAGTCCAATAATAAGAACTTGCTGAAGATCATTAAAATAACCTTGAAAATAAACAAGAAAAGGTGGGGTGAACAATTGAAGTTTGCATTTTGGGATGATAGAATAACTCCTAAAAGAGAAACTGGTAAAAGCCCGTTTGAATTGGTGTATGGAACTCAGGATTTGCTGCCCTTACACCTACAATTATCTTCATTTCATTTTGCCCAATATTTGGAAGATCATGAGCTTGGCCCATATGAATCAATGATCAAATAGATTATAGAGCTTGATGAGGATAGAAGAGCATCCCATCAAAGGCATATCAGATTTAGAGATAAATTGAAGAAGTTGTTTGACAAGAAGGTTACTCCTAGAGCCTTCAGTGTTGAAGATCTAGTTTTGTTGTGGGATAGTAGACACAAGGAGAAGGGAAAGCATTGAAAATGTGATGCATTATGGATGGGCTCTTATGCCATTGATATCATAATTGGTGAGCATACATTTTTTTCTTAAAGATCTAGATGGTGAATTGTTGGAGCTACTTGTTAATGGCAGACATTTAAATCATTTGTTAGATTAATCCCCAAAGTGAGGTATGCACAAATTGTATAAATTGTATAGTCCTTGTTTTTGCTCTATTTTTTGTTTTCTGGAGGTTTGTGGTTTGCCCTTTGTTCTTGGTAGCCTTTTTGGTTGGTCTCTCAGTTCATTTTTTGGTGGTGGTTCTAGTATTTGGACTACCTTGTGTTTTGACTCCATGCCCAATAGATTTTTGGCACTTGGTCTACATTTTTTCCTTGTGGCACTCACTGGGAGTGGCCATCCCCAAGCAGGAGCCAATGTTGGTGCTAATTCTTAGTTTTTAAAATGTGCCCTAATGTTCCATGTGTAAATCTACTTAGAAACATTTTATTTCTTGATTTGTTGGTCTGCATTTCGTCTTCCATAGTTGAATGCTTCGAAAATGCCCAAGATCTTGTTGTTTTGCCCTAATTTGAAACAAAAATCCATGTGTGCTCCTTTTCGTGCCCTAGTTTTTTCAATTTTTTGGGCTGTGTCATTTTTCCTTCACCAAATCATGTAAATAATCATAATTGATCGAACCTAAAGTGTTTGCAATTAAAAACCAATCCCTAGGTCAAAAACAATGTTAAATCATGTTTCAATTGATTTAAAATCAAGAAATCTACCATCCTTGTTAAAATTTTTGAATTCTAGGGCATCCTCTATATTTTTTATGTTTTGACGGTCATACAGTGTCATCTTCCTGTCAAATTCATCATCACAACAAATACGGTAACGTGGCAGGTTCCTATTGGCCGGGGATGGTCGGGAAATGTTTCTAACTTATCGTTTTGGAATTTTTGGCAAAATGACACATTTTGACCCATGGCTCTACTTTCTGCAAAGAGTGCCTATGTGGCATGTTGTGATTGGTTGAGGGATTGGTAGGTGGTGGGTTTGCATTAGGACTTTTCACTCATTTTGCAAAATTCTTAAAGTCAATTTTTGCCCGAAGGCCCATAGCGAATAGGAAGAGGACACGTGGCACGGAGGGCATGCAGGATGGTAGAGGAAGTTGAGAAGGAAGACTTTAATGTGGTCTTCTCTCTTCAAAGATGCAACCCAGCTAGTTAGAAAGTGTGATAGTTGTAAATGTTTCTCTGGAAGACTGAAATCTTCAAGCTCCCTTCCTTTGTAGCATGTATCAATTGAAGCTCCTTTTGAGCAATGGGGGATGGATTTCATTGGTGAGATTTTAGATCCTTCTAGTGCTGGTCATAAGTGGATTCTTGTAGCCACTGATTATTTTACAAAATGGGTTGAAGAAATCCCATCTAAAAAGGAAACACACCAAGTGGTAGTGGACTTCTTATTGAATCATATCATATGCAGATTTAGAGTTCCAGTTAAGATTGTATCTGATAATGCCATGTGCTTTAGAGCCAAACCTTTAATGGCAATGTGCAATGAATATGGGATCAATCTGACTTATTCTTCAAACTATAACCCCCAAGGGAATGGACAAGCTGAGTCCAGTAATAAGAACTTACTTGAATATCATTAGAAGAACCTTGGAAATGAACAAGAAAAGGTGGGGTGAACAATTGAAGTTTAAAGTTTGGGATGATATAATAACTCCAAATCATGGAGTTTTGGTAACAAATTTGATCCCGTAACATATTATTTTCTTAGGAAGGAAGACTCCAATGTGGCATGTGGTATATTATGAATTTTTGGAGAAATTGTAAAGGGCCTGGAGTTGAAAATCACGAGAAAATATTGAGAAAAAGCTCATTTTCTCGAGAAAATCAGCTAAAGAACCGTGTTAATGTCTCATTTGTTGGAAAATTCATGTATGTGTGTTGGTTACAAGTGTATAGCCACCGCACAACTATGAGATTGTTCATGTAACTCTCCCCTGTTGTTGAATCTAACAAGCTTTAAATTAAATTTGTGTTTTTCTTTGGTAGTATGATGCCTATTATCAATTTTGAATGTCTCGAAATAAATTTTATTGTTCTTATTACAATATTGCATTGAAAATCTTTAGGAATCACACAGATCTCCATTTATAGTTTATAGTTTAGTGGCATTTTCAATCTCATACTCAAAAGAGCCTTCATCTAATAAGGAGATAAAAAAACTTAAAATCACTTTACCTTCCTTAACTACAGATATTTCTTGTAAGCCTTTGGGGGCACCTTAGGCATGGTTTGATCATGGGTTTGTGAGTTTAATTGATTTATTTACTTCAATATTTTTTGGTGAGTTCTCAAATATTTGATGAAGAGTGCAACCCGGTTTCCATCTCAGTGCCTCTTCCGGTTAAAAGAACATCCTGATTATTTTAGGCATTTCATCCGATAGTTGTTCAAGCATTGTATAGATTGTCAAGATCTGATCTATTCCTATTTGTCTCGATCAATCTCCCAACAAAATCATCCAAAAACAAGGATGCTATCATATACTATCCCTGATTTGCATGTGTATACCCACGTAAGATCAAAATCTATTTGCAAAAGTATGCACAATCGATCAAGATTTCTAAATGTCTCAAGTAACCTTTGCCTTGTTTTGAGACGTGACAACTTGTGAGATTTCAGATCTGGGATGTTGATCATGTTTTCATCAAGGTCTCCATAACAGAATTTCAAGAAAAGAGAAGGACATCTTCATCTCCTTCACCATTACAAGGTTACAAAATATGTCCTCTTACCTTGGTTGCATGAGGCACAACCTAAAACAAATGGGAGAAGATCAAGTAATATTGAGTGCTATCCATTTCTCCACAAACCCGAGTGCTAGCTATACCATATCCCCAGCTACCAATGACATACAACATGGTCTAATCTATCTTTAAGCTCCATAACATAATTGTGGTGCTGCTCAGACTGAAAAGGAGAACAAATTTGGATACCAACACGAGTGGCACCATTTTTGAGGACTTCTTGCAATTTATTAGTGTTTTTGAAGTGTTCGAGGGGTTTGGGAATTTGTGTATTCATGTATTTGAGCTGTTGCATTTTCAAAATATCATCCTATGTTTTAGATTTGCAGGTTTTAAAGCAAAGGTAATAGGCTCAGCCTGCCCTTTTTTCATGTACTAGGAGTTCATACACTTTTGTTGCATATGTTTGGTTGATTGAAGAGGACGAAGGTTTGGTTTATAAATCCCTACAAACTTGTCAAAGCACTAATAAACATTTGACAGAAATTATTTTAGTGCATTCTTGCACAACTAAGGTGAAATTCCTTAGTGGTGACTCCATGTTGATCTGAATTTAGAAATACCAAGTGTCTTAAGCTTTCTCATTTTTATTGTGTTGTTGATCTCTGAAAAACTAGAGGGAAGAAGATATCTCTTCCTTAAAGACTTTGCTAAGAAATTGTTCTCGATTTAAGAAATTAGAGTTGGAAGGGAGGAGAGTTTAGAAAGTGGTTAAAGGTAAGACATCAGGAAAATATATAGCCATTGGTGAGAGATATCAGCCTTTGGTAGAGGACTATCACTATTCTTTAAGTGATTCTAATTCAAGCAATCCTCTCATAAACTTGTTTACCTCAACTGGTGAATGTCCTTCTACTGTACCTAGTAAGTTCCTTCTCTAATATGTAACTCTATGTTTTAATTCGAGTAAAACTTTCCAAGAAAATCAGCACTTAGAGGATATCAGTCTTATGAATCACATTCTTGAGCCCCAAAGACATAGCACTCCTCATCAGCTTGTCTCACCTCCAAGATCACCCCCACCAAAAAATATGGCTCACCTAGACCTCCATTCATTGTTAACACCTTTGGTCCTATAAATTTTAGAGGAATGGATGGTTCCCCAAATGCTATCCCACAAGATGTCGAAACAGTTGCCAAAATTCCAGGGTAACAATGCTATTACTGGTGATTAGTATCTCAAAATTTTTGATAATATGATGGAATATTTTGAGATAGATTTTGAATATGTGTATATTAATTTGTTTATTCATACACTAGAAGAAGATGCTAGGGATTGGTACAAGGCTCTGCTTGATAATTCTATTGATTCATGGAATGAATTGAAAAATGTATTTAGGTTGCAATATGGTGACGTGACTGATCCTAGATTTCTTTTATCCGAGTTTGAGAATATCAATAAGAACCCTAATGAATTAGTCCATGACTTCAACACAAGCTTTAACAAAACTTTGAGAAGGTTGCACTGTTGTTTTGAGGCCTTGTGATGAATCATGTTTAATCAAATATGTAGATACAATTTATAAAAAGTTAGCATATTACTTAAGAGATAAGAACCCAACCAATATAAGACAAGCTTTCACCATGGCACTTCAAATTGAGAACAATATCAAGGCTATTAGGAAACCTCTTAAGAGAGGTGGTGTAAAATTGATAAACCCTGAAAAACCTCAAGCTAACAAAGGTATTGATTTAGAAGAGGTTGTGAAGACTTTGGTAGGGTCAAATAAATATCATACAAGTTGGAAATAGCTGAGAAGGGAATTGGGCAGACTTCACAAGTTCAGCCTAGGTAGCAGCACAAGACAGATTTGGCAATAATCCTAGGGGTGATCAAAGACAAGATAATAGAGGTAAAGGACCTATAGGAGGGGGAAATAGATAACCCTAAGTATGTGAAAGTAGATTGGTTCCCGACCCTCTAACCGCAAGGGTTGCTTTGCTGTTGATGAGGTTACTAATATAGATTGGTGTGATAGATGTTTTCTCCCTCATCCTCCATGTGAAGTAGACCAACAAGTTGATGAAGCTGATAATGAGGATGGAACTGATGATGATATTTGCATGGTGGGTTGTTCTTCAAGCTCACAAGGAGGAGCAACATCTACTAAAGTAATAAGTGCTAGGACTGCTGCTGCCTTTTGGGATTGACTTAAATGGGTACAAGTCTTTCTCCCCCCTCATGATTTTGAATTTTATGTAGTGCAAGCTTTTGAAATCCCTAACAATGACTTTGAATACTTAAGAGATTTGATTATTAAGAAGTATGATGGTGGTATCCCTTCGGAGGAAGATAGACAATTGTTGATGAATTTTGTTGTAGCTAAAGAGAAGGATTATAACACTAGAAGCAAGGTTGTTAAGGGAGCTGGGCCTCAAGCCAAACCTAAAAAACCCTTTCTCACAAGCATTCCAAAAGAAGATCCTAGGAAGGAGACACTTGCCAAAGGTTTTTCTGTCCCAAACAAAAATTATAGTCCTTCTCATGTCCAGGCTACCAAGAATACTTCTCCATCTCGATGAATCTTCTTGTTTCCCTTCAATTGTTGTCTTACCAAAGGATGTTCCATATTATATAGCCCAAATATTGAGCCAAATTAAAGTGAGTGTTCCAATCATTGAGTTGCTTAGAATTCTTGAGCATAAGAAGAGAGCATTTGAGTACTTGGGATTGAAGGAAGAAAAGGTTACTCCAGGCAGAAATGTAAATGTTGTTGAGACTCCTCTTCAAATCATTGTTGGCCTTGAAGCACCACCATAAGTGGAAGTGTTATCACCGAATCACAGCACCCTAATGTTTGCATATAATTGAACTCACGGTGTGATTGGATAACATGGGTACTATCTCCAAGTTGTGGGACTTGCTACTTGAGATAGACCTCTAGAGAAACCTGGTTCTTGCTCTTAAATTACCTGCCACAATCTACTCTAATGTAGGGGAAACTAACTATTCTAATCTAAATTTCCAAGGGACCAGGGAGAGAGAATGCATAAAATGAAAGCCTACACTAAAGTGGTGATACACCAGAAAAGGAGTGGTGAACACTTCTTGTTCATGAAAATTGACACAATTTCATGAAATGCAACATGAAACATCATACATAGGCTGATAAGATGCAATTAGAGGTCTGAAATGAAGCAAGACAATACAAACAAAGGACTGAAAATTGATCACAGAGTCTGCACTGTCATTTTCACTGTCAAAATCCTTGCATTTGCAACATCAAAGAGGTAGAAACCTGTTACAATCATGAAGAAGGTCTGATACTTGCAAAAATCACTTGTTGAAGGTGAAAGAAGAAGCTACTATCCAAAGAAAATGTCCCCCCTAAAAAATGAGCCAAATCTGGCTTTTTACAATGCATGGTTTGAGCCCAGGAGAGAGAAAACATGTAAAAACGTGGGAGCCATTCCTCATTGAATGAAGATGCATTAAAACAGCATGGGAATCCTTACAGACCCATGCCTTGACATTTTTGGCCATGCTGGAGAAGAATGCGACCCATTTTGCATTAAAATTGGTTGTTGAAATGTCATTTCTGGCCATTACCACGTGCCAGAGACGTTTCTTAATTTTCTCTCTCCAAAATGAACCAAAATTCAAAATTGACCTTGGAATCATGTAGATAATTTCACCAACTTTCCATTGATATAAAGAACACAAAATCCGAGCTCTAGATCGAAAGTTATGGCCATTTGAAGATTTAGGGCAAAAACAGTGCCCAGAACGGATCGGCGGGAAAAAAGTTTGAATTTTTAACCCATTTGGTCTTTGGAAAAATTTTTCAAATTTTCCCACGCTCTACCACTTGGATGACATGTGGTGATATTCCATTCAGTGGTGGGGGCAACAGTGGGCAAAACTCACCCTTTGGACTTTTGGCAAAACATTTTGCCAAAAATTCTAATTTTTTCCCCGCTCCGCTGGGTCGATGGTGAAGACACGTGGTAAGATTTGATTCATCAAGCCCGCGGGAAAATTTTACCTTTGAAAACTTTGACCGAAACTTGGAAAATTTTCTAAGTCCTTCTCTTTTCCCCGCCACTTCCTAGGACACATTCTCCCGCATCGCCGATTCGGGCTTCCTTGTCCCTGCTTGCGGCTTTTTCGCCTTTTCGCATCTCACGCGTCCCTCGCGTACTTTTGTCCCGGCTGTCCCGGATGAATATCTCCAAACTACCCAAATGGACTCTCTTTTAGAAAACTGGCCGATTCACGTCCCACATGTAATTTTGTCCCGGCTGTCCCAAACCACGCGAATCAAAAGACTTAGGCAATTTTCCTTGCTTTCGGTCGTTTTGGCTTTTCGCGTCCCATGAGTCCCTCACGTACTTTTATCCCGGCTATCCCAACTATCCCGCGGAACAAGACTTAGACGATTTTTCTTGCTTTCAGCCATTTCGGCTCCAAGCTTGGTACGATGAACCTCAGTACGACCCGAACCCTTCAGACCCGAAATGCTTTAAAACAGTCCTGCAACCTTATTTTTTGCATTTTTTCCATTTTTTCTAACTTGTTGGGATTTCTTCTTGGATGGGAGAGTTAGAAAAGGCCGAGGGACCTCAAAAACATGATTTTGGGCCTCGAATCAATCTTACTTGCTTGGGACTGAATAATTTGATGCATGTTATCAAAATTACCTTGAGGGTGAATTTTGGATAACAATTTTGGCGACTCAACGGGGTCATCTGCCTGCTGGATGAAGTTACCAGTTGCCTAAAGCATCCATTGGGCATGGAGTCATGAGTTGTCTGTTCGAACCCCAACTGACTTAGAATGTTGCAAGGAGGAAGATGGAATATCACCCGATGGAAGCAAGAGCTGCAAAACATCTCCAGGGATAGCAAGCCTGTGCCAAAGCACTTAGGGAAAGTAAAACAACCTACAACAAAACAATGTGCACAAGCACTTGGAGGAATGAAAACCTAAGCTAATATTTACAAGGTGGAGAATTTCCCTTTAGTAGTAATGCTTTAGATAGATTCCATTGACTGGAATCTACAGTTCTTCGCCATCCAATGAAGACAATTGGAAGGCATTGCTGTCCTTACACTTTGTGACCATGTATGGGCCACTCCAAATGGCATCAAATTTTGAATGCCTTCCCGGTTTTGCTCTATCTGCATCCCATTTTAACACTAGATCTCCAACTTGGAAAGATCTACTCTTGGCCTTCCTATCAAAGGTCTTCTTGATCAAAGCTTGATCCTTCTCCATTGCTTGGGATGCCTGATCTCTGATCTCTTGAGCTCCATCAACTCTGCATATCTCACCTCCATGGGCCCAAACTCTAGCAACTCTAACTACTTCATGAGTTCCAATGTTGGCAACTCAAGTGACATGGGCAAGATTGCCTCTCTTCCATAAACAAGCCTGAATGGAGAGTTACCTGTGGATCTCTTGGGAGTTATCCTATCAACCCATAAGGCTGATTTCAGTTTGGTATGCCAAGACCTCTGATTCTCATCAAGAGTCCTCCTAATGATCCTCAACAAGTTCTTGTTTGTAGATTCAGCCTGGCCATTACCCTGAGGGTAGTAGTTTGATGAAGTACTTAGGTAGATCCCGTTCTTGACAGCCCACTCAGTCACCTTGGATCCAATGAATGCTAATGCATTATCTGAGATTATTGTAGCAGGTATGCCAAATCTGGTTACTATCCCCTCATAGAAGTCTAAGATGCTAGACTCATTTTCTTCCTTGAGTGCTACTGCTTCAGTCCATTTGGTGAAGTAGTCTGTGGCTATCAAAATCCACTTATGCCCTTGGCTTGAATTGGGATTAATGACTCCAATGAAGTCCAAACCCCATTGCATGAATGGCTGGTCAACTAAAATTGATGCAATGGGAGGGCAGCTAGCCTCTCTTTACCTGTGAAAATGCACAATTCTTGCACCTCTTGATCCATGCATAACAATCATTGAAAATCTTGGGCCAATAATAACCAGCCTTCATGATTTTTAGGGCTATCACTCTTGGTGTAAAATGACCACCAGCTGGTCCACCATGGAACTCTTCCAACACCCTATGAATCTGATTTGTGTTAATGCATCTCAGCAGCACTCCATTCACATCTTTCTTGAACAAAACACCGTCTACTATGGCATATGGGACAGCCTACAATCTGAAGTGTCTTCTTTGGGTTTTGTTCATCTCTGGAGGGCATAGGCCCATGCTTAGGAAGTGCATTATACCTTGGGTCCAGCAAGGAGTGGGGACAACATTATCCTCTTCTTGAGTGCTACCTTGCACATGGCCATCTTGAACTGATCAAAACAACCTCTTCTTCATTACATACTCCCTTTTGCTTGCCCAGAATCAGCTGCTCACACAATCCTTTTCCTCTTACCAGCTTGGTGACCTTGATCTCAATGTCATACTCCATGACACGAGTGATCCAACCTACCCTTTTCTCATTCAAATCCTTGTTGAGGAGGAAGTCCTTTACTCCCGCATGAGAGACCAACAACTGAACCTTGTTGTTTGAGACTAGATGCTTGAATTTCTTCAAGCTTTTGATTACTACAAGTACATGCTTCTCAATAAAAGAATATCTCACCTCATAGTCATCTAGGCTTTGGCTGAAGAAAGCAATTGGCTGCTCATCATTGTCCTTGTTCTGCTATACCAAAATGGCAGAAATAGTATCATTACCTCCAAATGCATAGAGGATGAAATCCTTGGAGAAATCCGGGTTGATGAGAGTTGGTGCTTGGGAGATGGCTTCTTTGATTGCTTCAAAACTCTCCTTGCCTTCTGTTGTCCACTTGAAAGCCATGCTTTTCTTTAACATTTTGGTGATAGGTTTGACAAGGGCTGCAAAATCTGGGACAAACCTCCGAACAAAGTTTATTCTCCCCAAGAAACTCTAAAGGGCCTTCTTGTGGCTTGGAAATGGTAGTGCTCTTATGGCTTCAACCCTCTCTGGATCAATTTCTAATCCTTCTTTGGAGACAATATGGCCAAGGAGATTTCCTTCATGTGCTAGGAAGATACACTTCTTAGGATTCAAAGACACTCCAAATCTCCTGCACCTTTGGAAGACTTGTCTCAAATGAGAGAGGTGGTCTACTACATTCTTTGAAAAAATAGTGATATCATCAAGGTATATCAGCACCACGTTGTTGATCAAACCTTTGAACACCATGTCCATTGCTCTTTGGAAGGTAGCTCCAGCTGTTGGATAGCCCAAATGGCATTTTCCTATATGCATAAGTTCCCCATTTGGTTGTGAAGGCTGTCTTGAACTGATCTTCTTCCTTCACCATAATCTGATTATAGCCCGAGTAGCCATCAAGTAGTGAAAACCTTTCGGAGCCAGCAACAACTTGTAAAATCTGCTCCATAGAAGGAAGTGGGTAATGGTCCTTGAGAGATGCTCTATTCAAGTCTCTAAAGTCAACACACAATCTGATTTCCCCACTCTTCTTTCTGACTGGAACTAAGTTGGCAACCCAACTAGAATGCTTGATTGGGAATATGATTCTTGACTCAATCAACTTGTTCAATTCCTTCCTCATGAGAGGTTCCATGTGTGGATTGACTAGCCTTTGTTTCTTCCTGATGGGCTTAGTATTTGGATCCAACTCAATGGTGTGCTGAGCCAACTTGGGATTGAAACCTTTCAAGTCTTCATAGCTCCAAGCAAACACATCAGGGAACTCTTGACACAGCTTGTATGAACTCATACTTTTCTTGTTCAGTTGTCATCTTTCCAATTTGCAATGGTTTGTTCTCTTCCACCAAGATGGATACTGAATCTTCTCTCTTGACCTGAATGTTTGCTTTCTCTTTCCTAAACTAATCATTGGGATTGAAAATGGACTCCAAAGTGATAAGTCCCTTGGGCAGCTTGTTAGTTCTCAGCTGTACCACTTGGTCACCATACTGCTGTTCCAATTTTTCCTGATTTTTAGCTGAGAACTCAGCTTCTTCTTGCAAGAAATGGATGATTTGTTGGTCATTCTCAAACACTTGCCAACTTACATTGTTATCCGGCACTGAAGGCCTCACAATCACATGGATGTTTGGCTGTACCTTGTCCTTTTGAATGCTTTCCACAATATCAAAGGCTGCCCCAACTGCTGCAAGCCTATCAACAACTTGGTTCTCTTTCCTAGGAACTGATTTGATGCCAAAGCCCTCAAAATCTTCAATGAGGTCCCACACCCTATTCTTGTAGCACTTGAGTAGATCATTCTTGGCAGCATGCTGCCCTTTGACCTGATTTACAATCAATTCACTGTCACCAAAGACTTGCAAGTTCTTTATTCCTCTCTTTATTTCCCAATGCATCCCTTGCACCAAGGCTTCATATTCAACAGTGTTATTGGAGCATGCAAACTGAAATCTAAAAGCTGAATAGTACTTTACTCCTTGAGGTGAAACCAGCATGGCTCCCCCTCCGACACCTTGTCTACTCCTTGATCCATCAAAAAATAGCTACCATACCTCATTTTCATCCTTGTGGTCTGGCTTGGTGATGCTAGGAATGGGCTGATCTTCTTCATGTATGCAATAGACCCCTAGCTCAGATTCTTCTACTTCTTGATAAGGATCAAAAGCATGCACCTTGTTTGCCCATTCATCAAGAGTTAGATCCGGGATGCTTCCAACCTTGGTGTCAGCTTCATCAGTGCTTGGGTGATCTTCTTGATCAAATGCCGAATAGTTGGCATTGATCTGACTTGGAGTGTAGGGCTCAATGTGGAAGTTTGCAATAGGTTCAGACCTGATTGTAGCTTTGGTTCCATACCTTGTTCTAAATAGCATGTGTGACCAATCAGCAGACAAATATCCTCCAATCTTGGCTGTGAAATCTCTTGACAAACATAGGGCAAAGAGTGGTGGAAGGTCTATAACTGATACATCTTGTAAAACAACAACATTTGGACATGCATGCAAGGTAAGACTCAAGTTTCTAATCACCCCAACTATTGTTACTGTTGTCCCATCCAACTACACTACCCCTTTGGATATGGTTTCATATTGAAGTCCTAGCTGATCAGCTATTTTGCTTGGGCATCACTGAGCTACTTGCCCCGAATCAATCATGCAATTGTGTACTAATTGGTTCCCAATGATCAATGAAACATAGAATGGAGGGGGCTTCAACATCTTACCTTGCTATCCTCCATGATTCCCCTCAGGCTGGGTAGCATTTGTGAGCACCTTCTCTTGCATTTGGACTTGCTGATTTGAAGTTGACCAGTCCTTCATGGCAGCTTGTAGCAAATCTCTTTGGCCTGGGATAGATAGTGATTCCCACATTGATATGTTTACATTTGTCTTCTTCATCTGATCAATGATATTGAATGGGGATGAAGTATCCTTTTGCTGTCCCTTGGCCTACACATTCATCCCTTGTATATGGGCAGCAACAACTGGCATTTGAGTTGGCCTAGGAACTGTTTTAGGCAGTCCTTGTGTGCTTGGGATTGCATTTTTCTTGCCAATAGTTTGTGGAGTGACAGAAGGTCATGAATTACTTGGGGCCAATGGCTGTCCTTCACCCAAATTCCTTCTTTTTGACCTTGTGTTGGCTACAACACTTTGAGAGGGTATTTGATTCATACCACAGAAATCTTCAGCCTGCCAATTGACAAGAGTAGTTTCGTTTGGAGATGTTCCTTGCTGAGGTGTTTCTTGCTGCTGATCCTCTTCGTGGCTTGGACTCTTGCGACCCACCAATGGTTTGCACCATAAGAGCCTGATTTAATGCACCGTTAAAGCACATTGATTGGTTATGTGGCTAACCGCACGGGAAACACCAATCATATTCTTGGGCCATGTTATTTTGCACCGGTACCAAAGCTCTGGATGTGGATGTAACATTGGGGTTATCAGGCTGAAATGGTCTGTTGGCAGGAGGCCTTGCTTGATTCTGATTTGCAGCTAGATTGGGTGGTCTTTGAGGCTGATATGGCTGCCTGTTAGGCTGAGCTTGAGGCTGATAAGAAGGTCTAAAACTTTGGGCTTGCTACCTCTTGAGTGTAACCAGCTCATTGCCTAGATTTTGCAATTGCTTCATGACTTCTTGAAGTTCGTTTGAGGCACTAGAAGATGAAGTAGAAGCTTCACTTGAATTCTAATTTCTAGGAGTGGGAATAGGAGCTAAGACAGCACTTGACTAGTACTTGGGCTCTCTAAACTTGGATATAATGGCATGGGAGGTCTAGGGGCTAGTTTTCGGCTTGGATCAAACAATTTTCAGCCCTAATGGCAATGCTATAAGCCATAGGGATAGTTATGCCTCCCATGGACTGAATCAACATAGAAATATCAGAATTTAGAGCTTTGAGATAGTAAAGAAAAGCACCTTCTATTGTTGGCCTGACTGCCACCGGAATTCTCTCCCAAGTCATTTGAAATCTGAAGTTAAAATCAGTCAGCTGCTCATTGGGAGCTCTCTTGATGGTTGTCAGCTGCTCCAAAAGGGACAAGTTGTCTCCTTTCTCCCCAAACTGCTCATGGAGAGCAATGCATAGCTGGTTCCAATTTTGAATAGAACCTGAGGCAAGGCTTCTAAACCATTGCAAAGCCTTCCCCTTGAATGAAGATGCCAGCAATTTGACAGCAACTTGCATCTCATTGATTTCATGAATTGCACAAAGGTTGGCAATGTCTTTAACATGATCACCAGGAGTAGTCTGATTCTCTCCAGTGAAGTATGGAATGTTCTTCAAGGCTGCAATTGGGATTGGATTTTGTGCATTAAGAGCAAGTGGGCTGCTACCAGTGAAATTGACATAGGGGTTGTTTTGTGCCATTCTAATTGGTCTTAGAACCCTTGTTGACTGAATGAAAGGCCTACCAGGTGGAGGAGTTGAGAGAGTTCTATTTGGTGGAGATGGAGACCTTTGAATCCTTCTTCCTCTTTGCCTTCTTCTTGGAGATAACTGCAGATATTCAAACAACACCTCTTCTTCTCCAGCTCTTGACCTTGTAGTGATTCTTCTCATGAGTTTTCAGGCCTGCACTACTAAAACCAGCTGATTCTTCCCTTTGGAGTCACCAGATGTGCAATTTATAGCTCTTTTAAGCAAGAAAATTACAGCAGATGCACATCAACTTTGCTGCAATGAAAATGAGACCTCTAATGTCCCACCGGCCAGTGCCAAAACTATTATCACCGAATCACAACACCCTAATGTTTATACAAGTGCATATACTTGAACTCACGGTGTGATTGGATAACATGGGTACTATCTCCAAGTTGTGGGACTTGCTACTTGAGATAGACCTCCAGAGAAAGCTGGTTCTTACTCCTAAACTACCTGCCACAATCTACTCTAATGTAGGGGAAACTAACTATTCTAATCTAAATTTCCAAGGGACCAGGGAGAGAGAATGCATAAAATGAAAGCCTACACTAAAGCGGTGATACACCAAAAAAGGAGTGGTGAACACTTTCTTGTTCATGAAAATTGACACAATTTCATGAAATGCAACATGAAACATCATACACAGGCTGATAAGATGTAATTAGAGGTCTAAAATGAAGCAAGACAATACAAACAAAGGACTAAAAATTGATCACAGAGTCTGCACTGTCATTTTCACTGTCAAAATCCTTGCATTTGCAACATCAAAGAGGAAGAAACCTGTTACAATCATGAAGAAGGTCTGATACTTGCAAAAATCACTTGTTGAAGGTGAAAGAAGAAGCTGCTATCCAAAGAAAATGTCCCCCTAAAAATGAGCCAAATCTGGCTTTTTACAATGCATGGGTCGAGCCCAGGAGAGAGAAAACATGTAAAAATGTGGGAGCCATTCCTCATTGAATGAAGATGCATTAAAATAGCATGGGCATCCTTACAGACCCATGCCCTGACATTTTTGGCCATGCTGGAGAAGAATGCGACCCATTTTGCATTAAAACTGGTTGTTGAAACGTCATTTCTGGCCATTACCACGTGCCAGAGATGTTTCTTAATTTTCTCTCTCCAAACTGAACCAAAATGCAAAATTGACCCTGAATCATGTAGATAATTTCACTATATTTCCATTGATATAAAGAACGTGAAAATCTGAGCTCTGGATCGAAAGTTATGGCCATTTGAAGATTTAGGGCAAAAACAGGCCCAGAACGGATCGGCGGGAAAAAAGTTTGAATTTTTTACCCGTTTGGTCTTTGGAAATTTTTTTCAAATTTTCCCGCGCTCCACCACTTGGATGACACATGGCGAGATTCCATTTGGTGGTGGGGGTAGCGGGCCAAAACTCGCCCTTTGGACTTTCGGCAAAACATTTTGCCAAAAATTCTAATTTTTTGCCTCGCTCCGCTGGGTCGATGGTGAAGACACGTGGTGAGATTTGATTCGTTGGCGGGCCCGCGGGAAAAATTTTACCTTTGAAAACTTTGACCGAAACTTGGAAAATTTTCTAAGTCCTTCTCTTTTCCCGCCACTTCCTGGGACACATTCTCCCACATCGGCCGATTCGGGCTTCCTTGTCCCTGCTTGCGGCTTTTTCACCTTTTCACGTCTCACGCGTCCCTCGCGTACTTTTGTCCCAACTGTCCCGAGACAAATATCTCCGAACTACCCGAAATGGACTGTCTTTCGGCAAATCGGCCGATTCACATCCCACGCATACTTTTGTCCCGGCTGTCCCAAACCGCGCAAACAAAAACCGACTTAGGTGATTTTCCTTGCTTTCACCATTTCGGACTTTTTCAGAAAACGTCCCACGCGTCCCTCACGTACTTTTGTCTCGGCTGTCCCAACTATCCCACGGAACAAGACTTAGATGATTTTTCTTGCTTTCGGCCATTTCGGCTCCAAGCTTGGTACGATGAACCTCAGTATGACCCGAACCCTTCAGACTCAAATGCTTTAAAACAGTCCTGCAACCTTATTTTTACATTTTTTCCATTTTTTCTAACTCGTTGGGATTTCTTCTTGGATGGGAGAGTTAGAAAAAGGCCGAGGGACCCGAAAAACATGATTTTGGGCCTCGAATCAATCTTACTTGCTCGGGACTGAATAATTTGATGCATGTTATCAAAATTACCTTGAGGGTGAATTTTGGATAACAGAAGATCTTGGAGAGACACTGAGGTATACTTGGGGACATCCTTGGTTGATTCCCAATTGAATGTTGATCCATTATTTACAACTTTGCTCATAAAAGATAGGCTACTTGAGAATTCTATGTTTGATTCTGAAGGGTTTGGTAGTGCAACTTGCAACCTATCCGGGTAAGAATTTGAAATTGGATGTTGTAATTGTTGTTGCCTTGCCAAATGGGGTATGCTTTTGTCAAAATGGTAATGGGTCAAGTGTTAGTGGCAACGTTCAGATGGATATGTATTTTTCCACCATTCCCATTGAGGGAAGCCTTGTCAAACTTTATGGTGAAAAGAAGATGTTGCACCTAATTGAAGATCCCAACAATGCTTCCTATGAAGTGTTGTTTGCTGATGTAGATGCTGAGAATTTCATTGGTTTTGCTGATGGAAAAGAACACAAGATGGATAGATCAAAGTTCCTTGATATGGTAGGTTCTCCTTGGACCTTTCTATTTGATGGAGCTTGCTCCAAATTTGGAAATGGTGCTGGTATAGTTCTGCTTTCTCCTAGTTTGGAAGAGTTTGATTTTTCCTTCAAACTTAATTTTGAATGCACTAACAACATTGCTGAGTATGAGGCATTGTTGTTGGGGTTAAGAATTGCATGGAAGTATGGAGTGAAAGATATTGTTGCAAAAGGAGACTCAGAGCTGGTTTTCAAACAAATAAGAAAATTGTATGCTACAAAAAATCAGCATATGAAATAGTATAAGCATGTAGTTTGGGATATAATTGAAATGTTTGATTCTCGTTAACATTGTTTACCATGATAGAGGTCTTAATGCTGCTATTGATAATTTGGCAGTGCTAGAATCTAGATTTGAAAATTGCACCATTTCACCTTATTGTGAATACAACATTGAAGTGCTTGACTAGGCTAGCTGTCCCTGATAATGTGAAACATTGGCAAGTCTTTAACAATGATGCTCAAGTGATAAGGTTCTTGCAAAACTAGGGTGAGTTTGCAAATTAGAATATTGATTGGGAGCCAATGGTATGCATGACTGAAGGAAGAGAAACTTTGTTTGGAAAAGATATCATCCAATTGAAAACAAACACCATTCCTAGAGGTCTTGTTGCACTTGAGTCAAATTTTAACAATGCTGATTACATCATAAATAGAAACATGTCTCGCCACAGGCATGTGGAAAAGCATGACTTGGGAACAAAGAATAAACCAAGGAAGGTTTGATTGGTTAGCAATTTAAGTAAAGAAGAAAAATAGTCCTATGCCCAACTCTTGAAAAAATATCAAGACTGCCTTGCTTGGTCCTATTCAGAGCTGAAAGCATACAGAGAAGATTTATTTCAGCATGAGATCCCTCTTGAAACAAATTCCAAACCATTCAGATATACGAAAAGGCCAATTAATCCACTTCTCTCAATGAAAATGCAAGAGGAATTAAGGAAGTTCAAAGATGGAGGTATTATTCAGCCCACTAGATATTCATCTTGGGTTGCAAACCTTGTGCTAGTTAGAAATAAGAATAAAGACATCAGACTTTGTGTGGATTTTAGAAATCTAAATAAAGCATCCATGAAGGACAACTATCCCTTGCCAAATATGGAAAATATGTTGCAGCTTGTGATAGGGTCTGAATTTCTTTCTACATTAGATGGTTTCTCTGGATATAATCAGTGGTTGTCAAAGAATCAAAAAGACTTAAGACAACATTCACTACTCCTTGGGGAACATATGTTTTTGTTAGGATGCCCTTTGGTTTGATGAATGTTGGTGCCACTTTTCAAAGAGCAATGGATGTTGCTTTTTTGGTTACATCAATGAATTCGTTGCAGTTTACCAAGATGATGTGACTATATTTTCAAGGCAGAGAGGTGATCATTTACATCACTTGGAGAAGATGTTGATCAAATGTAGGCGATGGCATTTCTCTTAATCCAAAGAAGTGTCATTTTGGTGTGGAAAAGGCCAAGCTGTTTGGTCACATTGTGTCAAAAAATGGTGTTATGATAGACCTTGAGAGAGTGAAATTAATCAAAGAAAGTACCTATCCCAAGAACCAAGAAAGGCATCCAATCTTTCTTTGGCCAAATCAATTTTATTAGAAGCTTTATTTCCAAATTTGCTGAGCTGACTCTTCCAATCAAAAGCATGTTGAAAAAGGACCAAGTTATCAGTGGAGGAGGCTTCCATTCAATATTTTGAAGGAATAAAGGATGCACTTAAGCATGCACCTATTCTAGTAGCACCAAACTATGAGAGGCCTTTCCAAATCTTTTCTTTTTCCTCTGAATATACCATTGCTTTTGTTTTGTTGCAAAAGGATGAGAATGAAGCTGAGAGGCCTATTGCCTTCTTTAGCAAGGCTTTACAAGCTGCTGAGTTGAAGTATACAATCATGGAGAAACAAGCATTTTCCTTGGTGAAAGCAACAAAAGTTTTCAAGCCTTATATATTGAGTTCAAAAATTATTTCCTATGTTCCCCACACCATGGTGAAAGACATCTTATCATAGATGGAGATCTCAAGTAAAAGATGTAGATGGGTGAAAAAACTACAGGAGTATGATATGGACATCCAAACCACAAAGTTGGTAAGAGGTTTGGGTCTTGCTAAGCTCATGGTTGAGAGAAACTTGCAAAATGTGGAAGTGAATCAGTTAGAGGAAGAAAGGGTAGATGTGCTTACAAAGTTGGTAAATTCTGAATGGTACAAGGATGTAATCTTTTACCTTAGACACCTTTGTTGTCCTGATCATTTAAATAAAAATCATAAAAGATCCCTCAAGATGAATTCTCAAAAATATATCATTACAGACCTTGGGCTGGCTTGGAAGAACCCTAAAGGTGTCCTCTTGAAATGCATAGCTGAAGATGAAGCTCCCAAGATAGTGCGGTTGGTTGGTGGTGGTTCTAGTTTTGGGCTTCCTTGTGTTTTGAATCCTTGCCCAATGGATTTTGGCACTTGGTCTACATTTTTTCCTTATAGCGCTCACTTTGAGTGCCCATCCCCAGCAGGAGCCAATGTTGGTGCTAATTCTCAGTTTGCGAAATGTGCCCTAATGTTCAATGTCCAAATCTACTCAGAAACATTTTATTTCTCGATTTTGTGGTCTATAGATCATCTTCCATAGTTGAATGCTTTGAAAATCCCCAAGATCTTGTTGTTTTTCCCTAATTTCAAACAAAAATCCATGTGTTCCCCTTTTCGTGACCTAGTTTCTTCAATTTTTCTGGCTGTGTCATTTTTCCTTCGCCAAATCATGCAAGAAATCATAATTGATTGAATCTGAAGTGTTTGTAATTAAAAAACCAATCCCCATGATGAAAAAAATGTTAAATCATGTTTCAATTGATTTAAAATCAAGAAATCTCCCATGCTTGTTAAAAAAATTTAATTCTAGGGCATCCTCTGTATTTTTTACGTTTTGACGGTCATACGGGTGTCATCTTCTGTCAAATTCATCATCGCAACATATATGGTAACATGGTGGGTTCCTATTGGATAGGGATGGTCAGAAATGTTTATAAGTTATCATTTTCGGAATGTTTGGAAAAATGGCACATTTTGATGCATGGCTCCACTTTCGCAAAGAGTGCCTATGTGGCATGTTGTGATGGGTTGAGGGATTGGTGGGTGGCGGGTTTGCCTTATGACTTTTTCTCCATTTTGTAAATATCATAAAGTAAATTTTGGCTCAAAGGCCCATGGAGAATAGGAAGAGGACACGTGGCACGGAGAGCATGCTTGATGGTGGAGGGAGTTGAAGAATTTTGATGTATTTCGGCACAAAGTGACAAGGTAAATTTTTGACCAGAAGGTCTTTGCCCAATCATGAAAGGACACATGTCCAAAAAGGAAAAATGGAGAAGTGAGGCTTTTGAAGAGTTTTAGATTTAGGCCTTTAGAGGAAAAAACCTCAAAAGTAAAGTTTGGTCTGCCTTGCCACATGAAAGAAATTTGTATGAGGGGGCAGAGGTTCGGGCCTCGGAGAAACTTTTGGAAATTTTACAAATTTTGGCAAAGGGAGCTAAAGTCAAAATTGAAGGCATGCCTCCATAGCCAATCTATGGAGGACACATGGCACTTTTCACAGGAGTCAAATGGAGAGCACGGGCCCAAGGAGAGTTTTGAAATTTTGCAATTTTGCGGGAAGGTCTAAAGGTGAAATAGGAGGCTTGGCCTGCGCGGCATCGGAGAATGCCACGTGGCGGGGTAAAGATCGAGCTTTACGGCCCACAGGGGTTTTATGTCAAAATTTCCTTTTTCAAAAAAAAGGAGTAAAATTGATTGAATTTGCCCACATTTTTAGTGGGGCCCACCTATGGACACGTGGTAGGCCAAAGAGGTGGGCGGGGAAATTTTACAAAATTTTCCAAATTTTTCAAAGGTTACAAATGCAAATTTTAAAGGAAGGGGCCTGATCCAATGGTATTTTGACACGTATACTTGCCTTATCCAAAGGTTAAAAGGTAATTTTTGCTTATGTTTGGGATCTCATTTGCCACATGGAGGGCTTGCATTTAAAGTTACCCAAAATCGATGGCAACTATGCATTCTTCCTTCTTGCCACCATTGGAGCTCCAAGGAGCTTGGAATCATCATTTCTTCATCAAATTACATCAAATTTTATATGATTTTCAATCATCTTGGCCTTCTGATACCATTGGCATCATTTTTATGACTCAATCCCTTGATCTATGGTGTTTTTAATGAAATTTATACTTAGGACCGGTAAAAAACGTGAAAAGTGAAATTCAAAAGTTACAGAGGTGAAGTGATGAGGTGAAAAGGTGAGAAATAATAAATTAAAGATACTTCCATGCCTGAATGATAAAAATGTGACCCTGGGGTGGATAATGATCCAAATTTTGTAATGATTTAAATTTTTGGCACACCTGGCATTCATCGAACATTTTTCTGTTTGTTGTCCCTTTCTGCAAATCATGAAGTTTTTGTAACAAATTTGATCCCATAGGCATATTATTTTCTTGGGAAGGAAGACTCCAATGTGGCATGAGGTATATTATGCATTTTGGAGAAATTGTAAAGGGTCGGGAGTTGAAAATCACAAGCAAATATTGAGAAAAAAACTCATTTTCTAAGAAAATCAGTAAAGAACCAGGTTAATGTCTCATTTGTTGGAAAATTCATGTATGTGGGTTGGCTACAAGTTTATAGCCACCACACAGCTCGAGATTTTTCATATAACTCTCCCCTACTATTCAATCTAACAAGATTTGAACTAAATCATGTTTTTCTTTGGTAGTATGATTTCACGTTATCAATTTTGAATGCCTACAAATAAATTTTATTGTTCTTGTTGCAATATTGCATTGAAAATATTTAGGAATCACACAGGATCTCCATTTCTGGTTGATAGTTTAGTGGCATTTGCAATCTCATACTCAGAAGAGCCTTCATCTGATAAGGAGATAAACAAATTTAAAATCACTTTACCTTCCTTGACTGCAGAGATTTCTTGTAAGCCTTTGGGGGCACCTTAGGCATGGTTTGATCATGGGTTTTTGTGTTTAATTGAGTTCTTTACTTCAAGATTTTGTGGTGAGTTCTCAAATATTGTATGAAGAGTGCAACCTAGGTTTCCATTTGTGCCTCTTCTGGTTGAAAGAACATCCTGATTATTTTAGGCATTTCATCTGATAGTTGTTCAAGCATTGTATAGATTGTCAAAGATCTAATCTATTCCAATTTTTCTTATCAATCTCCCACCAAAAATCATCCAACAACAAAGATCCTATCATATACTATTCCTGATTTGCATGTGTATACCCACAGAAGATCAAAATCTATTTGCAAAAGTATGCACAACTGATCAGGATTTCTAATGTCTCTAGTAACCTTTGCCTTGTTTTGAGAACATACCCATGTTTTGAGAAGTGACAACTTGTGAGAGTTCAAATCTGGGGTGTTGATCATGTTTTCCTTGAGGTCTCTATCATAGAATTTCAAGCAAAGAGAAGGAAATATTCATCTCCTTCACCTTTACAAGGTTACAAAATAGGTCCTCTTACCTTGGTTGCAGAAGGAAAAACCTAAAAAAGCTAGGACAAGATCAAGTCCTATTGGAGTGCTATCCATTTCTCCACAAACCCGAGTGCTAGCTAGACCACCATATCCCCGGCTACTAACGACATACAAGATGGTCTATTCTATCTTTAAGCTCCATAACATAACTGTGGTGCTTCTCATACTAAAAAGGAGAACAAATTTGAATACTAACAACTCGCATATCTTGTCTTTAGGCCCATCGAGCACCCCAATCTCTGAAAACACTATTACAAGAAATATATTTCCAAACATGATCTTATCTCCATCACACACAACATCAATAATATCTTCAACTATAAAGGAAAAAATGTTGTATATAGTTCCTTCTGATATCTTTTTGCATCCCTAAAGCCATCTTTTCTTTACCTGAGTCCATCTCTCCTACCCACTTAGCTCTATGAACAAGTGTACAACCATCTTCCTAACGGGATCTTTAAAATTTATAATATTAAACACACACTTGCATTTATTGTATTCAAACTCCTTGGCAGCTTTCTTCACATCTTTATCATTACCTAAGTCATCATCAAAAGAGATACCAGGTATTAATGAGTCCAATGTACTTCTTAATCAACTTCTTGGTGATGCACAAAATTCTTCAACAAAATAGAAATGGTCTCCATGCACACGTGAAATTTACCACTAATATAACCTTTTGGTTTTCTGAAGAACAAAATCTCATATAGTTGTCACAACCCACCTTCTTCAACACAATGTTCACCCTATCATCATATATTGGCTTATCATCTGTGGTTCTTTCTCTTGTTGGTTGAGCGAGCTCTGTTACTACCATGTCGCATGAGGCTAGGTATTTTCGATATTTATAATCACTAACTGTCATGCTCCTAACATAGGTCACCCACTCTTTTCCTATTTTCACTCCATCTGGGTACTTCATTTTTGAGTACCATTCTTCTGGATGCCAACTACGTAGCTAGTTTTTTTCTTTTCCATTTCCTCTTTTCTTTGGTGATGCGGTTATAATTTTTTTTTCCATTTTAAACATATAAAATCAAACTTCTACCTTGTTCCTTTTTTTTCTCAAAACTTTAAACATCTTTCCATAAACCCTAGGAGAAACACCACTTTACTTTGTTCAAATTTTGAATGTCATGCCCTAATTTGTAAAACCCTAACTAAAGAAAATAAAAAATTCACACCACATCATCCAATCTACTAGACTCCTTCCTAAAGAAACCTTCTCACTCGGTTGTGTTCTTCTTTTTCCTTTGGTTAATTTCTTGATCTTCGAAGTTTTCCCTCAGTCACATGATAACTCTTCACAAATTCACACAAAGTAAGATAAAAATAATTTACCCCAACACTCCTTTAATAGTGTATTAATTTTTACCTAAATTCATTTCTTTCCAACTACCACTGTCTTTACAAAGCATTAAATTAAAATTTCCAACTTTTCCCACCATTTTTGTAGCTCTAAGTGAAATTCCACCACTTGTCCAATGTGCGTACCAAAGAAAACATTTTGGTGTACAATCTACTTCTCTCGACTACATACCTCCTTATGTAGGAACCATGCATAAAAGTACATCCACATCTACGCCTTATACCAAGTAGCTATCAATATCACTTCCTACCTTGCATTACCTTGTGTGATCATTCACTATACTTTGATTTTCATTTTCACATTGTACTTATTATCACCATCCTTATTATGAAACTTTACCGACATTATTTTTTAATCATCATCACCAACAAGACGCACACTCTTATATGTTACTTAGTATTTTAAAAATCTCTACTTTCTGAAATGCATTCTTTTTTTCCTTCTACCCCACACTAAATATATACATGGTCCTTTGTGCATGAGCTTAAATTATAGTAATTATAAATTTGTGCACAAATGCACTTATTTCAACAAAACACTAAACTAGATTGACAAAGAATATTAACAATGAAAGGAAACACATATAAATAAAATGCATTAAAGTAAAACTAATCCAATGACAATATTTCCTTATTACAAACACCAAGAAGAATTATTTAGAGTAGGGATTCAACCTACTCCCGTTGAAGTAACCTAGAAACCGTGTCCCATCCAAAGACCTATAACTGGAAAGCACCTAAATGAAATATATAAGATATATCATACTTGTCCCAACCATTGCACTTGGAACTTTTAGGGTGGCACAAAAACTTTGAACGCATCTGAAGAACCATCTTCCCAACCTCAAACTATTTTTTTTTATGTTTCTATCATGTCATACCTTCTACCCGGCCTTTTCTTTCTTCTATCTCAACCTAACCTAGCAATGGCACGCTGCTCATCTAATTGCATCAGTTTGTCTATGTGTTGTTCAAGTGCTTTCTCATCATATAATCCTCGACACATGTAATACGCGGGAGCATAACACGAATTCCACTTTGGTAAAAGAGCCTCCACACCAAACAATGATTTAAAGGGTGTGTCTTTGTTCAATCTTTTATAATGTAGTCTTATATGACCAAAGGACAAAAAAACCTTTTCATCCCAATCCTTCCTTCCAAAATCACATATCTTTGTCAATCTATGTCCCAATATCTTATTGAAATCCTCAACCTTGTCATTTTCCTATGTGTGATATAGTGTTGTTTTATGGTGTGCCATCATAAATTATGCCAATAGTATCCTTATAGTCTCATTAGGAAAATGCATGCCCCTATCACTCTTCAAAATCAATGGACATCCATACCTGATATTTATGTTCTCCCATAAAAACCTTTATGTTATCTATGCTTAGGATTTCCAAGGTGCTAACAATGGTTACATGCCTTACAATATTCTGTATAATTCTTGTAAATCATTTCCCACCAATTTCTTGCCAATAGAAACTTGTGCGTGGTAAAATTTCCTACATAATATCCACCTAAAATACACCCATGGACTTCCTACATAATGGCGGTTGGCTCATGGTTAAGTACGCACCAATGCAAAACCTCATCATGGACAAAATTTTATAAATTACGAGTAATTAACATGTAAGGCGTGACACATATTGGAAGTTGTTTATTCTCCAAAGCCTTCATCCCTTCGATCATACCACACATGTTCACAAAAATAAAACAATATACTCTTATTCATAGGGCACGTGGTTCAATCTAAAAATATATACATCGACATTGTATCCTCAATGCTCTAATTTTCCTCACCTAAGTTAATCCTTGATAAATGATCTGGTCTTAATTAACTCTTTCCTTTCTTTACCACTCTGTAAAGTTGAATTCTTAGAACAATAGAATCCAATGACATATGTGACCTTCCAAAATGGGATTATTGACCAGATACTTATGTTCCATGTGATTTGTATAAAATATGAACAGATTTGCCAATAAATAATTCTTAAACTAGTGCAGTGCATAAATCAGGTACACTCCTTCGTGCTCTGTAGTTATATAATTTTGTTTACCATGGTCAATTTCCTTATTGCAAAGCAATTAGAATGGAGAATAATAACCTCTCCCAACCGACTAATACCATTCCAATGGCCATGCCAGGGTGTCTACATGCACATAGAATGGATTGGTCCATGATGGCAATCATAGAATAGGCGCAGTAGTAAGAATTTCCTTCAATGTCTTAAATGCACATTGTTTCACCTCACTCTAATGGAACTTCCTTACTCTTTAATAATTCCTCCAAGGGTAGGGCTATGCTAGCATAATCCATGATAAAATTCCTTTAATATCCTGTGTGCCCGAAGAATCATGTACCTTGCTCTAGTTAGCGAGTTCCTCTAAGCCCAAAATCACATCAACCTTAGCAAGATATACCAATAAGCCTTTTTACATATGATATTCCCCAAAAAAGTTCCAGAGGGTGTAGAAAATATGCACTTCTTGATGTTTAATAAGATGCCTAATTTCCGGTAACTCTAAAAAATAAGTCTTAAATTATAACAATGATCTTTTACAAGCCCATAAACTATCCAATCATCCAAGTAAACCTACAATAACATATGAATAAATTCCTGAAATTCTTGCACCACAATATGCAAAAAGACCGAAACATTCTTCAATACAAAATGCATAACAATTTATGTAAAACTTCCCTACTCAAGGTGAAAGTTATCTTCTCTTGATCTTCTTTAGCAATCCTCACCGATGATATCCGGAAAATCCATCATTGAAAGAGTAGATATCGCACCATAAAATTCCTTCCAAAATATCCTCTAGTAAATGGTGTGGGAAAGGGATCTATTACAAAAGTAGCATTAAACTCCCTGTAATCCACACAGATCATAATTCTTCCATATTTCTTTATGTTCATTACCATAGGGATAACCCATTATGAATCCTTAATGGGATCAATGATTCCAGACTTCAACATTTTATTAATCACTTCCTTTACCTTGACATGTAGAGTAGCATTCATCCTATAAGGCCTCGTTGTAACCGAGTGCAAACCTTTGTTTAACTTGATCCTCATCTCACCCAAAGAGTGATGTACTCCTTTCAACTCATGATAGCCTCTAGGGAGTAAGTCTTGGAAGTCACACAAGAGCTGAATTATTTTTGCAACCTCTAAGTCAAAACAATAATCATCAATGATGGCCTCTTTAGGTTATGCATCTATCCCAATGTTGACCTTCTTCATTTTCATAGGCTCATGGTAAGTGGGTGCATTTTCATCTACACTCGTCCAATACCTCACGCGTACTAACCGTATGATCAACATCCAAGTTTTCCACATCCTCATTATCAATCATGTAAAGTAATTTACCTTTTTCTTTCTCCAACTAGGCATGCCCAAGGTGTTATTCATCTATTGCTTCTTCCTCTTAAAAATGTGCCTCTAGTTTTGAATTTTCTAACAACTATTGAATAAGATCCTTATCCTTTAAACTATCTCCTATGGTCGGGTTCTTCATGATCTATAATGCCTAATTCACAAGAGGTTTAGTATAAAAATAGTAAAAGGTCTAAATCATTCTTAATGTCGGTTCTTGCCTATTCCCTATTTCTCGATTCAACTCCACATAAACATACGATGCATGCACAGCCACACAAAGTGAAGTAGAACTTATGCACCCATAATGAAGGTGGTAAGGCCTCCTACCCCTCTTTCCGAGTCTCGAGATACCCTTAAATGTGATGTGAGGCATCGGGCCCACCATGAAATTCACATGTCTTAGTAGGCACATTGCTCCTAAGAAATATAGAAAAGAAGGTAATCCTTACCTCTCACCACTCTAATAGACTATCTATGTCTATAATCATACAACACGTTTCTACCCTACGTAAGATATATAAAATCATATTCCTTTTTCCACTTGATCTATCAACTGTGCTTCCATAACATGTAGAAACACATCAGTATTCCCTTTTCCACTGTACCTTGCACGTGGATACCACCTAAGCACCTAACACGGTGTCTCTTGGTTACACAAGTAATCGCACTCTTTATCTCACACCTAACCATTTGATAAGTCCCATACACCCATTGTCACAAGAAACACTGGTCGTATCACTCATATATTGTGCATCATCCCATTGAATAATTCCTTTCTTAGATGGATCAATAAATTTAGGATCTCTAATGGTGCACACATAAATTATGTTCAAATCCTTTTCACTCAAAGGTTATACATGAGGTGAAACTTCTCCATTTGTAAAAGGAATTATCACGCACTCCTATTTGTTATTGAAATTGATATAACCTTTATTTAAGTGAAAATTATCATTATTTTCATAACACCAATGGCACCCAAGAAAATATGGAAAACTATCTACTTTGGCAAGTTCCAAGACCACAATGTCCCTAGTAAACTTGTCCCCTTGTATAGTAATAGTGACATCCTTCAAAACTCCAATGGACATGGATTTAGTATTGTTCACCATATACAACACATTTTAAGATGGCTGTAATGGTGGCCTCCCCATATGATTCCACACGTCCAAGGTGAGTACATTTATTCTCGCACTTTTTGTATCAATAACTATATTACTAAATATTCATCCATTAACAACCGCTTTCAAGGTGATCTCTTTGTCATAATCAAGACTATAATGTGGTAAGTTTTCATGTACTATCTATCTCTTGAGCTCAACACCATCACACAGTATCTTCTACCTTAACCATTCCCAACAAAAAGGAATGATGTTTTCTTTAAGCATCAACTTACAAACCTCCTTTAACACATCAACATTTTTTGAAGAAGCTCAACTTCCTTAGCCCACTCTAGCTTCTGCAAATTATCTTTAAAGAATTGTATCTCACCTTGCAAGTCTATAATAACCTCCATAGTTTCTTGATAAACTTCCTTCTGATGAACATGATCTAGATACTTTCCATGCAATACCTCCTATTTTGTAATAATAGGTTTTTTCTTTGAAGTGTCACACACGTGAGCAGCCGTAATGTGTGTAGTAACCAACATAAGTAGCATCTCAAGATGAAGTGCTAACTTTGCATCCACTAATATTCCATAGCGCGTTGTAGTCTAACCATTCCCACACCCTTATCCTTCTTTTGCTTCTTTCTCATATGCTTATAAAATTATGGGCATTCCTCAAACATGTGATTTTTTTCTGCACTAGGAGAAAACAATATTCCATATGGGAATTCACATCTTCCACCATTGTGACCTTGAACTTGGAATCCTCCATAGTATCCTCTACCTCGCCACATATGTCATAGTGCCCTTCATTGTGATTATAATTATGATTCTCACCTTGTTATTTAGTATTATTTGTAACACTTGTTTGACGTACATGAGTTTCAATGGAATCATGAATATGATCAATCAATTTGCAATTCTCTATATCATGAGTGGTAGAATTAAAAATCTTACAATGGAAAGACATGCTCTTCCCGATTACACATTAAAGCGGGGGAACCTACATGAATCATGATCTAAATGAAAGATCTCGAGAATCTAACAACATGGTGCCCATCGATTTATGAGGACAATTATCCTTAGTATTTCCTTCTACCTTGCAATCACTACACCAAATACCACTACACATCTTATGGGCTGAATTAGCTAACAAGTTTTGTCAACTATTTTTCCATAGATGCAATCTGAGATTCCAAAAATGGGCTAACTCTAGTGTCTACACTTCCAACTTCCTTAGCATGTAGAGTTGCCTCCGTTTCCTTGTATGGATCTGTAATTATCTGATGTGAGAGTTCCCTTCGAAAGGTGCGATAAAACCACTGAGCATGCTTACTATGGTGTATGTCATAGGATAACTTTGACAGCAAGGTCTTAAACCATACATCATACTCCCTTATTCTCTCAACCATGCCTTAATTGATATGTTTCAAATGCGCTAATGTTCTTTTGTTCAAACTAGGTATATGGAACTCAACTAATAAATTATCATGTAACGCATTGTAATATACACAAGTCTGGTTTGGATCTACTTCATGTACCCGACTATACGCACGCCCTTGCAAAGTAGTAAAAATTTTACTTACATTATGCTAATGTCATGCTAAGTTATGTGATGGAAAAATTGTCATTAGGAACTTTTTATATCACCTAATCACCTAATTCAGTTATATGGATTCTTTTCCATTCCATAAATCATTAAGTTTAAACTTAACAAGTTCAACATTTATTAATGTCTATTCCTATTTACTAGGTTCATTTAGTTTATAAGACAGATAATTACATTTTTACCCTATCCCAGATGATCTAAAAGGACCTACATACCTCGATCCAAACCCTCGTAATTTTTACATAAGATGAATGATACTTAATCCATGTGATTTCATGTTGTTTCTATTAAAAGAAAATGTCCTCTTTGTATCATATAACTAGTTATGGAATCCTAGAGATCTAGGTCTATAGATAGAACTTAAGATATCTATCAACACTAAGTACATATTTAATAGTTTTTTTCTATTACCATTAATAAGAAATCCTTAAATAATAAGTTCAACTATCGAAGTAGTGGGTATCGCGGTACCAAAATTGGGTCCCATGAATCTTGACAGTACCACCTAAGGTTTCCTATGAGGAAGGTTTCTCTCATGTAATGAATTGTGTCATTACGCATTAGATACCTATCCCATAGCCATCCTTGGATGGTACATTTAAGATTCTTGTGCCACGATGTCACTCCATGAACCCTATACTTTGTTGCTAAATCATATTGATAGAACAACATCATTAAGATCATTAATAATCACTTAATCTTTATGTGTGTAATTAGGACAGTTAATTACAGTATTACTACATAATGAGTTGTCATCATACTATCATACTTTGTTTCATAATTACCGACTTCACCATACTATTCACATCGATCATATTATATTGTTACGTAAAAGATTAAGATTTTTGTTGTTATAGAACCACAACATATATTGTAGTGTTATAACTTTAATACCGATATCAATCATTTATTCGGGTATATAATATACTCATAGTTCATTTCTACTTCTAGATTGTATTGAAATATCTATATACCAGCTTGGCTTAGTCTTATCCATGTAGACCTTTATGAGACCACAATATGATTTACTTACTTCAAAATTTAGAATATGGGATATATTTGTTGACATTTTTCATCCTTGCTTATATACTTCAAAGAGTATGTCGTTGTTATATGATTATGAAAAAATGTTATCTCGTTGTTACACACTTAATCACGTGCCATTAATCATCATAAGGATTTGTGAACAAAATTAATATTTGGTTGTTTATCATGTAGGTTTGATTTATGTTACTCATATTGCATTACCAATTCATTGTTCCTTAGTTTGTAATGACATCTAGAAGTGATTGAATATTTCATGTTTAATACCATCTACCAATCCAGAGATTCTAGAAATCTAGGAGATTTTGGAGGCGGAGGAGTCATCAGAGATCAAAGAGGTTGTTTTGTCTTTTTTTCGGGAAAATGGGTAGGCAAACTAATCATTACTCTGAAGCTCTTGCTGCTCTATGGGGAATAAGGCTAGCCAGGGATTGTAATATTTTGAATATTATAATTGAGGGTGATTCTCTGAACATTATCAATCTCTTAAACAAAAAGCAACCCCCCAGCTAGTCAATTAGAGATTTTATTGTTGAAGCTACTGATATATGCAAGAGTTTTGAAAATGTTAAAATCACTCACACCTATCGGGAAGGAAATAGGGTCACAGATGGTTTGGAAAACTTTGGAGTTAACAATACTTTTCAAACTTGGCTAAGGGGGACATTCGTCCCATTCAAGTTAATAAAGACATCATCAATGATTTACATGGCTTGGAAAATCATCACTAATGGTTGTAATGTTGATGCTAAAGAGTGGATTCTTAAGTACAGAATGATGACATCATATAAGATTTGTGTGATTTATGTGATTTGTGTAAACTGGATAGCCATCATTACTTGTCATAGGGAGAATGCTAAGGAGTGGGTCACTAATTACAAAGTATGGTCTAATAATTACATCTTTTATCACGGATGGGAGAGATTCAAAAACAAAGCTAAGTCTGATACACATAGTGCTAAAACTTTTACTTGCGGGCAAAGTCACTCTGGAAAAATGGGGGGTCCACCTTGCAAGATAGAGCCCACCCATAATCTAGTGTGGAAAGAGGATGTTGTGCTCTGGAACTATCTTCAAATTGGGGGTCTTGCAAATTTGATTGAAAGAATTCAAGGTTTTGATTAGGATATTTCTATTAAATTTTATCGGGGTGGAAGAATCGGGTTGTTAAATACAACAACATTGAGGTTGAGATCACAGAGGAGCTCATCGCCTAGATCACGGGACTTAGTCTTGATGGCACAAAATTATTTAACAAGAGGGTGGACAGAGAGGTGGAGGTAAGAAATTCCTGGACGAAGGGGAAAATCTTGAGTTTGTGACAGTCGGCATCAAGTTGACTTCGATTCCTGAGCCTTTTGCTGAGCTCGCCAAGATGGTTGTTAGGTATGTAACTCTTGAGGGGAGATTTGTTACTATTCCTCAAAAACATTTGATATTTCTTAACCACTTTTGTAGAAACATAACCATCAGCTTCCCTCATTACTTGTTAAAATCACTGGAGAAATCCATTCGGGAAGTGCAGAGTCATTCTAGGCGCCCTCTACATCAAGGGCTAATTATTCTTATCCATCATCACCGCTCAAATTTTCCCCACATGAATCCAAATGCACCCTCTCCCTCCATTCCTCCCCCTACCCACACCACCTCCATTCCCCCTGCTTGAAAGGAATATTGAAACTGCTTCATCTAGAAAGAAAAGGAAGGGCATGAAAACTAAGGTCCCTGCTTCTCAGAGGGTTCTTAGAAGCCACAAAGACCTCGAGCTTCTTTGAGAACATCCTGCACATCAGCCAACCGGCGGAGGATCATAAGGAGGAGGATTTGATGGTCGAGTGGGGCGAGAATGGAAAAGGAAATTCAAGAGCTTAAAAGGGTTATAAAAATATGGAAAAAGCTAAGGGAAAAGGAAAAATTCAAAATGATGATGAGGAGGGTGTTATTGCTGAAGTTTTCAAGAAGCTACAATCTTTGGATGGCAGAATGGGAAATGCAAAAATCCGTAATGACTGCATCCTATCTGCACTTAAAAGTATTTACAATTTCATTGAACAACATGTTCATAGTGTATGCAGCCTCAACGGGATTACTAAAGACATTTGGGGCCCCAAAGAGAAAAGAGATATGGCAATTGCTCAGGTGGATCTGAAAGACCCTTCTCAGGCCACAACCATTGCATTCTTTGTCTCACTGCAAACGATCAAAACCAAGATTGACAGGGCTATCAAGTAAAGTGGAGCTGTCTTTGCTGTTTCTTATCGGCGAAGTTACTAATGACTGCAGATCTGGTGTTGTTTTTTGGTGGAGATATTCTATGATAGATATCTCTCGTTTCTTTTTTGATATCTTCTGCTGTTTTTTGGATCATTGTACGTCTGGATCCTTTCTATTAATATGTTGTTTTATCTGACTAATCAACCCTCTGAGGTTGGTTGTTTTTCCCTTCTCTAGAATGTTTCTCCCACTTCTGGTATTTGGCTTTTGAGCCCTTTTTACTTACAGGGTATAGTCCCTTCAAAACTATTTTCCCTTGATAAAAAAATACCATCTACCAATGCTCTTTAATATTTGATAATCAAGTCTACGATTGTAAATATAGTTTAATCAATGCTTCCTACACTCAATATTAGTTCATAAAGAACTCTCATTTACCAAAACCACTACAATAACAAGGTCATAAACTCAATCTTACAAAATTCTTTCATCAATTGGTAACCTTCATTGTAATACTTATTACATAGCTAAAATAGGAGACTTTCAAGATAGTACATTTACACATCAGATCAATAGTCCTTGCTATATATCAATCACTAGGAGAGTATTTCTCTTTTAAATAAAAAATATAGTAAATTATTTTATTTCCAAATAGTAAGCACAATAAATTCATGCAAGTCATATTATCTGCCTTTAATCATCTCGGAAAATCCTTTCAAACCTGCATGGTTAAAACATGGTCAGCTCTACACAAACTAACATGAAACATCATGTCTCCTACTTAACATTTTATGTCATTTATTATTTATAAAAATGAAATGATGCAATGATTAATATCATATAAAAACATAATAACCTTCAAAACCAAATAACATCTATTAAATATAGTTTACTTTACGTTGTTAAAGAACTAATCATTTTCTTTGATTCTAAATGCATTCAATAAAATTACTAAAGGTATATTACAAATTAGTTTGCAATAATATCCATTCGTTCTTGACATGATATCCTAATTTTCTTAACAATATGTGCATTATATAATTTATATGTAACTTATATTAACATCGAATGTAATATCATAAATCATCTTATATCGATACTACCTTGAATTCACAAATGCTTATGTTAAGGGCATAGTGAAGATGTTTCTTATGGTAGAATTAACAATAGAAACCGACTTGCCTTATATCTATCAAACCTTCAAATATTGGAATAATACATTCACACACTCGGACCAATCATATTTTCACAACTTTATATAAGTCCAAATTCCACACATGTTTTTTTTTATTAAGGGCAAATAGTTTTGAAGGGACTATACCTGTTGACCTTAACAAGATAACCCATTATAACCCAATTAGTCGATATCCTCAATGATAAATATTTGGAAATTTAACAATATTAAGGTAAGATACTTTTTACCTCAACCATTTCCTAGAAAATCATAAATCTGAAAAGGTTCCTTAATATACTAAAAAAATAAGCTATTTATAACAGATAAAACCAATTTCAACCCATAAACATGGGAAAACCACATTATTTTCTCATATTCACAAAGCGATACCAACAAGAACATAAATTCAAAACATTCATGTACAAAGCTCTAAATACTCCTTGAAGTAGTGCAGAGAAATATTATAAACCCATCCATTACAGTGAGGTTTCAAGTCACCACAATATAAATGATATAATTAACCTTTACATGTTGCAATTCATAAATTTTAAGGTAAATTTCTATTTAGCTTAAACAAATCGAGCCCCTAGACACCTACAAAGACCTAATAGAAAAATAGTATGAAAAATACAAGGTGTGTATCTGTTCACACCCAAATTTTCACATGCTACATATTTAGAGATGGTTTAAAATTCCCCAATGATGATTAATATTTTTCCAAAATGTGTTCAATCTCTTTTTCTCTCTTTGTAGTTTATACGTGTAGCCTATAAAACCTTACTTAGCTATTTCTTACTTTGCTTAAGATTTTTGCATTGTTTTTATTAGTTTTTCCCCTAAAGTTATGCAATCGTTGATTAGGTTGAGAGGTGGTTACGTAACCTACTTCTTTCCTAGGTGGAGGTTGCACACAACCGCTTGTCTTACCCTTATTCTGATTGCGTAACCGCTGCCTTGTTGATCATCGCCAATTACATGGGAATTAGATGAGACTTCCTGTGTGTGATTTGGATGTGTGTTAACTCACTCAATTTCACCTATAATGTATGTTTCTTATTCACTTTAGATGATTTTAATCTTGATTTATTTGTATCAAATTCCTCTTCCACTTCTAATTGTTGATTGAGATGTGATGTGACACCCCATGATTGCCAAGTGGAAGGGACCACCGCCTAACCATTCTTCTATAAAACCAATGCTTCGTATAAATTAAATGGATGGATATTTGTATTGTGAATTACATTGTTATGCTACTAAAATATTGCTAGGGACTACAAAACCAAACATTGTTATCTTGTGTTCTTCTTCTTCTACTTGCATTACTACCAAACCACTTACATGCCGCCATTACTCCAACACATTATTTTTATTCTTCTCCATTCTTAGCTTCCTAGACTCACATGAACATTAAATATTGGACAATATAACTGAGGAGACGCAAGAGTAAAGAAAAACTAGATTTTCCTTTGCCTTTGAAAAATTCTAGGTTGAGGTTGGAATTGGATTTCCTTATTTCTTCAATAATTTATTTTGAATCTGTATACGTAGTAGAAAATCATTTCCATTTCAATTGTTTCAATAGATAGATCAAATATTGTAGCTTTAACTTCTTCTATAAATTTTCTTGTGATATATAACTTCCCTTCTTATCGCTTTATGGGTTTCGAGGAAGATTGTTGGGAGGAAAGATTCTACATTAATTTAGAATAAACAGTAATATCATTTCATTTGTAAAACCTCTATCAAATCCTTCTTTACTTTTAACAGGAAGTTGGAGGAGAAGAAAATATTTTTGAGAAGCTATGATTTCTTCCTGTGCCTCTAAGATAGAACAAAGGATTCACATCCACAATTACATTTTGAAAAAGCTTTATTTTATTAGGATAGGTTAGATGTACTGATACCTAGATAAATAATTACATCCTACTTTTTATTTCTTTAGGATCTTTTAGTTAAGTTAGAAGTAATTTCTTCATTTCTTTTATTTTATTCCAGAAAGTTCAAAAAATACAAAAAGATTAGTTTAAATTAGATTAGATTGTTTATATTACTTCATTTTCCCTATATTGGAAAATAAAAAACATAGTTTAGTATTGTTTATTTAGATTAGCTTGTTGTTCTCTGTCATAATTAGTTTTCATAAATGTACACATGACCATATAAGGACCACAACAACCTATACAATAAGTTTATGATCCTATAGTATTTCAACCAAACATAACTTATCTTGAGACTAACATTAATATGGGTCTTTGGATTATGATCTTTCAATATTCACCACTTCCCCCGTCAGAATCAAAAAATTACATGTCCTTAATGAATAATTTGACAAAGTCTACAAATTTTAGAGGAACTAGCCTAGGGAGAACTATTTCCCAAATCCCACTCATTTCTCTTTACTTATTTGTTTCCTCTAGAATTTCCATGACTTTTTCCAGAAATTTCTATGAGGTGAATGAAGGATAATTTCCACATATTCCAAAACAAGTTGAGATAGGTTCACACATAGACATTGACAAGAATCTTACACGTGTGTATCATTATTGACGATACCATCACATCTGGTTAGGTTAGAGAGGACTTTATTTCCCTAAAAGAGCATTTCCCTTTATTTCCCATAGAGGACATTAGATTACTCGATAACTTGTTAATCACATTCACACATGTTATGATTATTCCACATATTCACCTATCTAGCATGGTTTTTACCCTTTTTCTTGATTGCTTCAAGGGGTAATAATCAAGCTTGATCTTAATATGGAGGGTTTATATAATACCCGTAGTGTTTATTGTGTATGTTTACGCACCATTTCACCAATGGATCAAAATATTCTATACTTTCAAATAATTTCCTCTAAACAAATTGACAAATCATATCAATATAATGTTATGGCATAGGAAAACACTTGAGCTTTCTCTAGTACTTATTGTTTGACTAATAATTTTTATGCTTTCTAGGACGAAGTAGATAGAAGGTAAATGGTTGAGGAATACCTGTGAGGCCAAGGTGGAAGGTAGAATTCATGCTACCTAGCGTATGATAGTGGACTACCTAGTACATGCTAGATCCAGAAGCGTGGTGCTTCCTAGAGAGGTTTTTAATCCATGGTTGAATAACAATTCAAAGTGAATAAGCAATTGAAATAAATAAGTCCTATTACAATGTAATGATTTAGGTTTCTCATACACACAATACACTAGATTTTATGCTAGATATCAAAATAATACTAAATATAATTAGAACGAGGGTTTTTTCAAGTGAGACAGTCTATAAAAGGTATTGTAAGAGTCCTGGGATGATTGGTTGATGGCTGGATTGGTTTTGGGTGAGTGGGAAGCTTGTTGGTATGATAATAAAAATGACATAGAGATTGATATCGGTTTGGTAGACTGATGCTAGTATGGAGACTAAACTAACAAAGGTTAGGGAACGGACGTCGATAAAAACAATCAAGTAATGAACTATTAAAAATGGGTTTTCATGCTCTTTGTGATTACACAGAGAGTGAGGGTAGTGTGGTTTGGGTTGTAATATAGATTAGAATATCATGAACATTGAGAAGGAGGTTTATAAGAGTGAAAAGGATTGGGGTGGTTAAATAATGGGTTAGTGGGAAGAAGATGATGTATGGGTAACGAGAAGAAATAAAATAATGAAAGAAGCAAGAGATCTATATGGGATAAGCACAAATGATTAAAATCACAATAATTACTTGGTATTTTGTAGATCCTATGAGTTGAGATGGTTAATGGTTGATTGGTGAAGAGGTGTTTGAGTCTAGTTTCGTGGTAGTATAATCGGTGTACTCACGTGAGTATCCCAACACTCGGAAGGACAACTGGTTACTTGTCCTACATTGTGGTTGTGTCTCGTGTTTCATCTCGGATGTAGGAGGGATTGAAAATTCACGCTTAAATTCCATAAGGCTACAATAACTTAATGAAAAACACGGGTAAAGGGATTTAAAATTCTATGTAAATGAACTGATGGTAGTTTACCTAAACAACGTTGGCCGAGGATAAATCGGCATTGGTTAGGGTGAAATATTCCTTTTTAAAAAAATATGAAGATCTTCCCATTTGGCATGGTTTCCTTATTATATTTCACGTGAGAGAAGGTGGGAAGATCTTAGAAGAAGTCCAATTAGATTTAGGAAGAATTCTTAGTTAGTTAGGTCAAGTAGCGACTCAACAATGGGAGTGATGATTAAGTGTTAAGAGTGATGACTTGGTAATGTGAGTTAAATTCCCCTAGAATGGGTCCAAGATGAGGTGGAGGTGAGAGGATGAAATTAACTTAATTAAATTAATTAATAATGTGAGGATGAATATTAATGCAGGGAAAAGGGGTCATGATTATTTAAATGTGTTACGTTAATTAAGTGAATGGGACAAATGGGATCATGAACCAAATTTGGTGTCTACATTTTCCCTCTTTGTTGTGTAGCTTGTATTGCTAAGTAACATTGACAAAAATAGGAATTTGGTGCTCCACATATGAGTGAGGGCTAGGTTTCCAAGGGTGCGTGGAAATGATCCCCCTTAAACTAGGAACCGATAAGGTGTTAAATGGAGTTGGTGAGTTCTTTGATAAATGGGTAAGTGATGAAAATGAGGATAGGTTAGTTGAAGATAAGGGTGATTTCAGTGGGTAATAGGTAGTGGTAGTCTAACAGATGCACATGTATAGAATGTGATAAGGTACCAGGTTGAAGTGCTTGAAATTCTATGTTGTCAAAGTTTGATAGGTTTATCTAAACAAGGTTGAAGTAGTTCAAGTATATATGGTATACGATATGGTCCTAAAACACTACTAGGCCAAATGTAGGAATGGGAAATAGGTTTTTCTAGGGAACCAAAGGTATGGTCTGGGATAAACAACACGATATTAGGAAAGGTAAAGTTATTAAGGTGATCAACAACAGTAGAAGCATTGTAAGGTATAATGAGTAAATGAATTTGAGTGTCACAATGAGTGAGGTTGGGTTGGGTGATTTAGGTAATGTATTTGGTAAGGCCACGGTAGGGTAAAAAACATGCCCCAAATGATTCCAATTTTGGGTGATAGCTAATAAGGTCATGAGGGTGAGGTGTAAGGTCAAGGTCATCTTTAGGTTAGGTGAAAAATTTCTTGAGCTAACCTCCAAGGACCTCATGCCCTCGGAGTGCTACCTACATATCCCCAATGAAAAGGGGCCTTAGGCCGATGTAGTTCTCCCATAAGCTATGGAATAATATGATAAATTAGATGAATGATGTATTATATTTTATTCATGATTGAGTCTAGGTCATTTAGTAATGTTTGAGTATAAGTTGAATAGGCATGGGTGATTTTAGTGAGAGAGGAATTCCTAGAATGTAGGGGTTTAATGTATGGTCCTGAAGGAGGATCAATAAGTAAGAAAAGAGGTGAATAGTAAGAGGAGACACAAATCCTCTTGATTGGTAAGAACCATTATTAGTCAATCATACCAAAGATTAGCATATGAACCTAAGACCCTAAAGATGTTAAATGATTAATTGTTCTAAGGGTGAAGTAAGTCACGTGATCACAAAATGTCACATTTACGACACGTCCCTTAAGTAGGTAGAAGATAAGAAAGGAAAAAAGGTGAGGTGAAATGGGTTGTTTTAGTGTAACCTTGGTGTGAGACAACTTACCTCTTAACTCGAAGATACCCAGGACCAAAATAGGCAAGTCCATGACGAAAAAATTATATATTTATTTTTTCTTTCATTTTATCGATTAATTGATGTGGGAAGTCTATGTTAGATGAATATAATATCTCCTTGAGGTATTTTTCAATCTAATAGATGCAAGAAGCTTTAGAATATTTTTATTTTAATTTTTGTAGAAATAGTCTTCTTTTTTTGATAGATTATGCACAATAGGGATAGTATTTTATAGTTTCTCTTCAAGATAGCAGTCTATTTATAGCAATAAGATGGAAAGATAGATGTCCTTTTAGAAGGGAGTCATCTATTGACAAGACATTTGACTCAAGGAGTTTGAATTTGACAATCCCATATATTACATTTGAATTATTTGTTGGACTTTTATGTTATGGACAAGACTATAGAGAAGAATAGGCATATTCTATGAAGACAAAACCATAGCACACAAGGGTTAGCTATGAAAGAGGGGTTTTAAGTGACAAACGACCATAATATTTCATCCTGAAAATGATGAAAAGTATCCATGATATTCATGCCATGAGTAGAGACATGGTACTCATATTGAAGATAAGGTTGAAACTTGACGGGTAATCACATGATTCTTGTTTAGTCGGTGATCCTTAAAATAGGTAAGTTGAAGGTGAATTTTTCTCAAGGGTTGAACATTTAATAAACAAAAGGTGATATAGGAATTGATTTAACAATATAATGTATGAAGATGTAAGGAATTGAGTGGCTCAGTTCGGGTTTACCTTCGAGTGAAGATAAATGATAAACACCCAATCTATAAGCATGAGTAAAGATATAGGATCCAGCCAATTACTAGCAAACTTTCCTTGTTTAATTTTCTCTACTTTTGTTGCATGTTAATTTTCCTTATAGACAAGTTCATTGACCTGGAAAGTTCATTCTTGGACACATTTATTGTAGGCATGTTTGATACTTTTTTGGTAGATTTGAACATGATCGAGAGCATTTAGACATAGTTCTTCTAATAACTCAAGTTGTGTCAAATGGTCCTAGAAAAAATAATCATCATTGATCTTATCTTTGAGTGAGAGATGAAGAGATGGAATTTATAATTGAAGAGGAAAGACAACCTCTATACCTTAGACCAAAGAGTAAGGTGTTGTAGCAATTAAGGTGCAAATAATAGTGTGATAAACCCATAAGGAAAACGGAATGTGCGTGTGACAATACTTTCTAGTATTGTCAACCACTTTCATAATAATTTTGTTTAGGGTTTTTTATTTGATTCATCTTTATCATTTTTTAGGATAATAAGGTGAAGAAAAAATGAGTTGAATGTCGAAGGAATCATAGATTTTTGTAGGGGGTTTTGTTTTTGAATTGTTTTTCGTTATCGGTGATGAGGTGGTGACAAAAATCAAAGAGACAAATGATGTGATGGTTGATGAATTCACATACTTTATCATCTTTTGTAGAAATGAGAGGTATGTCCTCCACCCATTTAATGTAATATTTGGTATCGGTAATAATCCATTGATTACTTTGGAAAGAATGATGTTTAATCTCTCCAACAAGATCCAAACCCCATTGAGAGAAAGGGAAAAGGTCTCATGTGACCTATAAGGCATGAATAGGGGTGTGATGAAGACTAGCATGTTGTTGAGACTTCACAAAACACTTTACATAGTCACAACAATCGTTGTTTAGGGTTTTCTAGTAATAGCCAAGGAAAAGGATGTGCTTAGTGACGATGAACCCACCGAAGTGACCCCCACAAATCACGTCGTGAACTTCCTTAAAGGTGCATATAATTTCAGAACTTGTAAAGCATCGTAATAGGATACCATCAAAGTCACATTTATAGGGAAGACCACCCATGATAACATAGTGAGAGACACTTTTGAGGAAGGGTTGGTGTCCATTGCGAGTAAGATCAAGAAACAGAATCGAAAGGGAAAGGTAGTTAGTAAACTTCTTATAACAAAGGTCACATGGGTCAGCTTTCAATGTTTCCTACAAGGTTAATGTCTCATAATAGATAAGAACGTGATTTTAACCTTTGTACTATCACAAATATTTTTAATTCGGAGGGAGTATCGGGGATTTGAGAATAAATATAGTCCATGGTGTCCGCAAATTTATTAGTGGAATATGGGGTTGTTTGAAGTTCATAATGGTCAAACGTAGTCAAAAGCATGTGAACATGATAGTTATACTTTTGAAGTATCTTGTTATGACAACTCGGTATGTACCACTATATTGGTTCATAACTAGTTAAGATTCATCAAAGATATAAATTGATTTAACATATAAAGTTATGGTTGTTTAAAGGCCTAACATGAGTGCTTCATATTTGGTGATATTGTTAGTAAAATGAAAATCTAGTTTGAAAGATAATGGATAAGGCTCATGTTAAGAGGAATGAGGATAAATCGCACCACCCCCACCGACATTTGAAACCATCAAAGAATAAGATCATATGGTAAATGGTAATGTCTAGGGAGAGGGTAGCGATGGATTCATCGTGGGAAGTCGAATTTAGAAGAGAGGTGCATTTACGAGTTGGTCAAAAATAGTTTTTCCTATAACATTTTTTTATGAATGAATTCGAGATCTAGGACTACAAGAAGCATGAGCCAATGTGCAACACTTTAATGTTGGTAGGGCTTAGCGTACATGTAATGTAAGGGGTCAGTATTGGTGACAATGAAGGTTTTGTAGTTGAGTAGGTAATGACATAGTTTCATGCAAAAATACTAAGGATAGATAGAGTTTTTCGGTGTGAGTATATCTATTTTCATAGTCTAAAAGTGTATGAAATATATAATAAATCATTTTCTCCCTATTTTTCTCGTTCTGATGAGTGAGAATGGCACCAGGGAATGATCAATATCAAAAATGTAAAGGTAAAATGGTTGGTCATCCTTAGGTCAAATGAGCACTGGTGGTTGGAAGAGGTATTGTTTTAAGGCATCGAACACTTTTTAGAATTCATCATTCCATTTGAAGGAGACATCCTTTTTGAGAATATTATGAAATGGATGGAAGTGGCTGGAAAGAAGAGAATTAAAGTGACGAATAAATTGCAACTTTCCTTACAAACTATGAAGTTGACGAAGGTTAGTAGCTAGAGGAATATCAAGAATAGCCTTGATTTTAACAGGATCAAATTCAATGTCACACAAATAAATGATAAAACCAAGGATCTTGCTAGAGAGAATAGTGAAGAAACACTTCTTAGGTTGAATGTAAACGTAGTATTTAATTCGATGGTCAAAGAAAACCTTAAAGAAGAATAGGTCTTCACTGATGTTTATATTTGGAAAGAATATCGTCAACGTAATATTTCAATATGTTAGCCATGATGTAGTGAAAGATATAAGTCATCACATGTTGATATGTAACACAAGTGTTTTTAAGGCGAAAGGGCATGACATGATAGTACAATGTCCCCTAAGGAGTGATGAAGGTAGTTTTGTGTTGATCTTAAGGGGCGAGTAATATTTGTTTATAACTCGAGAAACCTTTCATGAGTGATAACATCTTATGGTTGGCAGTGAGATAAATTACTTGGTCAATACTAGGTAGAGGAAAGTCATCTTTACGGTGATCTAGGTTAATTTTACAACAATCCATACAAATACGAGTCCCATGTCGATTTTTGATAGGAATGATGTTATAGATCAATTAGGGATAATCAATGGGTAGAATGAATGAAACCAAAAGAAGGCATTGGATTTCTTATTTTACAAGAAGGGAAATGTGAGGATGCATTTTCACGACTTACTGTTTTATGGGTTTGGCATCAAGAATGGTTACGATATTGTGGACCAAATTGTTTGGGTCAATACCGGGAATATCAATGTAGGACTAATAAAAAGCGTTGCTATGATCTCGAAGGAAAGAAGTGAAAGCTTCTTGTTCCACAACATCTAAAGATTGACCTATTTTTAGAATTTTGGGTACTCTTGAGTGTGAATGTTGATTACAATGGTCGATTCATTCAACATGGTTTTCATCTCAGAAGGTAACAACCGATCAATAAAAGAATCTTCTACACCAAGGTGGATGAGAATGGAATCATTATATTGACATTGAAAAATGTTAATAGAATGTGTATCGTCATTAATCATGTCATGATATAAGAAGGGAAGAGAAGAGGGAACCTCGCCATCATGCTTTGATAAGTCGAGGTCCTAAGGAAACAGTGATCACAAATTTATTTTAGGAGGAATGGATTCTTGATCCATAGAATTTGTAGCTAAAGGTGGTGAGGTAGGTGAATGGAGTGGGGAATGTATATCATCCTCAATGAGTTTGAATCGGGCCTTATTATAAGCTGGTTTAGCATATCCAGAACCACTACGGTCTTTATGCTTAAGAGTGGTGTAAGGGAGGATAGTATGGTAGCCTTGGTCATACAACCCAGAGCCAAAGCCCTTCCAAGAATAGCCATGGAAGAAGGTGTGGGCGAAGTGATAGTTGGTTAGAGATTGAAGGTCCTAGGAAAATGCTCGAGTTTGGGAAGGCGCCTTTGGTAAGTAGGTAAAATCATCAAGTCCCCCATACGTTAAGTTGGTGTGAAGGTGGGGAGGACCATATGGGAAAATTTTTCCTATGTAGTGATCACAGTGGTGATGGTTGTAAAGGTTACCATACTCTTGAGGAGTAAGGAATGTGTCAATGTTATAAAGGTAGTACTCTCCCAGTGAGGCATTGAAAAACACCTTCTAAGGGATCAATAGTGGGTATGTGAGTAGTAGGAATGGATTAATAACTTAACATATGGGAAGAAGAAGCATCGAATGTTTGAGAAGTAGATGGGTGGCTAATGGGTCAGCTACAGAAGTTATGGAAGTAGTGGGAATAGAGGAGTTAGTTTCGAATATGTTGTAGTAGATGTGGTGGATGAGGAAGCAATTGAAGAAGAAGTGGTAGTAGAGGTAAATGCCTTAAATTTTATAAGGACATCATTAGTTTTTATATCCAAACTGATTCTCCATTAGAAACTAAGAAGTATCAAATATTTTAGAAAGACAACGAGAAACATACAAATATTAATATGAGTCGTTTTGTATCCGGGAGGGGATTTTTTTTACTCTTTGTCACTCATGCATCAGAGAAATGGATAACACCTTCATTAAGGATTTGATCTATCCTTGCTAGTTTAGGCCATCTGAAAGGAGGCCCTCAAAAAATATGATCAATGCACCACAATTTAACTCTCACAAATTGTCACTTCTAAAGAATGGTGATATTTCCTAAATAGGGCTAAGGTTACTAGAGACATTATGGAATCCTGATTACTTCTACATATTTTGGCAGTAGAATTTATACATTTGTTGACATATAGGGAAAACAGGGGTAGTTCAGGTAGGATGCATTATTTTGAATAATTTTTGGTGGGAGATTAAGTAGAATAAAATTGATTATGTCAGATCTTTGAGAACCTTCACAACAATTGTAATACTAAATGATAGAAAGCTTTATAATAGCTAGAATATTCCTTCAACCAGAAGGTGTGCATCAATGGAGGCCCAGATTTTCACAGTTTCACACAATCTCCAAGAATTTAACATGAAGGCTTGAGCTAAAGACTCAATTAAACGTTAAGACACATGGTTCATCATACCTAAGATACACTCAAAGGCTTACAGATAATTTGTATCAACAAATGACACTAAAGTTATTTTAAATTGGTTATCTCATTGCAGGATGAAGGCTCTTCTTGAAATGAAATTGCAAATGCCACTAAACTATCACAGGGATGAGATCCTATGTGATTCAGAGGGACTTTAACACAAGATTGTAATAGGAATAAGAAAAACTACTTGCAGAATTAAAATAAAGCGAAAACAAATTGGTCCAAAATTGACACAAATTAATTTGAAATTGATTAGATTCATCGTGAAGGGAAAGTTTCTTTAAAAAGGTCTTAGAGCTTTTCAATGGTTATAAAATCGCAACCAAATTGACATGATTGAAATCTAAAACACATGAAATTAACAAGTTTCTCATATTGGTCTCTCATAAAGATGGGCTCTATCAATTTTTCTCTTAAGAATTCAACCCCGATCCTTTACAAGAGTATTATCATTACATTTATACATTTCGATTGCTCGCTCATCCTAGATTTTCCCCAAAAAGAAGAATATTCAAGGAACCTTTGCTTGTTACCAATTTTCCTCGAAAAGGATGTCTAACAAATTCATACCCGAAGCTTCCAGATAGAAAAATCATGAACTGATCACGTTTCTCAGACCCTCGAATAATGACTAGGATGTCATGCCAAAAAAATTTGATAGTCCTTCTAATCATTATTATTCTATTATGTGAGAAATCCCAATTTTAATCATTTTCCAGAGGCTCTGTATAGTAAGATTTGACAGAAATCCTTTTCACCCTCGAGGAAACACGTTTTCATCCTTTGTGCTGCGCAACCTCCATCATTTCATCCTTTTCCCTTTCGTTCCTCTCGCAACTCATCCTACATCCATCTTCTCTGGTAATTCATGTTTCTGCAAGTTCTCGAGTAATTCCAACTTCAAAATATCAACCTTAACAATCCTTGGACTCACAAATTAAGTTCTAAATCCATTCAATGACACTTTACAGACAAAAATGGGTCAATGCATGGTGTTGTGTCCCACTTGTTGTCCCAAAAATGCAAGTGGGGAAGGTCATGGGGAAATATGCAAGGAGGTTTTGTGTGAATCCCACATTCACGCAAACGAGGTTTTGGGCGAAGTGACACGTAGGCCATTATCTTACCACATGTGACATTTAATGTGATTCACGCATAATGAGGGTTCACGTGAACCCCCATTCTCGTGAACACCCATGTTTATATATTATAGGTGTTGCAGAGGAATTCATTTTCCTCTGCCCACTTCCTTCATGCAAAGATTACTCAGAACAGATCTCACCAACGATCCCACCAACGATGCCCCCATAGAAGAGACTAGACCAGAGCCCACTAGCGAGCCCACCATTGATGCCCAAAGAAACAAGCCCACCAATGAAATCTAGTAGATGAGCCCACCAATGATGAGCCCACCAGTGACAAGGTACCAAGTATGGAACCCGTAGCCATTTTGATACCAGGGTGTTGTATTGGTGATGTATTTGGGTGTAAAAAAATTGAAACCCATTTTTTAGCAAAATCGTAGCCATTTGGATACCATTTTTTGCAAAACCCTAGCTCATTTTTTTGTAAAACCCCATTTAAAATCTCTTGTATCATGACTAGGCTTCACAAATTTTGGTGTTCAGTTTCCAACGGAGAAGAATAATGGTGTTGTGAAAAATGTAATTTCTGGTGTAATGATATATTAAATTTAAAATATACAGGTTCTCTCACGAAGACTGTAATTTCTAGTGTAATGATATATTAAGTGCAAAATATATCTTCTTAGACTAATGGTGCTCTTAAGACTGTAATTTCTGGTGTAATGATATATTAAATTTAAAATATACTTTCTCTAAAGACTTTAATTATTGGTGTAATGTTTTATTAAATTTAAAATATACCTTCGTAGAATAAGGTTATGAATGTTACGTTTGTTAGTGGGAGAGAATTTTTTTTTTTATTATTGGCAAATATTTTTTGAAAGGGACTATACCCTTGATTACAAAAGAAGGCCTAAAAGACAGGGATAAGTAAGAGAACTAGAGAGAAAAGGATCATAATCCAAATGTTACAATGATGTTCAAATTAGCTAAAAAATAGCTACCAAGACGAGACAAAACAACAAAATTATTGCAAAAAGCGAAAAGGATCCGAAAAAAATAGTAAAGAAACAAACAAGGACAGCAGAATCATCTATAGCTACCTTTTAGTAGCTTTTTCTATGATGGTTTTGATATTCTTCCAGGATTTAAACATACCCAAAGTAGTCATATGGGCAGCGTCATTAGAATCCAGCTGCTCCAAGGTCTTCTTGCTTTCCTTATCAGTACCCCAAAGAGTTTTCGGCACTCTGCTTAGGTTGGAGACACTTCTGATGTGTTGTTCAATAAATTCCTCAATCGCCCTAAAGATGGAAATGTTGTAATCATGCCTAGTCTTGGCCTTCCCTAAGTGAGAGTCCAAGGAGTGCAATTTCTTGTATATATCTTCAATTTGGCTGCTGTCCACATCCTCCTCCTCCTCCTTCTTCCTCTTTCCTTTTTGTTTTGTCAAGTTTTTAACTTCATCCTTTAACAATTTCATAGCTGCCTCTAAGGCTTCCACCTTTTATAGGGCTTTCCAATTACACTTCTGGGGTGCAGCACTTCTGCTAATAAGCGGGAGGTCATGAGCAATTTCAAATTCATGAGAACCCTTCTCCACAAAGAAGGTTCTCAAGGTTAAGCTTCCTAGAAGCCCGGGTAAGCTGGTCTCCGCGAGGTAGAGGCCAAGTGGGGGTGGGAGCATCGAAGGGGGAACAGGAGAAGAAGCTGAATGGCTGGCATGGGGGTGACTGCAGTGGTGGCGGGCAGAGAAAGGAGAAAGCAGGCTGGTGCTGGTAGCGGTGAGCTCGGCAAATGGGGAATCGAGCTAGGGAGGATGGGAGACCGAAACAGGAGACAGACATTTGTGTAACAAAAATTGAGCCCTTGGTGTAAAGGAACTGCACAGGAATTCTTTTGAAACTCAAGAATGGAGCATTCAAGAGAGTTCGGCAAGTAATGGGGAAACAAACCAGGGCAGATCCCTACAAAATGATTAAGAAAAATAAGGTGTTTCACGAGAGCAGTGTGACAAACCTTCCTTCCAAGGAGATGAACCGTATCATCATGCGGGTTACTTCATCATATGGCGGAGGGATCGAGCTAACAAGCAGGCCCGCTGTTATGTGGGTCAGTTTCTCCTCTCCCTCAACAAATCTTCTCTCTTCAACATCTCTATCGACCCTTTTGTTAAAGAATCTGAAGCCCTCCAAGCCAAGGCCGGTCACTTCAGCAATAAGCTCTTCATTGATTAAGACCTTCTGCCCCCCATAATCCACTGTCCTCTCCTTCTAATCCTTTGTAAAATGCACAGAGATGCTCTAGTAATGCCCCTGAACTTTTTTCATGAATTTTGTTATACCACCCTTGCTAAGAATGCTCCATAGCTCAATATTATCTTTCTAGTCTGGGTCCACACTAGGCTCAATTTGACAAGGAGGACCCCCCATCTTCTCTGTTCTGAACTGATTGCAACTAATTCCTAATGGATTGCTAAAGCCAATCCACTTTTTGCTATAGTAATCCGCACAAAAATGGAAATGAGAGCCATTGCTATTCCCACGATCGGCTGCGTGTCTGCTGATTTGAGCCTGTTGAAAAACACGTGTGAGAATAGCCCGCTCCCTACCATCAATCACTTTATCACCGCCTTCGGTTTCCGTGGAGGTTTGAATCCGCCTTTTAACAGTCACAATGCAGCCCGCATGCGCGATTTTCAAAACCGTGTATCTCCACTTGAAATTCCCCATATGATTCACACTATCTTGATTATTAGACATGATTTGCATAAACCAATACTTTAAATCAACACGTGTGGGAGTATTTTTGATCCACACCCAAAATTCATAACTCATTTCAAGATATTGCTTACGTATGGAGTTCCACACCCGAATCTTTGTTTTGAAGTTTGTTTAGGGATGTTATTATTGTCCCAAACTGTAAGGTTAACATTAATGCCATAATTTGCCAGCACATCCGCCAATTTATTACCCTCCCTGTAGGTATGCATGATCCTGATGTTATTGAAAGTATGACTAATACTTATGGACTCTGCAATAAAATCCTTGATGCTCCAGCTTGGAGATGAGCACTGCTTAAGAAGATTAATGATATTTAGGGAGTCTCCTTCAATGATGAGGTTCTGAATATTATTTTAGGTTACGAATATTGTGGGAAAGAAATGCTATGAAGGTTATGAGCGTTACATTTGTTAGTGGAAGAAGAGATGTATTAATAAGGGAAGAAGCCTTGTTTCTCTCATTTTTATTTAGGAGAGGAATTCTTTAAACTTCTTACTAACATTTGTTAATAAGGTGAAGAGCATTTTAGACTTATGCCTCATCATTGTGAAATTCATATCATTTCATTTCATTAATAAATGTAAAGCCCAAAATATCTCTCTTCCTTTTTGAGTATTCCTTCCTAAGAAATTAGTATGTGCAATATCAAATCTCCTTACTTGTTTTGAGTATGCTTCTAGCCTATATAATGCTCCAAACTAACCAAACACTCAAGTCAATCCAAAACTTTCTCATTTTCATTTCAATACTAATCACTTAATCCTTCACTCCATCTCTAAGTTGTAATCCAATAAAGCTCATGATATGAAGAACCTCTAAGCTTGATTTTTAAACATAGTGCATACATGTTTAACTACACAGTGATTTGTGGCTTTCCACCTTCTTGGACCTCCTATATCACACATCCCATCTACAAGAGTAAAGACATGAATGATACTAATTACCAGAATATCATCATTGGACACACCTTGGCCAAGATCTTTGCCACAAGTCCTGGACATCAATATCACCACATGGACATAGACTAAGTGTTTGAGAGCCAAAGGGAAAGTAGGTTTCAGAAGGGACCACCATACTAGTGAATGTATCTTCACTTTGGCTGCTATCATTGAGGAAGCTAAAGAAATAATTGTGAATTATATTGTTGTTTTGTATACTTCTACATAGTATTTAATACTGAGAACTCCTCATAGATTGTTACTTAAAAGGATTAAGGCTTGGGATCTTCCACCCTTGATAGTTTCACTTGTGATGATACCTTATGAGACCATTGTTGATAAGTTAAACATGAGAAATGGTGATATAAAGGATGTCATATATATTAAACAAGGATGACCACTCTCTTTGACAGTTTTGGCCCTTACATTAATGAGCTAGTAGAAATAAATACATTAGATACAACAAATGGTTGCTTATTCTTTGGAGCCTCTAACACAATTATTCAATTTGTAGATGACATAATTTTGGTGTCTCATTCTATAAGATGTCTTTAGAAACAACTTGATATTATATAACCTCCTTTTTGATACTCATCGGTTTCAAAATTCTTTAGGTAAAATTTGTCATGACTTTCAACATCTCTATCAATAAAATGAGGTGATTATTATTTACAAAAGGGATAGGGTTGAGTTAGTCTTTTCATTTGTATATTTTGGGGTTCTCTTATATAGAACATGTGTTAGCTCGATTCCATGTTTAGATTCAAGATTGAGAAAGGTATTTGTAACTCTCATCATACTTTAAAAATGAAGTTTTCAAGACATTCATATGAAGACCTTCTTCTTTTAATTATTGGTCACACTTGCCCTCTTGTATGGCTTTAAGACTTAGGGATTATAACTTCAAGTATAGACCAAAAAAATAGAGAGTGATGGTCATAATTTTGTCAGGACATATTCATGCCAAGAGATCAAGCCCTCATGCCATCATTCTTATATAATTTGGCACAACACCGCTCATTGCTTCATTGATATTTCATGCAATTATGATTCAAAGACTAAGGCATTTGGGTAACTCCTAGAGTGGTTGCCTTAGGTTTCAATAACCCACTTTCAAAACATATATGGAGTAGACACAACATACATGGGTTGATTCGTGTTGGTATGTGAGAACATCCTCATTGCTTTGCCTTATTGGTCTTGATATTTAAAGGCTACCATTTAGGCATAACTTTCACGTGGATACTCCTCATTAAGAGAGATAAATAATGGAATTCATACTGATATGTATAGAGTATATCTCAAGTCCACATGGACTAAACCTAAAGAGATGCTTGCCTCAAAACTTCAATACTATTCATATTTGTATCTTCATTTCAGTGATGGTTCATCCAATCCATGGCACACCAAATTACATGTACCTTTTAGTTTGAGAGTTCCCCTTTCTCAACTCATAGTTTGTTCCCATCAAGTTTTATCAAATTCCGCCAACTAGAAAATTTCTTATTGTTTGCACTAGATCTGGGTTGAGAACAAAAATTTGTCATAAAAACCACATCATGCACCAAAATTTATTAGGAAAGTATCCTAATTAGGTGCACCAAAATACTGTAATTTTTATCTTTCTTCCATTTGTAACATTCTCATTAGTTTGATTTCTTGATATATGTGCATCCAATTATTCAAATCCACATCATAATCCCCACTAATGGATGAACGTATCTCTAATGGAATATGGATATCCTCATTGGGATGGGTGTAATCCTTATATGTATGTGTAAACTTGTAAAACTATCATTTTTCTAGCTTGGTAGGGAATCTATTCCATATTTTAAATATTTTTCTAAGAATGGTTTATTTGATTATGTATTACAAAGAATCTTCCAAGTATTACACAAAGGTTACTCAATTATATCTACATGGTTCCTAATGATTATTCCTTAGAATTTTTGATATGGTGATGGATTACAAATTTATATCTTCACTAGGTACCATATTGACCATTGTGACATTACGTAATTACTTATCCTTACAAATTATCTCCAATGTAGGATAGTCTTATGTGTGTCTTATGTGTGAAGTTGTGTAGGAACTCTACGATATATGCAATATGTTTCTTGCATTTGATTAGATGGGAAAAATTGTAAAATGTGATTTGTCTTTAAATAAAGGTATAAAACCACCACATTTGGGGTCGAGGATCTATTATTATTTACTAGTAACCACCTTGGTATCCCCATGTTACACATTACACTTGACATCTATGGAGTTTTCTAGCCCTAATTATAATTATGGTATCCCTTGTATGGTCCTTAAGGTTGAGTAATGTTACAATGTGGTTGATTGTATGAAATTTTAGTGCCCAACCTATAATTTTTTGTAAATAAGGTGGATCCCATATTAGAATTTTATATGGATATGGTGGAGTCCATTGTACATTGTATTGAGGAGATGAATGATTGTAAATTGTTACATGATCCATTTATAATTCCGACGTAGAGGTTTGGAAATTTAGGGTCAATTATGCTTGTACCCTAAATTATGTTTTTGGATTTAGGGTTAGTTCCTACTGACTTATAAGATATATGTAATTTCTTATTTTCTAAATTATTTGCATTGAAGATTTAAAATCATATTTCTATTTTCATTAAAATTGGAGAATATCTTAGGAGAATTTTTTCATTAAAAGTACTATTAATTGAATTTTACTTTCATTTTTTACAGTCATGGCTTCTTCCGGTCCTAATTTGTTTGAGAGGACCGATTTAGAGATTGCAAAATTGCAATCTATTCTCCAAAATCCAACTATAGTTGGGCAGTATAAAGCCCATTGTGAAAAAATATTGGTTGATCTTCATAGAATAGAGACAAGTTTGAAAACATATAACCCTTTTGATTCTGAGTCAATAAAAAAATTTATGGATTCATTAAAATCAAGTGTATCGGGAGATGTGGGATATAATGAGATTACATTACAAATTTTTGATAAGGAAGTCGTTAAGAGGTCTTGTTGGAGTTTTTAATGTAGATCAATGGAAAATAAGGGCATATTATGTAAAAAAATGTTCATGTCCCCTATGTTCCCCTTTGATTTATCATAGATTTGTGGCTTCTCAAGGCCAATTCTGAATAATGACCAATTACCGTTATACTTCATAATGATACTACATGTTGAGGTTCACTTAAACCTAAAGGTAAACTATTTAGACATCCCTAGTTATTTGGGGTAGGGGCATGGCCGAATTAGCCACATGGAGGCATATAGAAAGGAGGGAGCTCCTGAAATTGTTGACATGTGGTAGCTTGTACCAAGGCCACAACCATTCTTATCAGGATTTTAGGATGTCGCAACACCTGTCATTATGACTGCACATGAGGCTGCTATTGAGGGTCTTGCTGGAATTGCTCGCGAGACCCAATTGATATCTTTTAACCGTGTGGGTCAGTACCTTCAGAGATGTGATACTAACAGTGGAGGTGCTAGTAGCAGCAGTGATGCACGCAACGAGGTATACACTCATGCATATTTGATTTCCCTAGATGACTTTGAGCTAGTTACATATCTCGCTTAGGTAGGTCGGCTAAGACGCATCATGGCTGCTGACTTGTTGTGTGCATATGAGGTGATTTCACGACATTGTAGCATTCCACTATTAGGGGTTTTAGATTTTATAGAGTAGAGTGGGAGTGTATCTTCTAGTTAGGGTACTACTGCCATTGCTACATATAGAATTCTTGTTCTTTGGGATCATCACACCTAATGTTCATCACATTTTTGTTCCGGTATGAAAATTAAACACCTAATATTTAATTAAAATTTATTTTATTTCATCATTACTTCATAATTTATTAATATTAAAATTAAAAATATACTTTTGTGTTTAGGATTCTTCTCCGGTGTGTGGAGCTTCATAGCCCACACCATATACCTGTGTGACATACACACACGGCTCTTAACGAGCACAACATGGATCTTGATGTTCCAGGCCTAAGTCAGCTTGGCTCACTTGGTGACATATTTTTGGTGTTAAGGTCATGGGTGGAAATCCCATAGATTTGGAGACGCATTCCTCGAGGTATAAAAGCCCATGTTTTAATAGAATTAATATTTAATCTAAATTGAAATGTTACAAATTAATGAACATTATTCAAAAAACTTATTTATCAACTTCTTACATTTTATTTATTTTGTTTCACAGGGATCTACGGGACAAAGATCTACACATAGCGTAGATACTCCCAACATCCGCCCAAGGACATATACTGAGGTAATCAATTATACATATTTGTTATATGATATATTGAATTAATCAAGAAATTGTTGTAGAATTTTGCTTATATATTTTAATATATGGTACATGCTATATATAGTTAATGACGTGTATATTCCTTTTTTTAACATGCGGGGGTGCGCGAGAATAGTGAGGTGTCTGGCACTCACCCTAGTGCACTGAGAGGAGACTTCAGTGAAATTTTATAGATTTTAGACATTTTAGATATGTATATACTTTTGATTAGACATAATTTTTGATATTTTAGACATACTTTTAGAGATTTTAGACATACTTTTTGACATTTTAGACATACTTTTAGAGATTTTAGACATGTATATACTCATTAGACATGATTTCGATATTTTAGTAGTACTTAATGTTACATGATTTTTGATATTAAAATCGGAAATATAAACTCATGTGTTCTTACAAGTGTACGAAATGATGGAAAATGAAGTAAATGTAATGCAATACATTTCCATGATTTATACTATTTTAATGTAATTGTAAATTTGAATTTATTTGGAGATTTGTACTATTAAAACACCTAACGTAAAATGCCTCAATGTAAACCAAAGTCTTTGGAGATACAACTCGTGCCATCCAACCTCATAAAGAGTAATAAGTCTTCATCTGCATTTGTAATACGTTCACTCGCATTTCTACCATTATTTGTAATATTTTTAAACTTGAGTCATAATATCTTTCAATACAAGTAATAAATGTATTTTGCATCTCTTATTATTAATTATATGTATGTGTTTTGAATGTTTAGTTTACACATTAATTTATATCAGAACTCTTTATTACTTTTAATTTCAATCATATTATTTTTTTGGATTAGTTAAATTAAATTGATAATAATAATTTAAGGTCCTTACAATTAGTTTTATCAAACCCTATGACAATGATGACAAAATACCTTATACCATAGATGAAAATGATGAATTAGCTTTCTCAATGATAAAAAAATACCATTTCTAATGGGAAAAATCATAATTATGTTTCAAATACACCAAGGTCCATTAGTTATGATATCTCTACAATGGTCAACATTGTTATAGTTAGAACAAAAAGAAACACTTGATTAAGATTTTAATCCGTAAAGCTTGACACTTTGTGAGGCATAATCCATGCATCATGAACCCATGATTTGAAGGTTCTCTCAAAGGTGACTCAACTAAAATAATAATCAACTAAATTAAGTTGCTCCAAAAATGGTATTGAATGTCATGGGTCACAAAGTGTAGAAATAAAATGAGTGGAATACACGCCTTATTTTTTTGAGATTGTTTGCAATGAAATTATGAAGCATGTATCTCAAAATAAAAGGAGTACATCATGGGTTAAATATGAAAAAAATTGTTGATGTCTAATATTGTAAGATTTCACCTTGAAAACGTGCATAAAACATATATGTAATATGAAATTTTTCATATGTGGATTTATGATATAATTTATATAAGCATAAGTGTAAGATGTCTTTTATGTGTTAACTATAGGAAATGAGAGTGCATAAATAAGATGCCCCATATGAACGAAGTATAATCAAAGAAATCCCAAAATATAATATGCTCCAAGTAAGAAAATGTAGTCAAAATAATCATAGGAATAAGCTATCCCATATGGTCAAGATATGAGAAATATTTAACTCACGAGGGAACTATATTTAAATGATATACCATTGAAAATAAAATATCCTTGTGTGGGAAAGATGCAAACGATGTGGATCATCAAAAATATATGATCAATGTAAAGTAAAATTATGGGTCCTTATCCCCAATAGAAGTATGATGTGAATCATGATAACATAGGTAAGTATGAAAATAGAATTATGAACGATGTGGATCGTGGCACCATAAAACATGGTAAACATTTAATGAAAATAAGTATGGTAGAAACCATGTCAAGAATATAATCAAGCACGTAGAAAATATCTTAGAGATGTTCAACATGGAGTAGGCACATTCACCAATAAATACATGCCATTATAGACACGTAAACCTAGTCTTTAACACTTGACAACATTAGATTTGACACTCTTTAGCACATTTGGATGATTGACATATATTTGGCTCTATATCACACTTTCATTCTTTCTAATTTACCATACATCATCTTAGTCATCTTTATCTCCAAGTTATACCTACTCAAGATTAGTTGAATATATACAAATATTTATAATAAAACCTACACATACATTCTCCATCTCAAAACCCATACTTGTAGTCTCCAAATGGTATCGTCTACCTTGGATCTGTTATTTTCAAGGAAAAAATATTACTAAGTTTTTAAAACTCATATGTTATATATATATATATATATATATATATATATATATATATATATATATATATATATATATATAAAATGGAAATAATATTATTGGAGATACTAGGGAACAAAATTACATCATTAATGAACCCATCCTTAATATCATAGCAAGAAATTTGTCAAATATGTATGCCAAATGAAAAATAAAATAGATAAAATATTTTAAATTCCTGGAAGACATGAATATATAATATTCCATTTCCTTCTATATAATACCAAGTGGCTCTGCTCGTTGTTCAATGACCTGTAAAACTTTTCATGGTCTTCTACATCTAGTCTCCATTTTTTGAGTTGACTAGTTTTAGTCTTCACCTACTGTAATTTTAACCCTGTAGCAATTATGTGATGGGTGTAATGATACACCTTTTTTTCTGGTTTTTAATCAACAAAGTGAATCCCACTTTGGAGGGATTTCACTTGTTGTAAGTATGTTCCCTACGAGTAGAATCGAGCCGAGATAAAATGTTGTCTCTTCACTTGTTATTTCACATGTTAGCTTTGTTCGTCTGTTCGTGCAATGCAACAAGTAGTACTCCACTTTCTCAACATTGTATTCTTCAGAATGATTGCAAATACATCACCTAAAAAAATACAAATAAACATTCAATGATCCATGTATAGTATAAATAAATATTTAATTATCAAATTATACAATCCTTTTAAATAAAACATACCTTGTTTAACCAAATCCGTAGATATGTGGTCATAATCATTGAAATTAATGGCACATCTTTAAAACTATCATCATGATCTGATCCATATGTGTCATCCACAACTAAAGGAACTTGCTTCCACTCACCTACATACCCATGTTTTTGACCATTGCACTCTGAATATGATGTGTTCATGCATTCATAATAAAAACAAGAATTTTATCTTGTACATTGTCAAGTTATTACTATCCATAGTCATCAAAGAGTTAAAATACCTAGAATTGGGAATCGTTTCACATCCATGCTTTTACTTCGATCAATACCTTCATTTAATCATGCTCAAAAGATCAATAAAGTTTAAAACAAACATCAAAATTCAGAATAAAAAACTTTAAAGTTAGTAACTTGTAGTTCACTTAATAAATCACATCAAGATCTACATATCTATGTTTTAAATGTACATGTACCTATTATCTCCTAAAACAATCTATGTGTGGTTAAATCCTGTGAGGTTGAAACCTGAATTGTAAAATGTTTCTTACACACCATTCAACAACAGTGTGGGCATCAATCAATCAATCTCCCTCACAATTGAAGATTTGTTTCTTTAGAGCATGTTTGATGCATGCACCCACACCATCGTGTTCTCCCTTCCCATGACCACTCTCAAAAAATCCCATAAATGAGAAATTTTGTGATGATGATGATAACGACGAGTGCAAAGAAAGGGTGAGAGGATATGAATTTTAATGTGCAACCATCTGACCAAGTAAAATGTTGATCTATTTGTATTCCTCGCTGATGAATATATTGAAAGAAGAAACCAAAATAATGTTGCACAAAGTGCATGTCATGTTCCTTGTCATCACCTATATAGAAGTGATACTCCTTCTTGATCATTCACTTCACATATGTACTTTCAACCCCATCTAAATCCAATTATGCATGCCTATAAAATACTTGAACCATAATCGTAACTCCGGTCAAGATGATAATACTTGTGTTTGAATTTCTTTTTGATGAGAAAATGAGTAATTCTCAACAAAATCAACCATGAACAATATGGAACCAATAGGGAATGTGTCTCTATTAGTCTTGAATTGTGTAGCCTCCCACTTTGAATAGTGAGAATGTTTTATGTATGGACTAATTAAACTTCGAAACTTTGCATGAATGTAGCAATGGGGATTTCCTCTTCTGCTAAATCCAACCAGGTTGCATCTTTTCCAAGCCTTGTTGAATATTTTATATATTTGAATCTACAAAATTAATTTGTAACATGGAAAAATTGCCATGTATTCATTTGAAGTAAACATAAAAATCAAAATAAAATCTAACATCCAAATTTAAAAACATAATTTTTTATATATCACCTCTTGCAAGCAACCATTTTAACTATGTTCAAATCTTCAATTGTTTTTGGCAATAATTTCAAGTCCCCACACTTGTCACAGACACCTTTGATGCAAGTCATACGATCATCGACATGATCATCGGATATCGTGCAAAGAATTAAAGTTATGAATTCACTGACACGTGTAGGTGGAGCATTTTCTTTCCGTAACTTTCTATACACCTGAAAAAAACATAGATTTTGAAATACATTAATTTTAAATCATATCTAAAAAAACTATATTTAAAAAAAATTCAACTATATAGACATAAATGAAAGCACACCTCAAAATATATATACATGATCTATAAATTTTTGGTACGATAGTGATAATCAAACCGAACATGATAATGACAACAACATGTGTCAAGGACTTTATCAGCTCGTACATACCAAGGCTTCGAATTTTCAAACATTCGTTGTCCAATATTAACATCTGGATTTTCTTACCGTAAACTTTATGTACATCTCATGTTGACTTATTTTAAGCCAATGTTTTATATGTTCATCATAGTTATTGCGAGTTATCCTATGTTTTAAAACATCCCTCACATTCGGAGAAGGATGAGTCCTCTCAATCTAAAAATTAGAAACTATCTTCACAATATTATCCTCTACTTTATCAGAATGTGGATTTCTACACATTAATGCCCAATTTCCTTCCATAGTAGAGTCATCCAATGTCTTCCTCCTCTTTGCATACCTGTTGACCGTCATTCTAGATAAACCCAATGCCTTGGAAATGATGGTAACATGATGATTCTTTGTTATAACTTCACTTACAACTGAAGTTAATATTGCTCTATGAGAAATACTCTTATCAGTAGACCTAGTTTTTGTACCCAAAGAATTTATTCCTTTAAAAACATTCCCAACAAATTCTTCTTCTACACGTTTTGAATTTTTTCATCCAAAATCAACACCCAACAATTCTAATTTTTCCCTCATATCAACATGATTCAAGAATGTAACCAACAAATGTGCTCTATCAATTGTAGTCAAATTAACAAATTCACCATATTTATCTCTATACTTTTTGCTATTTTCGCTCGTGATAGTGGTTCTTTTTGGGAAAATTATTTTAATCTTTGTAAATCCATCTTCACCAAGTGTTTCACATTTTTCTTAGGAATTAATTCCATAACTTTTGTTATCACTTCAACATGATGTTGCGCATCATGGTCTCGTAATCCATAAACATACACATTTGATTACCCCAAAATTTGCAAAAAAATTAACATACAAATGTGATTACACCATTAATGACCAAGCTAGTAAACACTTTAATATCTAAAAAATTAGCTTACTATCTAGTAAACAATAATATTAAGTTGACCAAGCTAAAATTGTATTTAGATAGCTTCATGAGGTCCTTCTTGAAATCTACTAAGTAATCATATATATATATTTGGTGTTAGAGCTATCTAATTTTCAAATCAAACCCAGACCAACAACTTTCAACACATAAAACCCAAAAATCTTGTACTATATTTAAAATATTGAGTAAACATCACTAATAATTTAAGTACGAGCTCAATAGGGAAGAGAGAGTGTAGAAGAATACATAAGTTGCATTGTCCAATTCAAAATGATGTCCACTTTAGAATGCTACCAAGATCTACCACAATTTTATACCCAATAAATTTCATAACAAAAATTATTTTCAAATGTCATATTATGTACAACAGGTTATATTTAACTTTTGTCAATAATTTACATCTATATATGAGATCATTATTAATCCAATACATGACATATAAATTATATAAACTAAAAAATGACTCTCGAAAATTCAAAATATACTATCATGTGAAGGTAAATATTAGAGAGTAAATCGTAACATTTTTTTAGTGAAAGGTATGGTACACCATCAAATTTATCCCCTAGATTAATCACCCGGGGTTAACCTTGTTTTCGATGACACATACCATGTGTAATTGTATCTAGCTCGGTAATTTTTATGTATAGCTTTTGTATCATAGTATTGGTAGAAAAATAGGACGTAGTGGTCAATCGTAAAATAAGGGGTAATATTTGGAATCCCATGATAACAAATGTTTTGAACATTTATTACCAATTGACCCACCCACAACATTAATGCACTTCAATCCAATTTCAAATATTTCTACTTGGGCAAGTTCAAGAAACTTAGATAAATAAGGAAAATTGGTTTTAAGTAGAATCACTATATAATATACCATATATTGGAACTTAGGGTTAAAATCAAAGAAGAAAAACCAAATATGTGTAAGGTTTATTGTTGTTTTGTTGATCATTGTTGGAAGGAATTTAACAATATGAATTCGCAAATAGATTCTAATCCAACATCTTTGAGATCTACATATTCCAAGGCATTTGAGTATGCTTCTAATGACACTCGATGAGAAGGTGGTTGGACAGGTCCGAACTCATACTAGTTTTACACTAGATATCAATATCATCATTAGTATTAAACATGGTTGTCCAATTTCTCCTACTTTGTTTATTCTCTACATAGACAAATTAGAGGATGCCATTATAACTTTAAAGGAAACATATGATGATTGCACGTTCTTTATGATATAACCGTCACTATTTTTTTAGTTATTTTTGACACCATTCTTAGTCAAATGATTTTATTTTCACATTTATTATTTCTATTGTTTTAGGTTATGGGATCCTATCAAAACCCTTTCCTTTATCCAATCTAAAAAACATATTATCATATTTAAACCTTAGAACTAAATTTTGTTTACGATCTATAAAGGGTTTCTATACATATGTACCAATTTTTACAGCCTTTTCTTTCACTTATTGTGTCTTCTCTCTCTCTCTCTTTGTACCTTTCTTCGAACAAATCTTCTAGCATTCTTCTATGCATTCTCTTCCTCGGTAAATTTTCATTTCTCATTCTTTACATTTCCCATGATTCATCCACTTCAATAATTTTCACTTGCACATATAAATCGTGATAGATCTGAATTTTTAAGAGTAAACTCGATACAAAACTATATGTGCATACAACTCTATTTATATACAAATCTCAAAAGGAATTAGGTTATTTTTAATTTTAGTTTTTATAACTTTAAAACAACTTTTTTAATTTTAATAGAATTTATATTTAATATGTAAAACAACTTTTCTAATTTAATATTACATATTTTTGGTTAAAAACAATAAAAAAAAACAAACTTAGTTTAAAACAATAAAATATGTAAAATACTAAATTTAAAACATTAAAAACGAACAATATTAAATAATTAAATTGTAAAACATTAAATTTAGAAGGGGAGAAGCAATTGCAGAAAATTAAATTTAGAAGGATACATTTTTGCACTCTTTGGTGGCGCAAGAGGGGTTAGTGTGAACATGGTTCTTGTAACCCCGGTTTACGTGAACCCCTCTGAGTGGCACTGACGTGGTGCATGGGTGGCACATTTTGGCTCCAAATCCTTTTGGGGGATAATTGTGAGCCAAAATCTACCACTCAGGTGCCACGTAATTAGGGGTAAACGAACTAGTAAAATTACCAAATTTTGACACAAAATTTAGATTTTTATTAGCTTTCTAAAGATGTAATTTTCATTTTTTTAAAATTTGTTTTGTTATTTTTTTTTTTAATATTTACTAACATATGGTATTTTAGGACATCAATAGTACGAAATAAACCAAATTTGAAAAATAAAAATTACTATTTATTGAAGTTTCTTCATACTGTGAAAAAAACCTCAATTTTGATATAAATCTTAAATTTTATTGGCATAGACATATGTACACTATTTATTTGAAAATATTTTTACTAAATAATTAATTAAAAAAATATAAGTCAAAAAAATATGAAAATTTGACAGAATCTCAAAATTCAAATCTTAAAAATACATCTAAAATTTAATGGTCAAAATTTTTTTTTCATATAAATAAACCATTTGAAGGACAGATCATTACTCTTTATAACATAAGAAACAACGTATGAAAAAATTAAGAAAAGACCATATTTTTACCAATTTTATTTTTAAAAATATACATGTATTCTAAACTCTAAACACAACATTTTGTTAGTTTGTGGAATTTCATGAATGTGTACGGTTTTGTGGCTATTACCTTTAGAAAATCAATGAAACTGAAAATCCATGTTTATAAAGGTAGAAAACATACCAAAAAGTGGGACATTTTATTGTGCTTTGACCACAAGGAATTTCATCAAAAATGATGAGAAAAGGTCGTATTCTCATCTCCGGTAGTCTTGGAGAAAAAATGGCAGAAAAATAGATGCAATGCACAACAACCATTGATTTTTCCCCTTCTCAACTTTAGATTAGAGTCATCCACATGTTTCCTTAGCGCGATTGTAAAGGTGAGGTACATAGGAAATTTTCCAAACAAGCGTGGGCCTTCTACATGCTTTGGGCCCAAGAAAAACACCTTTTGGCCTTTGAAAAGTCTTAGTAAAAAGGAGCCAGCGGAAGCCTCCACGTGTCGCCTTGGCGCACCTTTGGTATGGTCCTCAAAAGTGGAGACCCCAAACAAGCACGGGCTGACCACATGTCTCGGACAATAAAGTTGTTGAAAAATATGAAGGACCAGTGGAAGGTGCCATGTGTCTAGGGTCTGAGAAAGTTTCATCGGCCGTTGTACGAGTCCAAGCAAGGATAGAGTGAGCAGAAACCTCCAAGTGTCCTCTTGGCACTTCTTCAAAATAACATTTAGGGGTAGGTCCCCAAAGAGGTGTGGTCCCCGCACGTGTTCCGAGGCATTTATAAAGTTACTTGAATAGTTTAAGTATAAAGAGGAGCCAGTGTAAGCCTCCACGTGTCTCACTGGTGCAACTTTAAGATGGTCCCTAAAAGTGGAGACCCCAAAAAAGCACGGGCTCACCATGTGTCTCCTTGGTACAACTACTAAGGTAGGATCCAGAGGTGGATCCTCAAATGAGCATCAACCGTCCACATGTCCCTTGTCGACAAAGATGCACCAACCGCATGGAAAATGTCTAAGTCTCGGGCAAGGCAACGAAACCTCCACTTGTCTCCCTCACGCAACTCCAAAGGTCAAACCATGTGGACAAAACTTGAGTTTAATCAAGTCTTAGATTTTCAAAGTGCCCCATCATGCTACATCCAATCAAAAAGGCCACGTTTCCACGGATGTTGAGATATGAAATTGACGGGGAAAAGACACTAGTCAAACTGTAAAATCTAGGGGAATCACCATTTACACCAAGAAATGAATCTTTCTTTCAAGACAAAGAATTTAGAAATGATATAAGGCCCAAATGTGATCCAATGAGCCACATCAAATCAAAATGGACCACATTTCCACATATATTGGGACAAAAATTGACAAGGAAAACAAAACGTGACTGTGGAAAAATGGAAGGAAGGAAAAATCTGAATTTACGCCCAAGTTACAAATTCTTTCACATGGAAAGAGGAACTCAAAATAAATTATGGACTTAATCTGATCCTCAACCAAAGGAAAGGACTAATCATGGCAACCAAATGAAGGACAAATCTTTCACGCATCAACATGAGGAGATAGAAAATATGATAGAGCCCACAAACTGAAGAATTTCAAGGAAAAACGGGGTGAGATCAAATTGAGCACCAACATCAGCTTTGACTCAGGGATGGGCACTCCCTATGAGTGCCATAAGAAAAAATAGTAGACCAAGTGCCAAAAATAAACCATTGGGCAACGGAGTCAAAGAACAATCTTGCAGAGAAGAACAACAATAACCAACTCCCCCAAGGATGAACCAAGAAACCAACAAAACAACCGCCAAGGACCAAGACGAAACAAAACATAAAAACATAAAGGTAGAAAGAAACCAAAATACTATACACTATACAATGCCGTATACCTTGATTCTAAGAAATCAATCAAGGAAATGTTTCAAATGCCTGCCATTCACAGGCAACTCAAGCAATTCCTCATTTAATTCTTTTAAGAAGAAGGTATGTTCACCAATTCGAATGTCAATTGAATAAGGGCCCATCCACAATGCATCAAACTTTCCATGTTTTCCCTTATCCTCATGCATGTTATCCCACAATAGCACAAGATCTCCCATACTGAAAGCTCTTGGAGTCACTTTCTTATCAAACAACTTCTTCAATTTTTCTCTGAATTTCACATGCCTCTGATGGGATGCCCTTCTTTCTTCATCTAACTCAACAATCTGATTTATGTGAGCATCATAGGGACTAACCTCTTGATCTTCTAGTTGTTGAAGAAATTGAAAAGAAGACAATTACATATGCGGGGAAGAAGATCTTGAGTTCCATACACCAACTCAAATGGGATTTTTCTAGTAGCTCATTTAACATTGATTTGATCAGCCCAAATAGAAAATTTCAACTACTCACCCCACTTCCTTTTGTTCAACTCCAAAGTTCTTTTAATTATCTTCAAAGAAATTTCTATTTCTAGACTCTACTTGTCCATTTCCTTAGGGATTATAATTTGAAGCATGTCAAATTGATCCCATATTTATGGCACATGGCCACTAAATTTTAGCTTGAAAGTTCATGGCATTATCGAAACTATTTTAACAGGTACCCCAAATCTGAAATCATATAATTCAAGACAAAATCCATGACAATTTGGCGAGTTACCTTCTTGGTGGGGATTGCCTCCACCCACTTGGTGAAGGAATATGTGGCCACTAGTATCAGCTTATGTCTTGCAATTGAAGGATCATAAATTTCCCCAATGAAATCCATTCCCCATTGCCTAAATGGGGCTTCAACTAATACAGTGTAAAGGAAGGGAGCTTGAAGCTTTCAGTCTTCTAGAAAAGTGTTGGCAACTTTCACATCTTCTTACCAATAGAGTTGTATCCTTGAAAAGAGTTGGCCACCAATAACCAGCCCTTAAGATTTTATGAGTTGTGACTCTTCCAAAAAATGTCCCCACAAAATCCTCCATGGAGATCAGCAATTATTTTAGGGGCTTCATCTTCAATAATGCATCTTAAGAGAACTCCCTCAGGGTTCTTCCAAGCTAACCCAAAATCAGTAATGACATATTTTTGGGAAGCTAACTTAAGTTCTCTTTTCTGATTCTTGCTCAAATGTTCAAGGCATTGTAGATGTTTGAGATAAAAAATGATGTCCTTGTACCATTAAGAATTTATCAGTTTTCAAGGACATTCATCCTTTCTTCTTCAACTTCATTTACCTCAATTTTCTGCAGATTGCTCTCTACCATAAGTTTTTCTAGGCCCAAACCTCTAACCAATTTTTTTGTTTGGATATCCATATCATACTCTTGCAATTTTTTTACCCATCGACATCTTTTGCTTGAAACCTCCATTTCTGATAGGATATCTTTCACCATGGTGTGGGAACATAATAAATGACTTTAGAACTCAGAATATATGGCCTGAAGACCTTTGTTGATTTTACCAAAGCAAATTTTGCTTCTCCATGATAGTATACTTTAGCTCAGCTCCTTGTAATGCCTTACTGAAAAAGGCAATTGGTCTTTCAGCTCCCTCATCATCCTTCTGCAACAACATAGATGCAATAGTAATTTCTGAAGCAAAAGAAAACATTTAGAAAGCCTTCTTATAATCTGGAGCTACTAAAACAAGGGCATTCTTTAATGCTTCTTTGATCCCAGTAAAATCTTGAATAGTTTCCTCTTCCCATTTGATACTTTGGTCTTTTTTCAGCATGCTAGTGATTGGGATAGTTAGTTTAGCAAAGTTGGAGATAAATCTCCTAATAAAATTAATCTGCCCAAAAGGATTGAATTCCCTTCTTGGTTCTTAGAATGGGGACTTTACTAATGGCTTCTACCCTTACAGTATCAATCATGATCCCTTCCTTTGACACAATGTGTCCAAGTAACTTTGCTTTCTAAACTCCAAAATGGCACTTCTTGGGATTTAGTGAAATACCATACTCCCTACATCTTAACAACATTTTTTCTCAGGGTTGCAGGTGGTCACTCCTCTTTTGGAGAAAAAATTCACATCATCTTGATATACAATAATGAAATCATTAATATAGCTAGAGAAAGCTACATCCATTTCTCTTTGGAAAGTGGCTCCAGCATTCATTAAACCAAAATGCATTCTGACATATACATATGTTCCCCAAGGAGTGGTAAAGGTAGTCTTAATTCACTCTAATTCCTTCACAACTACCTGGTTATATCAAGAAAATCCATCCAAGGTGGATAACAATTTTGAACTAGTATCAAATTGTAACATATTGTCCATATTTGGTAGAGGGTATTTATCCTTCATTGATGCTCTATTCAGGTTTCTAAAGTCCACACACAGCTTTATATCTCCGTTCTTCTTTACGGCCCGGTACCAAGTTTGCAACCCATGATGAGTACCTTATGGGCTGTATGATTCCTCCATCTCTCAATTTTTTCAATTATTCTTACATCTTCAAGGAAAGGAGTGGATTGATTGGCCTCTGTTTCTTCCTAAACGGCTTGCGAAAGCTTAAGGGAATTTTATGCTGGAAAAGATCCTCTCTATATGCTTTCAATTTAGAATAAGACCATGCTAAGCAGTCCTGATATTTCTTCAACAATTAGACATATGACTGATTTTCTTCCTTGCTCAGATTCCTACCTATCTAGATCTTTTTTGGTTTATCCTTTGTGCCCGGTCATGCCCTTCAACATCCCTCAAGGTTGACATGTGTTTTTGACAATGCAATCAACATTATCAAAGTTTGATTCAAGTGCTACTAAACCTCTGGGAATAGTATTAGTCTTCAACTAAATGATGTCTTTGCCAAATAGAGTCTCCTTTCCATCAACCACACAAACCATTGGCTCCCAATCTATATGTTGATAAGAAAATTATCCTTGGTTCTGTACAAACCTTTGTACCTAGGTGTCATCTTCAAACACTTGCCAATGTTTAACATTTTCTGAAATAGACGGCCTAGTCAATACCTTAATATTATACTCACAATAGGGGGATACAACATAATTTTCAAATCTGGACCCCAATATGGCCAATTTGTCTGCTAGAGTATTGTACTTCCTATCATGATGTATTATGTTGAAGGAGTCAAACATCTCAATGAAATCCCAAACTGCATGCTTATACTACTTCATTCTCTAATTTTTTGTTGCATATAGTTTTCTAACCTACTTGACAATTAGCTCTGAATATCCTTTAACAATGATGTCTCTAATACCATATTTCCAAGCAATTCTTAGACCCAAGAGCAGTGCTTCATATTCAACAATATTGTTAGTGCACTCAAAGTTGAGTTTAAAAGAGAAAACAAACTCTTCCTGGCCTGGAGATATCAGAACAATACCAGCACCATTTCCAAATTTAGAGAAAGCCCCATCAAACAACAAAGTCCAAGGAGAACCTACTTGATTAAGAGACTTGCATTGATCAATTTTGTGCTCTTTACCATTAGCAAATCCAAAAATTTATCAATCAATTTCAGTGTATAACACTTCATAGGAATCATTATTGGGATCCTCAATGAGATGTAACATCTTATTTTCACCATACAAATTTACAAGGATTCCCTCAATAGGTATAGTGGAAAAATACATATCCATTTACACACTACCACCCACACTAGCAGCCCACTTTCTTGATAAAAACATTCCCCATTTGGTAGGGCAATCAACAATAACAACATCTAGTTTTAAGTTCTTTCCTAGGTAAGTCTGTAAGTTACACTATCAAACCCTTAACACATCCCACCACTGACACCTCCCTTGAATCCATGGCAGTGCACTTCCCATAAGCTATTTGTCACTTTGATATCTAATTCATTCATGACCTCAAGAGGCATAACATTGCATGATGCTCGTAATCAAACAGAGACAGGTTGTGTAACAACCTATCTTTAATAATTAGAGTAGTGAAAAATGGATCTACATTCAATTGGGATTCAACAAAGGATGTTCCCAAATATACTTCAGGTGGATCATCTAGTTCTTCCAACACTTGGGGTTTTTTCAACTTTGAAATGGTAGGAGGAGTCTCAACATTGTTTACATTTCTACCTTGGGTAATCTTTTCTTCCTTCAATCCCAAATACTCAAAGGCCCTTTTCTTGTGCTCAAGAATCCTAAGCAGCTCAACAATTGGAACATAAATCTTGATCTGAATCAATACTTGGGCAATTTCATAAGGAACGTATTTGGGAAAAGCAGCATTTGGAGGAAGACTGACAAAATCATCCAACAACAAAGGATTTTTCATGCTCTGAGAAAGGGCAGGGATACCAGTTCTACTTGGGGACACAAGGATTTTTCCAGATGTATCTTTCTTAGGATTTTATTTTCAGATATTGGTGAGAACTAGAGTTTTTGGTTTGGCATAAGTCCTTGCCCCTTTGACAAATTTATGCCTAGTGTTATATTCATTTTCATGGCCAACTACACCATTCATTAAAAACTACCTATTATCCTCAGAAGGGATTCCTCCATCATAATTTTTAATCATTAATTCCCTTACATATTCAAAATCATTACTAGGAAATTCAAAAGATTGTACCTTATTTATTTAAAAACTATGAGAGGGAGGAAGGGATAGTACACGGTGGATGAAATCCTAGAAATCTGCAGTGAGCTTCTTGCATTGAATAATTTAGTCGAAGTTTCTTCTTGTTGTGAACTTGTAGAGCACCCCACCATGCACACATCATCATCAATGTCATCATCATCTTCCTAAACTTCTTTGTCTTCATCACATGGGGCATGTGACAAGAAACATTTTTCACACCACTCAATTTCATTGGCTTCTTCCACATCAAAGCAACTCACGGCGTCAAAGGATCGAGACACAATTCTATTCTCATAGGCTTGGGGCTGTCTATTTCTTGATCCTACGAGTCCTTTTCCTCTGTCATTAGATCTCATGATCACCTCTGGGATGATTAGAAAATATTTCTTGACCTTGTGGCCTGTGCTGACCCTAGGAACCTTGTCCAATCCCCTTCTCTACTCTGGCCGGTTTATACGAGATTTCCTTAGCAACTTCGTGCAAGTTTTTACTACCTCCTCCGGATCCACAACTTTAGTTGAATGAGGATTCTTTGGATTGAATAGCTTGATGCCTTCTCTCTTACCATTTTTACCAATTACCTTGATGTTATTTTCAATCTACAAAGCCATGGTGAAGGCACTGCCTTAGTGTTCTTTGGGTTCTTATCGCTCAAATAATAGGTAACCTTCTTATTAAAAGCATCGAGTATTTTATTCAAAAGAAACATCACTCGGCCTCAAGATCACGGAGTAGCGTATTTAGGGTCTTATTGAAACTTGTATTGAAGTCATGAACAAACTCATTAGGATTTTTTTTATATTTTCAAATTCTAATAAAAGAAACCTAGGGTTTGTTTTATCTCCATATTGTAATCTAAAAGTATTCTTCATTTCTCGTCCATGAATCGGTGGAATTATCTGGAAAATATTTATACCGAGTCTCGTGCATCCTCATCTAGAGTATTAATAAAAAAAACTTTATGTACACATCCTCAAATTCAATCTCAAAGTCTTCCATCATATTGATTGCAAAAATATTTAAGTGTTGATCACTAGTAATAGTATTATTTTGTTGAAATTTAGGCAATCTATTTCAAACATCTTGGGGCACAACATCTGGATGTCCAAACATACCTTTGAAATATATAGGACCAAAAGTGTTCACAACAAATGAAGGTCAGGGTGGGGGCTAGGCCATATTATATTGGGGAGATGATCATACAGGAGAAATAAAATAATAAGGAATGAGGGGTCTATGGGGCATAGGAATATAATTCTCAGAATGAATGTTCTCTAAAAACTCTGTTTCTTGGAAGATCCTACTAGCTTTAGAGAACACAAGGACAAAATGAGATGCAAACTTTTAAAATACACAAGAAGGACCCTCTCCAGTTAGAGAATTTAGATTTACAAAGAGACTAACTGATTCAGAAGCACTTGAGGAAGTATGGCAATCTTTGATGACATGTTTATCATTTTCCACAATTGATAACTCCTTTCTTGATTTGTAATCTTCAACAACTTTCTAGATTCTTCTTCCTTCTGAATTCATCTTTCCCAGCTCTAGAAACAACTTTTTGGTAGGGTCTCTAGTGAAGAAAGATCTTCTTCCTTCCAGATTTTCAAAGATTAGTGATAAATTGCAATTGACAAAGGTTAAGACACTGATATTTATCAAAAACTCATTCATTACGGAGTCACCACTAAGTATTTTCAACGTAGTTGTACAAATGCACTAAAATTAGTTTGCCAAATATTTTTCAACACTAAATTCATGCGAAGATTCACATATATGACCTTCATTTACCCGTATTTAACATTGTTGTTGTAAACTTAGTGCAAACAACCACAAAAACTTTTATTGATTCTTACAGATCTGGACACAGGATGATGTTTCAACAACGTATTTTCACTTTAAAACTTATAAGAATCATTTACCAGGGTCTATATGCATTGTTTATGGTGTTCAAACTATGCACAAAGCTTCATGTCCCTGGTAGTGGCGCCATTCTAGTGTTGGTATCCAAATTGATTCTCCCTTGGAAACTGAGCAGCATCAAATATTTTAACAAGACACTAAGAGACAGACAAATCTTATTATGAGTCATTTTATAGCTAGCGAGGGGATTTTTCTGACTCTTTATTACTCGGGCATTAGAGAAATAGATATCACCTTCATTAAGGATTTGATCTATCTTCACTACTTTAGGCCGTGACTTTCATCCAGGGTGAGAGGACCCGTTTTGTAACCTCTGTCGGTGAAGGAGAATGAATATATCCTTCTTTGCAAAATCTGAAAGTAGATGCTAAGAATATATGATCAATGTACCATAATTTAACTCTCATGAGTTGTCACTTCTAAAGAATGGTGACATTTCCTAAAAGGCTAAGGTTACTAGAGACATTACGAGAATCCCGATTGCTTTCTACATATTTTGGCAATAGAATTTATACATTTGTGTACATATAGGGAAAATAGGGGTAGTTCAGGTAGGATTCATTTTTTTGAATAAGTTTTTGGTGGGAGATTAAGCAGGATAAAATTGATTATGCCAAATCTTTGAGAACCTTCACAACAATTGGAATACTAAATGACAGAAAGCTTCAAAATAGCTAAAATATTCCTTCAACTAGAAGGTGTGCATCAATGGAGGCCCATATTTGCACGGTTTCACACAATCTCCAATAATTTAACATGAAGGCTCGATCTAAAGACTTAATTAAACACTAAGACCCCTAGTTCCTCATGCCTAAGATACACTCAAAGGCTTACAGATAATCTTTATCAACAAATGACAGTAAAGTGATTTTAAATTGTTTATCTCATTGCAGGATGAAGGATCTTCTTGAAATGAAATTGCAAATGCCACTAAACTATCACAGGGATGAGATCTTGTGTGATTCGGAGGGAATTTAACACAATATTGCAATAGGAATAAGAAAAACTACTTGCAGACATTCTGAAATAAATCGACACAAATTGGTCCAAGATTGACATAGATTAATTCAAAATTGATTAGATTCATTAGCAGGGGAAATTTTCTTTGAACAATCTTAGAGCTTTTCAATGGTGTACACTCACAACCAACTTGACGTGATTGAAATATAAAACATAGGAAATTAACAAGTTTCTTAGATTGGTCTCTCAGGAAGATGGGCTCTCTCAAATTTTCTCTTAAGAATTCAACCCCGACCCTTTGCAAGAGTATTCTCATTGCATTTATACATTTCACTTGCTCACTCATCCCAAATTTTCCCCCCAAAAAGAATAATATTCGAGGAACCTTTTCTTGTTACCAATTTTCCTCAGAAAGTGACATTTAAAAATTCATACCTGAAGCTTCCAGGTGGACAAATCATGAACTGATCACATTTCTTAGACCCTCGACTAATGACTAGGATTCCATGCCACAAATTTTTATAGTCCTTCTAATCATTCTTATTATGTCATGCGAGAAATCCTGTTTTAATAGTTTTCTAAAGGCTCTGTATAGTTGGATCGACAGAAATTATTTTCACCCTCAAGGCAACACCTTTTTCATCCTTTGCACCTGCAACCTCCATCATTTCATCCATTTCCCTCTCTTTCCTCTGCAACTCTGTCCCGCATCTAGCTTCTCTGGTAATTCATGTTTTTCAAGTTCTCGAGCAATTCCAACTTCAAAATATCAACCTTAACAATCTTTGGACTCATAAATTAAGTTCTAAATCCATTCAATGGCACTTTGTAAACAAAAATTACAACAAATTTCATCAAAAATGATGAGAAATGGTGCATATTCTCATCTCCGGTAGTCTTCGAGAAAAAATGGTAGAAAATGGATGCAATTCACAACAACCATTGATTATGCCCCTTCTCAACTTTATATTAGAGTCATCCACATTTTTTCTTGGCACAATTTTAAAGGTGAGGTACAGAGAGAAGTTTCCAAACAACCGTGGTCCTTCTATATGCCCTAGGCCCAAGAAAACCACCTTTTGGCCTTTGAAAAGTCTCAGTAAAAAGGAGCCAGTGGAAGCCTCCACGTGTCACCTTGGTGCACCTTTGGTATGGTCCTTAAAAGTAGAGACCCAAAACAAGCATGGGATCACCACGTGTCTTAGTCTGGCATAGTTGTTGAAAATTTTGAAGGACCAGCAGAAGGTGTCATGTGTTTAGGGTACAAGAAAGTTTCATCAACCATTGAAAAGTACAAGAAAGGGTAGAGTGACTGAAACCTCTAAGTGTCCTCTTGGTGCTTCTTCAAAATAAAATTTAGGGGTAGGTCCCCAAACAGGCATGGTCCCTCCATGTGTCCCAGGCCTTTAGAAAGTTTCTTGAAAAGTTTAAGTATAAAGAGGAGTTGGTAGAAGCCTCCACGTGTCTCCCTAGCACAACTTTGAGATGGTCCCCAAAAGTGGAGACCCCCAAAAAGTGCGGGCTCAGCACATGTATCTTTGGCACAATTTCTAAGGTAGGACCCAAAGGTGGATTCTCCAATGACTACCCACCCTCCATGAATCCCTAGTCCGACAAAGCTACACTGGCCACATGGAAAATGTTTAAGTCTAGGAAAGGTAGCGAAACCTCCACGTGTCTCCCTAGCACAACTCTAAAGGTCAAACCAAGAGGTGAATTTTCAGATGAGCGTAGGCCCTCCACATGGACAAAAATTGAGTTAAATCAAGCCTTATATTTTCAAAGTTTCCCATCGAGCTGTATCCAATCAGAAAGGGCCACGTTTCCACATATGCTGAGATATAAATTTGATGGGAAAAACACACTTGTCAAACTGTAAAATGTAGGGGAATCACCATTTGCACCTGGAAATGAATCTTTCTTTCAATAAAGAGAATTTGGAAATGATATTAGGCCAAAATGTGATCCACAGAGCCACATACAATTAGAAAGGACCATGTTTACATAGATATTGGGACAAAATTGAAAGGGAAAACAAAACGTGGATCATGGAAAAATGGAAGGGAAAAAACCCAAATTTATGCCCAAGTTACAAATTCTTTCACATGGATAGAGAAACCAAAAACAAATTCTAGACTTAATGTGATCCTCAACCAAATGAAGGAAAGAGATTTCACGCATCGACACGGGGAGATAGAAAATACGACAGAGCTTGCAAACTAAAGAATTTCAAGGACAAGTGGGGTGAGATCAAATTAAGCACCAACAATTGGGTTGATACAACATGCTACAAGTCTTAAAAGGTGAATAGTCAGATGGAATGGTATAGTTTTTCCTTTACGTTTCAATTTTAAATAGCGGTGTAAGGTTGAAGGAACATAACCTATGGCATGAATCGAAGGCCGACCAAGAAACATTTTGTTCTAGAATTCCCCCTCTAAGACATATAATAATAGAGGAATGGTACGAGGGGCCTACACATATTTGGAGAATGATGGTGCCAATGGTGGAAGTCTCAAAGCATCATTAAATGAACACAACATAATGGGTTATTATGTGTGTAATTGGAAGAGATGCACATTTTGTTGTGCATAGGAGGAAATGATGTTAATACTAGCACCACCATTAATCATAATGCATTGAATGTGTATATTATCAACATAGATAGAAATAAATAGGGTGGGTTCGGGATCTTCTTATTTGAGAGGTACAATATTTTGTCAAAAAAATTAATTGTGACTATTTGATGAGTGGTAGTGGGAGAAGGGAAGTGGACAAAGTGGTGAGAGTGGTGAAATGGTGAGGATTGATAATGGATGCAATATACGTAGGGGCATTAGGTAGAACCTCAATAGATTGTAGGACATCAATGAAGGCCTCACAATGATACTTATATGTTTGGATGAGGTCATACATAGACATTTTCAAAGGATACGGGTGTAATTTTTAAGCATTGCATGATGGTTAGTCTCATCGAGAGATAGAGTATGCGGGTCCATGAATGGTTATTTTTGGTGTAGGTATAGATGGAATATTGGGTAAAAGAGTATTGGATGAGCTAGTTATTTTGTCCTTTCCTTTTTCCTTGTGGGATCTAGTGGCAATTTGAACCATATTGATCTGTAGTAAAGGAGAAGTGATTCAGATAGGTGTAGCAACAAGATGTGAAAATATATGGTGAGGGCATATATTGGTTTCATGAAAACAATTAAGCATATTAGCATTTTGGAAAAGGTTTGGGTAGCTCTCTTATGCCGCCATATTGATCTCAAATGTTGGAGGAGGATAAGATGGTTGTGGAGGGGGAGATGAAGGTCATTGAATAGGTACGAGGATGAGGATGTGTGGTTATAGGTGCATGTGGAATAGGGTCCTCATCTAAAAGGTCATCATCATCCAATTTTTCTTCGAGAGGACATAATTATAGAAGTATAGTCTTAATATCCTTACAATATTTGACATTATGCCCTAGCACACAATGATAAGCATAAATTTTGGTATCTTTAATCCCTTCGGTTTAGGTTTGAGTGCTTTGTAATGTCTAAGTTGTGGCAATGTGATGACATAGGTTTCAAAAAGATTAGGTAAGATGTTGGTGTAAGACCTGTCAATGGATCAAAATGTGAATTAAGTGTAGGTATGGATGGAAGTGTGGGTGACTTCGGTGGGAGAGGCATCACCGGAGGTGGAATCGAGGTTGAGTAAATTTGGCCACTCGTTTAGTAAATAGTACGAGTTTAGGTTTGGATTGCACCTTCACAGGTAAAGATGTAGAAGGTGAACTATTTTTGAAGGTGGTGTAGGTTTAAATACATCTTTGGAAGGTAGTGGGTTATTGGGATTTGGTTGCACATTCTTGGGTAAAGGGGAAGAATAATTACATGATGTAAAAGGGAAGGAAGATGGCGAAAGGGGACAAAGGAGTTAGCCAAGGTGATAATAGAGGTGTGGTGAAGGTTATGGTAATAGGAAATGTTGACTTTATTGGTTGAGGGAAGGTAATGGCATCGTTAATGATGACGATACTTGAAGTGGTGTAGGTATAGAAGGTAGAAAGTATGTAGGTGACATCAAAGGTATAAGATATGTAGGTAATTTGGGTGTAATAAAGGATCATGACAAGGTGGGATGTTTTGATTTTTGTTTACTCTGGGAAAGAGGCTTCTTGGCAAAGGTTGATGGGTGGGGACCTAGGATAGATGGAATTCATGAAGGTGCCGGAGGGTTAGTGGGAGAATCCAGGTGTATGTGGCCTAAAGGATTGGGTCTTATTTTTAGGTGAGGGAAAAGTCTTTGTGATGGCTTGTGAGGATATGGATAAATCTAGTTTGATAGGAGGATTGACTATAATTTATGTCAGCATGACTCCTAATGAGGTAATGGGTCTAGACACAAAAAGAAAGATATAGGTGTAGGTAAGGTTTTAGGCATAAGAAATTTTTCATTTATTGGTAAAGGTTTAGGTATGGGAAAGGGTGATAAAGAAGGATATACTACAAATGTCATGGGCATGGTGGTTTTGGTTATCTGAAACACCTTTGAATAGATCGTAGAAGTTTTAGGAGATAAAATTTTCATTTGAGTTAAGACAGCGAGTTGAAGATGTCCCAAAAGCATGGAATTTTAAACATAATCCAAGTGGTCAGAAAAACATGAGAATGACACCGATGTAGGGGGATGATGTTTATTTTGTATTAATCCCTATAAATAATGTCTATGAGACAAGGAAATAATTAGATTCGAAATCATGGATAGAAGAGATGAGAGCGGATCAACAAGATCCTTGAAAGCCAATGGATCCCTTGTAGGTAGGGGATATGGCAGGTTGGTTGAGGTAAATTTGTATTTTTGTGAAGAAGAAGGTAAACATGACTCTCCCTTAGGGAGAAGAGTAGTACCACTGCCGGTTGTTCATCGGTGGAGAGGTGAGCAAGGAAACTACATCGGTAGATATGGTGGACTTCTCCATGGGTGAAGGAGAAGATAATGGAGACTCCTCTATGGGTAAAGGAGATCATGTAATAATCTCCTTGGTAGATGGAGTAGGAAAAATTGAGTAGGAAGAGATGGTATGATGTCAAAAACAACATGAACCTCATAAATGTTACTGTCACTAGTTGAGGTTTCACCAGTTTGGTTAGACGATGGGGTGTGATTTGGGAATGGATTCTTGAATATGTGAAGGTTCTGATTAGCCAATGAATTAGGATTATCCAAGATGAGATCTCCATTATCTAACATTTCTTGGACAATATTTTTGAAATTTATACAATTACTATCACTATGACCTCTAACGTGATGATAGTTGTAGTAATAATTTTCTTTGTACCATATAGGCACAAGAAAAGAGGGGTCAAAACTAGTGTGTGGTTTGATGGGTGGAAGAGTGACTGCTTCAGATTTTAGAAGTTTTTCTAAAAATGAAGAGTAGGGTTCTCCTATGGGAGTATATTTTCATTGGTCCCTCTTGAACTGAAAATATTGAACATGATAAATATTGGAAGAAGGATTTGATTGGTTGGATGGACGAGATGGACCATATTTCAAAACTACTACATTAGCAAATCCTTTTTATTTAGAATAATTATTTTGTGGTTTGGAATAAGAAGAGGTATAATTTGATTTAAACGCATCATTCTTGTTATGTAATTATATCTTCTTCTCTTCAATGACATGCATTTCAAGTTTCTGGGCCATGGTGAATGCCTCGTCAAACATGCAGAATTTTTGAACTTGGAGAGTTGGTGAGATGTGTCTAGCACAAGCTCTGGTGAACAACTCTATTAACTCGGTTTGAGGTAGTTGGAATGTGATTTGGTTGATCATGCTCTTCCAATGACCAATGAAATCTGTGATAGATTCATCTTCATATTGGTGTGTCGCATATAAGTCAGTTATGGTGACCTTATTGACAATGTTGATAGAAACGTTGTCTAGAAAATCTTGAGGTACCTAATTAAATGAAAATATTGAATTTCCGTGTAGAGATCACTATACCAATCTAAAGCGGGTCTTGTCAAGGACATTTGGAATATCCGCAACATTAAAGCATCATCATTAGTGATCAAATAAAACACATGTTTAAAATACCATAAGTGTTTTGTGGGTCTCATTTGCTTTGTTGAATCAGTTGAATTTATGCATTTCCCAATGGGGAGGGTATGGATGAATCAAAATGGACATATCAATGGGATCATTGGAAATCTCATCGTATATCAAAGAGTTACGTGAGCTAGAGACAAATGCTTCTAATTTTTGCATATTTTCCATCATCATTTTGATAAGATCATCGAGTAGGTTGTGATGACTGGGAACCCCACCAGTCTAAAGGGGTAGATGAGGTGGGAATGATGTGGGCGACATAGTAGTATGATGTTTTGGTCATTTCTACGAAAGTAGCATTCATACTACTATGTCGCCCACATTAGTAGGAGAAGAATAATGTTTCCAGGAAGAATATTTTAATTTAAACTTTATTTTAAAAAGAAATAAAAACACAATGATTACCTAAGAATGAATAATGAAAAGAACCTCTAATTGTCTTACGGGCATGCCAAAATGTTTCACCAATACGTTTTATTCTTTCTACGAAGAAACAGATAGAAGGTAAATTGTTAAGGAGGAATACGTGTGAGGCAAAGGTGGAGCGTACAATGCATACATTGTTGACGTTATCCCACTGATCGTAGAGAGAACTACTTTTTGTCTAGGAAGTACTACCATTTAGGCTGCAAAGCATGACCAAAAAAGAGTATTAAATAGCATATGATAGTGGACTTCCTAGTGTATGTTAGATCCAGGAAGCATGGTGCTTCCTAGAGAGATTGCCAATCCATGGTTTAATAGCAATTAAAATTGAATAAGTAATCTGAAATAAATAAGTCGATTGTAATGTAATGATTAAGGTTTTCTCATACATACAATACACTAGATTTTATTCTAGATATCAAAATAATACTAAATTTTTTTAGAACCGAGGTTTTTTCAAGTCAAAAGGGTCTATCAAAGGTCTGGTAAGGGTCTCAGGATGATAGGTTGAGGTCTGGGTTGGTTTTGGTTGAGTGGTAAGCTTTTTGGTTTGAGAATATAAAATGACACAGAGACCGATATCGGTCTCGTGACCGATGGCGATATGAAGAATAAACCGACGGAGGTCGGGGACTCGATGTCGGTAGGGGCAATATGTAATGAACTATTAAAAAAGGGTTTTTAGGTTCTCTTTGATTGCAAAGAGAGTGAGGGTAGTGTTTTTTGGGTGTTAATATGGTTGAGAAGACTCGGGAACACTAAGGAGGTTTAGAAGAGTGAAATGGCTTTGGGTTCTTGAATAGTGGGTTAGTGGGAAGAATATGATGTATGGGTAATAGAATAAATATAATACTTGCAAGAAGCAAGAGATCTACAATTGGATAAGAAAGAATGATTAAAATCATGGTACTTTATATTCTATAGATCCTATGAGTTGAGATGGTTAATGGTTAATCGAGAGAAGAGGTTTATGAGTCCAGTTACGTGGAAGTAGAACTTGTGTGCTCTCGTGAGTATTCCAACACTGAAAGGAAAACCAACTTCTTGTTTTGCACTATGGTTGTGTGTGTTTGTCATTTTAATGCAAGAGGGCTTGAATATTAACACCTAAATGCAATAAGGATCCAATAACTAAATGACCAACCTAGGTAAAGGGTTGTAAATTTCTATATAAAGGAACCGACGGAGGTTTAGGTGACTAAAATTAGCCAATTATAAAACGACGTCGCTTAGGGTGAAATAGTCTTTTTACAAAAATAGGTATATTTTCCAAGATTTGGTGTGCTTTCCTTTTTGGTTTCCCTTAGGAAAGTAGAGTTCATGTGTAGGAAGATCTTAGAAGAATTCTAGTTAGGTTTAGGAAGAATTCTTAATTAGTTAGGAAGAATTATTAGTTAGCAAGTATTTCTTGTTGAACTCCTTCGAAGTCTACATTTTTGACCACATTTCTTCAACCACTTTTCCTAAAGTTTCAGGTGGATTAGAGCTAATGCTCTTGTATACTTCTATTATTTTTAAGTCATAATTTATTAGAGATCTCATTCTATCCTGATTGGCTTTTCAAATCATTTCTGCTACAATAGATAGTCCTCTCCTATCTACTTCATCTACCCTTTGCAGGATTTTATTTTTTGTTCGATTCAAGATCAAAAAATTTCCATCGTGATGGTTCAATAATCAAGCAACCCACTACTGATTGTTATCAATTAGTTTAAGTTGTTTACCGTGGCTCATCATTTTCACTCTTTACCGCTTATTGGTAGTATCCTTTTGGATTTGTGTGTCATGAAGGATTGCTAGAGTGTTATCTAACCTATTTATCACCAAACCTAAAGCATAATTTGATCTTGTTTGTTCTCCATAGTTCATCCTTCATTATTCATTGTTATATGTTTTCAAATTATGTTATTTGGTTATAGTAGGGACTTAATAGGTATAAGAGCCGCAAACTTCATCTCTCGATACCAAAATGTAACAACCTCATTATTACACTTCTCAACTAGAATTTTTTTTTTTAATTTCTTTTACATTAAATTCATGTTTCCTGATTTAAATACCCAACATTTAAATCCAACATAAATATTAAATTCAATCCATCCGATAATATTCATAAACCATGTGCATTGCATGATTTAGCTAGTAAACGTCCCCTCATAGATTACTCTTTATGAGTGTGTATACAAGGTATATTGTTGGTTTCCTTTTCAGGAATTGATAATCAAGTGATGATTTCTAAGTGTATACATAGGTATCCACCAATCGAATCCCATATAGTATCCCTACACATTAGATCTTGGTGAAATCAGGACAGTGTAATCAACATCTAACACTACTTTAATCAAAGTTTCAGAGACATGTATTCCATGTTCGGTTCCGTGATGAAAAAATCATCATTAAGAACTTTTCATATCACCTAATCACTTTGTTCAGTTATATGGATTATTTTCCATTTCTTAAATCATTAAGTTCATAGTTAACAAGTTAAGAATTTAGTAATGTCTATTCCAATTTACTAGGTGGATTTAGTTTTTGAGAAAAATAATTACACATGTACCCTATCCCAGTGATCTAAAATTACCTACGTACCTCAATCCAAACCCTCATACTTTCTACATATGACAAATGATACTTAATCCATTTGATTTCATGTTTCTCATATTAAAATACAACAACCTTTTTGTATCATATAACTAGTTATGGAATCCTAGAGATCTAGGTCTAGAGTAGCACTTAAGATATCTATCAACACTAAGTACATGATTAATTGTTGTTTCCCATTACCATTAATAAACAATCCTTAAATAATAAGTTCAACTACCAAATCAAGTGGGTATGATGGTTCCAAAACCGGTCCCATGAATCTTGATAGTACCACCTATGGTTTCTTATGAGGAATGTTTCACTCCCCAGTAATGAATTGCGTCATTATGCATTAGATACCTATCCCATAAAAATCCTTGGCTATTACGATCAAGGTTCCCGCAACACGGATGTCACCCCATGAACCCTATACTTTGTTGTTAAATCAGATTGAGAGAAAAACATCATTAAGATCATTAATAATCACTTAATATTTCTATGTTTAATTATGACGGTTAATTACACTAGTACTACATAACGAATTTTCATCGTACTATTGTACTTTATTTCATAATTTTGTCACTTCGTAATATTGGTCAAATCAATCATATTATGATGTTACTAAAAAGATAAAGATTTTTGTTGTTAGAGAACAACACCGCATATTGTATTGTTATAACTTTAATACCAATATCACTCATTTATTTGGGTATATAATATACTCATAGTTCATTCCTACTTATAAATTGTATGTAAATATCAATATACCATCTTGCCTTAGTCTTATGCATGTAGACCTTTATAAGAAAACAATATGATTTACTTACTTCAAAATTCGGAAGATGGGGATATATTTTTTGACATATTTTTCATCCTCGGTTAGACAATTCAAGAGTATGTCATTGTTATATGACCATGGAAACATGTTATCTCAATGTTACACACTTAATCAATTGCCATTAATCATCATAAGTATATGCGAATAAAATTCATATTTGGTTGTTTATCTTGTAGGTTAGCTTTATGTTACTCAGATTGCATTATTGATTCATTGTTCCTTAGTTTGTAATGAAATCTAGAAGTATTTGAATCTTCCATTTTTAATACCATCTACTAATGCTCTTTACTATTTGATAAGCAATTTTATGATTGTAAATATAATTTAATCAATTCTTCCTACACTCAATATCAGTTCATAAAGAACTCTCATTTACTAACACCAGTACAAGAACAAGGTCATAAACTCAATCTTACAAAATTCTTTCATCAATTGGTAACCTTCATTGTAATACTTATTACATAGCTAAAATAGGAGACTTTCAAGATAGTATGTTTACACATCGGATGAATAGTCCTTGCCACATATCATCACTAGGAGAGTATTTCTATTTTAATTCAAAATATACTACATTATTTTATTTCTCAATAGTAAGCACACAGAAATTCATGCAAGTAATATTATCCGCATTTAATCATCTCGTAAAATCCTTTCAAACCTGCATGCTTAAAACATGGTAATCTCTACACGACCTGGAATGAAAAGTCCTCTTTCTCACTTAACATCTTATGTCATTTGATATTTGTAAAAATTAAATGATGCAATGATTAATATAATATAACAACATAATAGCCCTCAAAATGAAATAACATCTATTAAAGGTAATTTACTTTACATCCTTAAAGAACTGATCATTTTATTTAATTATGAATGCATTCAAAAAAATTACTAAAGGCATATTACATATCGGTTTGCAATAATATCCCTTCATTCTCGACATGATATCCTAAGTTTCTTAACAATATCGTTATTATATAATTTATATGTAAATTATATTAACATCAAATTGAATATCATAACTCATCTCATATCAATACTACCTTGAATTCATAAATGCTTCTCTTAAGGGCATAATGAAGATGTTTCTTATGGGTAGACTTAACAATAGAAACCAACTTGGCTTATATCTACCAAACCTTCAAATATTGGAATAATACATTCACACACTCGTAACAATCATATTTTCACAAATTTACATAAGTCCTAATTCCACACACATTGACCTTCACAAGATAACCCATTATAACCCAATTCATTGATATACTCGGTGAGGAGTATTTGAACATTTATCAATATTAAGGTAAGATACTTTTTACCTCAACCATTTCGTAGAAAATCATAAATATCAAAAGGTTCCTTAATCTACTCAAAGACTGAACTATACATAACAGATAAAAATAATGACAACCCATAAACACAAGAACACCACATTCTTTCCTCATATTCACAAAATGATACCAAATAGAATAGAAAGTCGAAACAATCATGTACGAAGTCAGTAAATGCTCCCTGAAGTAGTGTAGAGAAATATACAAACCCATCCATTACGGGTGGGGTTTTAAGTCACCACAATAGAAATGATATAGCCAACCTTTACATGTTGTAATTCGTAATTCTTAAGGTAAATTTATATTTACCTTAAAAAAATTGAGCCCCTAGATACCTACATACCACCTACTAGGAAAATAGTCTAAAAAATGTGAGGGAGGTATCTTTACACACCCAAATTTACATGTGCTACATAGTCAAAGATGGTTCAAAAGTCCCCAATGATGATTAATATTTTTTGCAATGGTGTTCAAGCCCCTTTCACTCTTTGAAATTTATATTTGTAGCATGTAAAACAATACTTATCCATTTTCTACTTTTCTTTAGCTTTGTACATTATTTTTCTTTAATTTTTGGCCTAAATTTATGCAATCATCGATCAGGTTGGGAAGTGGTTACACAATCTCCAACCTTTCTATGTGGTGGTTGCATAACCACTAGTCTTCCCTAGGTAGTGGTTACGTAACTTTCACCCTATACTGAGCACGGTTCCATGCGAATTGGATGAGAATTCCTCGAAGTGATTAAGATGCATGTTAACTCACTCAAGTTCACATATAACAAATGTTTATAAGTCCATTTAATTGATTTTAAGCTTGATTGATTCGTATAAACCTCGTCTTCCACTTCTAATTGTTGATTGAGAGTTACATTTTCCCTCCATGTTGTGATATGACACCCCATGGCTGCCAAGTGGAATGGACCACTTCCCAATCATTCTTCTATAAAACAAATGTTTCTTCTATAGTAAATGGATGGAGATTTTTACTTGTGAATTTCATTATTATGCTAATAAAATATTGCTTAGAGACTACAAAACCAAACATTGTTATCTTTTTGGTTTTCTTCTATCTGCGCATTACTACCGGACCAATTGCACGATCCACCATTACTCCAAACCCTTATTCTTTGCTTCTTCTACATTCTTATCTTTCTGGACTCACGTGCACATTAAATATTGGAGAATATAACTGAGGGGACACAAGAGTAAACCAAAATTGGATTTCCTTATTTCTTCAATTCTTTATTTTGAATCCGTACGTACATTTCTTACTAGAGTAACAAGTCATTTTCATTTTAATTGATGCAATAAATAGATAAAATATGATAGATTTAATTTCTTTTATAAATCTTCTTGTGATATAAAACTTATCTACATATCCCTATGGGTTTGTGAGGGAAGATTATCTAGAGAAAATATTTTGCATTAATTTAGAATCAACTCAAATATCATTTCATTTGTAAATCCTCCATTGAATCCTTCTTTACTTTTGTCAGGCAAGTTGCGAGGGAAGACAATATTTCTGAGAAGCTATGATTTCTTCCCATGCCTCTAAGACAGAACAAAGGATTCACATCCACAATTACATTTTGAAAAACCTTTATTTTATTAGGATAGGTTAGATATACCACTCCACAGATAAATAGTTACATCCTACTGTTTATTTCTTTAGGATCTTTTAGTTAAGTTAGAATTAATTTATTCATTTCTTCACTTCTTCTATTTTATTCCAGAAAGTTTAGAAAATACAAAAAGATTAGTTTAAATTAGATTAGATTATTTATATTTCTTCATTTCTTCTATATTGGAAAATACAAAAACATAGTTTAGTTTTATTTATTTATATTAGTTTGTTGTTTTATTTCATAATTAATTTGCACAAATGCACAGATGACTATTTAAGGATCACAACAACCTAGAGAATAAGTTTATAATCCTAGATTCTTTCAACCAAACTTAATTTATCTTAAGACTGACATTGATACAGGTCTTAGGATTATGGTATTTTGATCTTCACCACTTCCACCCATCATAATCACACAATTGCATGTCCTTAACGAAGAAGCCAACAAATTCTATGAATTTTGGAGGAACTATCTTGGGAAGAACTAGCGTCAAAATCCCACTCATTCCTCATTACTCATATGTTTCCTCTAGCATTTCAATGACCTTGTCCAGAAATTTCTACGAGGTGAAGGATGGTTAATTTCTAAATATTCCACATCTAGTTGAGAGATTTTCACACATAGATGCTTATAGAGTCTTACACATGTGTATCATTATTTTTCATACCATCACATCCATTTAGGATAGAGATGTCTTTATTTACTTAGAAGAGCATATCCCTTTAATGCCTGTAGAGGACAATCGATTTCCCTAATAACTTTGTTGATCACATTCACCCATTTTATGAGTATTCCACATATTCGCCTATCTAGCTTGGTTTTTACCTGTCATTTTCTTGATTGTTTCAAGGGAACAATAGCCGACCTTGACCTCAATATGGAGGGAGGGGTTTCTAGGATACCCATAGTGTTTATTTTGTATGTTTGCACACCTTTTAAAACAATGGATCAAGAGATTCTTTACCTACAAAAAATTTCTTGTAAAAAAATATACAAATCATATCAACATAATGTTATGGCTTAGGAAAACACTTGAGATTTTGTTAGTACTTATTGTTTCACCAATAAGTTTTATGCTTTCTAGGAATAAATAGATAGAAGGTGATTGGTTAAGGAGGAATACCTATGAGGCGAAGGTGGAGGCTAGAATGTGCACATTGTTGACGTTATCCAAGTTGATCATAGAGAACTCCTTTTTGTCTAGGAAGGACTACATGTAGATGCAAAGAAAGACAAAAAAGAGTATTAAATAGCATATGGCGGTGGAATTCCTACAATATGCTATATCCGGAAGTGTGTTGCTTCCTAGAGAGGTTGTCAATCCACTATTTAATAAAAATTTGAAGTGAATAAGAAACACAAATAAATAAGTCATATTACAATGTAATGATTTAAGTTTTTCATACACACAATATACTAGATTTTATGCTAGATCTCAAAATAAAACTAAATCTAATCAAAACCAGGATTTTTAAGGTTAGAAAGGTTTGTCAAAGGTCCGTAAGGGTTTGGGGATGATTGGTTGAGGTGCAGGTTGGTTTTGGGTAAGTGGGAAGGTTCTTTGGTTTGAGAATATGAAATGACACAGACCGATATCGGTCTGGGAGACCGATGCTTGGTATGAAGACTAGACCAATGGCATTTAGAGAACCAACATCGGTAGGGGAAATAGTAATGAAATATTAAAAATGGTTTTTAGGCTCTCTATGATTGCACAAAGAGTGAGGCTAGTGTGGTTTGGGTCATAATATGGATGAGAAGACAGAGGAACATTGAGAAGGAGGTTTAGAAGGGTGAAATGGCTTGGGTGGTTAAATAGTGGGTTTGTTGCAAGAAGATGATGTTTGGGTAACAAAAGAAATAAAATATTTAAAGAAGCAAAAGATCTACTGATGGGATAAGCACTAATGATTAAAATCAAAGTACGTAATTGGTATTTTGTAGATAATGTGTGTTGAGATGGTCTATGGTTGATCGAAGAAGAGGTGTTTGAGTCTAGTGCCATGACAGTACAATTTGTGTGCTCCCGTGAGTATTCCAAATATTTGGATGGAGAACTGACTTCATGTTTTTCACTATGGTTGTGTGTGTTTTTCATCTGGATGTAGGAGGGATTGAAGATTCATGCTTGAATGCAATAAGGCTCCAATAATTGAATGACCAACCTGGGTAAAGGGTTGTAAAATTCTATATAAAGTAACCGATGGTGGTTTAGGTGACCAACATTGGCCGAGGATAAACTGGCGTTGGTTAGGGTGAAATAATCCTATTCACCGAAAAAATAGGTAGATCTTCCTATATTTGGTGTGCTTTCCTTGTTGGGTCCGCTTAGGAAAGTAGAGTTCACATGGGAGAAGGCATGAAGATCTTAGAAGAAGTACAGTTAGGTTTAGGAAGAATTATTAGTTAGTTAGGTCAAGTAGTGACTTAGCACTGGGAGCGATGACTCATTTCTTAGAGTGATGACATGGTCACAATGAGTTAAATACCCCTGGATTGGGTCCAGGATGAGGTTTCATGATGAGGTGGAGGTGTAAGGATGAAACTAACTTAATTAAAATAATTAAATTAATTAATAATGTGAGGATGAATATTAATATGAGGTAAAGGGGTAATGATTAGTTAAATGTGTTACGTTAATTAAGTGAAGGGGTCCAAGGGGAGTTTGACCCAAATTTTGTGTCTACACTTATGATTATTTTTACAAAGTGATATGATAAAAATTTGACTATCACTTATTTAGTTAGATACATATATGATTAACACAAATCATTATTTACATCCATAAATTAGATTCTTGATCTGTATATAGATTCTCATATATGTTGGATGTTAGGAAATAAGGGATAAAATATACGAATAATCCCTCCCGAATAGCAATAGTGAGAAATTAATATGTAGAAATTTTTACAGATCTTAAATAAAAGTGTAGAATAATAAAAGAACAACACAAAAGAGATAGTTTTTAACATGGTTCACCCAATTTGGGATACGTCCACCAAGAAACACTTGCTTAGATTTTATTACAAGCCACCACTCTCTTAATATAATACATAGATTTGTTTGGAGCTATGCTAAACAAACTCTCTGACAATTCACACCTAAATTCGAGACACATCTGCAATATTACATACAACCCTACCATATGCTCAAAACCATATAAGTGGATAAATGATTAATTATTTTTACAAAACCTTAAGTATCAAAACTATGGGCCATAACCATCCCATAAACCTATGGGTCAAACATCCCACCTATATGAGAAAAGCACATTTCCCGGTATATCGGGTACATGTTTTGAGGCTAATTTATTTTGGAAACTATACATTACTCTTATTGTATAGTCTTTAACACTTTCAATCATGAAAATAGGCTCCACAACCTAAAAATCTTCCACTTAAAGACTAGTTTTCCTCTAAACAAGATTCTCAACCCTTAACGAGTTTCGTGAATACCAACCAAAGCTACACACACTTCAATTTTTCCCTTGTGACCATCTTGGTCATCATGTCTATAAGCTTCTAACAGGTATAAATATTCTCCATCTTCAAGTTCTCTTCCTAAAAATTTTCCCTGATGAAATGGTACTGTACGATGGAAAAGTGACAAGCGAGCATGGGAATCTACAAGTAACTCTTCCTCGCACCCGACCTCCCGAGGTCATGCCAAGACAACCGGTGGGGATGGAATATACATGGGTTATGGAAAAACTAATTGGGAAATCTTATGTCTTCGACATGCACTAATGGAATCTGTGAATCTAAGGCAATGAAGGCCCTCCTAACCTGAACTGGCATGATAGATCGATCGGTGAGGATGACTGTCCGAAGGCTCTAATCAATATCGAGATCCGCATGATTCGATCAATATGTTGTGGAATATGGGGAAAATGCCGTGGAATTTTTTTGTGTATATCTCCAGATAGGGTCATAAGGTGGATGATGGATATGGTGGATTCTACGGGTGATTATCTAGTCTAGTCTAGAAATCTTTAGCTTCGTTAGCTGCTATGTCTAACAATGATAACTGTGTGATAATGGTTGGTGGAAGTGGAGTGGATCTAAATACTAATGTGTGTAAACCAGCATCTACGTCTGATTTTCCTGTGGATTCGTTGGGTTATGGGACCTATGAATCACAACCGTAGATTCGTGGTTGTTGTGGACCTCCTATGGTCATGTGTGGAATCAATCCCTAATCCCTATTATCCAGTAGTCGTATGCCTTTTTAGCCTCTATGTTTAGAATTAACAGTTTTGTAATCTTCTCAGAGTATCTCACAGGCATTCTAGCAACCTGAATTCTTAAGCTAGTGTCTATGTCAGTGAGAACTTATCGTGCATCTGGGTGTGGGACCAAAGGATCACAACCGAATGTTTTCTCTTTCAAGCCTTTCTACAGTCATGTGGATATTTATCTAGGGTAATCTATAGCTTGATCGGGATTGACCAAAACACGTGTGTTTGGTCGTCTTCTATGTTTAATCCTCTTAGTTATGAGCTAATTTCTTGTAATTCTATTGTTCGGAATACTTGGATTCTAAGATTCTGATCTATATCAGCTATTGCTGCAACAAGATTGGGCTGAGGCACTATTGGCTTGAATACGTATTCTCTGGGCTCCCTAGGTCCCGTGATTTTCATGCAAAAGAAACAATGTAAATCTAACTGCAGTAAAGTAAAACTAATTATGTAAAGTATATCTACAACATATATAACTTCTCTATTTTTTTATGAACTATTTGAACAAAATTGAAAGAGCAACTATTTAAAATGTATAGAAATTGACAACTAAACTAATGACGAAATTAAAACAAACAAGGCAATGAGCATAGCTACTTGCTTGTGCAGTTGTAAGTCTATTCTAAATAACGAAATAACTGATCTAATCTATTTGAAAGATTATCGATCCTACCTCGAAGTGAGGAATGATTTATAGTTTCTCAAAACTATCAATCCCCATAGCTTCCCCAATAATATCGAAAGTGATATTAACGAAATGAAATGATTGACTACTCTGTTTGATATATTTTAACTAAAATTTTGATAGCTTGAACCTAGATTTTGCATAACAAGTGGTGAATCCGGTTGTGTGTGGATTTTTCCCTCAGTGTGATCTATTCATTCCTTTGTGCTCACGTGAATCCAAAAAAGTGTGTAATGTTAGCATCAATAGAAGTAGGTATTGGGACAAAGATAGCTTGGGATGCAAACCAATACAATGCGAGTAGGAGAGGGATAGCGTAAGAGAACAAAGTTTGGCTTATGCAATGCCTAGCGGGATTTATTGTGAGTCATACAACATGAAACGTCCAGAACCTGAAACTATCTTGTTTGATGAACAAAACCTATAAATTTAATGGCTTCTGACTGAGAATGAAACTATTCTACTCCAATTGATTGTGTGAAACAGTGACAACATTAGCACCAAAATATTATGTGGCTTCTAAACAAAAAAACAACACTTACTATGTATGGAACAAACAAAAATATTGATTCCTAAGCAAAACTGGAAGACTAAGCTATTGAAATGAGAAATTGAGAGGCAAATTTCGTGGGGCATTTGCGCTTTGTAAATCAAGATCAAAATGCAAAGAAAAAGAGGGGAGAAGAGAAAAACAAAGCACATAGGGGCGAAGCGGGACATGCGGGATGTTAACGCATACTTGGAGAGCTTTTCTCGGATCCGAAAAACCTTGCGAGGAGACTGTATCATCATTAGAGCATGTGTAACATTGTTCCAAAGTGGTGCAGACCTTATAATTTTGGGTACGTACATATTGCCCCCTTGGAGAAGCATTTTAGCCATGAAGAGGCATAAAATGGTGGGTCCAAGTATGGTTGTCCCGAAATGGGAAGTTAGAATTTATACGACACGTCTCGTGTGTCAAAATGACACCCTCTAAGATTCCCGCTACTGCGCATAATGAAAAGAGGACTCAAGTGCGAGATAGATAAAATATATCAAAAAATAAATACTAAAATAATATGAAATGAGGACTTACCATTCATGCTAGGATAACAACTTACCTCTGTCGGTGCTCCAAACCTACAAAAAGGGCATTCAAAACAAGTCAAGATGCTATATATATATATATATATATATATATATATATAAATGGGCCCATTTTCCTATTCATTTGCATGTGTTGATTTGATTGCTTTTGAGCTCTAGGACCCACGGTGATGATTTCTGACGAGATTATAGTCAAAACGTTCGTGACGAGATAGTGATCATGCCTCCACGAGTGGAACACCGACCCGCGAGATCACATGTTAGTTTTTCTTGATTTAACGTTTTTACTCTCAAAATGTTGAAATGATGAAATCTTTGTCATGGGGGGATTATTTTTGAAAATGTTAGTTTTAATAGGGTCACTTAGGGGGGCGCCTAATGGGTAGGATTTGTTTTAGTCAAAAGGGTCTTTGTTTTGTGTTTTTAGGGCACGTGACCCATGCGGAAATTCGGGACATGACCGCTACCTTGGGAAGGGTGGCGGTTACACGACCCACCCTCCCCGGTCGGGCGGCGATTCAGGATCGTCACCTTTAAGGAAGCGGTTATGGAACCGCCTCCCGCTCGTAGGCGGTGGTCTTTACAGAATGCCTAAATAATACTTGTTTGAATTTATTTTTGTGTTTCTAGCATTCTTATATGTTTTAATGATTTTTCCAATGTCATTTGAATACTAACTTACTCCTTTTTGCATGTTTTTGGGTGTATGCAGGCGAAGGAGGAATATATCAGATGGAGTTGAGAGAGAGTGTGTGATTGGCTTCCAGCAGTGTTGGATGCACTTTCTCAGGATGAGTAGGACACTCTTCAGAGGGCCGACATATTGCGTATATCACGGGTCCTACATGTTGCACCTTCTAGTCACATACTTTGTGACTTGTTTTCATATTGGGATGCTGATCGGAACACTTTCGATTTCCGGAGTCGAGTGAGTGGACCATCACCCTAGAGGATGTTTACCATATCTTGGGAGTCCCGATTATCGGGAGATGACTCACACTTGAGACAGTAGGGTCACAGGCTCAGATAGCATAGTGGGATTCATACATGGGAGACGCAGTTATCTCCACTGGTTTGAGGAAGGGGGTGAGGGTCCGATCTATTCCTAGGCTGCCCATCCCCTTGATTTATCAGGCTATTATGGGGATCCTTTCCTCGAGATTGATCGGGGACAAGGGAGGAGACACTTTAATTTATTGTTGGTCCCCCATTATTGCACAGATTGAGGGACATGGCTGAATTTATGCTTGGGGAGCCAACATTCTTGGCACCACCTATCATGATTTATACCAGGTGGTTCATTTACAAGGGCAGTCAATGAGCCATCCGACCCTGGCTATGAGCTGGGTCTATGAGTGTTTCAACCCTTATGGGAGAGGTGTAGAGGTGGCGGACCCCAGAGCTATGAGGGCAACTAGATGGACATATATGCTTGGTGCTTAGATCACCCCACCACCCGGTGCATCCTTGACTATTCTACCGATGATATGGAGGCCACACCCTATCAGGCCATGGTAGGGTTATGGTGTGAGGAGGCCCTCACTTTGATCTCATGCTCTACCACAGGGCAGGTTGTGGATAAGATGGGGAAGGTGAAGATGCATCCTTTTGCTTGAGTGCCTCAGCAGTTTGGCCTTCCTTATGTCGATATGCTTCCCCTAGTGGTGCTAGTGTTTAGATCGGTTTGGGAGGCTAGGGGAGGTCCTAGAGGCCGGGGTTGGACTTTTGTTACTCCTAGTGTCCCCATTACAACTAGGTGGGTAGTACATGCTTGAGGGAGAGCTGATGCTCCTTAGGAACCCTTACTTCAGATTTCCGCCAGTCCCACCCATACAGCAAGAATGACCCCATCAACATAGACTTTGAGTCCGAGGAGTTCACGGGGGAGAGATGGAGGAGGAGACTGAGGCTGAGGTTAGCGAGTCGGGTGGAGAGGAGGATAGTGATCCCGAGTGGAATAAAACTAAGGATATCTTACAGGTCGAGAGGGTAGAGTAGAGTGTGGCGAGGGTGACCCTAGTTTCGGAGGAGCCGACTCGTGGGACTTGGGTGAAGAGGATGAGTCCATAGTAGGGTGATGTGTTTCCACTGGACATAGGAGGAGGACATCGGTCAGCGAGTATCCATCATGGCAAAAGTGCTAATCTTATGGATCCCTATTGAGGCCTCGGAGATCCGAGTGAGTTATCATCCTTCTCTTAATATTTGTTTTTAGCTAGAATTTGTCTTAGTTGTTGTCTCTACTCTTGTTCATTTTGTTTTTATATTTTGACTATTTATAATTTGTTTTCTCCTTTGCTTGTGCATGCATCGGCTTGACGAGTGGCGAGACCTAATTCACTGGGTATGCACTGACACCTTGATGATCCCCATGGAGAGGATGCGCGCGGAGCTATCCATGGATGCAGGGGAGCCTTCAACAACTGCTGCCCAGGCATACTGACATTTTTTCCCCTTTCTGGCATGTGGCCAAGATGGTGTCTACCCTCTCAGTATCGAGTTGGTGGGGTATAAGATAGCGAGTTCCCGATGAGGAGTCACTCTCACAGTGAGGCCGCAATCGCTCCTAAGTACCGTGAGCCTTCTGTGCACTCAGAGTGCTAGCGTAGCCGAAGTCCTGGATGTGGTCATGCACCTTCAGAGGGGTCTCATAGGGGTTGAGAAGCCACTTGGCTCTCTTTGATTGTTTGTATGATTTTTGTATTTCCCGGGCTCATTGAGCATTTTTACCATGCCTAGCGCATGATGGAATTGTATAGGAAACTTGATTCATATATATATATATATATATATATATATATATATATATATATATAATTTTTGGATCGACTCTTGGTATCTAGTTTTTGTGATTTTTTTCCACATGTATATTATAATGTTACTTTTATATGCTTTTGAGAATGTATGCAATGGAGAATAAAAGATACAAATGCTTTCTTTCTTTTTATATTTTTGTGATGCTAATATATGATAATGTAGACACAATGTGATCTTGAACTTTTAGCTTCTATAAGCAATTTTTAGTATTTCATATTTGTTTTGACAAAATGAGACGATAAACCGGTATGATAAGCAAATGAACTTGCCCGCTCCTAACTCCATGTAACTAGTAAGATGCGAGGGCTCACCATCAAGAGCTAGAAACGACACAAGCTATGAAATTCGTTGAATGGTAGTGATGAGAGATAGAAAAAGATTTGGTGGAACCAAAGTAGGATGCTAATAACCTACTCTACTGAAGTGTCTCCATAGTTTAGAATGCTACTTGCTTTGCAGTTTATCTAGACTTAGATCTGTAGATGGCCACATGGTAGACAAAATCTGGTTTTTAGGGTTTTGTGCTCTCTTGGAATTTTGGACATCTAATTCATTTGTTTTTGACTTAAGATTTCAAAGGTTTATTTGAACTGTTTGCTTATGACCTTCAATGTTTATTTTCAATAGAAACCCCTGCACCTTGCCTCATGCTACTAGTAAGAAGCATGGGTTTATCACCATGGACAAGGTATAGGTGAGTAAGGGAATTCCCATCCTTTCCCAACCCTACGTCACTAGTAAGAGACACAAGCTCATCACCGAAGGTTGGTAGGGCAAGGAAATGTGTAAAAATAAAATTTTCTGTTTGATCTACATTTGACTTATTTATTTGAGTGAAATATCAGTATGTTCTTATTTCCAAAGAGATATGCATATGGGATAGATGTGACATTATGAAGCTTCTAGAATAGACCATAAACAAGACACATATCCTAGGAAGAAACCAAAAGTGAGAACAAGCATGCAGACCTTGGTATGGTTACCGTTAAGACTTTGTCATATCTAGCTTTATATGGATGAAATGATTCAGAAATAGGTGATGATGTTATGAAAATGAAGAAGTATGATTGGAAGAAGTATGCCAACACCATCAAAAGTTATTATTACATTGCGTTTGAGAATAAGTTCCTTGATCACAAAATTTTACGAAATGAATGGACAAAATGAATCTAACTACATGAAGATGCAATATAGATATAATTATACAAGTAGTGCTGGTTGCTTTATGCATAAAACCGTTTAAGGTGCAAGGAATTGACTTTCGTTGAATTCCTTACCTTCCAAAGTGTACATAAGAGATATGCACCATTTCCATTGTCTTTCATGACATGGTATGGGCCCAACCATTTGGGCCAGAATTTCCTTCCTTGACCGGTCTTCTTGTCAATCCAAATTGCCTAGTTTTAGAACTAGATCTCCTTCATATATATCTTGTTCATATACCTTTTTATTATACTTTGTTGGCACATTCGGTCAAAGCATAGATTCTATGCCATTGTTCAAAGATCTAGCCCGGCCTCATCTAAGCTTTCTAGTTGGGAGAGATGTGCTTCTCTATAAGCTTCTTCATCTAGAATCCCTTGTAGTGAGATACGAAGATTGGGTATTTCAACCTCAAGTGGGAGAACTACTTCGTGTTGAATACCAGTGAGAAAGGAGTTGCTCTTGTTGGTGTTCTTATTGAGGTTCAGTGGGCCCACAAGGCTAGGTATAACTTTAAATGTCAATCTCGTTTATTTTCTTTTACCATTTTAAGGAGAATAGCTTTTAATGTTTTGTTTGTTGCTTCAGCCTATCCATTGGATTAAGGGTAATATAGGGAAGTTGTATGATGGTTTATTTTAAATTTCTTTGCATAGCTCATGGACTTCATCATTCTTCAAGAAAGTACCATTATCTCGAGATGATGATTTGTGGGACACCGTACCTACAAATGATCTGGTTTAAAATGAACTTGGTGATCACGGAACCTGGTACAGTGGTAAGAGGCATAGCCTCTACCCATTTGGTGAAATACTCGGTGGCCGTGATTATGAAGTTATGGCCATCTGTTGACGAGGGAGAGAATTTCCCTATCAAATCTAGGCCCCATGTAGAAAAGGGCCATGGAGTAGTGATTAGTTGTAGAGCTTGTGCCAGCATGTGAATCTTGTGAGAAAATTCTTGACATTTATGACACTTGCGTACAAAATCTACTACATCGTGTTCGAGAGTGGGCCAGAAATAGCCCATCTGATGTATTTTGTGGGTAGTGGCATGACCTCCAAAATGGCTGCCACATATTCCATTGTGAGATTTGTAGAGAATCTTCTTGGATTCTTCTGTGTCAACACACCTTAGAAGCATTCCATCAAAGGCCTTACGATAGAGAACTTGTTCTATAATAACATATTTAGTTGTGATAATGCATAACTACCTTCTTTGTTGTGGTGTAGCACCTTTTGGATACGCATGGCCCATGATATAATTAATGATATTAGTATACCAAGGACATTCAGAGATAGGAGGTCTGGCTTCAATGTAGTATATGCATTCATCGGGAAAATCTAGATCTACTAGATCACCTCCATCTAACGGGTTGTCGGCTAACCAATCCACAATGATTTGTCCCTTAACGGACTTCTGGTTTACAAAAGTTAATTTGAATTCACCCATTAAGGTTATAAAGAATCCAGATTTTTCGGACAAGAACCCTTGCGTGAGGAAAGTTTGTAAATGGTCTGTTTTTACAATGACCCTTGTTTCTTGATTTAACATGTAATGTCTTAAGCGTTTGGTTGCGAAGACTATGGCGAGGCATTCTCATTCTACTTGCATATAACGTGTTTCATAATCGAGTAATGTTCAGCTAATAAAATAGATCACACGTTCTCATTTTTCATCATCTTCTTGAGCCAACATGCAGGCTAGTGAGACATTGGTAGCTTGCGAATATAAGATTAAAGGGTAGTCTGGCTTAGGAGGCATTAGCGTAGGTGGTGACAACAAGAAACACTTAACTACTTCAAAAGCCTCATTGCAGTCTTTAGTCCAATCAATACTATAATCTTTCTTGAGTAGATTGTTGATTGGATGGATGGCAAAGCTTAAATCTGGGATGAATCTTTGGATTGCACCGAGTTTCCCAAGAAATGACCTGATTCCATATTCATCTGATGGTGGGATCATTTCAAGAACAGCCCAGATTTTGGCTGGGTCCACATCAATCCCTTGTGATGATATGATGTAACCCAAGAGTTTCCCTCCTGTCACACCAAATATGCATTTTTTTGGGTTTAGTGTGACTCCGTATTCTATCAAATGTGAAAGAATGATGCAAAGCACTTTCGGTGATCACAACACTTCCTGGCTTTAGCCAACAAGTCATCTACATAAGATTTCATGATTTTATGAATAAGATCATGAAATATATATGCCATTGCCCGCTGGTATGTAGCGCTAGCATTATTGAGACCGAATGGCATAACAACATAGCAATAGGTTACCCAAGGAGTTATAAACGTGGATTTGGCTTGGTCTTGTTTAGATATTCTGATTTGATTTTATCTTGAGAATCCATCCATGAGAGATAAAAGCTCAAACCTAGTTGTTACGTCAATGATGACGTCAATGGATGGTAATGGGAAGTCGTCTTTGGGGCATGCTTTGTTAATGTCTCGAAGTCTATGCGAGATGCATATCTTCCCATTCTTTTTCAAAATGGGAACAATATTAGATACAAATTGAGAGTAATCGACCAGTTTAATGAATCCTACTTAGAGGAGTTTCATTACTTCTTCCTTTAACATGAGAGCTACCTTGGGCTTCATTGGTCTTGATTTTTGTTTAATTGGATTTGCATCTAGTTTGGTGATGAGGTTATGTACCATGATGTGTGGTGCAACTCCTGTCATTTTTGTATAATTAAATGCAAAATGCTTTTGATGTTCTCTCGATGATTTGAATGTGTATATTTATCTCTTCTAGAGTTAACGAAGATCCTAGTTTCAAGATCTTCGGTTCTTTCTCTGTTCGATGTTTATATCAATTGTTTCTTCGATTAAAGAAGCATTACATTATTCAAACTTAGGCGGGGCTAGAGGTAGTTCTATATCTTCTCCATTCTCTACCACATGTATGTCAAGTTCCTTTTGTGGGGAAGCTCTATCATGGGATTTCTGAAGTAAGAAGATAAATGTGGGATTAAAGACAAATCTACCACGTGATGGGTGAGATGTAACGCTGCATAGGCATTTAAGTAATCAAGAGTGGCTCTATCACTATCAACATGATCTAAGATAGCAGATTTATTCTCAGCTATGTTCGTTAAAAGAGGGTTTGACATTTTCTTCACTAATGGTTTAGTGCAAAGGGATACCATGAAATGGGTGTCTTCCAACTCACTACTTGGAGTGAAACGTGAATCTGAGGTTGCTATCGAATCTGTGAGAATATTTTGTTCTCGTGGGATTACTTCAATTGATATGAAGTTAAATCCTTTGCTCAAATCTAGTATTGTTGTTTTGTAGAGCTGTAGGTGTTCAACTCTAGTTTCATACACCTCAGAGACTTGGTTTGCTATTAATTGAGAGTCTCCTAACACCCTGATGTCATTAACACCAAGCCTATTAGCTAAGATGAGACCAAGGAGGAGGGATTTGTACTCAGTTCTGTTGTTTGTACATTCAAAATTTAGTTTAAAGGTGAATGGTAGGATATTTCCCTGGGGCGAAGTAAAGATCACACCTTCCCTAGCCCCATAAAGACATCTAGCTCCATCAAAATGGAGTGTCTAATATTTACTTGGGAAGATGGGTGTTGGGACATTTGCTACGTTTACTTCTTCTCGCTTCTGGTTACTTCTACCATGCAGAGTTCTTCCGCCCCAGTAGACAACCAACTCCTAGGGTATATCCCATACCTACGAAAAACAAATGGCAGGAAAATTGGTAGATCCTGTTCTAACAAGTCAACTATTTTTTCCATAGTTCCTAATGATACTATTTCTACAATGTTAGCCTCATCTTTGAGGGCTGGGATATTCTTGATTAGGTTTGTAACTTCTAGCTCTGTTGTAGGTACCAACTTTCCTTCCGGTTTTGAGTCGGTTGGCTTGTTAAGTTGGTTTGTTGGGAGTTCAAACTCAGAGTGAATGCCTGGTCTTTTCTTTAGGTCTACTAGGTGTATATCAAATGGTTTTGGATCACCTTTTTGAATACCTTTCCTAAGTGTAGGAATCTTATTTCTTGGAATAACGTAGAAGGGATTGCCTTCATACGGTGTATCCATGGCTGCCAAGGATCATATTATAGTTGGTTTCTTGATCTATAATATAAAACTCAGTGAGGATTGTTTTGGGTCCTAAGGTGACTGGTAGTATTATAGTTCCAATCGAAGTGGCTTTAAGGCTATCATAGCCTCTTAGCGTATTCCAAGTCATGGAACAATTTTTCTCTCCATACCCTAGCTTTTGAAGGAAAGAGAAGGGAACTATGTTAACCGCTGCCCCATCATCAATGATTGTGCATTTAACGTAATTGTTATAAACTCACACTTGTAAATGTAAGGACGGATCACCTCTTCGTGTAATCTTGGGATCTATTGGCATTTTGTTTATGTCAAATATAAACTTTGTATCCCTATCCGGCTTCCTGGAGGGTGGATATCAAAGTCTATATGGTCCACCCGTGTTTCGATAGGTGGAGTGATGTTAATTAAATGACCTAGACCTAATGCTTCTAAAAGAGCAGCCCTATGGGCAGGAGAGTTCTTCAATAAGTCCAGAAAGGAGATATGAGAGAAGGTCTTTGTTAGGTTATTAATTAAATCATAGGCACCTACGGGTTTTACTAATGGCTATTAAATGTTATCTATTTCTAGAGGGTAACTTAGACTTGGCTGAGAGGAATACTCTCGTGTTCTTGTTACGCTTCCATGGGTAGCTTAGTGTCTAACTCCACCAAACTGACTATCTTGGGTTGTAGCTGATTTCCTAATTGCGGTGCGATAGGTGGATTTAGCAAAGTCGAGGCTTCATGATCATTGTTTCCTATCATTACACTCTTGTTCATCCCATTTGGATTTAATTTGTTGTTATTGTGATTTGGGAGTGGATCGTTGAAGATCTTGAGGGGTGCATTTTGAGGGGAGACTGCTCCCATGAAGGTATTTAGGGCGGGATATAGGATCTACTAAGAACATATCTATGAAAAGTTTTCTTTGTTCTTCTGGTAGACGTTGCATGAACTTATTGTAATCACGGAAAGTCCTAGTGTCATGGCCTCAAATTTTGTGGAAACCACAATACGAGTTGGGATTGTAATTCCTAGGTTGTTGGTTTGGCACATATTGTGGTCCAAAACTCTGATTAAACCATTGATTATTAAATTTTTGTGTTTGTTGTCTTTGGTTTTGGTTTTGGTTTTGATATCCAGTTGTATTTTGTCTTAGACCTTGTGTTTGGACCTTCCATTGTTGCTGTTGTTGTGGATGATTAAAATCCCGAGTTGATTGTTGGGGTAAAGTTGTAGTTTTGTTGATTATTAATTGGCGGTGGAGCATTTACAACATTTACTTTTTTTTTTTTGGTTGGTTACTCCATCTGTTGTTACGCCGTAATTTTTGTTAAGGATCTTAGGTCCTTGATTGATGTTTGTGGTAGTAGGATAAGTCGTAGTATTCTGGTTGGGGGTGATTAACCTCCCATTTGTTCCATACGTCTTGCAACCGCTATCTATCACTGCTTGATCTATTCGGAGGGTGCTCTCAAGTACTTCATCGTAAGTTCTTAGTGGGAACTTCTGGACTTCTTCCTTTATCTCTCTATTGAGAGAATGAAGGAATAAATCACATAGTTCCATTTGGTCCATGTTTGGACCACTTGCCAAAGAATAAAGGATTGTATGCCATCTCTGGATGAAATGAGCAACAAATTCATTGTGTTCTTGCTTAATGTGCAAGAATTCCCTGATTCCCATTCTCAATAGCTTGTTCATGTCAAATGCCTTGATGAAATCTAAAATGAGTTGTTTAAATGAATGGATGGAAGCTTCAGGTATTCTATAATACCAATCAAGGGTGATGCCTTCTAAAGTTTTGGGGAATATTTTGGCAACGACCCCATCCCAAGGGAGGAGTTCTCGAATGGCTGTGGCATAGGCCTTAATGTGTGCATTTGGGTCTCCCTCCCCTTTGTATTTGGGAAAATCGAGAAGAGGTCTTGGAAGCATGATGCTTCGTATAGTGAAGTCTAAGGGTTCTTTCAAATATTCTAAATAAGTCCCTATCGCATAGGTTTCAACCATCGATGGTGCCTGCTGAGGGGGTGGAATGGGTTGTTGATATGGCGTGGTGTATGCATTTGTAGGGACATAAGGAAATCCCTGTGGTTGAGTGAACATGCCAGGAGAATAGAACATATCTCCCTACGGTGATTTGGAATACATGTTCAAGTATGGAGGAGTATTTCCTAGGAATGGATTATTTTGTACTAGATCGGGAGATATCATATTTTCCATCGGAATGGTGTTAGAAAACGCGGTTCTAGTTGGCATTTGTTGTGAATACTGAGGAGGCATGCCCAATGTGCCTATTCCTATAAGGAGGTCTACTTGGCTAGGATGATGTGGAGGATTGGGAATTCCTGCCTGCATGAATTGAGAATTTTGACTCACTTGAGCAAGTTCTAACCCTCTAACTTTTTCTACTAAAGTTGAGATGACTTCATTTGGTGAAGTCATAGTATGCTACCTTAGTGGTGTTTTTGTATATCCTAAGGTTGTATAGGCATGTGGTACCCTGCTATGAATTGATCGTTGCCCTACAAATTCTTACCGAGGGCATTTCCCATAGGTAGCAAAATGGAGGTGTTTTCTTGAAACAAGACCTCGGGTCGTGTTTGTAAACTTCCTATAGATGGGTACATACTCTGAGAGCGTTGTTCACTCCTTGTATAACACACTCGAATGTTCATCATCTAAAAATAGATATGGATCTGATTATCTACTTATTTGTGTTCTAATAAATACCCGAGAAGACGAACTAGATTCTCCCGTAAACGTCATGTTGTTCAAGCTGAAGGCTCTGGTTATTACATTTGAGTGAGCTGGACCAACTCCTCTATTTGGAAAGAAGAACTATATCTAGTCCTTGGAGGTGAAGTTTGTGTTGATGATTGGTTAGTTGAATAGTTCTCACCCCATGCTGAGAGTGAGGGTGATGGCCGTCTATTCAGCTGATCATAGTATGCTTCAAGACCTAGGAGAGGTCTGCCATATGCATCGAATCCCGACATATTTGGGGGTTATATGAATACTTGTAGAATAATGGGAAAGAGCGAAGGTGAATGGAAGAAGTGAAAAATAAAAGAGGAAGAACTGTTTGATTCACGTCGGGTTCACCAATTTTGTATGATGGAAAAGTGAAAAGCAAGCATGGGAATCTACAAGTAACTCTTCCTCACACTCGACCTTTTGAGGTTGTGCCGAGATAGCCAGGTGAGGATGGAATATATGTGGGTTATGGAAAACTAATTGGGAAGTATTATGTCTTCGACACGCACTAATGGAATCTATAAATTGAAGGCAATGAAGGCCCTCCTAACCTAAACCGGTGTGATAGATCACCGGCGAGGATGAATTCTCGAAGGCTCTAATCAATATCGAGCTCGGCATGATTCGATCTATAGGTTGTGGAATACGGGAAAATGCCGTGGAATTTTTTTCGTGTATATCTCCGTAAAGGGTCATAAGGTGGATGATGGATATGGTGGATTCTACGGTGATTATCTGGGCTAGTCCAAAATCTTTAGCTCCATCACCGCTATGTCTAACAATGATAACTGTGTGATAATGGTTGGTGGAAGTGGAGTGGATCTAAATACTAATGTGCATAAACCAACATCTACATCTGATTGTCCTGTGGACTCGTTGGGTTGTGGGACCTATGGATCATAACCGTAGATTTGTGGTTGTTGTGGACCTCCTATGGTCATGTGCGTAATCAATCCCTAATCTCTAGTATCTAGTAGTTTTATGCCTTTTCAGCCTCTATGTTTATAATTAATAGTTGTGCAATGTTCTTAGATTATCTCACGGGCGTTAGACAACCTGAATTCTTAAGCTAATGTTTATGTTAGTGAGAAATTTTCCGTGTCTAGTTGTGGGACCAAAGGATCACAACCAAACATTTTCTCTCTTTCAAGCCCTTCTACAGTCATGTAGATATTTATCTAGGGTAATCTGTAGTTTGACTGGTTTGACCAGAACACATGTGCTTGGTCATCTTCTATGTTTAATCCTCTTAGCTGCAAGCTAATTTCTTGTAAGTTTATTGTTGTTCGGAAGACTTGGATTCTAAGATTCTGATCTATATCAGTTACTACCACAACAAGATTGGGATGAGGCACTATTGGCTCGAATACATATTCTCTGGGCTCCCTAGGTCCCATGATTGTCATGCAAAAGAAACAATGTAAATCTAACTATAGTAAAGTAAAACTAATTATGTACAGTATATCTACAACATATATAACTTCTCTATTTTTTGACAAACTATTTGAGTGAAATTGAAAGAGCAACTATTTAAAATATCTAGAAATTGACAACTAAAATAATGACGAAATTAAAACAAACAAGGCAGCTGAGCATAGCTACTTTCTTGTGCAGTTTTAAGTCTATTTTAAATTAAAAAATAAATGATCTAATCTATTTGAAAGACTGTCAATCCTACCTCAGAAGTGAGGAATGAATCATAGTTTCTCAAAAACTATCAATCCCCACACTTCCTCGGAAATATCGAAAGTGAGATTAATTGAAATGAAATGATTGACTACTCTATTTGATATATTTTAACTAGAATTTTGATAGCTTGAACCTGGATTTTGCATAACAGTGGTGAATCCGGTTGTGTGTGGCTTTGTCCCCTTAGTGTGATCTCTTTGTTCCTTCGTGCTCACGTGAATCCATAAAAGTGTGTAATGTCAGCATCAATAAAAGTAGGTATTGGGACAAAGGTAGCTTGAGATGCGAATGAATACAATGTGAGTAGGAGAGGGATAGCGCAAGAGAACAGAGCTTTGCTTATACAATTCCTAGCATGATTTATTGTGAGTCATACAACATGAAATGTCCAAAACCTGAAACTATCTTGTTTGAGGAACAAAACCTGTAACTTTAATGGCTTCTCGACTGAGAATGAAACTATTCTACTCCAATTGATTGTGTGAAATAGTGACAACATTAGCACAAGAAGATTATGTGGCTTCTAAACAGCAAAATAACACTAACTATGCATGTAACAAACAAAACTATTGATTCCTAAGCAAAACTGGGAGACTAAGCTATTGAAATTAGAATTTGAGAGGAAAATTTTAGGGGGCATTTGCTTGAGCAAAAGCCAGCTATTTATAGAATTCCCATTTACCCAAAGGTGAAAACTAAATTGAATGTTTAATCATAAACAATGCAAAAACACTAGTCTAGGGAGCCATAATCATAAATATAAGCAAAGGCAAAGAAAAAAAAGCTAGTAAACATTGAAATTTTACATGAGTCACATTATAAAGATCATTCTAGAAAATGCGTGAAGGACCGCTGCCTTACTGAATAGGGTCATGGTTACAAGACCGAGTGCCCTACTTGGGCGGTGGTCACGAGACTGCCACCCTAACTGGGCGGTGGTCACGAGACCACCACCCAGGTAGGGCGGTGGTTTTGTAACTGAAGATTAAAATGTAAATAAAAAGAGCGGAGAAGAGAAAAAAAAGCATGCAGGGGCTAAGTGGGACATGCAAGATGTTAACACATACTTGGAGAGATTTTCCAGATCCCGAACACCTTGTGAGGAGACCTATATCATCATTGGGGCATGTGTAACATTGTTACAAGCGGTGTAATACCCTATAATTTTGGGTATGTATAGGTACCTAAGTTGTATATGCTTCATCCTAGAGTGGAAAGTGAAGTTCTTAGCTAGGTGTATAACACTCTAACTATCACTATGCAGCTTCCTTCCTCGTATTTATGTCCCAACTCCTCAAGAATTTTTTTAGCCAAATCATCTCATTACTTGCCTCTGTGGAAGCAACATACTCACCTCCGTGGTTGACAAAGCTACCAACTTCTGTAGTTATGAAATCTAGCTCACTTTGTTATCCCACCTATAGTGTAAATATAACCTATCATGTTCCTCCTAGTCTCTACATATCCATCCATGTATGAATCTACATAACCATGAAAAGTGGCGTATGATCCACCGTAGCACAAAACTGTCCCCATGATCCCTCTCAAATACCAAAGGATATACTTTACTACCTTCCAATGATCTCTACCTAGATCACACATAAATCTACTCACCGCTCCCATTGCATGGGAAATATCAGGCTTGGTGCACACCATGACAAACATTAAATTTTTAACCAATAATGAGTAAGGTACCTTGGACATCTTGTTTCTCTCCTACTCTTTCTTTGGACACCGCTCCTTTGATAACCTAAAATGGCCAGCCAAAGGAGTCCAAACTTGTTTAACATCATGTATATTAAACTTCTCCTAGACCTTATTAATGTACTCTTCCCGAGATAAAGTCATCTTCCATTCCTTCCTATCCTAAGATTTCCTCATACCAAGGATTTGTTTGGCTGCCACTAAATCCTTCATAGCAAAGGATTCACTTAGCTTCTTCTTGAGTAATTTTATTTCCTACATGTTTTTACTTAAGACCAATATGTCATCCACATACGTACACGGGATAATATAACTTCCATATTAAAATTTCTATTTATACACACAATGGTTAGAATGACATCTAATATAACCTTTCTCTGTCATGAAGCTATCAAATTTATTATATCATTGATGTGGAGCTTGTTTCAAGCCATACATGCTCTTCTTCGCCTTACACAACATCTCCTCTTTTCCTTTGACCTCATAGCCCTCTGGTTTCTACATATATAGATCCTCCTCCAAATCACCATGGATAAATGCATTCTTTACAACAAGATGCTCTAAGTGCAAGTCTTCTAATTCAACTATTCAAATAACAGTTCTAATAGAAGTCATTTTACTACGGGAGAAAAAATGTCATCAAAATATATACCTTTTTTCCTGTGCAAACCCTTGACCACCAACTGGGCCTTGTATCTTTTCTTTCCTCCTTATTCCTTTTTGACTTCATACACCCTCTTTTTTGTAATGCTATTTTTCCTTTGGGTAGCTTCAACAAATCCCATGTCTAGTTCTCTATGAGAGCCTGATGCTCCTCATCCATGGCTTGTTCTAACTTCTTCCCGACATCTACCCGCATTAATTCATCAAAGCTCTCTAGCTCTCCACTTTGTCATTGAATAATAAATAATAATGAGAAGGAGAAAACTGCTTGTGTTATCTTCTTACCCTAGAATACCTACTCAATATAGGAGTTTGGGGTTCTAGTTAGGAGGTTCTTGAACTGATTCATTTGTCACTTTCTCATCAAGAAGATCCTCTACCACTACATATTCTTTCTTGGATTCTTCCCTTTTTTCCTATAAGTGCTGCTTATACATGATGTTCTCATTAAAGACCACATCCCTAGAGAGGATAATTTTCTTTTCCTTAATACTCTAACATTTATGGCCAAAGTCATCACCACCATAACCAATGAAAGTACATTTTTTCATTTAGCCTCTAGCTTGGTCATATCATCCTTGTACATATGGAAAAAAACCTCACATTCAAAGACTCTAAGAAATGAATAATCAACTTTCTTACCATACCAAGCCTCCTTAAGTATTCCTCCATCCAAGGCACTTGAGGGTTCTCTTTTATCAAGTACATAGCTATGCTCACAACTTCTTTAGAAAAATAAAGAGGCAGTTTTAAATGTAATGTCATGCTCCTAACACGTTCTAGTATTGTTTTGTTCATCCTTTCGACATCCCATTCTTCTATGGAGTTCCTGGAACCATATTTTTCCTGTGGATTCCATTCTTAGAATAGTAATCATCAAATTCATTGTTGCAACACTCCCTCCATTATATGACCCGAGACATTTTATCTTAAGACTGTTTCATTCTCAACCAAGTCTTTCATTTATCAAAAGTGTCAAATACATCATTTTTTTGGTACAACAAACCCAAAATTTACTTTTGCATCATTAATGAAAGTAACATAAAATATTGAAACCCGAAGAGATGATACATGATTCGACCCCCACACATCGAATGAACCAAATCTAACTTACTCTCTTTCTTTGTAGGTCCAACCTTAAGAAACCTTACTCGATTTTGTTTCCCATATATGAAATCTTCACAAAATCCAAACCAATTTCTATATATCTGGTAAAATCCTTCATTATGATTTCCATGCCCTTATGGCTCATATGACCAATCCTATAGTGCCATAATGTTGTATCTACTTCGACACCACAAGATTACGAAATTAGTGCTATAAGTGGTAAAATGTAAGGTTCTAGCCTTCTTACCTCTTACCACCAAAAGATATCCTTGGTAACCTTCCAAGAGTCCGTTGTAAATATAATAATACAACCATAACTTCCCAACTGCCCGCTGATATCATTTTTTTAAAGTAGGCATGTGTCTTACATCCTTCAATAGTCATGTATTCTGATTCTACATCTTAACCCAAACATAACCTTTTCCAACTATACTGCAAGGATAATCATCACCAAGAAAAACATGCCTAAAATCCCTTGAACATAATCAACAAACTAATGCTTATGTGGAGAAACACAAAAAGAAGCCCTCGATTCTAAAACCTAAGATTCATCAATATTGTGCTAAGAAAGAATAAAAGCATCCTGAAATAAATTACCTGTTACCACATTTTCCTCCTATTATTTCTTCTTATCCCAAAGCTCCCAACAATCCTTCTTTGCATGCCCTAACTTTCCACATTTCCAACATATTATCTTTCTTTTGGATTTTTACCTTGCCCGATCCTTCAATTTTCCACGGCTTCCTCTATTCTTCTGTCTCCCTCTAGTTTCCACTATCAAAGAATTCCCTAAAGTAGAAGATTCCCCAGATATTTTTCTTCACATTTCCTTTCTTATAATCACCCCTACAACATCCTAAAACTTCAACTTTGATTTATCTAGAACCGAGTTACTTACTACCATTACCGTGGATATTCCAACTCTCAGGTAAAGAGCACAAAATTAATAAAACCCTAACTTATTCATCAAATTATATTGTAACCAAAGCTAACATATTTACAACCATATTAAAATCATTTAAATGATCTGCTACTGAACCATTCTTAGACATATTCATATTAAACAACTTTTTCATTGAAAATAACTTGTTAGAGGTAAAGGTTTTTCATACAACTTCCTAATGCATCCATTTGTTCTTTTGTATTCTTTTCCTTTGAAACCTTAAATAATACTGAAGATGAAATACATATAAGGATTGTCCCAAGTACCTTCCTATCTAGTAAATACCATTTCACATCTATCCCGCTTGAGGATTTGTTCACATTCTCGATTAAATGGAATATAAAGATCCTTCTCATAAAGGTAATCTTCCATCTGCATCTTCAAAAGACTAAAATTCTACCAGTTGAATTTATCAACCCTTGATCTTTCATCATCTATCATAGCTCCCACTTAAGCTAAAACTTTCCATACAATTCAACACTTCAACAAACAAAATGAGGCTCTAATAAAATATATGGAATAATCCCTCACGTAATCACACAACAGAGAAACTAATATGCAGAAAATATTACACCTAAAATAAAATTGTAGAATAATAAAAGAACAACACAAAGATATAGTATTTAATGTGGTTCTCCCAATTTTGGTTAAATCCACTAAGAATCATTTTCTCGGATTTTATTAAAAGCCATCACTCTCTCAATCCAATACATAGATTTGTTTGGATCTATTCTCAACAAACTCTATAGAATTCACACCCAAATTCTAACACATCTATAATGTTACATACAACCCTACCATATACTCAAAACCACATAAGTAGACAACTACTTAAGTAGTTCTACAAAACCGTGGGTATCAAAACCATGGGCCAAAACCGTCCCATAAACCTATGGATCAAAAAAACCGCCTATATGAGAGAAACATGTTTCCAAGTATATAGTCTTAGTTGAAAGTGTACAATAATCTTAGTTTATATTTTTCAACAATTTCACACATAAAAACATCCTCCACAACCTAACATTAGAGGTTATAGAACCAATTGTATCCTCTTCTTCCTCGGAAGTTTAGAATAAGGGACATAGATGTAATCTTCAGCAAGAAGTAAAAATCTTCCTCTTGGGTGTCATAAATGTGAGAGAATGTTGAGTCAGTGTTGGATATGTTGATGTTGCTATTGGAATCAAACTACAAAGTAGTGTGGTAGTCATCTTCTAAGTGTTCAAGGTCAATTTGGTAATGATGCTCGTACTTAACAAGATCCTCTTATAGTCTCAACGCTTCATCATATGCCTCCCAAAAGCATTGGTGGCTTCTTGGATACGCTAAGTGGAGGAAAAAATAGCCTCTAAGAGATCAAATGGAGCTGCGTGGATCACATAGAGTTTAAGATCATGGAGAAAATTGTATTGTTCCTAATACAGTGTATGAAAAACAACGAGGAAGGAATCAATTGTGGGAAAGTTAGAACCTCCTAATGCCATCTGAAAACATCATGCTAGACAGAGGATTAGTAGATAACAAGAAAAAAATAAACATTTTGGTTAGATTTAGCCAGAAAATGGTGAAAAAGCATAAAAATATAGTAATCACTAGCAATTTAGAGAAATCATTGGCGATTGGGGTATCACTACCAATTACTGTGAAATCTAACAACTTCTTAAATAGAGTTTAAATCAATTGATTAATTCACCAATTTAAATAAAATGGACTATTATTTGACATGTAAATGGTGTATAAGAAAGAACATACCTTCTCCTAGTGTCTAAAATGAATCAAAATAAGTGATTTACCTTGTTGAATAGATCTATGTGATAGATGAATGAAAGAAGGTTGTTGGGGGCAAGAACTATCAATCCAGGTGATAAATTTGACATTCCTGGATAAGCGTGATGTTGAATAGAGTTGGTATGTAGTACTTGGATGATTGAATATTTAGGATTGAGATAGACTGTACATGAAAATCTTGAGAATTTGTTCTTCCCAAATGAGGTTTGCAAACAACTATTTATAGATTACCGTTGATCGGAAAAATCACCGATGATTTCAGGGAAATATATTTTTCTTCTAAAACAAAATTATTTACTTCCATTAAGAGCTCAAAATGGTGGATTTAGAAGTTGTTAGTATGAGGAGTGGTTAAAAAATCATGAACTAACTCATTTGGATGGGGAAGTTAGATTTTTGGAAGATTTAGTTAGAGGAGATTAAAGATTTTTAGAAGGGTAACTAGTTTAGTGATTTTAAAATGTAGTTAAGCAGTTTAAGTAGTTAGTGTGGTGTATTTGTTGAGTCAGCAAGGTGTGTGGGTGAGTTTTGAGGGGATAATAATCATTTTATATATTTTAGATTAATTAAATAAATATTTTAGACTTTAGAGATGTAGTGGTTGTAAATATATTAATTGAAAGTGGTTTGAAGAAGGATCATATAGTGAAGTGTTATAAACGATTCGACTTTGGTCACGAATATGTTCAAGCTTAGGGGATGTAAATTTTTGGTGTCTACATTTGCCCCTTTTTGACTGGCGGTTTTTAGTGAATCGCTAGACAAAAATGATGAAGGAAAGTTGTGTTGGTATGGGTGAACCAACTAGTAGTGCAATACAATGAGAACCAATGTGTTTGTGTTTCGAAAGGGCTTGCCCCAATTAGAGAGGGTGAAAACGTAAATATCGGGAATCAATTTTTAGGGTGACCAAATGGTTTAACGCTATAGACGTATGATTCTTTCCACATAAAGTTATAGAGATGGGGAAAAACCAAGTGATGGGGGCCAAAGGGATCGTCTCCCATAGACAAATGGTCATTCCAAATTTTTGATTATGTTAAATTTTTCGAGATTTTTGAAGGCTATGAACTTTTAGAAACATAGCACACATGTGCGGAAAATAATTTTTTTCGTAGGAAAGGAAGACAAGAATCCAAACTAGGGAAAACAAGGATGATTATGACTAATCGCTAGTAATTGGCCCAATCGCTAGAGATTTTCTTGTGTGGAAAAGGAATATAAATAACTCATCATTTTGCATTTTATCATTACTTAGTTTTGAAGCTATTGTGAGAAAACTATTTCTGGAGAAATTTTTGTTTGATTGATTGAGAGAGATGACAACCTTGAGAAGGAAGAGGAATCTCACAGAGGTAAAGGTAAGTTTCCATCCTATTTTTGTTTAATTTTTTTCTATGAATTTTGATGTTTTTGAGAAATTAGATGTGGTTTAGGGAGGCGTAAATGTTTGATAGGAATAACTAGTGATTCATCGAATCACAAGCGATTCATTGAATACATTTTGATTTATGTGAATCATAGGCTATTCATGTGAATCATAAGCGATTCATGTTAATTGGTGACAATTCTACTATTTGTATAAAAAAATTGTTTTCTATGATTTTTGCAAATGTTTTGGCTTATGAATTGATATTGTCTTGTTGGTTGCATTATTAATACTAATGTTTACTTTGTGTGTTTATGATTTACATGTGGATGCTAAGATGACTATTAGAGATCACATCCCCTTGATGATGGATGAGGTTAGAGAGGATTTGACTGATGAGGATTGGGAGTATTTAGAGGAAGTTGGTTTTGGTGGGATGAGATTCTACCGGTGGATCCACATATGTCGCAGTTTGATCCTTGCACTATTAGAGAGGTGGAACCCTTCCACCAACACTTTTTGGTTTCCAACATAAGAGATAACTATCACCTTAGAGGATGTTCATCGGATTACTATACTTGTCGATGATGGTGATCCCATTTATTGTATTTTATATGTGGAGAGGGTTGAATCTATATAATAGCTATATGGATATGAGCCTCGAGGTGTGAGATATGCATCGGGGGCTTTGATTATCAGGTCTTATATGACACTAGGAGAGATGGTTGTCCATGAATGATTATGATGATGCTAGGCATCTCATGTTTCAAACTGCTAGATTCAGGAGATGGGAGATTCCCAAGGATGATGACGGGAGTAGTTGCGAACATGATGGAGCATCGCATAGTAATTTTGTGGATCCTACATTATAAGCACCTATAGAGAGATCTTAGCTTAGATATCCCACAAGTGATATGGTATTGAATCTTGGATTTCTACTGTAGTGTTTGGCTCATGAGCACATTTTAGTTTCTTTTCTAATTGTATTTCAAGGTGTTATTGAGGTGAGGCATCCATATTTTAGGAGGTGGAGTGTCTATAGTAATTTTTACCTACCCTTAATATAACTTTCTAACCCCAAGTGTGATGGCCTATCACCCAAGAGGAGTTGGGCACTCACCGAGGCACGCGTGGACGATGAGCCCTCGCTTTATGTGAGTATTGTGAAATTTTTTTGGCATTGCAGGAGGATGATTTACAAAATGAAAATTACAAACATTTATTTAAAAGCAAAACGGAAGGGGAAGATTATAGATCCACATATCAATATATTACAAAAATAATGTAATAAGCATGTTAAATCAGATATGAACCATGATATCCATTTAACGCAAGGGTTTACACCCTTAAGCATGATATACAGAATGAACCCTTATATATATTCATTGGTAGCCACATTACATTAAAAAAATTTCATTACAAACCATAGATGTTAAATCACGAGACGTAATCCCTACAGATCTTCGTTGATGAAAGATACTAGCTATACCCTCCCATTTAAACCCTTATTACAAACCTTAGTTATATATAGAGGCCTATTACATCCTTCATAACCCTTATCACTAAGATCTCAAAACCATAGCACTACTGCAACACTCTTTTACTTAACATTCTACTCTCCATGCATTCTTTTATTTTTCTACATCTCTATCTTTCTTCCGAGCCTCTATTTTTATAGGATCAACACCCACCACCATGCCTTCTCTCCTAAACAAATCACATGCCAAGTGTTAATGTGGTCCTCCAATGGTGAATTATATCCCCTTTCAAACCCTCCACTTTCTGTAATGATGTCTTCTAGGAATATTCCCTACGTGGAATATTATTTTCTTGACCTCCAAGGTTCCAAGTTGGCACCTTATCCACTCAGCATGCCTAGTCGGGTCACATTTTTCCTCAAGTGCCTCCAGAATGCCGAATATGGCTAAGTCCTTTGAAGCCAATGATCTAAATTTTGTGGTGCCCTAGTTTCTCCTAAAACCTTTTTAAACCTCTTTTTATGTGCACTTCTCCTGCGTGCACCTTTCCTTTCATTGTTCATGCACCCAACATTCCAATATTCCAAGGCCCAACATCACCCAACACTAAGCTTGTTCTCCATCCTTAGAAACATACTACTTATTCAAAGAATAAAAAATAGAGGGACCCATAAAACTTGAATGAAATAATCAAAGAACTTGATACTGCTTCAAGAGGAGTGGGAACTCCTTCCTTATTGTCACCTCAATCTTCTCCCAGAATCCACTTCACCCCGTGCCTCACCAAGTAGGTCACCCACTGTGAGCGCTCACCTACTCAAATATTAATTTTTCTCCCTTATCATTCATAGTATCTACGATTCCTTCCAACTACTTGGTAAGGTCATCCAACGTGTCCATTCTATAGGTGATCTCGGGATACAACTCCTAAGCCACCTCTTAATCGATCCCCGCAAGGATTTGATCAATTCCGTCTTCTTCTCAATATTGGTTAGGATTTTATCCCGCTCTACCATGTTTCCTTTTTTATTCTCTTGGAATTATTTCAGATCCAACTAATGTGTAGAAACTAGTATGCTTTCTACCCTATCTATGTCAGTGTAGTTATCATACATGGCCTCAGCCATTTGTGTAGTAGTATTCATAGTGAAAAGAAGCTCTAAATAGTGAGTGATTTTTTCCCCAATACTTAGTTTCTCTTCCTCCTTTGGGCATGCCAAATCCTCTTCTATTGATTCTAATAGAAGCGGTCTTATTTCCATGGTGAGGAGGTAGGTTAAGTCTTCCAAGAATTGTAAGGTTGACTCGTATTTTTTCTCAGGAGGGGAAAGGTCTAGGTGATTCAAGATTATGGCATCCGTAATCATCTCTATCTTCTTGTACACCTTGCACACCTTTGCCTTCTCCCTCAATTCACACCTTAATTGTGCATTGGTCAGCTCCTCTTGCTTCAAATCCTTGCTTTTCTCAATTATTTCTTTGTTCTTCTTCTCCAATTCTTCCTCCAGACCCTTACTCTATCATTCCTCCTAAAGAGTCTCACCTCAACCTCCATTGACACCTTTTTGAGTGTGTTACAGAATTTCTCATCTGATAACTGTTGAGCATTCACCAAAGGGTTTACTCCCTTGGACTCTAGTATTTTCATCAGTGCCTCTCGATTGACTTTGAATTTTGGCTCATCAACATGGGACTCAAAATCCCAAGATATCATCTTTCTTATACGAGGGTATACACCCTCTTCTTCGAATGAGGACTATGAAAGGAGTTGGTTGGAAGGCATGTTACTTTGGAAGCACGTGTGAAATACCTTATTTGGATCATTAATACAAACCATTCCTTTCTACTATGCCGCTACCACATCTTTTAATCCCATGCACATTACATTAACAAAGCTTATCACCAGTGGGATCTCCACCCATGTTCCCATATTCCTTCTCTACACTCTCCTCTTCCATCTCCTTGAGCACTTCATCGGTGTTGCACTCCACCTCCTACTCCACCAAGTCCTTTATGATACCTACTACCTCCCTTTCCACAGCATCCTCTATCTTCTCCTTGGTGAGGCTTGGGGTCATTTAATCCTTAGTGTTGACCTCCTCACTTTCCCCTTTTCCATGAGAATCTCCTTCGTCTGCATCCTTCTCTTAATTCCCTTCCTCAGATTCATGTACATCATACACATTATGGTCCTCACCTCTTCAATCTTGTCATCATCCCTTTGGCCTTTGTAATCCTTCATGATCTCCATTTCTTATGATGTTACCTTCTTTGCTACCTTCTACTTCTTCTTCTAACTCGGAAATTTTAGTATAGAATATTCTTCCTTTTGTTATTTAGTTGGTGACTCCTCACTTGATGGTGAATCTTATTTTTGAGGGGGATTTTCTTTCTCTCACTCTTCCTCCTCAGTGTCTTCTCTTTTTCCCTTGTAGGGTACTTCTTTCTACATGCATAGGTGTTTGGATTTGCACTTAAATCATGTGTTCCTATATATTGTGTTGTCTGCATACTTGGTGCCTTTTTTAAAGAGTCTCCTCTCTCTCCCTCTTCCTTAGTGCGACCTTAGTTATTGTGGTAGGGTCTTAAAGGAAAGATACATAATTTTCCACATAGATGACCTTCTCATATCTAAACCTTATGCGAAAGTATACCCTTGATGAGGTTATTCCAAAAATAAAGGTTACCGGCTTTATCATATGCACGTCATGAGAGACATACTTCTCCACATAGGTGTGATTATTTGGGTATATCATATTCTTGTGCAGATTGTGGTAGTCTTGGTCCATTTCATTGAGATCAATCCTCAGCCTTTTTCCTCCTTGAAGCATCTTACCACGGATTGGAAGTATTGTGAAGTGAAGGAGAAAGGTTATTTACACCACGAGCTTTAAGTGTTGTCTGTCAAAGTGAACCTACCAATACATAAATGTTGGTATCTTTCAAACTCAAATTATCCTTGTAATAGAGATGGAAATTTATCATGTATTCTCCACTCGTCCCCAAACACGTCACATATTCACTTATACAATTTATTTAGGCATGCCTTGTGGGCGGTCGTCATTTTTTGCAAGTTTTATCCTCAAATATTTTTACAGGGGATGGGTTATCATTTGGGTACTTTGATACAAATTTTTCTCGGCACATCACCACATAAATTTTTGGAAAACGATGGTAAGGAGGACGTTACCAAACATTATCTTCTCCTGTTACACATAACACCGATGATCTCCTCTACTATGAACATTTAGAGGTTGCGAGATGGTACCCTCCGAGGTCTTCCTGCAGGTAAATGTTTAACCATCCTTGTTGATCTGGGTCCATCTTTCCTATCCATTTATTTTTGTGACCAAGCACATGACCATCCTCATTACAGGATCTAAAATCACGAGATGTCGAAATACCATGACCCCTTTTTGTAGGTATAGGCCTCCACGCTTTATGTATGGCCTCCATGTCATCCAAGTCATCATCAAATGAGTCTCCCTCAAAGGTAAGACTAGTAAATTTGGAAATTAGCTATGGATTTATCCTTTTCCTTCACCCTTTGAAGTAGAAATGGCCTTCATGTATGCACAAAATTATCCATTCTTATAACCACTTGGGTTTTCTAGAAGAGGGCAACTCATACAGTTGCAATAACCTTACCTTCTCCATCTTAACCTTTACTTCATCATCATAGATGGGCATTCAGGTTGGTGTCCTCTTGTCTATAGGTCTAATCATCTCCAATTTGATCTCTTTCTCTATGGTGCTTGTTATATGGTTGTAGTCACTCACAACCATTTTTCTCACATGCAACACCCATTCCTTTCCAAGTAATATGCAATATGGGTATTACGTTTCCGTGTACCATTCCTCATTGAAACTAGTGGAAATAACTTATTTCCCTTTTCCCTTGCCCTTCTTTGGTGAAATGGTGGTTACCTTCCTTGGTGCCATTTTCTCTTGTCGGGTTATTTAAAAATTCTTTCTTCCTCTGATCTTGGATTTTCTTAAATATGTGGCTATATTCTTACGTGAAAAATCCCTACAACCTTATGCCTTAGATTTGGAACCCTAACCTAGAAAAACCCTTCCTTCCACAAGATGACGTATTCACTTACATGTTTTGAAAACTCCAATCAACCCTTTCTCTCATGCCCATGTATTTTTTTCCACCCTAGTTTGTTAATGAAACTTGTTATGCACTCAAAACTTCACAGGCTTCTTTTGCATAACTTTTTCTTTCTGAAGGATTCCCTCGTTTGCAAGAGCTCTTCAATATTAAAATGAAAGGTAATAATAATGTATCCTGACCTCTTGCTTATATATTTTTTTTCTTCTTTTCAACAATAAATGAAATTCCACCTACCATCGTACCTTTATAATAAAAGAGGATTTTTCCCCTTAAGCTAACCTTTAGCCCCTTTAACCCCATGCCCAATCATGTGTGAGAAACTTCCACAACCTTTCGGTGCACAAAAATCCTTACCGATCAAGATCCTTATGCGTGTGCTCACAAAGGTGCCGAAGGAACTTCTTCTATCCTTACCCTAATTTTTGACATCACCTACTTCATGTTGTTCATGTGCTTCTCATCCTTGTACGTGGTCTTTGTAAAGCTCTCCTGACACCAAAATCCTTATGTCCACATTTTCTACATGTTTTCATCCAAACTTCGTGCTTGTTATTCTTCAATCTAGGCCATTGAAACATATCTTATACTATCAACTTCTATTATTTGTCGCATTAATCTACCCCACACAAAAATGGATGTGTCATCCTTTCACGCATATAATTTTTTCTAAAATAATAAGTGGCTACTAGTGTACAATGCACACAAATTAATAAAATGAAAGGGAACAAGCAACGAGAAGGGAAAACATAAAGAAAGGAAATTCATTAAAGAAATCCCTAGGCTAAATGGAAATACTTGCCTTATTTACGTGAGGGCTTCACCAACTCCCATTGAAATGGCATTATAATCTCGTCCCATCTAGTGTTTGTAACTGGCATGCACCTGAATCAAGGATGTACGAGATGATATATGGCCCTAACCAATGGAATTTCAACTTACCAGGGATGGCGTATAAGTTTGGAGTCATAAAGCAAAACCCTCTTCCCAACATTGAAATGTATGTTTTTAATATGGTGATCATGCCATGATTTTTGTCACGCCTTCTCAAAATTCTCACTCCACCTAGTAAGTCATTACATTTTGTCTAACTACATTAAATTTTCCATGTGCACCTATAGTGCTTGTTCATCGATTAATCCTCCTATGTGTACAATACACAAGGATGGTAACATGAATTTTGTTGGTAGTATAGCTTTTGCACCAAACACAAACCGGAATGGTGTGTCCTTGTTTAATTTATTGTAGGTATTCCTATATGCCCATAAATACAAGTGAGACTTTTTCATCCCAACCCTATCTTATTACATCACATTTTTTTGTCAACGTGTGACTCATATTTTTTAACTCCTTAGCTTGTTCCATTAGCTTGTGGGTGATATGCGTAGTCTTCGGTGGGCTATCATAAATTTTTCCAATAATATCCTAACCGTCTCATTCAATAAATGAGTACCCTTATTACTCATTAATCTCATCTTACATCCATATATGCTGATTATATTTTCCCACAAGAACCTAGATAGTGTTGTTGTTGTGTAGTCCTTGTAGGCATTGCCTCTGCCCATATTGTTAAGTATTTAGTGCAAGTGATGATATAACACAAACCAGTCCTTTGCATGGCAGGTGAAATTGGTCCTACAAAATCAATGGCCCACTTCTAAAATGGTTTTTACTAGTTATAGGCCTCAAGGGCATCTCGTCCCTTCTCCTTGGTTTTCCAAGGTGTTGGAAATGGTCACAGGCCTTGCAAAACTCAATGCAATCCTAGTAGATGATTTCTCGGTAAATCCTTGCTAGTGGAATCTTTGGTGTGGTGGAATTCCCTACATAATTTCCTCCTACAATCCCACCATGCACTTCCTCCTTGATTACAATGTTCTCATGTTCCAACACACAACGACACAAAATCATCCCATCCTAGTTTTAATAAGTCTCCACTAATTAACATATCGGGTGCAACATGTATGGCTAACTTCTTTCTTTCTAGAGTATTCATTCCCTCCAACGCCACACCAATTTTGAGAAACACAGAAAAATCCTCTAAGTCGGAGGGTGCACACCGCAACCTAAAAACTACACATCTAGGATATCATCCTCAATGCTTTGCACATCCTCCCCGAGTAATTCCTTGACAAATGGTCGGCCTTGAGTTACTCTTTCCTAGTTTCACAACAAATGTAAACTCAAAATATTGAAACAACAAGACCCATCGACATATGCGCCCTTGAAAAATGGACTTGTTTATTAAGTATTTCAATGCCATGTGGTTTTATGTAGAATATGAAGGGTGCTGCCAAAATATATTTCTTAAAGTTTTATAGAAAATATATCATTGATAGTGCTTGCACTTGAGTAGTAGTGTAGTTTTGTTTTCTTTGGTGTTAACTTCTGCTAGAAAAACACAAGGGCTGGTCAACAATATCTTCTCCAGGATGTGCTAAGACTACCCCAATCGTCATCCCTGAAGCATCAACATGTACATGGAATGGATTATCCCAAGAGGGAAAATGTAATATAGGTGCAATGATAAGCCTATTCTTTAATGTATCAAATGTTGTCTATCATGCCTCTCCCGAGTGGAATGCACTTGTTTGTTTTAGTAACTTCTCCAATGGCACGATGATCTTGGAATACCCCTTGATAAATTTCTAGTAGTACCTCATATGCCCAAGGAATCCATGCACTCCTCTTTGGTTGGTAGGATCCTCCAATTCCATAATAACAGAAACTTTGGTGGGATCAACCAACAATCTTTCCTTACATATGATGTGCCCCAATAGGGTTTCAAATATAGTATCGAGAAGAAATTTATTGATGTTGAGGGATATGTGTAACTTTCAACATCTTTCAAATATCAACCCCAAATTGTCACAATGGTATTTCATGAGTCCATACACCGTTCAGTCATCAAGGTAGACCTGAAGAAACTTATGGATAAAATCTTGAAGTTCCTGAACCACTATGCATGAAAATACAATAGGCGTGTTCTTCAGTCTAAAAGGCACGACCGTATAGGAAACAATTCACCATTTAGTGGCAAAATTTGTCTTTTCTTAGTCTTATTTTGTAAATGTAACTTGATGATACCCCGAGAATCCATCTATGAAGGAATATATTTTGTGCCCAGCCACTCATTCGAGGATTTCCTTAGAAAAGGGGGTTAGAAAAGGATCAATTACACATACCACATTTAAGTCCCTGTAGTAAACATAGATCCTTATCCTTCCATCCTTTTTAATGATGATGACCATGGGGCTTACCCATTCTGATTCCTCCACAGCTTCAATGATTCCTAAAGCGATCATTTTATCTATCTCCTCCTTGACCCGAACGTGAAAATTTGGATTCATTCGGTAAGGTCTCTTCCCAATTAGGTGTGTAACATCCTTTAACTTGATTTTCATTTCCCCCAAGGAGTGGTGGATGCCATTAAGCTCATGGTATCCACACAAAAATAAGTCCTAAAACTTGCACAATATATCAATGATCTTGAAACCTCCTTCTTTGACCAATAGTCTCCAATAGTGGCCTCCTTAGGTTTATATTATGAACCGATGTAGACCTTATTTGTTTTGAGGGCCTCATGGTGGGCACGCACTTTCTCATCAAAAATATCAATAACTTTGAGCATACCTTTAGTATGGTTACCATCTAAATTATCCATCTCTTTTCCATCTATCATATAAACCATCTTTCCCTTTTCTTTCTCCATGCATGTGTGCTCAACATACATGTCTTCGACTCCTCATCAAAGCGTGCTACCAAACCAGATTCACCCAATAAATCCAATATTATATATTTTTCCATGGCACTTGTCTCCCATCGTTGGGTGCTTAACAACTTACAAAACCTTATCCACTAATGTCTTGTTGCTTCGATATTCAAAAGCTTGGAGGAGGCCAGTCGTCAACTCTTTCCAATTTACTATGTAACAAAGTGCATCTTTGAGTGAATGTACCATGCATATGCCCAACTTTGTAAATTGGTGTAAAAGTTATGCACCCATAGAGAAGGTGGAAATGCTTCTACACCTACCATCGAGGCCTTCTCACTTGCTTGGATGTGAAACAAGGTGGGATCCTTCCCATGATAGTCTTGTATGATAGTGGGTGTATTGCTTTGGGAAAACCTAAAAAGAACACACGATTCTCACTTCGTGCCACTCTATGAGGATTTCATGATGGTTCTTTTCGCATGAGAATGTTTCCGTTCCTGGAATAGAGTTGCTTCTATCCTTTCATTCTTTTGAGAAACAGATAAGGTTTTAGGGCTAGGAGGAATACCTGTTGAATGTTGAGAGGGTGTGCGCGTACTGTAGAGAGAGATCAAATCGATTGCGAAGAACTCCTTTTTGTCTGGGAAGGACTACCTGCAAGTAAGAATACAAGACCACTAGATTTTAGTTAGACAATAAATGAGGAACCGCCTTGGGCCGGAAATATTAGACTTCCTTTCAAGGTGGTCGAGTTCCCCTTTTAATACAAATTAACAAAAATGATAATAAAGAAGCTATTGCAAAATCATGATTTAGGTACCTCGTTACCAAGCAATAGAGACTAAACTACCGATAATAAAATGTCACGTTGTTTATTCGGTCAATGGTCATTGATACATTCAGGTCAAGTTACAGGGATAAACTAGACTGGATCTGAGGTTGTTAGGAGACAAATAGGTGAGAGGAAGGTTTTGGGTATAAGTCACAGTGACCAATGCCGGTCACGATAACCGATCATGCGGTTAGAGAACCGCTACTGTAGGGGATAAGCCCGACACTGGTAGGGTCAGTAATCTAGGCACTTCTAGATAGAGGTTGGTTATAGGGTGATTGTGGGGTTATTAAGACTGGTGGATGGCTGAGGGGAATAGTGAGATGACGGGGAAGACTCAAAATGTGATAAAACTATCTTCTGGGCAATACAAGGATGTATGGATGAAGGTTAAGTGCGGGAGTCTTTGGCGGTGTGGTAGATCTAGGAGTGATCTTATAATTACTATCAATCAAAAGGCTCAAGAAATGGTTCTTAGAAACATACCAGACACTACTTACTCATCCTTGATGAAGATTCAGGTCCAAGGAATGTGGTAGTGACAAGTAGGGCCTCGATTAGGATGATCGGTATTGGAAAACGAGCTGATGAAGCTATCCTCAGTCTTTTCCAATGCTTGAATGGGGTGATAGTAATCTAGTGGCTCGGTTGTAGTGTTCGGCTCGATGCTCTTCTCTTTTCTTCACTTTTCTCCGCCCTGTCAAGTGAATTGTGGATCTTTTCAAATGAATTTTCTGATCCCTTGTTTTTGGTTGGGGGCGACCATTTACAGGAATTGATGGCGATTACGTAACCGACGATGGTCGAGTAGGAACCGATGTTGGTTAAGTCAAAGTGGGCTATTTTTAGTAAAATAGCCAACCTTCCCTCCTTTTCTCCCGAGAGATTAATTGTAGGCTTGGTCAAGTCATTATTAGGTTGGTTTTGGTGCGGGTGAGGGGTAATTAGTCATGGGTGTGGATGTAGACCAAGTTATAGGTCTTAATTAGGTTAATTTAGGGTTAGGGCTACGTCATGATGAGGTGGCGAAATGAGGTGGCGAGGTTTGGAGATGTGGATTTTTAATTATAAGGTAATTAATAAATAATTGTGTAAGGTTTAGGTGGTGAGGTTAGGTTGCGAAATGAGATGCGGGGCACAAGGTGTCGTGAGACATAAATTTGGTGTCTACATTAGCCCCTTGTTGTCGTGTAGCTTGTCTTGTAAAGCTGCAATGACAATAATAAGAAGTGGTTACTCCCATTAAGGGTATAGGTAATCCCCCTCAAATCTATCACAGATTGAGGCGACGTGAAATCAGGGATAGGGTTGATAAAGGGTGAATGGTGTTGAGATTATGGTAAGATGGTGGGGTAAGTTCAAGGAAGTAGACACACGTTGAAATGTAGTAGTGCGACCAGGGTACATGATTTGAAGAGTAAACAAGCAGTTCATAGGTAAAGGTCGATAGTTTATCCGAACAATGGTGATATAATCTTGGTATCCAAGGCATAGGAAGTAGCTCCAGGGGATATAACAGGGTAAGGTACATGAACGTTTAGGCATGTTCGGCAGTACCAAATGGTTGGTTTGGTTGATATAAACGTCACGGTCTTGGTCTAGGCAAAGTTGGTCGACTGATCAAGTCAAGTACCCTAATCATGCTAAAACATGAACAGTGAGCTCGATTGAACAAAAAGCTACATGATGGGTGGATAAAATTGTAATTTATGGGTTTTGGGCGAGGTATGTAATTGGTGCGGCTTTGGGTCGGGCCGATTGATTAGTGAGGGCCGTGGGTCGTGCCTGATTGGTTGGGTGCGGCCTTGGGTCAGGCTTGATTGGTTGGTTACGGCCTTGGGTCGGGCCTGATTGGTTGGGTGCGGCCTTGGGTCGGGCCTGATTGGTTGGTGGTGGGCTTGGGTCAAGCCAAATGGTTGGTTGCGGCTTTGGGTCGGGCCTGATTGGTTGGGTGCGGCCTTGGGGCGGGCCTGATTGGTTGGTTGCGGCCTTGGGTTGGGCCTGATTGGTTGGGTGCGGCCTTGGGTCGGGCCTGATTGAGTGGTTACGGCCTTGGGTCAGGCTTGATTGGTTGGTGGTGGGCTTGGGTCGAGCCAAATTGGTTGGTTGCGGCCTTGGGTCGGGCCTGATTGAGGTCAAAATAAGGCTAGTCAGCAAAGCCAGGGGTAGGTGATGGGGGAAAAGTGGAGATTGGTGGCTAAGGGTGGGAGTTATTACACATAACCGATATCGGTTATGTGTAACCAATATCGGTTAGGAGACCGATACCGGTATTCTAGGGCGCAAAATAACCGGTATCGGTTATAGGTCAAAACCTATAAAAAGAAAAATACGGCCTGTCATTGTCACTTTGTGAATTTGAGCGCCCAAATTTGTCTTGTCTGAGGTGTGAAGTGATTTTGTTGAGTTTGTGGGCTGAGGTGGCATTATTTGAGTGGAGGAGTGAGTGATTGGTAGACCCCAGCGAGCAGGAGGTAGAGTTTGATTGGTTGAGGACCCAGCTGAGGAGATTTGGAGCCATGGCATAGCCAGGAGGAGCAGGAGGTGCTGGACCAGCTGGACCACCGCCACCTATCCCACCACGACGATGTGTAGTCATACCGGTAGGCTCTGAACTCTTGCTTATGTGAATTGAATGAGTTTAACTTAGATTTGGGTTTTGGGTAGGAATCCAAAATTTAATGAAATAATGAATAAATGGAGGTAATTTGTAAAATGGAGTGGGTAGGTAGGCTAGTTAGGCCAAAATGGCAGGGTGGGTAGGTTTTTAGGGTTTTTTGGTGGGTAAATAGGGAGAAATAGGTTAAAATGTGTTTTGCGGGCCGTTTTGGGTTCGGCCCGGATTGGGACAGTGACCGATGTCGGTCACTAAGCGACTGGCATCGGTCACCAAATGTTTGGAATAAGTTGTTGCTGGGAGACCGACGTCGGTACCTTTTTTTTTTTTGTTAGAATTGTATTGTTGGTTGGTTTTTGTGTTTGGGGGTGAAGGGGGAGGGGGTAGAGTTGATAGGAAAGGTGATCGGGGTGGGGGGAAATGGTGTGGTTGTGTGGTTGGTTCGGGTAGGATAGAGTAGGTGTTGGGTATGAAGTAGGAGGTGTTAAATTGGCGGGGGTATAGGTAGATGGCTAGAGTATATCGGGGTGGTTGGTTGGTTGGTTGGTGGTAAAGGGGATGTGTAGGGTAAGTGTAGATGTGTGTTATAGAGTCAGGTTGTGGTTGGGTGGGTAAGTGGGTTAAGGTAGTTGTTTTTGTAAAGGGTAGGCCTGATGAAGTGGGTTGTTTTTGCAGGCACGCCAGCAGCTTACGATGCGGGATCGGATGCCCCCGCTATTGAGGCGGATGCAGCCACATGTGTCTACTGCGCATTGGGCCATTATGTGAGAGGTGGGACTCGGCGGAGTCCAGCGGTATAGGGTTGTGGATAGGGACCACAGCTTGATGGTTGCCCTCATCGAGAGATGGGATCCAAAAACCAATGTCTTCCATCTCCCTACTGGAGAGATGACGATTACCCTAGAGGATGTGTATCACATCCTGAGACTACCGATCGTAGGGGAGGCAGTGTTCCAGGTAGATGCAGAGACGACGATGGATAGCATTCTTCATGTATTTGGGGATGCAGCCGCATTATTGATGTATTACAGTGCGAGCATTACCTATGGCGACATGTATCGTGCACACCGACAGGAGACACGGCTTGCCATGTTGATGATGATAGGTATCACATGCTTCACTCTCCTAGACTCAGAGGGAGGCTGCTTCCCATGGGCTTTGATGGGGGTGTTGCACGAGATGGTAGAGGAGCATACATGTTATGCCTAGGCACCAGTGTATCTGGTGTAGCTATACAGAGAGCTGTGGGGTTATCGCCGGATGAGGTGATTTGGTATTTGCTCTACATTTTTGTTACATTGCTGGGCATATGAGCACATCATTTGTATATGACCAGTAGGGCTGCCCTAGCAGCCAGGGCCACAGATTGTCTATAGATATGGATTTCAGAGGTGGTTGGGAGTCATGGGCCAGCCACGAGTGGTGCTCATAGGATAGGATGTGGCCTACTAGCATCATATCCTAGAGGGCTTGACTACCCCTGGACATTATATGGAGGCCCTACGGAGGCCATCACCCCGAGGTGGGCCCGAGCACGATGCGCTAGATCCAGTATAGTTTCTGGATAGCTGGACGGAGGCCGGAGAGTATGAGTGGATACCCCTAGAGAGGGTACGACGGTAGTTGGGCTTGAGATAGGATGAGCCACCTCCCTTCCCACAGTACCGGAGGGATGATGTAGAGGCGCCACTGCCTGCACCGCAGCCCGTTGACCCAGATTGGGTAGCAGAGAGGCCGGCGGACGATACAGTGGATGATGCTGGAGTGACAGGGGCCTTTTTGGTTTGGTGGGCAGGGGAGAGAGTAGCTAGGAGAGCACAGCCCGCACAGCCAGATTTGGCGGCTGTTATAGCAGAGAGGGACCGACTCGTAGGACAAGTGTAGTTGTTATAGGGGCAACTTATTACCACACAGCACAAATTGGGGTGCTACGAGGCGGTTAGCCTGCACGAGCTCAGAACAAGCACCGCCACCGTGCAGCTCCAAGTACCGCCATAGGCATAAGCACCGCCACGAGCACGAGGCACGAATGCAGTACCACCACGAGCACCGAGTGTACTGCGGGATAGGGGCCGCTACTAGTAGGAGTCAGGGGACCAGCCCCAGCAGCCATGGTGGCACGGGCCCATTATATGGAGGTGAGAGTGGAGGCTGGTATTATCAGGACGTCCTTGATGGTACCGGGGCTGACTATCAGCCATATGCGGCGCACAGAGCCGAGACATCTCGAGCTAGAGATCCCAGGGAGGTGTAGCCACAGCCGGTGGGTCTGTTATAGGGAGGAGGCAAGAGCGAGCACAAGGACCATCAGAGAGAGGGGCTGAGGGTGGTGGGGAGAGCTGAGACATCCCTGGAGTGGAGATGGGTTTTTAGATATTAGATATAGACACCGGTCTGCGAACCGGTCATGTATATAGAGGCCTACGTGCCCAAATATGATTTATTTATTCATTTTTGTTGTATATACCGGCCTACGAGCTGAGTACAGGTTGTATAGTTGATACCGGCCTGCGAGCCGAGTATATTTTTGACTTGAGAGACCGGCCTGCGAGCCGAGTCGATATTTTGATAGGAATAGTGGACTGTATGCTGGCTTTGTATTATTTTGAGCTCACAGAGGCCCCCATGCAGGGGAAGTTGTATATTGAAACATTGATATATATATATAGATGATGATTTTGATCCACATGGTGTGTATAAAAATGTTTTATGTGTTTTGTCGATGGTTTTTGAAATTGAATGTATATAGATGATGAGTTTGATGAAATTGTGATGATATATATATGTGTTGATGTGATTCTGATGAAAAATATTGATAATGATGTCATTATGCAGGAAAAAGAGGTGGGCGCTACCAAAAATTTGCAAAAAACGAAGAAAAAGCCTAGGTTTAAGCAAAAGGAGACATGTGACAGATATCGGTTAGCTAACCGATGTCGGTAGATATATGACCGATACCGGTTAAGTAACCAATATCGGTTATGCTAAAACAAGATTTTCTAAAAATAGAAAATCTTGGGAGACAACTTGAGTTCTTATTTTTAGAGGCATGCAATAAGTTAAATATGAGGATGCGACGTTGTTTGATGACTGATACAAATAATTACATGGGAGAATTGAGTGATAAGGAGGAAAGAGACAGGTAAAGTGATTGTGGGCTGAGATTAAGAAGGCAGAAAGGCAAGTTATATTGAAGAGGGTGGTGAACATGGCTGGACAAGGAGAAGCATCCAAAGAGCGAGAGACGAGAGGAAGACAAGTTCCACGCAAAGCGGATAGAGATCGAAAGAAAAGGTGATAGGTAAGGGTTTGGGATGGGGTGAGTGTTAGGGGGTAGGTAAGCGGGGTTTTGCGTATGTTTGTAGGTATAGAGAGGAGTAAACGAGCAAAATAATTATCGTAGGGGATGTTTTTAAGTAGGCTGTATATGTTTGATAGTGACTGGTATCATTTAGAGATAACCGGTATCGGTTAGGCAACCGGTATCGGTTATGTATAACTGATATCGGTTACTGTATGAAATTCCAGAATGTGAGAAAAAAACACTTTGGGATTTGATTTATTGAATGGTTTGTTTGTTGATTTGATGTATGTAGGCAGAGGCAGGGTTGAGGATGAATGATAGTGTGCCAGCTTTGTTGTCACGAGTCTGAGCGGATGTAACACCAGTTGAATGGGTATTGATAAACCGTGTGGGGTTAAGTGGAATCCGCTATTATTCACGAATCGTACGCAATCATGCTATGTTACAGGCGTTGATTGAGAGGTGGAATCTAGAAAAGAATACCTTCTATTTTCCAACAGGGGAGATGACAGTGACGTTGGAAGATGTGTTTAGAATTTTGAGGCTCCCAATTATAGGAAGACCAATGTATCAGGAGTTGCCTAACGCGGTGCGAGGTGGAGCGATAACAGTAGTATTTGGTTCATCTACATGAGATTTGACACAGCGAGGTTTCGCATTCACTTATGGTATAATGTATGCAACACACCCTGAGGAAACAAGGTTGGCAGTGGTATTAATGATAGTGGTGGAGTGTTATGCATTACCGAGGGTAGATGGGGGAAGATTTCCAAAAGAATTGATGTGTATTATTTGGGAAATGATAGAAAGGAGTGTGACTTTTGCATTAGAACCCACATATCCGGCGGAGATATACGGGGTTTATGGGCTGCAAGCGAAATCACAAGATGACACTAGATTATACATACTTATTACATTGTTGGGCCTATGAGCACATTATGTTTGTGCGACCAATAGGCCAACCAATCCAGGAAAGAGAGATAGGAGTGCAGAGGTTGGGATTCAGACGATGGGTCCAGACAGAACAAGAGGCGAGATCCCAGGCCATGATAGATGACATCGAGTATTATAGGTAGGTATGGGAGATGGTGATGATTACGGATATTTGTTGGAGGCCTTACGGGAACTATATGGTGACAGAGAACATAGCTGAGGAGTTGAGGGGTGTAGAGTGATTGAGGTGGATCGCAGGACACGAGACCGTGAATACGAGAGGATTCCTCTAGATCGCATGCGGCGATAATTTGGATTTGTTCAGGATATACCTATGGCTTATAGACCATACATGAGGATCGACGTTGAGGCATTATTCTCACCTCCCGAATGACACCTCCAGAAGGGCCAGAAGAGATAGCAGCCGTGATCGCAGGGTAATGGATGTGGGAGCGACAGAGGCTTATAGATTATGGTGGGTAGCAGAGCTGCGAGGTGTACGTGAGAGGGCCGATCATCCTGACATAGCTGTGATTATAGTGGAGAGAGACCACCTACAGAATTTGGTTCACCAGCTTCAAACATAGGTGAATGAGACAACGGGATTGTTAGAGGTTTCGCAGTTACGAGTGGAGAGACTAGAGGCAAGATTCCTCCACACGAGAGGACGTATTCATATGTTATAGGAGATGTTGGTGGATCAGTGGGAGTAACCAATAGTAGTGGCACCTTTGAGGATGAATAGGCCAAGTGAGTGGCGTCGACGATCACGATCACCACCTGATTCGGGAGGAGGTGCAAGGTTCTAAGTGAATTTCATAGGAGTATAAGAATAAATAAGGATGCCGACACAAGTGCGTCGATGATAGAGAAGATGTATTTTTTAAAATAAAACTAAATATGTATGTTGATTTGAGTTATGATAATAACAAGAATGGTTGTGTTTTGAATGTTTTGTTTTGAAAAAGGATAAAGATGAATGTTATCAAATAGAAATACACAAAAATATTTATATTTACAACACATGATAGGTTATGGTAGGGGATGGTCGAGCTAACCTTGGGAGACCCCATGTCTCCTAAGTGCTGCCTACATAGCCCATTGCACAAAGCAAGGAGGGGCCTCAGACCGATGTAGTTCTCCCTTAGGATCAGGGAGAGGTGAATTCAGGCAATTTGGTTAGGGTTAGGCAATTTTTGTTGGTGTTGGTAAGGGACTGGCGATGTTGGTGTAGGTATAGGTGAAACGAAAGTTAGCTTACTCAAGTAGTAGGGAATCGTGTCCTGATTAAGGTCAACACACAATCCTAGATTCGAGTAAAAGAGGCAAAAGGTGTCCCGTAGTTGAGAAGAGCTAAACAAACCACATATTAACATAGGATGAGCTTGAATCCCTAGGTGCCTTGCATAGGTGAGAAGTCGATAGGTGAAAAGAGTTGTATAATCACAATATATCGGATATACGTCACGTCCCTTGAGTTTTGTTGTTTTGATGAATGGTGAGGTGAGGTGGTTGATATAGTTGGGGTGCAGAGAACTTGTTATAAGGTGATTATTCTGACGAAAGAGAACCAAACCTAAATAGACAAGTCCATGACTCAAAAGTGCTTTAGAATACTGATTTTTTACTTTTCTGGATATAGACGCTCTTTCGATGCGGGAAGTCTACATGGGATATATATTTTGTTTTTCTTGAGGTCTTCATGAAGCTGATCAATGTGAGAAGCTTCTGATAAAGGCTGACTTTGTATAGCTGTCCTTCAAGGGAGCAGTCTATTTATAGTAGCAAATGCATCTTTTGTGTATAGCTATCCTTCGGGGAGCAATATTTTTATAACTTAGAGGTCTAGATGTCCGTTTGGCATGAAGCATCTAGTTTTGTAGGAATTTTGACTCAAGAATATCCCATAAGCGTATAATTGAGAACGTGTTATTTTGATACTTTTAAGTCATGGACTAGACTAATAAGGGGAAGACATCTTTAAGGGGAGGTGATGACCAAACCATGTGAGCTTGATTCTATTTTGAGATGCATGAAACAAAGTGTATGAGGTGGTAAATGAGCTCAAGGGACGAGTGCAAGGTAGATAAGAAGTGATATAACACTAAATTCAACAGTAGAATGGTCGAAGATGCAAGGCATTAAGGGGTTTAGGCTCAGGTTTACCATTAAGTGAAGCTAAATGATAAGTTCTTGATCCATAAGTGTGAGTGATAATGTAAGGCCCAATCCAATTTGGAGCAAATTTTCCACGTTTGCTTTTTTCTAGTTTGGTTACATGTTGATTCTCTTTGAGGAAAAGATCACCAACCTTAAAAGTATGCTCATGAAGTCGCTTATCATAAGCACACTTGATGCGCTTTTGATAGATTTGAAGGTGGTCAAGAGTCAGAAGATGACACTCGTCAAGAAGCTCCATTGGGCTAACCGCTCTTGGCGGAAATCATCATTGGTGAGAATATCTTGAAGAGATATTCTTAGGGAGGGTATTTTTATTTCAAGAGGAAAGATAGCCTCGGTACCATATACCAAAGAAAATGGGGTGGCATTAGTGGAGGTATGAATGCTGGTACGATAAGCCCAAAGGGCAAAGGGGATGTGATCAAGCCAATTGCTTCCAGAATCGTTAACAACTTTCATGAGAATTTTGGTTAGGGTTTTGTTAGAAGATTCGGCTTGACCATTTACTTGTGGATAGTAAGGTGATGAGAAGCTAAGTTTGATACCAAAGTTGTCACAAAGGTCTTGTAACAACTTATTTTTGAAAGATTTTCCATTATCTATTATCAGGCGATGAGGAACGCCAAAACAACAGATAATGTGATGGTTAATGAATTCTACAATTTTTTTTTTTTGTTGAAATGAGTGGAATGGCTTCCACCCATTTAGTGTAATATTCGGTTGCTGTGATTATCCAATGGTGACATTGCAAAGAGGGTGGGTGAATCTCACCAATAAGGTCTAAAGCCCATTGTGAGAAAGGCCAAAGATCTCGTGTGACCTGTAGCGGATGGCTAGGAGTATGTTGAAGATTGGCATGCTGTTGACACATAACACAACGCTTAACATATTTGTAGCAGTCGTTATTAAGAGTAGGCCAATAATAGCCTAGGCGAAGGATCCGTTTGGCCACGGCAAGGCCACTAAAATGTCCACCACAAATACCATCATAGACTTGTTCGATGGTATAGGTGACCTCAGTGCTAGTTAGACATCGAAGGAGGATGCCATCAAAGCCACGTTTATAGAGTCCCCCCTATGACGACATAACGAGAAATACTTTTAAGAAAAGTACATTTGCCGTTACTAGTAAGGTCAGGTGGGAAAACAGAGGTTGTAAGGTAGTCGTAAAATTGGTGATACCAGGTATCCTACAAATTAGCAGACACATTATTTATCATACAAACCTCTGGGGCTGAGTAAGATGGGGAAAAAGTTGTTGGACCAAGACAAATATGTCAGAGTCAGTTGGTGAGGTAGGAATTTGTGAGGCTAAGCAAGCCATAGTATCCATAAATTTGTTAGTTGAGCGGGAATGGTTTGGATAGAATAATGAGTAAATAAGGTCAAAAGTGAATCCACGTAATGTTTGTACTTTTGAAGTTCCTCATTTTTACATTGGTAGATGCCCATAACTTGATTGACTACCAATTGAGAGTCTCCAAAAATATTAATAGATTTTACACCTAAGTGTAACGTAACCTGGAGACCCAAAACAAGGGCCTCGTATTCCGTTGTATTATTAGTGCAGGGGAAATCGAGCCGGAATGAAAGAGGCATAGGTTCAGCGTCAAGAGGAATGAGAACAATGCCAGCCCCTCCACCACACTGGCATTTGGATCCATCGAAGAAGAGGGTCATTGGATACGACTCCTCACTAAGTGAAAGAGTGGTGATGAGTTCGTCAGGGAAAGTAAAATTGGTAAATTGTTCCCCGGGTAAAGGGGCTTCTACTAGTTGGTCTGCGATAGTTTGTCCTTTGACTGATTTCTAGTGTACAAACTCCAGGTCGAGGTCAGCGAGGAGCATAAGCCATCGGGCGATGCGTTGGTTTAGATGAGGTTTGGCGTACATATAATGGATGGGGTCAGCGTTGGTGATGACAAAAGTTTTGTGATTCAGGAGGTAATGTTGGAGTTTGGTGGCCATGAATGATAGGGCTAGGCACAACTTTTCTACATGTGTATACCTAGTCTCATAATCCACAAGAGTACGAATTATGTAATAAACAACTTGTTCTTAATGCTCAGAGCCACGATGTGTGAGCATGGCTCCTACAGCATGGTCGATGGCGGAAAGGTAAAGGTAGAAAGGGCGATCGTCCTGAGGTGGGATAAGCACGGGTGGCTACAAGAGATAGGCTTTAAGAGCCTCAAAGGCTTGGTGGCACTCTTTGCTCCATTGAAAGACAATGTCCTTTTTAAGGAGATGATGGAAAGGTTGACATTGATCTGAGAGTTGTGAGATGAAACGCCGGATAGATTGGAGTTTTCCCTGCAAACTATGCAATTGTTTGAGGTTAGTGGGTGGGGACATTTCTAGGATAGCTTTGACTTTAGCTGGATCGACCTTGATGCCACGTAAAGAGACAATGAAACCAAGGAGTTTTCCCAAAAGGACACCAAAGACACATTTCTTTGGTTGAAGACAAACACAATATTGTAATAGGTGATCAAAAATAATGGTTAAAACATCAAGATGTTCATGCGATGTTTAGATTTTCCAAGAAGATCATCAACACAATCCTCTAGGATAGTGTGCATAATATCATGAAAAATGTAAGTCATAGCTCACTTGATAGGTCGCACCAAAGATTCTTAAGGCCAAACAACATGACATGATAGCAAAAGGTTCCCCAAGGAGTTATGAAGGTAGTTTTATCTTGATCGGCCGGGGCTACCAAAATTTGATTGTATCCCGAGAAGCCATCCATGAGGGAAAGCATCTCATGGCCCGCAGTGAGATCAACAAGTTGATCAATACTTGGTAGGGGGAAGTCATCCTTTGGGTAAGCGAGGTTAAGGTCCCAGAAATCCATACATATCTGAAGTCCCCGTTGCTTTAATGCAGTGCGATGTTAGAAATCCATTGAGGATAGTCGATAGGTAAGATGAAGGAAACAGAAAGGAGTCATTGAAGCTCTTCTTTGACCAAGAGGGCAATGCGTGGATGCATTTTTCTCAGTTTCTGTTTAACTAGTTTGGAATCAGGTTTTAGGGTAATGTTATGGACAGCAATGTCAGGATCAATTCCTGGCATGTCAGCGTAGGACCAAGCGAAAGCTTGGTTGCGGGCACGGAGGAAGGTAGTGAAGGCCGTTTGTTCTATGCGTTAAGGGATTGTCTGATCTTCATAATGTGAGGATCTTCCTCTATGTGGATGTTGATTTCTATAGTTGACTCATTCAACATGGTTTGAGTTTCAGATGGTAAGGCACGTTGAATATAAGAGTCATCCGCACCAAGGTAAGTGAGGATGGATTCGTCATCATGGCACTCAACAACATTAATTGAAGGCGAGTCCTCTTCGATCATGTCGGGATGCAGAAGGGGAAGAGAAGATAGGTCTTCATTATCGCGTTGATAAGTGAGAGGACCCGGAAGATAGCGTTTATGAAAAAAAACCGTTAGGAGGAATGGATTCGAAGTCTCTATCGATTCTGCGGGTGATGATGGCAAAATGGGTGATGATGGTTTGGAAGGAGTGACTTCGTCATCTTCCTAGATACAATAGATATTCGGTGTCTTTGGTGTAGGTGGTCCAAAGAATCCAAGACCATGACGATCTTTTTGTTTGCATGTAGCTACGGTAATGATTGTATGTCGGCCTTGTTCATAAAGACCGAAACCGAAGCCCTTCCAAGCACAACGCGTCAAGAAGGTGAGGGCGAAGCGACGATTAGTTAGATATTGAAAATTGGATTGGAAGGGAACCACACCAAGGGGAGGTTCAGGGGTAACGGAGGATGCGTCGACACCCCCATATGTTAGGTTGGTGTGGCAATTAGGTGGTCCGTAGGAGATTACCTCCCCCACATGAAGGTCGTAGGTAGGATGTGCATGTAACTGTTCGTACTCTTGTGGGGTATGGAAAGAGCTAATGTTATATAGGTGATACTCCCCCAGCGTAAGGTGTTGAAAAACATCTACTAAGGGGTCTGAGGTCGGGATGTTTTCTGCGGGGAAGGAAGCGGTATTTGCGGCGGCGGTTTCGTTGGTTGAAGGTGTAAGTGCGGTTGAGGTGGATGGTTGAGGTGTGGTCAAAATAAATGGCTAAGTTGATTGAATGGGTGTCTTGACTGGTACAAGCACATCATTAGGGCGATATAATATATTGCAGGTTTTGAAGGGGGGAGGATCAGCTCTTACGGTGTAGGACTTCCCCTCATACTCAAATTTTATGCATCTATGTAAGGTGGAGGGAATGCATCCCATAGCCCGGATCCAAGGGCGGCCTAACAAAATGTTATATTAGAATTCCCCCTCAAGGACATAGAAGAGTTCGGGTAAGGTCCGTGGCCCTACACGAATGTTAAGTATCACAGTGCCTAAGGTAGAAGTAATAACATCGTTAAATGAACGCAACATGGTGGGGTTGGCACACATACAGCTAGAAGGGATATTCATTTGTTGGAAGGCTTTGGAAGAGATGATATTTAGGCTGGTGCCCCCATCAATCATAACACGGCATACTCGAGATGTCCCGGACATAAGCTGAGATGAAAAGAGCGGGGTCAGGATCTTCTGCACCAAAGTCAACAATTTCATCTTCGGAGAAACTGACAGCAGCGGTTTGCTGTACAGGGATGGAAGTGGTAGATTGTTTGGTGAGAGAAGCAATGTGGTTGGGTGTTAAGATGGAGGTAATAGGAAAGGTTTCATTAGGTAAGACCTCTATCCCTTGAAGGATTTCAACAAGAGCTTGGTGATGAGATTCAGAGGTTTGAATGAGATCATACAGTGTCATTTTTACAGGTGATTGGTGAAGTTGTTTGATCATGGTTCGATGGGAAACTCCATCAGAGATGGGGTAGGCAGGTCCATGAATAACCACTTTAGGTGGTGGTGCGATTGGGATGGTGGATGGAGAAAGAGAGGCCGTAGGTGTGCTTTCTTTAGCTTTCCCATTGTTTTTCTGCCCTCGAGTAGCAACACAAATCATATTAATCTCGTGAACATGAGAAGAGGAAGACGATAGGGATGAGTCATTGTCTTCGAGAGGTGGGGTTGTAATAATGATAGATCTTGGTAAGGCGGGGACGGGTGGTACAGGAGAGGGGATTGAAGCTAAAGGTTTCTCCCTTCGTAAGTTGTCTTTCTTAACCTTTCTATCCGAGAGAGGTGACTGACGAAGTATGGCTTTCAAAGCTTTGCATCCCTCTACATCATGTCCTGGTGTGCGGTGGTAAGCGCAGATTTTAGACTCATCATAACCTATAGGTCGAGGTTTAGATGGATCATAGGGTCTAAGTGGGGGTAGGGAAATGGTTGCATTCTCCACCAATATATCAAGGATCTTGGCGTAAGATCCTTTGAGCGGGTCCAAGTCAGAGGAAGATGAGGCTATTGATTGGGTGGGTTTTGGTAATGTTTGGGTATGGTTGGTTCATACGGGTGGTGGCTTAGACAAGGGGTTTTGATAATTGGATTTAACTAAACATGGCTTCTTTGGCGTAGAAGTTATGTTTAGCTGGTTAGATGATGAGGCCACAGATGATGTGGTAGTAGGGAACAACCATGGAGAAAGAGGAGTGACAGCAAACAAATCCTTTGATGATGGAGTTTGTTTAGGGTTGATAGGTGGATAGGATCTCTGTATGGGTGTAGAAGGTGCAGGTCGTTTTAAAGAAAATGCAGGAGGTATGATGTATAGAGGCAAGGTGGAGGGGTGAGGTCCCAATATAGAAGGTAGGTGTGACGGCGAGGGTTTTAGTTGTGACAGAGGCAGGGATTGGACTTGAGAGGATTGGGTTTGTCTCCTAGATGGATGGACGGCTTTATTTTTGGATAAATCTAACCGTTTAGGTGGGTGTGTTAAGCTGGGTATTGGTGAAGTCCCAAGCGTAGGGGGAGGTTTAGTTAGGTTAATAGAGGTGGATGAAGTATCCAATGAAGATGAGGACATAGGCATTTTGAGCTTTTGTAAACACTTCGGGTATATGGTAGAGGTGTCTGGATCGGTCATATGTATTTGAGTAGAGCATGGTGTACTCAAACGCTCCCATAGGACTCGTCTATCTTCCGGGGATAACAGTCTTCACGTTTGAGTAGGAACTTTTGTATGGAAGAGAGGTGGGTTGTGATTACGGTCCACTTTGTGGGTGTGATATAGGGGTAAATGAGGCCTTTGTATCAATGGGCGTTAAGAGGTCAACCGTTATTGAAAAGATTTAGGCGATGAAGAACTAATAGGTAGGAGGGCATGTTTGAGGGGATCCATCATGATTAAAGAATTTGGTGATGTTGGTTCGAGAGGTTTCTCTTCTAAGGATGATAGAAAAAGTGGCGAGCCTTCCTCTTGTACAGCAAGAGTGGTAGAAGGAGATGTTTGGGAAATAGATAAGTTAGATAGCATCCATTCACAATCTTACAGGGATGTGGTGTAAGAAGGCTCATCTATGAGAAGAGAACTCTGGGTGGTTAATTCCTTTATGGGTAAAGGAATGGCAATGATTTCATCTTGTCTTGATGGTGGTGAAGGGGGTTCGGGTCCCTGTGTTAGTGAAGAAGCTTGATTTAGAATTTCCTCAATAGAAGCTTTTGGTTGGGAGTCGAAAACTTCATGGATTTCATGAACACTCTCCTCGGTTAAGATATCTTGGTTTATGTTACTATTAGATGAGTGGTTTGGGAATGGTTTGTTGAATATTTTCAAATTTTGGTTAGTAGGGGCATTAGGATTATCGAGGGTTATATCCCCTGCATCAACCATTTCCTGCACTATATTTTTCAACATCTTGCAATTTTCGTGGATTTTTGTGTCCCTTCACGCGGTGGAAGTTACAGAAGTCATTTTCTTTGTACCAAGAAGGTATAGCACGGGTGGAATCAAACCCAGAGTGAGGTTTAATAGGAGATAAGGTGATAGCTCCCGCTTTGAGAAATTTTTCCAAGATGACACCATAAGTTTCTCCCAAGGGAGTGTAATTGATGGGTTCAGCTTTATACTTATAGGTGGTTTTGGCGGGGTATTAGACGGCGCTTGGGATTTGACCATCACTTTGCGTGTACACAGCCCCTTTTGATTTTGAAAGTCGATGCATGAGAATTGGTGGTGTTGGGTTTGTTGGTGGAGTCTTCGGTTCAGAAATTAGGGTTTTTGTTGCGTAACCTCAATTTCTCTTCCTCTAAGGCTTGAATCTCTAGTTTTCGAGCCATAGTAAAGGCCTCATCAAAGGTGCAGAAAGTTTGAATTTGGAGGGTAGGAGAAATGTGCTTAGCGCAGGCCCACGTAAAGAGTTTGATAAGTTCGGCCTGAGGTAAGGCATAAGTAAGTTGGTTGATAAGGCCCCGCCATCGTCCAATGAAATCTGCGATAGATTCATCTTCAAATTTTGGATGGCATAGAGGTCGGTGATAGATACTTTCTTAGCAATGTTAATTGAGAAATGATCCAAGAAAGATTGGGCTAATTGGTTAAAAGAGAAGATTGAATGCTTTGGTTAAAACACCGTACCACTCCAAGGTGGGTCCTGATAAGGACATGGGAAAGGTCTGAGTAGTAAGGCATCGTCATGAGCAATCAGTAGCAGGCATGTCTAAATGATCGCAAGTTTTGTTGAGGATCCTCCTTACTATTAAAATGAGTAAATTTTGGTAATTCCCATTGAGGAGGATATGAATGAAGGGGACAAAAGGATGAATAGGCTCCCGACAAAATTGCTTGTATGTCAAGGTGCTACGGCTTCCTGAAACAAAAGCCTCCAGATTTTGCATCTTGTCCATCATTTGTTTGATTAAATCAGTGGTTGGATGAGATGATGGTGCGGTTGTCATAAATGGAGGAGGATTGGGCCAAGGGCCGCCACTAGACAATGGTGGGGTTACATGTTGATAAGGTATTGGGGATGAATATGTTGAGGTGACCGAATAGGGATGTCCTATATAAGATGTTGAAGTCACCGGATACGTGTGTGGGAATGAAAAGGTGGGCGGAGCTTGAGAAGGAAAGCTTGTGTGGATAGGTGGTAGAGAGCAAGTTATGAAAGGAGCAATCTGCGAGAGAGGAGGTAGGAGCATCGGTGGTAATGATATGGGGGCCCCAAGTTAACCAAAGGAAATCCAATCTGTCTTTGTATGAACCACGGCTTTGAAGGCATTGAGTTGGGAGACGGGCTAAGGATGAAGAAGGCAAGGCAAAGTTACTGGTGGGGAAGGAGCTAAGTGAGAAACTATACTAATAGGCATACCAACAAGGAGTTGACCATCGGGTGTACGGTTAGGGGCATGAGACAAATAGTATTGTACAGGCTAGGATTAGCGTCTAAAAATTTCGTAAATTCCTTATCTCCCATAGGGATTTTGGGAACCTCACTGGTGTCCGTAGGATTCCCCATAGGATGTGAAGGGGGTGATTCAGGAAAAGGCACGGAACAGGCATGTGAAACCATGGTTGTGGCTTGTTTTCGAGTGATAACAACCATGAACAAGAGTTCACAGCGAGGATGCAATCTATCGGGAATAGAAGTAGCAACAAAATGTTGGAATTGGTAGGTTGCTGGTTTTGGGAACTGTGAAAGACAATAACCGATATCGGTCAGGTAACCAATGTCGGTCAGACTATAGCCGGCGTCGGTAAGTTAACTGATGTCGGTATAATAGGACCGGTGTAAGAAGCTGTAAGAAGTTGTTGATTTGGGGTTAACAATGCTTAGTATGTCTACCAAACTGTTCTGAAGTGATCACTGAAATAGTGTATGACAGAGAAACAGAACTAAAAACAAGCAAGATGCACAAGAAAATCAAGAGACTAACCCTAGGATTAGTTTTAATTATTGTGGGCTTATTCCTTAGACACAAGATGATGTCAATCTTAAACAAAATACCCAGGAAATGTCAAGTTTGTTTTGGCTTATAAGATTACCTCAATCGAGTGGAGGAATACGGTGGAAAAGGGGATGTTTGAGCTGTTTTGTTAATTATGATGTGATTTGGCATGTGTTGTGCGGTGAAAGTAAGATTAATTTCTTGTCAATACCATGGATATCACCCCCATGTGTACGACCTGTTACTTAATCTACATTCAATAGAATTGAAAACAGCAAACAAGAATGTGATGCACGTGTTTTAAACCCAAATCGAAAATGATATTCAATGAAGCAAAGAAGATGACTTTCACTAATGCAAAGATGTGAACGCAAGACAAAATCTTTCACCAAAATAACAAGATATCTTGTGAATACTTAGCAGAAACAAACAGCAAGTATGCTCCCTATATGAAAGCAAGCAAGAAAGAAAGAAACCCAAAATGGGTCCCACCGGGCGTGCCAAAATGTTTCACATAGAATGTTTCCATTCCTGGAATAGAGTTGCTTCTATCCTTTCATTCTTTTGAGAAACAGATAAGGTTTTAGGGCTAGGAGGAATACCTGTTAAATGTTGAGAGGGTGTGCACGTACTGTAGAGAGATCGAGATCGATTGCGAAGAACTCCTCTTTATGTCAGGAAGGACTACTGCAGTAAGAATACAAGACCACTAGATTTTAGTTAGACAATAAATGAGGGAACTGCCTTGGGCCAGGAAATATTAGACTTCCTTTTAAAGGTGGTGGTTCCCTTTTAATACGAATTAACAAAAATGATAATAAAGAAGCTATTACGAAATCACGATTTAGGTACCTCGTTACCAAGCAATAGAGACTAAACTACCGATAATAAAACATCACGTTGTTTGTTTGGTCAATGGTCATTGATACATTCAGGTCGAGTTACAGGGATAAACCAGACTGGATCTGAGGTTGTTAGGAGACAAATAGGTGAGAGGAAGGTTTTGGGTATAAGTCACAAAGTGGCCGATGTCGGTCATCGATAATCGATCGGTTAGAGAACCGCTACTGGTAGGGGATAACCGACACTGGTAGGGTCAGTAATCTAGGCACTTCTGGATAGAGGTTGGTTGCAGGGTGATTGTGGGGTTATTAAGACTGGTGGATGGCTGAGGGGAATAGTGAGATGACGGGGAAGACTCAGAGTGTGATAAAACTGTCTTCTAGGCAATACAAGGATGTATGGATGAAGGTTAAGTGTAGGGTGCTGGTAGGTGGTAGATCTAGGAGTGAGCTTATAATTACTATCAATCAAAAGGCTCAAGAAATGGTGCTTAGAAACATACCAGACACTACTTACTCATCCTTGATGAAGATTCAGGTCCAAGGAATGTGGTAGTGATAGTAAGGCTCAGTTGGGATGATCTGGTATTGGAAAACGAGCTGATGAAGCTATCCTCAGTATTTTCCAATGCTTGAATGGTGACGACAATCCAAAGGGCTCACCGTAGTCTTCGGCTCGATGCTCTTCTCTTTTCTTCACTTGTCTCTGCCCTGTCAAGTGAATTCTGGATCTTTCAAAATGAATTTTCCGATCCCTTGTTTTTGGTTGGGGTGGCCATTTACAGGGAACCGATGGCGGTTACGTAACCGACGGCGGTCGAGTAGGAACCAATGTCGGTTAAGTCAAAGTGGGCTATTTTTAGTAAAATAGCCAACCTTCCCTCCTTTTCTCCCAAGAGATTAATTGTGGGCTTGGTCATGTCATTATTAGGTTGGTTTTGGTGCGGGTGAGGGATAATTAGTCATGGGTGTGGATTTAGACCAAGTTATAGGTCTTAATTAGGTTAATTTAGGGTTAGGGCTACATCATGATGAGGTGGCAAAATGAGGTGGCAGGTTTGGAGATGTGGATTTATTAATTATAAGGTAATTAATAAATAATTGTGTAAGGTTTAGGTGGTGAGGTTAGGTTACGAAATGAGATGCAGGGGCATAGGGTGTCGTGAGACATAAATTTTGTGTCTACAGGTTCAACCACCAACACATTGCGGTTATGAGCAAGTTATAGCTAATTATCCTTCTTCTTTCGATATCACTTTTCCACTGGGTCTCCATTTCTCATAAGAAAACATTAGGGTTTTCCCCTTAAGAGTAATTTTGAAAACTATTTCCTCCCAGAACTTGATTAAACTCACCTTTTTTACTCTTGTAATGGATCCTCTTAATTTCTACCCAATTAACTCATAAGTCCCATGCGCCCAATTTTCACATGTCACACTAGTTGTATCACTCATAGATTGAGCATCTTTAAACTGAATAACTCCTTCCGTAGGATTAATCACCTCAGGGTCCCTAATAGAGCACACATAGATCATGTCAAGAAATTCTTCACCCAAGGGCTTAGTATAGGGTGCTAACTTCCCATTGGTCAAGGGATGATTACCCATTCTTCCTTGTTCTCAAAAATTATGTACCCTTTATTGAACCATAGGTCAGCATTGTTCTTATAACACCAGGGGCACCCAAGTAATGTTGGAAAGTTTTCTTCCTCGGATAGAACCAATAATTTGAAATCCCCAGTGAACTTTGCCCCTTGGATAGTGATAACAACGTCCTTTAAGACACTAATGGGAATTGCCTTTGTCTTGTTATCCATATACAACACATTTGAGGATGGTTGTAATGGGGTCCTTCCCATTTGATTCCAGGCATCCAAGGTAAGAACATTGACTTCCACGCCCATGTCAATCAAAATATTTCTTAGGATCCATCCATCCACAACCACATTCAAGGTAATCTCCTTATCATAGTTGAGGCTGTGTGGAGGAATGTTAGCATGCAGAACTTACCTCTCGCACTCTATTTCGATGCATGGTACTTTCTCCCATAGGCATTCCCCTACCAAAGGAATGATATGTTCTTTCCTTAACATCTTGCATACTTCCCTGACCTCATCCAAATATTTTTGTGGAGCCTCAATGCTTTTTCTTTTCCCTAAATGCCTTGACTGCTCCTTTAGGAATTGGATGTATCCTTGTAGGCTTTGAATTACATCCATGGTCTCCTGATACACCTTATTTTTGATGAGTAGGGTCTAGATAATTCTTGTGCATCACCTATTCTCTTGTAACTAGTTGTTTTTACCTTGATGTTTCCCTTTCCCACATAGCTTCACCTCATGTCGTCATCTCATACGGGCTCTAGTTCTAACTAATGCACCACCCTTGGCATCCATTACAAGTTGGTCTTCTTTTTGCTTACCATTATGAAACCTTTTTCCTTCTAGTGTTATTGACTCATATGTTCAAATAGTTCTAGGAAATCCTCATAAGTGTGCTTCTTTCCACACAAATATAATTGTAATAGATCGGGACATTTACACTTATAGTTCTCCCTAGATCCACAATTGTAAAAAATTCCATGAGGGAACTCACTTTTTCCTCCTCTCGAAACCTCTTCCATGTACCCCTCCATCTACATGCCCTTTAGAGTGAGGACCGTCATATTTATAATTGTTTGCAAGATTGGTTTTACACACAACAATATTAATGGCATCATGTATCTGGTCAATCAATCTACAATCCTTGGTGTCATGAGTATTAGAGGTGAAAATATTGAAATAGAAGGACACATTGTTATGAATTGTGAATTGTAGTATTGAGCATCTACTTACATCATGATCTCATTAGAATATCTCACATTCCACTATCATAGTGCAACCGATCTCCCGATATAAATTTACTTTGTATGCCCCTCTATCTCACAATATGTGCACCATAGGACACTACGAGTCTTATGCACTGAGTTCACAGATAGCTTCTGTAGCTGATTTTCCAATTTAGAAATTTGAGCTTCAAGAAAAGGGATAACATCGGTATCCATGCTTCTAACAGTGACCTCGGTGCGCGGGGCACCTCCAGGCCTTGCATAGGTCTATGAAAGTGTTGTGAAAAAGTGGTATCCTAAAGGGTTTTATCAACCCTTTGACAAACCACTGAGCATGATAGGAATGATGAATATCATAAGACAACTTTGAAAGGAGAGTATTAAAATGTGTGTCATATTCCCATAGACTCTTTGTCATACACCTGTTTGGATATCTTTTTGCACACTAATGCTCTTTTGTTCAAACTCAAGGATATGAAATTAAGCTAAGAATGTATTCCCTAGTGCAGTGTAATCTACCACTATATGGTGGGGGTCATACTTCTGATACCAACTATACACGTGCCTTTTCAGCGTTGTTGTAAAGTGACTTTCCTTTTATTCTAGGGTAGTGATCCCCTTCTCGTGCCATAACATATCACACTTTTATACATACTCTGCAACATCCTCAACACCTTTGTATTGTGGTAAATGCAAAGACAATTCCAAGAATACTTGCTGAGATGGTTGAGATCCGTGTTCGCCGATCTAGAACCTTGATTTCCTCTAGTGTTCAGTCCCACAAAATATCCACTAGAACCACCAGCGCTACTCCTCCCGATCTACCGGATCCTCTAGATCCGTCATGTCCATTAGTTCTACTAGCTTGTATTCCACAAGATCCACCTCCCATAGCTAGTAAAGTACCTAACGTGGTTGCACTTAGTGTTCCCACTATTATGTTGAACTGTACACCAACAATTGTGTGATATTGCATCATTACCAAATGTGTTTCTGCACCTCTTCTAGATATGATACCCAAGCTTTGTGTACCCATAATTTGCCCAAATTTTGTTTAAGATACTATTCCTCCAAACATACGCAATGATTGTGCAACCATGGAGGTTCCAAATGAAGAGTTATACCTCCTTGTTGTTGACTGTCACTTCCACCAATACTAATTTGGTTAGTAATACTTATCTCTAGATTTGAAAAACTAAGTGCCGTGGTTTTATCACTAGGTGGATTCAGGTGTGCACGATGGCTCTTCTTTCTCCAAGAAATTAACTCTCATTATAAGCTAAAGGGGTCTCTCTCCCACACTTTCCAAGATGGGGTAGCACAGACTGCTCAGGCTCTACGTCATCTGTGTGAACCTCAATTCCTTCCCACAACATCTACCTCTATAGATACATCACTCCTTCAACCTTGCATTGTCTAGCCAACTCCCTTTCTTGTACTTCACTATACTTGAGTCATATTTCTTCCCCCTCCTTTTTAGTTGTAAGGTCGATATCTTCCTCCACCTTAGCTTCCTTTCCCAACACTTAGAAAAATCTTAGTCTACCATAGGAAATGCTTCCAAACTTAGTGTAATGATGAGGATATTTATTGCTAAGGGAATAACACAAAAATGATTCTCTAGGATCCTAAAGGAACTCAAACTCACCAACATTTGGACAATAATACGTATAAATAGTATATTCCATGTTATAACTAGTCATAACTCTTCTCCACCAATGATCAACAACACATGTCTAAGTCAGATCAGCATCATGCATCCTCTCGATATTCATATTGGGTCCACATGTGAGATCTATAATACCATCATGATCTAGATTTGTATGTCAAAATCCTTTCATACAACTCCACAGAAAAAGAAACAAAATAAGATCTCATACAACTCATGATACAAGTTCCCTTCTACCCATTTATGTGCATCAAAATCAGATCGAATACTAAATCTTGGAGTAAACTCATCCTCCTTTCTCTTAAACCATGCTTTGAAACTATCCCAAGTCTAGCATTCTATCATCACACATCATTCTCACAACAACTTCAAAAAGAGGTCTCGAAATGGAACCAATATGAAGTCATTTTTACGTACCCTTAATATAACTTTCTAACACCAAGCACGCTAACGTATCACCCAATGGGTGTTAGGCACTCACTCGAGGCATGCACAAACACCGAGCCACTCCTTTATGTGAGAATTGTGAGAAGGTTTTTCCATTAAAGGAGGATGATTTGCAGAATGATAAGTACAAACATTTAGTTAAAAGAAAAGTGGAAGGGACAGCTTACAAATCCACATATCAATGCATTACAGAAATAAAGTAATAAGCATGTTAAATCAGATCTAAACCATGATAACCATTTAACACAAGGGTATACACCCTTAAGCATGATATACAGAATGAACCCTTATATATATTCATTGGTAGCCACATTACATTAAAAAAATCATTATAGAATGTACATCTTAAATCATAGAGACTTAATCTCTAAAGATCTTCCTTGATAAAAGATCCTAGCTATACTCTCCAATTTAAACCATTGTTATAGACCGTAGTGCCATACATAGGCCTATTACATCCTTCAGAACCCTAAGAACTAATTTATTGAAACCCTAGCACTACTATAACACTTTGTTACTCAATGTTCTAGTCTCCATGCATTCTTTTACTCTTTTTTTATGACTCTTCTTTCCTTCCGAGCATCTCTTTTTATAGGATCAACACCAACCACCATGACTTCTCTCATGAACATATCACATGCCAAGTGTTAATGTGGTCCTCCAATGTGGAATTATATCCCCTTCCGAACCCTCCACTTTCTGTAATGATTTCTTCTAGGAATATTCCCTACATGGAATATTATTTTCTTGACCTCTAAGGTTCTAGGTTGGCACTTTATCCACTCAGTATGCCTAGTTGGGTCACCTTTTTCCTCAAGTGCCTCTATAATGTTGAATATGGCTAAGTCCTTTGAACCTAATGATCTACCTTCCGCATGCACCTGTGTTTCTCATAAACCCTTCTTATACCTCTTTTTCATGCAGACTTCTCCTTGTGCACCCTTCCTTTCACTAGTCTTTTCTGCGCATGCCCTTTAGTACTTAGCCAAAATTCAAAGGCCCAACAATGCTATTCTTGGCAAAGAGAGAAAGGCTAATAGCCCTACCAATTATACCAAATTGATTTCGGGGTTACAGATTGGTGATGTGATCCGCAGCCATATGTGGGTTTCCATGCTTGTTCTAAGTTTACTCAAGACTTATTGGGTTTACAACAGGACATTTTGATCTAAGGTTAGAGAGAGCAGGGGAGAATGAGCTACTACACTTCATTTAGGTTTGGAGGAATTTTTGCTTAGTTCAAAGTATTCCTATGGATATAGTTCTATACAAGTGGGAGGATGGGGATACATATACCCCGTAGGTTGTTGTGGTGATGCCATTTTTGTTCAAGATCAGTCAGCTATAATGGGTTTATACGAGGAAAGAAAAATGGTCCCTATTGATGATGTAGGAGTGTCTCTGGATTTTGGTGCTTTGTAGGTGTATAATTTGAGGGCTTTCAAGAGGACTAGGGAAGAAAGGAGAGCCACACGAGATAGTTAGACATCTGTGGGATTGAGTGGAGGGAGGATCATAGGAGCCCAAGGTAGATGAGGAGAGAGTGGAGGGTGATGATGCTATGGCTACAACTCTGATTGTGGCCGTAATGATTGAGAGGTATGCCACTCGAGAAAGTGATATGATTTGGTGGGGATTCAGGACATGCTCATAGTTGAGTGTAATGGTTTGATTATGGAGCGTGAAGGTTTATAGATGTAACCTGTACTTGTCTTTACTAATAGGTACATGTATAAGAGTAAGAGGGATACACTAAGGAAGGTCTTGGTGATTATTGGGCCTTCCATATCTCGCACAAAGCTATTAACCATGGCCCGACAGAGAGGGGAATCCTTGACACTAGGTATGATTTTTATGGCACATTATGAGATTTTGCATGCAAAGCTTGATTACTACGTGGACATGGTCATCAAGAAGTATCTATGTGCTACTCTTTACACTAGTCATTTAGCCTCCTACGGGTGTCGGTGCGGCAGCAAAAGGCCGGGTAACAGTGTAGCCGGTGTGGGTCATCCCCCTTAGAGGATATGGAGAGGAGGAGGTTATGATAGAGGAGGTGCGGGAGGAGGAACTTCTTCCCCTATAGGAGAGGCAATTTCCACTACTACTTTGAGATATGTAGATTTTACGATGTGATATTGTAGGCTCATAGAAGCCCATCTAATATATGTATGAGACATTTATGAGACTTTGATATATTTATAGTGATATTGATAGGCTCATAGAATCCCTTTTGATTTTACATGGATGATATGATCATTTGTATACAGGATTTTATCTATGATGATGATGATGATGATGTGTATTTGTTTTTAATTTCTCTTGATATCTATATGTGTTGGATGTATACTTCATGATTTTTGATGCCTAATTATGATTTGGAAAAATTGTGACCATGCTAAGTGTGTAAAAATATGAAATGTAACCAAATAAAAATGAAGTAAAAGTTGAAAGAACACCCCACTGATTTTTTTAGTGTATATTAGGGGTTTTGAGCATTTGAACTTGTAGCCTTTCAAAATGTTAAAAGATACTTGTCATTGGACAATTTATACAAGTTATAATGGATTTGGATAAAAAGTATTCTTGTGACCATAAATAAAACAAAAGGGGCATATGGATGTATGCCTTTGTAGGGGAGGAAGGTTCTCCTTTTTGATAAATTTATAGGGAATCAATGCCCCAACTTTTATAATAAGGTTGTTGAAGCAAATTGATAAGTTCGGAAGTTTTCTCATGGGAAAGTTGATCAATGTGGGAAGCTTTCTGGATGCTTTGTATTTTGAAGGTTGATCAATGGGGAAGCCTTATATATATAAGTAGCCATCCTTCGAGGGTATGGTCTAGATTTTTTATTTGAATTAAATGGCCATCCTTCGTGGGATTGGTCCATGATTTTGATAGGTAGATGTCCTTTGTGGGATTACTCTACTTTATTTTTATTTTTTACAGTAGCATATTTTAATAGTTGTCCTTCCAGGATCGAGTCTATCTCTCTTTGAATTTAATAATAAACATCCATATGTGTGTACTTTACTTTGTTTAATATAAGGGAAAGACCCTAATAAACCATTTATTGAGGAGGGGATAACTTTATAGGTGACCTACATCCATATTCCCCATGTAATAATGATAGGAAAAAATGATGGAATGGATTTTGAGCTTGTGCGAAAGAATAATGTTTGATCAAAAACTGTTGTCATGATAATCAATCATTTAACATTAGAAAGGTCACAAGTGTAAAGAATTTAAGGGATTAAATTTATGTTCCCCATCAAAATAAATGAGATGATACGCTATTGACCCATTCTTATGGGTAATAATATATAGACCAATCTAGTTGGGGAAAACTTTCCATGTTTACTCTGTTTCTAATGTAGTTATATTTTGATTTTCCTTAAGTACAAGGTCACCAATTTTAAAGTCACGCTCCTTGACATGCTTTTTATATGCTCTACTAATGCGTTGTTGATAAACTTAGTGATGTTCAAGAGTTGTTAAACACTTTTCATCTAATAACTCAAGTTGTGCTAGGTGATTTTGGCAATACTCTTCATCAGGAATGAAGTCCTTTAAAGATACGCAGAGTGATGGAATTTGAATTTCTAGGGGCACAATGGCTTCAGAGCCATAAATGAGTGAATAGGGCATGGTGTCCATAGATGTATGAATATTGGTTTGATAACCTAAAAGGAAATCAAAATTTGAATGTACCATTTATGCCTGCATCATTTACGGTTTTCATAAGAATTTTGTTGACTGTATTTTTTGAAGCCTCAGCCCATCCATTTTCTTGGAGGTAGTACGGTGATGAAAAGCTAAGCTTAATGTTGAATATGTTACTAAGATTTTTAAACTCCTTATTCTTAAATTATTTTCCATTTTCTGTGACAAGCTTGTGTTGGATTCCAAAATGACAAATGATATTTGGATATATGAAGATAACAATAGGCCTAGATTTCGTCGAGGTCAAAGGAATAGCTTCACCCATTTAGTGAAGTATTCGAGTTGTGGTGATTATTGAATGATGTTGTGGAGATGATTTCAGATTGATTTTATCAATGAGGTATAATCCCTATTGAGAGAAAGGCCATAAGTCATGAGCATGATGCAATGATTAACTCTAAATGTGGATAAGATTATAATGGAGTTGACATTTGATGCACTTCTTTACATACACACAACAGTCTTTGGTGATTGTAAGCTAGTAGTAACATATTCGTATGACACTCTTGACAATAACATTGCCACTAAAATGACCACCACAAATATCATTATGGATTTCTTCAATTGCTTTGGTTGATTCATGTGATTTAAGAAAATGTAATAGCATACTATCAAAGCTATGTTTATAGAGGATACCTCCTATGATAACGAAGCAAGTGACATGTTGAAGAAAAGAGCATTTAGTGCCTTGTAATAGGTCTAGGGGATTTTAGATTCTATGAGGTAATCAAATATTTGAGTGTACCATAGATCTGATGGATTTGTGTCAATGTTATGGATGGAAGGTAGTTCATTTTTATGTGAAGGATGGTCCAAACATTGAATGACTACAAGACATCTTAGTTTTATCTTTCAATTTTTCCATCTTGAAAGGGACAAGGGATCCTAAAGAAGCCATATTGTGCAGTGAACTTGTTAGAAGATCATGGGATGGCTTGAATGGTATAACGATCGAACGTGCCAAGGAGAAAATCAACAAAAACTTTATATTTTTGAAGTATTTCATTTTTACATTGGAATTCTCCTTTGACTTTGATGACGACAAGTTGTGAATCTCCTTAGATTTCCAGGACTTAGAAACCTAAGAGAATAGCAGTTTGCAAACCCATAATTAAAGCTTCGTATTCTGCCATGTTATTAGTACACTCAAAATTGAGTTTGAATGATAATGGGATGGGAATGTTCCAGGGTGGTATGATGAAAATTTCGGCCCCTCTGCCTTCTTGAAATTTAGTGCCATCAAAGAAGAGGGTCATTTTGACTGGGACAAAGTCTTATTTACAACCATCAGATTCATCAATGTTATTAATGGATTCATCGGAAAGTATTCATGAGGTGGTTTGTTATCTGGAAGGGGTGCTTTAGTGAGTTGATCAGTAATGTCTTGACCTTTAATGGAATTTTGTGGTATAATTTCCAAGTCAAATTTGGTCATTAACATGAGCCATCGGTTATGTGATCATTATGATATGGTTTATCATGCATGGCCTTAAGCGGGTTAAAACTAGTGACGATGTATGTTTTGTGATTTTCATAGCTTGGAGGTGGGATATTACAATACACAACATAGTTTTTCAGCCTCTGTATAACATGTCTCATATTCGTGAAGTGTGTGACTAATGTAATATATGGCTTGTTTGTGACATTCGTTATCACGGTGGGTGACAATATATCCTAGGGAATGCTTGAAGTAATTGTTTAACAACCACTTTATTTAATGTGGTGATAGGGAGAATAGTGGTCTTTATTAAAAAATATATTTATATGATGATGATTGATTAGGTTATTCAGGGGTTAATGATATTGATACTTTAGGTTTATCGGAAGGCGTTTACTATTCTAGTGGCGGGGTATAACAACATATTCCTTATCTCATTTGTATTAAAGGGATTTTTTCATAATTTTGTGAGCGCATGGTGACATGAACAACATTAACTTGGTTGTTACATACTTTAGGGTAGATTCAATTAATGGCGTTAGTAATGATTTTCATCTCGAATGAGAGGGAAGAAAGAATGAACTTTGAATATTCTAAATTTTCGATGAAAGACCCTATAATATTTTATGACATGGCATCGTGTTCTATGGTAGTCGTAAAAGTCATCAAATTCATACCAGAATGCTTCCACCCCTAATGGTTTGATGAATTAGGAGGTTGTAACATAATGAGTGATTCTTGTAACAAATTGTCCAAGATGGTGGCATATCATCCTTTCTCATGTCGAATGGAACTATGCATTGATTTCTCTTGGAGGTAGGTTAAACAGGTCTTTTGACATTGGTTGATTTACCTGGTGGTTGTTGAGGTCTTATAGATTTTCCAAAAAAAAGGGTGACGTGGACCCTGTATGAGTGGTGAATACAGAGGGTAATTGGTTTGTGTGGGAGTGAATAGAAAAAGGGTCATATGTGGTTGTCCATTACTGAGAATCGTAGATGCAGCATAAAGAATTGCTGTAGGAATGTGACTAGCAGCTTTTCCTCCCATAATAATGGTGTGATTAACCAATATGATGAAGGAGGGATTGTACGAGGGATCTTGATTAGGATTTTGAATGATATTTTGTTTAGGGGACCCCGTGGGCCTTGGATTTGGTATAACAAGGGGTTCCCAAAAGAAGGCATGCCCCTCAGATGAAGAGGAGAATGAAAAGGTGGAGGACCATGGAAATGATAAGTTTTATCATAATGAGGAATTTTAAAGACCTGAACAATGCCCTGTTTATTTGGTCCCTTTGAAGTCTTAGAAGTCTTGGATGAGCTCGGTGTATTCGTTGAAGTTAATGCTAATGAAGGAAGAGGGGTTTGAATAATGTGGTTGATATAGTCCACATGATTTTTTGGATTATTAATTTTTATAGGTTGTTGATGACTAAGATCCTTGCTTGGTTTGGGTGGGGGTGGTTGAGCTAAGAATGTCTCAAGTGGTACCATGGTTATGTTTGTAAATTTTGGCACAGTGTAGGTGCATGTGTAGGTGCGGTTGTACTTGTAGAGGTGGGCATCGATTATGGAATAGTGTCGGTGAAGGTTTGAAAATGGGCTTAGTTGTAAGTAGTGGTTTGAAAGTTATGAGGTTAATAAGTTTATATATTTCTTTTGTAGATGTTGAGTCACTAAGTGATGAGGGTGCAGGACTAGTTTGTACATCTGTTTGAGAAAGGAAAGGTTTTGTAGTTACAATCTCAAGTTCATTGGCTTTGGTGTCGACTCTGCGGACTTTGTTTCACTAGGAAATAAAGTGGACTGAATAATAGGTTCAAATTTTGTTATTGTATTAATGGTATGGACAACATTTGTTTGTGGTGATTCAAAAGATGAGGGATGATTTGGGAAAGGTTATTTAAATATATCAAGATTTTGGTTTGGAGGTGCGTTTGGATTATCTAAGTGGAGGTCACCCTTATCAATTAAGTCCTAAAGGACATTCTAAATGGGAGACACCTTTCTATGTCATGACCATTAACCCTGTGGAATTTGTAATAATCATGGTACCAAATGGGTTTTGATACCGATATGTCAATAGGTCGAATGGGTGGAAGTGATATGATGTTGGAAGAAAGTATCTTATCAAAAACCATATTGTAATTTTTTTATAGGTGTGTAATTACGTTGTTGACAGACACATTCAATAATGATCTTTTCTTTGGGAGAGGATTTGAGTATGACAACATTGGCGGGCGTTTTAGATTTATTTGGATTAGCTGTTGATTTAGATGGGAAATCCATTTTTTTGCTTAGGGTGAAGCTTCAACTAACCATCTTATAGAGATCATAATTCAAACTTATGGGCCATGGTAAAGGCCTCATCAAAGGTGTGGAATGATTGAATTTGTAGGGTAGATGAAATGTGTTTAGCACAAGCGTGACAGAAAATCTCAATCAATTCTATCTGTGGCAATGTGAAAGATAACTTATTAGTGACACCCCTTCAATGGGAAACAAAATAAATGACAAATACATCTTCAAATTGTTTGATGGTGTATAAATCATTAATGGTGATTTTACAAGCTACATTTATGGATAAATGGTCTAGAATGAGGATAGATTTCGGAAGGAAAATACAAAATGTTGTGGAATACTATTGTACCAGTCTAAGGTTTGATTAGCAAGGGACATGGTAAATGTTCTCAACATTAAATATTTGTCATGAGATATCAGATAACATGCATGGTGAAAAGTGTGAATATGTTTCTTGGGGTATTCTTTGTTAGATAACTTGATAAATTTAGCAAGATCCTAGTGTAGGGGATATGGTTTACATGGTACATAACGATGAATTGGCTCATTGAAATTTTTTTCATATGAGAAAATATTTTTGGATGAGGATGAGGTGGCTTCTAAACTAGATATGTGGCTTAGTAGAACCTGGAGAGGGTCTTCCTGAGCCTTGTTGGTTCAAGGATGAGCTAGGTTGATATGAATATTGGGGAGATTATGCTTGATATTGTTGTGTAATGTTTTGTTTGTAGGGAGTGTTTTGTTGGGGATATTTTTCGATAGGAGAGATTATGTTGGTAGGGGTGATTTTGTTGTGGAATGTTCTAATTTTTGGTATTGTATTGAGGAATGTTCTGTTGAGGTACATACTATTTTTGGATATGATGTTGATGTGGGATGTTTTTTTGAGGGGTGAAACCCTATTATGAGGTAATATATTGTGGGGTTTGGATGTACTATTATTGGAATGGGGCTAATATTTTTGCAAGAGACTATGAATATGTAGGTGTCAATTAGGAGATGTAGAATAATTGATAGAGGTTGGTGCCTTCTATGGGATATTTTTTTGTCAGATATGGTATTTTGAAATGCTTTATAGAGGTATGGACTATGGAAAATAAATTAATGGTTGCGAGGGTTGTGGCATGTATTGTGAAATAGGATGTGTACCAATAATGGCACAGGTGTTAATCATTAGTGTTGTTGAAGGAATAGACATGGTAATGTTTTGGATGGGGACAATAGTCTATTGAGATGATACAAAAGTAGAAAGAGGGACAAAGCTAAATGACGATTTTGCACCCGTGAGGAGACGAGAGAGAGCTGACATGAAAGTGATGGTACTATTCAAGTGGGTGTGTATTCGTAGAAGGACTTGGTGAAGATGTGAATTGTTGAGTGGACATGTTTTGTGATGAGATCATGTGGAGATCATACAAAGGTGCTTGAGAATACATCGAGATGATTTGGGTCGAATTAAAAAAGGTTTCTCATCCAATGTGTCAAATGGATTAGTAGAGTTAGTATTTTTATGGGATTAATTAATTTGCAATGTTTCAGATTGACACAAAGTATTGGGAAACAACTGTTGGACAACAAGTTATTGGTTCTGATTAATGAGTTGTGTAATGGTAGGTAAAGGGTTGTGAATATGTGTAATGGATTACAATGTGAATGGTTGCATTTGAACATTTCTTGCTGCTAGGTATGCATTGAGAGCAATAGGATTCGATTCTAACATCTCTTCAAAAATAGGATCACCCCCATTATACAATGTGAACTCGATACAATGGGAGAAATTGAATGTTCTCATTCTCGTGTGTACAAAAATTTTCATTGGTACTATTGGGGAGGGTGAAAATGATGTTTTCCAATATCATTATTAATGAGACCCTATTTCATTCCATGTTTGTGTGTCAGAAAAGGGATTGGATGTGCTTGTCTGATAAAGTAATGCTTGTGGTTGCATAGGCGAAGAAATTATTCTTGGAAGTGGTGTAGTGCAAAGTGGGGCTTGAAGTTGAAATATAGGGAGTGAGGTAGACATATTTTCAAATAGTTGATTACGTGTTTGTTGTCTAGTGAGTACCATAATAAGAAAACACAAAAAAAAAAAAATGATTAATGACTAAATGTGTTGATTAACAAACAACAAGAAAAGGCAAGTAGGGTGTTATTTTATTCTTATTTTACTTAATTATAAAAGGTGAAATGTGTAAAATGGTAAAAGAGGTCCTAATAAGTGGCTATCTAAAGCTTGTTTCGGTGTGTTTAAGGCGAGTCCTTGATATACTCAAAGGTACATGAGTCATAACTTTGTACTGTTGTTGGTATGAGCATGTATATTGGGGCCTACCCCATCACTTCACAGATCCCATTATGATAATGGAGTTGAGTCTTTGAGTCAAAATATACCGAAAAATATGTGTTTATACTCGGCTAGAACATCAAGTTGGTTTCCTGTTGGGTTGTAAAAATCAATCAATTTCACGTGGGTGGGAGTTGTTTGATTTCATTTTTGATTTTTATGTGGATTGGTTGTGTGTGATGGAGAATGATTGAATGCAAAAAAACTTTACCTTCCTAATTAAACTATGTGAAGCAAGAAGAATGTAAATGTTTTGTTTTAAGGTCCCAAAATCAAGTGTTGATTTCGATCAAAATAAACTACCAAGAATGCAAAATAGAAAATTTAAGAGATGGATTTATAGCTTATCGCGAAAGCACTCCTTGTTTCATTTAATTTCTTTTTTTTTATTTTATGGAAATTATCAAAATGTTTTCTTAGCAAATTCGAGGGTACATTTTCTCAAGGAAAAGAGCTTGTTGTCGATTAGAAGAAGCGGAAATAGAAAACAAGATATTGCAGATTGATAATATTATTTTAAGAGAACAATATAAGAAAATTGCTAGCGATTGGAGGAATGGTAGGAAATTAAGCCAATCGCTAGTGATTGGAAATCAAGTAAAAACAAAAATGAAAATAATGATAAAAATGATGAAATTAGACAGGATTAGTGGTCCCACTTTAAGGGAATCTGAAAAATGTTTAATAAGGTCTTTAACTTTTTTCTCGATTATTTCAAGGGGCCAATAATCTATCTTTACCACAATATGACAAGGTTTCTATGATATGTGCAATGTTGATTGTGTATGTTTGTGCACCATTTAAAACAATGGATCAAAAGCTTCTTTACCTATAAACAATTTCTTGTAAACAAAGCTACAAATCATATCAAGATAATGCTATGGCTTAGGAAATAACTTGAGATTTTATTAGTACATATGATTATTCTTTACTAAGTGATACAATAAGAATGTGATTATCACTTATTTAGTTAGATATATATATATATATATATATGATTAACATAAATTGTGATTTATGTAGTGCCGACCAAGACATAACTTTTTTTTTAAATTAAAAAAATTGAAAATAAAGTGTGGATGTGTGCTGGCAAGGATGATGGGATTGATGAGATGGAACATGGGCTCTTAGAAAAGGATATTGGCATCATATGCATCCTGTAGCCTGTCATTCTAATTACACAATATTTTAAGCACTTTATTTTGGATCCTATGTGCAAACCACGTGAAGCTAGGATTTGTGTTGAAAAGTTTGTAGAAATCAAATGGTGTCGGTGAGTGCATTTCCCACTCAAAAAGAAAAATTGTTAAACTAAAAATGTGTTGCATGGTGGGTGGGGAATATTGTTGAGATAATAATGACAGTGAATGTTCCCTTTGCTACTAATCCACTCATGTCTCTCCAAGATCTTTCCCTTTCACCTTTTCTTTCACCTGGAACCCAACTATTGCCAATTGAATCATTATTTGATTCGTTGCAGCCATCCTTTTGTTATGGACATAACAGGCCACCAGGATATGAAACTAATGTTGGAAGATTTGGGTATGGGGTAGGCTCATCTCTTCTTATGCATGGAAGGGTGCATACAGAGCTTCAACCGGATCAGTTTACTCCCAGCCTGTGTGCCAAGCTGAAGTTTTATCAGATGCTTTGCAGTTGGAAGTGCTTGGGTAGACATGAGGGAGAAACATGGAAGCATGCATTTGGCATGTGAACTATGCATAAAAATTCCTGAAAACAATATGGCCTTTGGCCTCCAACCTGATCAGTTTACATTGCCAACTTCCTCCTAGCCTACACCAAATAGAGGAATTTTGTCAGATGTTGTATTGCAAGTTCCCTAGCTAACATGGATGAGTTATACTGGGAGCTTGTGTCCATGCCATTTCTAATAGACCAAAATGCCTGAAAGAAACGTGGTTTCATTGACTGCAATGACTGGGATATACACAAATGGGTTTTTTGAAAAGGTTTAGAAACCTTCAGGTAACCTCCCTACCTGTGTAAAATGCGGGCTTAGTATAGGTAGACATCCATCAAAGCATAATGGAAATTTGACTTTCCTTTTCCTGCCATTCTCGGCCTGTGCCAAATGCGAGTTATGGGATAAGGATTAACTTTGGAAAAAGCATGAAAGATTGAGGAATTTTTGTCAGATGTTGTATTTTAAATTGCCTCGGGAGGTGTGGTCATATGGAATATACCCAAACATACTTTGTATGTGGGTATGTATGGATTTCTTAGTCATGTTGGCTATCTTGAGGGAGCTCCAAACTTTATTGTCCAACACCATTTAAACATGTTATTTTATTTTTGGTTTGGTGCAAAATGGGTTCGTTGGGAAAGCTTGAGGATTTCGAGTAAAGGTGAAATGGTAAAATTATGGACACTCATGATCACATTCACCAAATGCTTAAGGGAGATGTTGAACCAAATCCTGATTTGACGGATTCGTTCTCCAGGAATGGTTCATCTCCCCTTATCTTTCATAACTCTCGTGCTTTTAGTTTTCATTTACAACTTAATATAAATTTAAAATATTAAGATTATAATACATTTAATTATTTTATATTAACTTGTTCCAAAACAATAAAATGTCGTATCAAAAACTCATGAAATCAAATAACCCTTTTGTATTAAACCAAGAACTTCAGACCTCATTTTGAGGTGATTTAGAAAACTTCCTATCCAACTATATCGCTTCAATATTGTTTTTATCGACAAGACAAAATTGAATTCCCAGTAAAAATGTTGACCATCTCCTTGTTTAAATAAATAATTTTGCATTTTTCGAGACTCGTTAATTACCCTTAAGAATTATGAAAATGGGATGTTAAGCTTCATTTGTGTACACGGTTATGTGAGGAGTCACCTTAACCTTTGGTTTGACCACTGAATGAAAATTTATGATATTTTTGATGCCATATCGGGAGAAATGTTACACCATTTTGTAGTTGTAATAAGCTACTAAAACTTTAAAGTTGGCTTTCGTTTTGAACCGCCATTTGAAAAATGGATAGAGAAATTATTATCCATTTTTGCAAACCTCTAGTGTTCTTACTAGACAAATTCATGGAACATTTAGTTTGGGGAAAAAATATTTTACGTATAGTTTGGAAAATCCATTTTGTAGGCCTCCAGTCATAGTTTGACGAGGTCAAACTAGACCAATTATGACTTGTCACTTCAGAAAACTTGTCGCCATTTGAAAATGGTTTTCTAGTTCTTAGTCCCGTCGACTCTGATGAATTTTTTTCTTATATAGGGGAACTTGTAGGAAATTTCTCATTGCGTGTTCATCCATTGAACATTAGTTTTGGATGTGGTTTTCTGAGCCCTCAAGCTAACTTTTGTTCATTTGCAACTGGGACAATTATGACTAGTGGCCTCGAAAACTAGCCGCCAAACGTAAACCGTTCGCCAGTTCCAAATTCCATCAGTTGCTATGAACTCTTGGTATATAAGCGTACACGTAGAAATTTAACCATGGTGTGTTTTCTCATCAAAATATAACATTTGAAATTGGTTTCTTATTGTTTGAGCCTGATTTGAATGTTTTTGTATCTCGCAAGAAAATGTAAAAATAGAAATTTGATGGACCCTTATCAGGTTGCCAACACACTGAGGAAACTTTTGACACATGCAAATAACTATTTGGAAATCTGTTGTATATATCTTCCCCAGGGTAGATATAGACAAGCGGAAGAATATGGAAACCAAAGAAATTCAAACCTCGGCCCATGGCGCATGGAAATGGCGCATAATAATAAGTGTCAACAGGGAAAAAGTTACGCCTTGGCGCACATAAGAGGATGTCGACACAAATGTAAATGCGCCCTTGGCGCACAGAAGAAGATGTCAACATAGAAATAGACGCGCCCTTGGCACACAGAAAGGAATGTTGACATGGAAAAAGTTGCGCCCTTGGCGCAGGTAAAGTGGCGCACGTAAACATGTGTCGACATAAACATATTTGCGCCTTTGGCGCACAGAAAAGAGTGTTGACATGCAAATGAATGCGCCTTTGGCGCACAAAAAGGGTTGTCGACACAAACATATTTGCACCTTTGGCACACGAAAAGGATTGTCAACATGCATATGGATGCGCCAAGGCGCACCTTCAAGAGGCGCAACATTACGGCGGCGGCCGACAGAAGACCACGGCCCCGAGATATTCAGATGGCCATAACTTTTGACTGGGAGCTCCGATTCACACAAGGTTGGACTTTTCAGAAATCCTACGGCATCCTCTACCTAACTACGATTGGGTGGGAACAAGTTCTTAAAAATGCAAAATACAGTTTGCCACTTTTGGGGTTTGATATGGTCCTCACCTACCACCATAATGAGATGAATTAAATACAACCTGAGGTGGTTGGGGTAGATTTGGACTTTCTCTCTCTTCTCTCTCTCATTCTTCCTATAAATTGTAAGGAGGGGCTTCTTTCTAAAGGTTGGACATTCTTGTTTTGCCCCTCCCTTCTTCTCTTTGGCGAGTGAATCACGTGGAGTTAAAAGTAATGCACGGCTTTGCCTCTTGGCATTTTGCAGTGTGTTGTATCAATCTTTGGAGCAAATTAATGCATGTCTGTGGATGATTATCAACCCTCTCAGTGTTTATTTGCATCTTCTTGATCTTTCACTGTAAATCTGGTTATCTGTGCATGATCTTGCATTACATTTTTTTGGTCTGTGTTTATTGGCAAGACAGGTGTTCTTCATTCCTCGGTGCATCACCTCTGTTAGTTTAGGTTTTATTTTCTGCATTTTCTTCCCCCTGTCTCCTTGGAAAATTAGATTAGGTTTTGAGTAGACCTCTGCATTTTTACGTGTGCATCTGAACAGAGGAATAGGAACCGGCCTTCATCCGGAGAGCTTTTCCGATTTCGCAAGGTCCCACACTTGGGAAAAGCTCCATGTTGTGCAATCGCACTGAGATTCTCAACCCATCGAGTTGCAGAGTCCCAGGGGTGCTGTGATTCGACACCAATAGTTTTGGCACGCCCGGTGGGACCAAGAGGTCATTCCATAGATTTGAAGGAGTTTTCATGAAATTCGGACCAAAAAATTACAGGTTTTACAATTCCAGATTTTTCACCTTCCAGGCTGAACTTTGAAATTGATTTTCAAGGACTTAACTTGCTCGAAACAAGTCAAAATTTCATCAGTTGATAGATCGGGGGGTAATCTTCAAAAGGGTATTCCTAGAATTTTGAGATTTTGACTTTCAAAATTTCATGGTTTTTTGAATTTCGGATTTCGGGTTTTCAGAAATCTGGCATTTTTTGGGTTTTCGGGACTGTCATTCCAAATCAAATTCCAAACCCTAAAATCTCAAATGTGCAGGTCTTTTAAAAAATTTGTGTTTAAATATTGTCAGGTTTTGGTGTGTAACTTGGCAAAATCTAGTCTTTTGAGGCTTGTTCTCTAACACATCTGGCGACTCCGAAGGGATAGAATTCAGTGGTGTAGCAGCACAAGTTGCCTAGGCACATGAGAAGAATTCGAACCAGGTCCAATACTCAAGAAGAAGGGCTATTTTTCCACTTGCAACTATCACCAGGCAGAGGAAGGAGAGGAAGAAGACCACAAAGATCACCATCTCCGCCTAACAGGACTTTGTCTACACCTCCACCTGGTAGGCCTTTTCTCGCATCAACCAGGGTTCTTAGGCCAATCATAATGGCGCATCTACCACCGAATCCCTTTGTCAATTTCACGGGCAGTAGTCCACTTGCCCTAAATGCTCAGAATCAAATTCCAGTTGCAGCGCTAAAGAATATCCCCTACTTCACAGGTGAAAATCATACTACTCCTATTGATCACATCCAGGATATTGCTAATGCATGTGCAATCCACGAAATAAATGAAATGGATGTTGCAGTCAAGTTGTTGGCTTCATCTTTCAAAGGCAAGGCCTTACAATGGTTTAGGAGCCTTACAAAGGCGGAGCTCTATTACAATTGGAACCAACTTTGTTACTGCTCTTTGCAGCCCGATTCGGGGAGAGGGCGGACAATTTATCTTTATTGGAACAGCTGACAACAATCAAAAGGGCTCCTAACGAACAAATGGCAGATTTCAACTTTAGATTCCAACGGACATGGGACAGGATCCCAATAGCTGTTAGACCAACTGCCGAAGGAGCATTCCTTTATTTCTTAAAGGCTATAAATTCAGACATAGCCATGATGATCCAATCAATGGGAGGGACAACGCTGCCAGGGTCCTATGACACAGCGATCAGAGCAGAGAACTGTTTGATCCAAGCCGGAAAGCTTGCACCAAGGCCACCAATGCCTCTCTATCCAGACATGGGAAAGCCTACAACCAGTCAAGCACCAGAGTTGAATCCCATTCCAACTCCTAGGAATCAAAGCAATAATGAGGCGTCGACTTCTTCAAATACTTCAAAGGAATTGCAGGAGGTCATGAAACAATTGCAGAACCTTGGAAATGAGCTTGTGACTATCAAAAGACAGCAAGCTCAAAGTGCTAGACCGTATCAACCTCAAGCACAGTACCAAGCTAGGCCCCCATACCAACAAAATAGACCACCACCTCAGGCTGCAAATCAAAACCAGAACCAAGGACAGCCTCAAGCTGCCAGGCCATTTCGACCGTATGATCCAAATGCAACGACGTCCTCAAGAGCCTTGGTTCCAACACAAAATAACATGGCACAGGAGTACGACTGGTGTTACCCTTGCAATCTACCTCACAATCAGTCAGCATGTTTCAATGGTGCCTTTGAATCAAGCCTTGATGGTGCAAACCATTGGTGTTGCTCAAGAACCAAGCCAGGAGGAGAATCAACAGCAACAAACACAACAAGAAGGACCTCCAACAGAAACCACATTGGCAAATTGGCAAACGGAAGACTTCTGTGGAGTTAACCAACAGCCTTTTCAAGGCGTGGCTGCCAACACACGGTCAAAGAAGAGAAATATAGGAGAGGGACAACCATGTAATCCAGTTGTTTCTCAACCCACTCTTACACAACAAGGGGTCAGTAGACCAAACGCAGCTCCAAATGTGCAGAATCAACCTAAGGTACCTGTTGTAGCAACACATGCACCTGTTCAAGCTCCAGAAAAGGTTGCGCCAAGCAAGGGACAGCAAAAGGACAATTCATCCCCCTTCAACATCATCGATCAAATGAAGAAGACACATGTGAACATTTCCATGTGGGAATCACTGGCGATCCCAGGGCAACGAGATTTATTGCAAGCTGCAATGGCTAATTGGTCTGCCACAAATGTATCAAACCAGGGACATGAGAAAGTTCTCACTAATGCAGTGCAACATGATGGGGGCCAGACAAGGAAAAATTTGAAGCCTCCACCATTCTATGTTTCGTTGATTGTTGGAAACCACTTGGTACACAACTGCATGATTGATTCTGGGGAAAGTAGTTCAGTGATGCCGAAGCAAATAGCGGATCAGCTGGGTTTGAAATATGAGCCGATCTTTGAAAGGAGTAAATGCAATTTAGATGGAACGGCAGTAGGAACAGTTGGGGTCATCAAAGGGTTAAGCCTAACACTACATTCCTGTCCTAATGTTACAGTTCTACAAGATGTGTCTGTGATTGACCTTCCGCCACTCTTTGCGTTGTGTCTATCAAGAGACTTCACTGCAAAAATCGGTGGATATTTATCTGCAGATTGGTCGCACATGATTTTTAGGACAAGGTATGGAGCCAAAGCAACAATCAGGTCAGAACCAATTGCCCATTTCCATATTGAGCCTCATGTACCAAATCCTATCAATGCAAATTGCTCGGTTTTTTATCAGGAGGAGTGTTCAAGTGATCTAGAAATAGGTACTAAGGTCGAGGGAATTCCTGATTTAACTTTGGATGAATGGGCAAACAAGAGTCATGAATTTGACCCATACAAGGAAATTGAAGAATCTGAATTGGGCGTGTATTGTATACATGAAGAAAATTCACCCATTCCCGACATCATTCAGCTGAACAAAAGGATGAAAACAAAGTTTGGAAATTATTTTTTGATGGTTCGAGAAGTAGACAAGGTGCTGGAGGTGGTGCAATGTTGATTTCACCACAAGACATCAAATATTTTTCAGCTTTTCATTTCCAGTTTTCCTGTTCAAACAACATGGCTGAATACGAAGCATTGATTCATGGAATTCATTGGGCCAGGAAAAGGGGCATAAAGAACTTGCAGGTGTTTGGAGATAGCGAGCTAATCGTCAACCAAGTTAGGGGACAACATGCTACAAAGAATGACTTGCTAAGGAGCTACAAGAATAGGGTATGGGACCTCATTGAGGATTTCAAAGCTTTCAACATTGTATCCATACCCAGGAAGAAAAATGAAGCCGCAGATAGGCTCGCAGTAGTTGGAGCGACATTTGATGTGGTTGACAGCATCAGGAGAGAAAAAATGCAGCCACACATCCATGTGGTTGTGAGGCCAGCAGTTCCAGATAACAACACAAGCTGGCAGGTGTTTGAGAATGATCAACAGATCGTCAATTTCTTACAAGAAGAGGCTGAATTTTCAGCTAGGAATCAGGACAGATTAGAGCAGCAGTATGGGGATCAAGTAGTACAGCTGCGGACAAACAAGCTTCCTAAGGGTTTGGTAACATTGGAGTCTATCTTCAACCCTAACGACCAGTTTCGTAAGGAAAAGGCAAACATACAGGTCAAGAGAGAAGATTCAGAGCCAATTCCGGTTGGGGAAGACAAAACACTTCAAATTGGCAAAGTGGCCACTGAGCAGGAGAAATCAGATTTCATACAACTTTGCCAAGAATTTCCAGATGTCTTCGCTTGGAGCTACGAAGACTTGAGAGGATTCGATCCAAATTTGGCACAACATACCATAGAATTGGATCCAGATGCTAATCCCATCAGGCAGAAACAGAGACCGTCAACCCTCACATTGAGCCTCTAATGAAGAAAGAGCTAAATAAGCTGATAGAGGCAAGCATTATATTCCCGATCAAGCACTCAAGCTGGGTTGCAAACTTGGTTCCGGTCAGGAAGAAGAGTGGAGAAATCAGGTTGTGTGTAGATTTCTGAGACCTCAACAGGGCATCTCTCAAAGATCATTACCCACTTCCTTGATGGAACAAATATTGCAAGTAGTATCCGGTTCAGAGAGGTTCTCTCTCCTAGATGGCTACTCAGGGTATAATCAGGTGATGGTAAAAGAAGATGACCAGTTCAAGACAGCTTTCACCACCAAATGGGGGACCTATGCCTACAAGAAGATGCCATTTGGGCTATCAAATGCTGGGGCCACTTTCCAAAGGGCAATGGATATGGCATTCAAGGGGTTGATCAATAAAATAGTTTTGATATATCTTGACGACATCACTGTGTATTCTCAAAAATGCGGCGGATCACCTCTATCATTTGAGGCAAGTATTTCAGAGGTGTAGAAGATTTGGGGTATCATTGAATCCCAAAAAATGCATATTCTTGGCTCACGAGGGAAAACTTCTAGGCCATATTGTTTCAAAGGAGGGGTTGGCGATTGACCCAGAAAGAGTTGAAGCAATTCAAGCATTGCCATTGCCAAGTCACAAGAAAGCTCTTCAAAGCTTCTTGGGAAGGATCAATTTTGTCCGCAGGTTTGTTCCAAACTTTGCAGCTCTTGCGAAGCCAATAACACTGATGTTAAAGAAGAGCATGGCATTTAAGTGGACATCTGAAGGCAAGGCAAGTTTTGAGGCAATAAAAGAGGCTATATCTCAAGCCCCAACTCTCGTCAATCCAGACTTCTCTAAGGAATTCATGCTATATGCCTTTGGTGGTGGAGACACAATTTCTATAATCCTGGTACAACAAAACAAAGAAGGGTTAGAACAACCAGTTGCTTTCTTCAGTCAAAGCTTGGAGGAATACGAAACTAGGTACTCTTTCATTGAAAAGCATGTCCTTGCGGTAATCAGAAGCTTAAAGAAATTCAAGCACCTAGTCTCAAACAACAAGATCCAATTATTAGTCTCTCATGCGGGAGTCAAGGACTTCCTTCTAAACAAGGATCTGAATGAGAAACGTGCAGGATGGATAACTCGTGTCATGGAATATGACATCGAGATCAAGGTCACCAAACTAGTACGTGGGAAGGGACTATGTGAGCAGCTAGCCTTGAGTCAGAAAGTTGAAGCTGGTGATGAAAAGGAGACTACCTTGGTACTACAGGATGATCAAGAACAAGAAAATGATGACGTGCCTACTCCTTGTTGGACTCAAAATATGATACACTTCCTACGAGACATGCCTATGCCCTCCGAGGAAATGAGCAAAGCAAGAGGAGATACTTGATTACAAGCCATTCCATATGTGCTTGTTGATGGTGTTTTGTTTAAGAAAGACATCAATGGAGTTCTATTGAGGTGCATTGGGATAAGTCAAATTGAGAGGGTGTTACGAGATTTTCATGATGGAGATTCTGGAGGACATTTTTCCCCACGAGTAACAGCTCTCAAAATAATGAAGGCAGGGTATTATTGGCCGAAGCGGTCTTGATGATCTATTATACATGGATAAGAAAGTGCAAGAAATGTGCACTCTTCACAGGCAAAGAGAGACAAGCAGCACTTCCATTGCACCCAATTCTGGTTGACCAACCATTTATGCAATGGGGATTGGACTTCATCGGGGTCATTAATCCAAACTCAAGCCAAGGCCACAAGTGGATTCTCACGGCAACAGACTATTTCACCAAGTGGACCGAGGCGGTAGCGCTCGAGGAAGCAAATGAGTCTAACATACTAGAATTTTATGAAGGAATAGTGACCGAGTTTGGTGTGCCGTCCACTATCATATCGAGACAATGCATTGGCATTTATAGGTTCCAAAATTACAGAATGGGCTGTTAAGAATGGAATCTACTTGAGCACCTCTTCAAATTATTACCCGCGAGGGTAATGAATGACGAGAGTCCACAAACAAAAATTTGCTAAGAATCATCAAGAGGACTCGGATGAAAATCAAAGAACATGGCATACCAAGCTAAAATCAGCATTATGGGTGTGAATAACACCAAAGAGGTCTATAGGTAATTCCCCTTAAAAGTTGGTCTATGGAAAAGAGCGTGTGTTGCCTATATCATTAGAACTACTGCATTAGAATTCATGAAGCGGTTGGAGTTGGTGAGTTCGAACCAATGGAGGCTAGGTATGCGAGTTGATGGAATTGGAAGAAATTAGAGAACATGCGATTCAAACAATTGAGAAAGATCGGGCCTTAGTGAAAAGAAGGTTTGATAAGAAAGCAAGAGCAAGGACCTTCCAGGGAAGGGGACCTAGTTACGAAATGGGATGCGAGATCGGGCAAAACCGGAAGGCATTCCAAGTTTGATGCCATTTGGAGTGGCCCCTACATGGTCACGGGATGTAAAAGTAGTAATGCCTTCCAATTGTCTACATTGGATGGAGAAGAACTTTCGATTCGGTCAACGGAATCTATCTTAAACATTGCTACTGAAAAGAGAAAATTTCTACCCTTGTAAATATTAGCTTAGATTTCAATTCCTCTAAGTGCGTTTGCACATTGTCTTGTTGTAGTTAGGTTTCAGTTTCCCTAAGTGCTTTGGCATAGGTTTCGTTGCTCTCAGGTTGTTTCTACAGTTCAAAGTGCTGTCGGAGAAGGAGTTGCGGTTTCAGGCTCGGGATCAGAGATCAAGTTGGTTTCAAGTATTGCTTATGACTCCATGCCCAATGGATTTCTAAAAGGGCCACTGATCTTCTACCTAGCAGGCAGGTGATCCCATTGAGTCGCCAAATTGTTGTATATATCTTCCCCCCGGGTAGATATAGACAAGCGGAAGAATATGGAAACCAAAGAAATTCAAACCTCAGCCCATGGCGCACGGAAATGGCGCATAACAATGAGTGTCAACAGGGAAAAAGTTACGCCTTGGCGCACATAAGAGGATGTCGACACAAATTTAAATGCACCCTTGGCGCACAGAAGAAGATGTCAACATAGAAATAGACACGCCCTTGGCGCACAGAAAGGAATGTTGACACGGGAAAAGTTGCGCCCTTGGCGCAGGTAAAGTGGCGCACGTAAACATGTGTCGACATAAACATATTTGCGCCTTTGGCGCACATAAAAGAGTGTTGACATGCAAATGAATGCGCCTTTGGCGCACAAAAAGGGTTGTCGAACATATTTGCACCTTTGGCACACAAAAAGGATTGTCAACATGCATATGGATGCGCCAAGCGCACCTTGAGGCGCAACATTACGAGCGCCGCGAAGCGACCACGACCCCGGATATTCGAGATGGCCATAACTTTTGACCTAGGAGCTCCGATTCACACAAGGTTGGACTTTTCGAAATCTACGGTGTCCTCTACCTTACTACGATTGGGTGGGAACAAGTTCTTAAAAATGCAAAATACAGTTTGCCACTTTTGGGGTTTGATATGGTCCTCACCTACCACCATAATGAGATGAATTAAATACAACCTGAGGTGGTTGGGGTAGATTTGGAATTTCTCTCTCTTCTCTCTCTCATTCTTCCTATAAATTGTAAGGAGGGGCTTCTTTCTAAAGGTTGGACATTCTTGTTTTTCCCTCCCTTCTTCTCTTTGGCGGTGAATCATGGAGTTAAAAGTAATGCGTAATGCAGCTTTGCCTCTTGGCATTTTGCAGTGTGTTGTATCAATCTTTGGAGCAAATTAATGCATGTCTGTGGATGATTATCAACCCTCTCAGTGTTTATTTGCATCTTCTTGATCTTTCACTGTAAATCTGGTTATCTGTGCATGATCTTGCATTACATTTTTTTTTTGGTCTGTGTTTATTGGCAAGACAGGTGTTCTTCATTCCTCGGTGCATCACCTCTGTTAGTTTAGGTTTTATTTTCTGCATTTTCTTCCCCCTGTCTCCTTGGAAAATTAGATTAGGTTTTGAGTAGACCTCTGCATTTTTACGTGTGCATCTGAACAGAGGAATAGGAACCGGCCTTCATCCGGAGAGCTTTTCCGATTTCGCAAGGTCCCACACTTGGGAAAAGCTCCATGTTGTGCAATCGCACTGAGATTCTCAACCCATCGAGTTGCAGAGTCCCAGGGGTGCTGTGATTCGACACCAATAGAAACTCTATAATGTAACTTGTTGTGTGAAATAGAACTTTTGACAAAATGGTGTTTCTCTCTCTCTCTCTCTGTCTCTCTCTCTCTTCCTTTCTCTTTCTCTCTCCTTGGATTACAAAATGAAGTGAAATGAAATGTAATGAATACATGTCCCTAAACCTCTTCTTTCGATTGAAAATTGTAATTATTATTATATGTGAATGGGAAACTGAAAAATGTTAATTATGTTAGATTAGGGTGGATGTCATGCCAGTGATTTATCACTGATTTCATGCTCACATGGTTTTTGCAGGATGCAAGAAAGATGGCGAAAAGATGATGTGTAATTCATTATTTATTATTGTAAAATTTTATAGGTCATTGTAAAATGAATAAATGTATAATGTAGTCTCTTGTTATAGAAAAGTTATATTTGAAATTTGCTAATATGTATGAGATGCTAGTTTTAGAGATATCTTAGGAAATGTGCATTTAATCACTAGTTCAATTTGATTCTTAGTTGTGTATGAAAAAAAAGGGTTTGATATATATATATATATATATATATATATATATAGTAAATGAATTTGAAGTTAATATATTGTAGTGATTTTTCAGTGTTCAATAAATGATTAATTAAGTATTGGGTTGTATTCTTACCTCGTAAATGTAATAAAGAGATTTTAATCGAAACACTCAACCCTAATAAAAGGTTCGTGCATAACTTGCCTGCTTGTGTGACCCTTTCTACCATAGAGGAAATTTAAAACCGTAGAATTAATTTAAACTCTGCACTCAATGGAACCTCCTAGTTTAGGTAAATAAAACCCCTAGTTGGAGTTTACCATCATAGTCGTTATGTTTAGTGACCTTTCCGTGAACCCATCTTTAAGGAATGACATGGTCCAACTTTATCCGGAGTGTGTGGTTTCCTTCTAGTTTTGGTAACCACGAGGAGAATGTCCTCTCTTCATTTCTGTCACCATGGTTGAGTGGTGAAGACCGCCTTGGAAGTCACCTTATGAGCCCTTGTTTGAAGCAACAACTATGCAATGTAACCTTACTATCCGTGGAGTAAGTAGAGCTGATACTCCCTTAGTATCCTTTTGGTTTTTCCCAGTCTTACGAGATTAGATCTAGAAAATTGACTTCATCAGCGAATGAAGTCCCTGTGGGATCTAGACGACATAAATGGAGATCATGAAATAGTTTTTCTAGGTCTTAAACTCTTGTTAATGAACTTCTTAGTCCCTCTCAGTTAAATGTGTTACCTTGGTTTCTATCAACATAACACTTGGTCTTTTCTGGAAGGTGGTGTAGCATAAATGTGTCCTCTCACCTTAAACTCATATATAGTTGAGGGGTAGATCCTTAGGTGAAATTGGAATTAATCTAAACCTTAGTTGATTTGGATGTTAACTTATGGTTCGTGTGTAGCTTCAAGTCTTCTAATCATATATGTCTTCAAGATGCTAGACAAACACGTCCTATAACTCCTTTTACAAGACAATGCTAATAATAAGACCATAATGTGATGTAAAAAGTAAAGCATATAAGAGTAAAAATGAGATTTGAGGTTAGGAATAATGCCACTCTTGGAGTCCTTATAACTCAATTAAATATTTTCATTTGTTTCAAAGAATATGAATTGCCTTGGTGTGATCAAACTTTGAGAAAACAAAAGATATATATAAATCAAAATGGAGTTCCACCAGTCATTGAATTAGAATAACTATGGTAGGGAAATAAATTTTCCATGATCGAAGAATGTTTTTGGGAAAAATTTATCTTGTATCTAAATCTCCCTTAAATCTTAATATTGCTATATGGACATCAAGTCAGATCCACTTGAGTTGTAAGGGTAAAAGGTAGACATTGATTAAATGTTCGAGAAGAATATTCTTAATATAAGAACAAGATAACTAAGCACTTTATAAGCAATTTGAATTATGCCAAATAAGTATGTAAGATATGGAAATTTTCTTAAAGGATAAAAATCCATCTAAAAAAGGGTCGAACTGTAATTTAAATGTGGAATGAACTTAAAAAAATGTGTATGTGGAAAAAAGACAAAATCAGCCTTGTGTAAAAATGTTCCTGGAATGCTAATCGTAATTAAGATGTAATCATGGTAATGATGTGTGTGGGCCGGTCAATCCTTGGGTCCCTTTTCTTGTTGTTGGGTCATTGCTAGTATTCATTCATTTGGAAAGGTGTGGCATCGACATGTCTATGGTGTTGTCTTGTGTCTATGTGAGTCGATGACTTGTAAGTGTCATGTGCATCTTTGAGTTTTCCTTACTTGGAGCCTTGTGGCATTGTGTGGTGAGCAATGTAAGTCAAAAAAAAAAAATCCTAGTATTTTCACTATTTTTGTATGTGTGAAAAGTCGTATGTTATAATTTACATCCATAAATCAGATTCTTGATCTGTATATAGATTATCAGATATGTTAGAGGCTATAGAACCAATTGTCTCCTCCTCTTCCTCCGTAAGGTCAAAATTAGGGAAAAGATGTAATCTTCAGTGAAGAAGTCAGAATCTTCCTCCTAGGTGTCATAAAGGTGAGTGAATGTTGAGTTAGTGTTGGATATGTTGATGTGGCTATTGGAATCAAACTCTGAAGTAGTGTGGTAGTATTCTTCTAGGTGTTCAAGACTGGTCTCATAACGATGTTCGTACTGAACAAGGTCTTCTTGGAGTCTCAATTCTTCATCATACACCTCCCGAAATAATCAAGGGCTTCTCAAATACATTGAGTGGATGCAAAAATAGCCTCTAAGTGATCAAATGGAGTTTCATGGATCGTATAGATTTCAAGATCATGGAGTAAATTGAATTTTTCCCAGTACACTAGATGACAGACTATGGGGAAGGAATCATCTTTGGGAAATTTAGAACATCCTAATTCCATCTGAAAACATTGTGATAGACAGAGGATCAGTAGATAAAAATAAAAAACTAAACATTTTGGTTAGATTTAGCAGAAAATTGTGAAAAATCATAAAAATACAATAATTGCTAGTGATTCAAAGAAATCACTGGCAATTGGGGTAATTACTATCAATTACTGTGAAATCTATAAACTTATTAAATAGAGTTAAAATCAATTGATTAAGTCACCAATTTAATGAAAATAGAGTGCTATTTGACATGTAAATGGTGTATAAGAAAGAACATACTTGCTCCTAGTGTCTAAAATGAATCAAAACAAGTGATTTACCTTGCCAAATAGATCAGTGTGACAGATGAATGGAAGAAGGTGGTTGGGGGTAGAATGAGCTATCTAGTGAAAAATTTGATGTTTCGGATAAGTGTGATGTTGAATAAATTTGGTATGAAGTACTTGGATGCTTGATGATCTGGGATTGAGATAGAGTGTATGTGTAAAGCTTGAGAATTTTTTCTTTCCAAATGAGATCTTCAAACAAGTATTAATAGATGGCCGAGAATCGGAAAATCACCTACGATTTCAGGGAAATCTAGTTTGGTTAGAAAATAAAATTATTTGCTTCCATTTTGAGCTCAAAATGGTGGATTTCAAGTTGTTAGTATGAGGAGTGGTTAAAAATCATGAACTAACTCATTTGGATGGGGGAAGTTAGCTTTTTGGAAGATTTAGTTAGAGGAGGTTAGATATTTTTAGAAGGTTAACTAGTTTAGTGATTTTAGAAGGTAGTTAGGTGGTTTAAGTAGTTAGTGAGGTGTCTTAGTTAGCTCACCAAGGTGTGTGGGTGAGGTGTGAGGGGATAATAATCATTTTATATATTTTCAATTAATTAAATAAATATTTTAGACTTTAGAGATGTAGTGGTTGTAAATATATTAATTGAAAGTGGTTTTAAGAAGGATCATATAATGAAGTGTTGTAAACAAGTCACCTTTGGTCATGAATATGTTTGATCTTGGGGTTGTAAATTATTTTTGTCTACACTACCTTATTCTACTACATATAGCGATCCATTTATTCCACATTGGATTTCTTGGCATGACCTCGAGAGGTCGTGTGTGCTTAAAGGTTACATGGTGATTTTTAGTCTTATAAAGTGGTGAACTTGATGTGAAAGACTAGTTATTTCTCATTTTCATTCTCATTCATTTATTTCATCCTTTCTTCTCCTCTCCCATTATTCTTCGGTATTCAAATACCCCCTGAATATGTCGAGTCAGGATTACAACAGACCTATTTTAGGTCTTGAGGCTTATTAATGCCAAATCGGCATACCATAATCACCCTCATTATCAAGGTGGGCTAACAATTATTCTTCCAACTTACCTTCACCATACATTCCTCTTCTACCATATGCCAACAATGATTTTTCTGTGATAATTTAGGAGATCAATCATTTGGAGTTCTCCAACTTGAATGATATGAAACTCACTGGAGAATAAGGCTTTTATCCTTGGGTCTTGTCGAGGCCCCAAGTCAGCATGTAGTCTAATCCCTTCACTTCCTACCTCTCTTCTCATGAAAAACTTATGACTTGATTCCCTAAAGCCAAGAGCGTTTCAATGCCATGGACCAATCCTTGGAAAGGATGTAAGAGTATGTTGATGCTCTGCTTCAAAAAAATACTTCTACCCCTCCCCCTGCAATGGAAAATATACCCAAAGAGGGGTGGCCTCTAAGAGAACAATTTATAGTAGGACATCACGTACCTCTACCTCCTAACAAGGAAAAAATATGCCAAAAAATACAACACCATCTTTGGGTGATATAATTTCTATCTTTGATAGATAGAGCTATGGAGTTGGAACTTTCCCAGGTCATCTCATGTTTAAATTTTTTTATGGGAAAGGAAAGATATCTTACTATACTCAAAATCCTAGTTATGTGCCATCTACGCCATTACCTCCTTCATTTTACATGGGCGTTCCTAACCTCAGAGATCTCCTCACTATATTTGGCATGTTAGGCATGCCCGCTCACACCACATATGGATACCCTCAACAGCCACCAACCTGAAGTGCATTCTTGAATACCATCCTAACTTACAATGTAACGTTCCTTGGTACTGTGCATACCAACATGTACCAGGACTAACATTCCCTCAAGTATTTGGACATGTATTTAAAATCACCACAAGGGGACATGTATTATTTTCCTGGTTCATATTCTCAGCCTCTAGGAATTTCTTACACCCATACGAATGTTTACGTTGTGCCATATCATCCTCTTATGCCTCCTCCATCTCCCAATCTAGGGTCGTGTATGGTGGAATCCGATGCATTGGACACATATGCTAAATATCTTAAGTAAATCCTTGATTTTACAATTTGAACTATAATGCTTCCATGACCACTTCCCGACTTTCCAATGTTTAAAGGGGAGGAGACCCAAATGCACATATTAAAGCGTATGTAACTTCCATAAGAGAGATACTCCCATGGGATGCAATTCTCACAGTGATATTCCCCGATAATATTAAGGGAATCACTCACGATTGGTATTACAAGATACCTGAAGCCTCAATACACTCCTTTAAGAAACTCGTATCTGATTTCATAAAGGCATTTGACATGAACTAATTGTTAAGAAAATGAAGAAGGGAATTCCTCAACATAAAGAAAGAGCATAAATTTTTTTGCCCATTTCATTTAGAGGTGGTAGAAGGTCCTATACTCTTTGATTATTTCTCATAACATGGATTAGACAGATATTTTTTTATCTATTCCATCATTCCCTTAACTGGAAAACAAATTAAGAATTCCATAAGTTTCCCCTTAAGAGATATGAATAGGTACTATAGGGTGCTTTCCATTGATCACATGGTAATAGATGGTGGAAAAAATACCTATGGTTCAAATCAAAGATTGATCAATCCCTCACAAGGTAATTTTAATTACCCCAACAATTCCAACAACAATTAAGGACCTAAGGTTGTCAATCAAACTAAGAAGCCAAATGTTGTTAACACTTCAAGCGCAAACAATTTAAATAACAATGCGAATGGAAAAAATGAAAGGAGTAATAATTTAACTCCTTCCATAAATGTAGTGGATTTGAACCATCCTCCACCTCCATAAAAATTTCAAGCCCAAAGCCCCAATTAATACCCAAATTGGTATCAAAGTCAATATTAAAACCAAGGGAAAAGTTCTCCAAACTTTAACTACAACAATTAATAGTTAATCAATAATTGGAACTTTGAACCACAACAAAACACAAATAAAAGACCTCAGGATTATGATATTGAACTTTTTTCATCTTCCATATGGTCTGAGGGCATGATGCTATAAATTTCCATGACTGTAACAAGTTCATATAACACCTACCAAAGGACCAAAGGAAACTCTTTATCGAGATGTTTTTGGAAAATCCTATGGCACCAACGCAGAATACTAGCATGCGGCTTATTTCCCATCAAAAAAAATATCTTAGGATATTTAGTTACCCTCTCCCTATGCATCCGAATAATGGAAAATTAAACCCTAACAGAACAAATAAGGGTAACCCGGGGCAAAGAATAACCATTAAGCTTCTACTTCTTCAAACCCACTAGTAGCACCTCTGTTGGATGGTCGGCAATAAAATTAGATCACGGGTCTCATCAAATTAAATAATGAACCTCAAATTAATGTAATTGCAAGAACCTCGTGATTACTCAATGTATATTATTCCCATCTATCTGTCTATGTCAAATGACACTCCAATACTTCCAAGGCCGATAGGGGCATATGATCTGATTATGGATTTAACCAAGACCTTTTCTCACATCTCCTTCTTGGATTTGTTGAATAACTCTCCCGCTCATCGAGCCACTTTGTTAGAAGTGTTGGGTCTTGGTCACTTGATTAATGTTACCCTCACTCGGAGGCACAAATCAACCACATAGAATTTGACATCTATCCTCTTGGGCATCCTAAAAGAGATGTTGGATTCATCTTGGACACAATTTTAATGCCCACCAATGTAGAGTTGAAACATACATGTGGCCCAACGTTGTATTTACAGTGTTTGGATATATAATAATTACATTAAAAATGTAATTATTTATGACAAAGAAACTATTAATATTGTCCCCTTTTCATTCCTCCAAAATTTAGGCTATGGGGAAACCAACTATTCCTCAACTAGAAATACATTGAGAGGCTATGACAGTCTCAAAGCAATGTCCATAGGGACCATAGTACTCCTAGTTACTCTTGGGCCCAAGATGGTTCTAACCAATTTTTATATTATAGATAGGGAAACTAACTATAATATGATTCTTGGTCGACCTTGGATCCATCGGATGAAGGAAATCCCTTCCACACTATTCCAGAAGTCATATTCTTGCATTTAGGAAAATTCTTCATCATTCAGGGGTGACCCAAATCCTTTCAATATTCACCTATCCAAATTAAAGAAGAAACTCAGGGGTCCATACCAAGTTCAAACTCCCCACCAATCAAGAAAACAAACCTAAATATACAACATCAGAGTCTAAATTGATTCCCATAATGGAACTAGAAACCTCCATTTCAATTGAAGGGGTTATTGTAACTAAAGATGACATTGTTGTTATTGAGAAAATATAAACGGAAACCACGGTTAATATTATCATTTTTTTGGAGAATGACTTGCATATTCTCCTCCCTTTCGACTCCTTGGTAATAATACATACTCTAGGACTCGACTCTCTTCCAATCAAAGAGATTTACATATTTGAGGTCTTGGAAGTGGATAAAGAAGATACTAGAAATGATTAAACATCAATAATCCCTAGCAACTGTTGGATGCTCAACTATGATAGAGTGAAATTTTATTTTGGTACTAGGGAAGGTGTGATCCTTAATTCCCCATAATGGAAGGTTATGCCTTTTTCCTTTAATCTCAATTTTGAATGCACGAATAATGGTGCCAAGTACAAGGCTCTTCTTCTTGGTCTCATTGTAGAACAAATAATAGGTGCTTACAATATTAGAGTTATGGGTGATTCCCAACTAGTCGTCAACCAACTTTAAGAATTTTACGAAATTAAAGAGAATCACATGTGGTTCTATAAGACACAGTTGTACTTGACCTAAGAAAAGTTTTTGACTTCATATCCATTGAAGCTATCCCATTTGAAGAAAACCTTGTATCTGAATCCATGGCTACTTTTGATTCTTTCTTTTTTCCAAGCAGAGTTTTGGAAGATACCAAATTTATTGTTTCAATTCAAGCCAAACCCCTAGTTCAAAATATTCATACCAATCAAATTCTGAAATTCGTTGAGATTGATAATGAGCTTGTTACTTTATATTATGTAGAGAATGATGAGGCTATACTAGGTTACCTAAATGTGTACACTTACCCACATCCCACACATTACAAGAGGGGATTAGCTCTCATACCTCACTTTTCCTCCTATTTAGGAGATTGTACAATGGGTCCTTCCTTGTCGAAGGCCTTCGAGATCTATATAGTACGGAGGAAGGAGAACTAGAACTACCTCTAGCCACACCCAAGTTTGAATAAGGAAATGTCTCTTTAATGCAAGGGACCATTAATATAAATATTAGGATGGAGAAATACCCTAAGATATTGAATCTTAGTTCTTATTTAACTCTATAATAAGTGGAACTTCATACAAATATTATGAAGGAGAATTCAAAATCCTTCACATTGAGCTATAAATAGATGACGGGAATTGTTCCCGAGTTATAGTCCACAATCTTGTAAAAACCTAACGCCAAGTCCATCAAATAAAAGTCAAGACCTATGAATCTAAAAGTGGATTTTATGGTCAAGGAAGAGGTTATGAAAATCCTATATTAGGAATTCATCAAACCTATAGATTATTCAATGTGGCTATAAAACATGGTCCCTATTCTCAAGAGCAATGGGAAAATTTGAATATGCATTGATTTTCGGGACATAAAAAAGTCATGTCCCAAGGATGATTTCTCATTACCTTCCATCGATGTTATCATGGATGAAATAGTTGGATAATATTTTTTTCACTAGTGGATTGTTTTCTCAAAGTTATAATTAGATTAGGGTATCCGAGGAGGATAAAACAAATAACACATTCACTACTTCATGGGGTACCTATTGTTTCACAAATCATGTCATTTGGTCCTAAGAATGTTGGTGCTACCTTTGAACATGAAATGACCTATATATAACATGATCTTATTCACAATATTATGGAATCATACATTGAAAATCATCTAACTAAGGCCAATAAGAACTACGATCACCCCGAGGTGCTTCAAATCATCCTCTCTCATCTAATTGAGTATTTCATCACTTTAAATCAATAGAAGTGTGTATTTGGAGTGGAAAGGGGAATTTTTTTAGTTACACCATCTCTTCATGAGGGATTGATTTAGATCGGGAACAATTAATGTCATCTAACAGATTACTCCACCCACATATGAGTCGGGCATCGGGTCCTTTCTTTGAAATCTTAGAACAATCCATAGGTTCATACCCTATTTAACATGCGTTATTCATCTCATCAACAGCTTTATTAAATAAGGATTAGTATAATGTCTAGATGACATAGATTCATAAGGAATTTTCATCGGTCAATAATTTCCTATTATTGTAATCGACAATCATACCACCTAAGGTGGATCTTCCTCTCATCTTGTATTCATGATTTATAGACATCTATCTAGCTTACACGCTAGCACAAGAAGACGATGATAAATGTGAACATGTAGTTTAATTCATTAGTCACACTTTTCTAGATTATGAGAAGCGTTATTCACAGGTAGAAAATGAATGCCTTGCTATAGTGTTTGTGACAAAATGATTAAGACAATATTTGCCTAACCAAGAAACACGAGTAATTGTCAAGAAAAACCATATTGGAATGTTTCTAACGTAGGGTTCCTTGTCCAAGAAATTTGGACACTTCATGACCCTAATGGGTGAATTCAAGTTAACCTTTTTCAATCAAAATTATGTCAAAAGTAAAATCATTTTGAATTTTTTGGTACAAAACTCATTAGATGGTGGAGATTTAGTAGACTTGTATTTCCTTAATGAGTGTGTATACTACGTTGAAAACAATCCTCCCATTGTTGCATGTCCATGGTATTCAAACATTTTCAATTTCATTATGGACTACACATACCCTGGTCGGTAAATCTCAGAGAAGAGAAGATGGCTATGCATCATAGCCACCAAATATGTAATTATAGAACAAATTCTATAACTTAGATGCTTTAATGGAATGTTGTTGAGGTGTGTTGATGAGGAAGAGTCAAAAAATATTCTCTTCAAATCCCACAATAGACTCTATGCAGGTAACTTCAGAGGGCATGCTACGGCTCGTAAGATACACCAAATGGGTTATTTTTGGTCCACCTTAGAGCATGACACTATAGAGTATGTGCGTAGGTGCCAAAAATGTCAAAATTTATCTCATGAAATTCATATAACTTCCCAGTCTCTAAAACCTATTGTAACACCTTGTCCCTTTTTTAGATGGGGTTTAGATTTGACAGGAAGTTTTATCCTCAACAATGAATGGCCAAAATTTAATAATTATGACCAAAGAATATTTCACAAAGTGGGTTCAGCCATTCCTCTTACCACTCTCCCTGGTCTCGTGATTACGAATTTCATCTTCAATGAGATCATTTTAATTTATAGGATCCCATAGGTCATTATCTCAGATAATGGAATGTATTTTAATAACGAATAGGTGCAGGAGTTATGCGCAAAGTTCAAGATAAACCACCACACAACCTCTTTATACTATCCTCGAGACCAATAGACAGGTTGAGGCTACAAACAAGACACTAAAATCCATTCTCCTAAAAATGGTCAAGGAGAATGAACACAATTTGCATTTGAAGCTATTTCCAACCTTATCGGCCTAGAAAAATTTGGTAAAAACACCTACGTAGGAAACCCCATATTTTCTAATTTTTAGTTTTGAAGCTGTTTTACCATTTGAATTTGAGATACCTAGTCTCAAAATATCATTACAAGGCATCTTAGGTGAATAAGGATATCACGAGGCATGACTCGTTGAGCTAGAAACCTTAAAAAATATTAACTTAAAGTTGAGCAACGATTTAGTTTCTACGCTGACTTGATGAGTCGACAATACAACAAGAAGGTGTATGAGCACAAAATATTAGTAGGAAATCTGGTATTGAGACTTGATAATGGAAAGATAATAAAATCGAGTGAAGGAAGGAAATAATGGGGTATATCACCTGTGTACATTAGAGGGTGAAGAATTTGTTGAATCCGTCAATTCACTTCACTTAAAATGTTACTATGTATGATCCATCTGCATTTTCACTTGTATACTACTATATCCACATTTACATTCCTCGTCTATAGGATCATTTTGTAAATTTTTAATCAAATAATTTATATTTCAAGAAACTTTCAAGAACTTATAAAAATGTTGCAAAAACATTTACTCATACATCTTTTAATATTCACTACATTATCATCTACATTTCTTATAATTTCATCGATTGATAGGTTAAGACATAATTTTGACATTGATCCTACCAAGGCCTACATACTTGGTTCTGCTAGTATATTCTTCTATCCTAGGTTTTTTTACCATAGTATATTCAAGAAGCATCTTGATGTCACATCTTTCAAGAAAATATCTTTAATAAAAATGAATTCTAAACATTTTACCCAGATTGCTTGTTCACCGACATTAGCCTTTAGTATTGATCCATCACATTTTACTAGTTGCATTGGGTTTATGCTAGGAAAAGCTCTCTCTCTCTCTCTCTCTCTCTCTCAAAAATCAAAATCAAAATTAAAAAAAAAAATTAACAAGTTAAATAAAAGAAATTTCAAAATATTTATTTTACAAATAAAACTACACTTCCTTTCCCCTTCAATATTCAATGATGAGCCCCTGTTTCTTACTTGTACCATGAGGTTGGGAAAGGGGGAAGTTCCTTACTCACCTATATCTTTTCCTCGGTGATGAGCCCATTCTTTTTACTGATAGCATGGGGTAAGGTATATGGGGCCTCTTCAAATAAGTTAGTAAATTGTAAGCAATTCATTCAATAAAAAGTGATTTGAAATCTTAATTCCTAAAAGAGTGAATTAGATGTGTTTGTTCGAAAGAGTTAAATTATTAAAACCATTTTTTTCAATCGAGTGGAAATTTATGGATCTAAGTCTAGATAAAATTACAAGGAAATCAAATTCTAAACTATGTAGTAAATTGTGTATAGAGTTAGGTTATAGGTTCCTAATTGGATTTCACAAATTCTTGTCTTCCTTTAACCATTTTTGTTTGTCAAGTAATATAACTCATTTCCCTTCCGGTTGTTTGTGTTGAGCCCTTTCATCTTACTAGTTATGTGGAGTTAGAGGCAAAGTTAGTTCATTCTCTTATTTTGTTACATTCATCACAGCTTTTAAACAAAACAAGAATTACCAAATATTGTTCGGAAGACCAAATTTTCAAGATTACATTGTGTTTGCATTAACATCATATGATTTTTTTTTAAAATAAATATTTCTATTAGCATATCATCATCCATAGCATGCATCAAAAATCATATAAAACATTGGAAATTATGAGCATCTAAGAGTACACAAGTGAAATAAACCATCAATGAGTCAACTCTTATGCAAGAATGATTAAAACAAAAAGAAGTATCTGTATATATATATATATATATATCCATAATAAGTCAAGTTTGTATACAATTCCGTCACACTCTAGGTGTGGTCAAAATGATCTCAATGAGAAAGAAATTAAAAAAATTCATATATATGCCTCACAAAATGACATCAAAGTAATAAAGTTCCATGGCTTATCCCTCCCTACAAGATCCCCGAGAAGATGCGTGAAAAGGATCTTGTTACAGCTCCTAAGGCGTGAATGTGAGCCTTCATGAAATCAGCGATGAGATGGAATTAGTGATCTATTGGTAGTGGTCTTGTTGCGAGAGCGGCCTTGCCGTTATATATTCTCAATTAACTGTAATGCGAGAGAGATCGGTCTTCCTCTCGAAATAATCTATGTGGCTCACGAAACTGGTTTGAAAACATTAGTGTGATGACTAGTCTACATCGGTTTCCCCAAATTGTAAATAATCTCCTCTTGAGTATTACCCATGGGAATGATCAACGTGTTGACTAGGATTCGGTGAATAAAATATTGCTAGCCGTTAGAAGTGGCTGCAATTTAAAATAAAACAATGGTGAGTTAGAAAACTATTTAAAAATTTCAAATATAAAAAAGAAAAAAATGTGTAACCTATAAAAATTCTAGCTAACAGGCTTGAGAGAAGAGTATCTACATACCAAGATCTCCTGACACCCAAGAAAGGTCAACTGGTGTAGCTGGTGGTGGTGGAGCCACTGCAAGCACCTTCGACCCTCACCTTGTCTTGAGGAAACATGTTGGCCATTAGCATATTGCTCATAACTTCCTCCCTCATGAAAAATTGGATCTTCGAAATAAGAGTCTCCTTCTCTCTCTCCTCCACTTCTTCTCTCTCTATAATAGAGATCTCATATATGACCTATTACTCTGTATCACTTTCCCCCTTACCACCGTAATCTTCCTCCTCTCGAACCTCCTCCCCCAATCCTTGCTGATCTCACCCTCGCCTATGTCTATGTAGCTATGAGGGACTTCTCCTCCTCCTCCTCCCCGTTATGAGTGGGTGCAGCCTTAATCTAGAGGAGGCTACTTGTGCTTTGGGAACTAGATAAATCTTTGACCGATAGTACCTTGAGTGTAAAACCTATCCAACCATGTAGGCCCTTAGGGCCTCCACAAGCCTCTTTAATGCCATGGTAAATAATGGGAATGACATGAAGTGCATTGTCATATGGAATCTTGAACTACGAGGACTCTATCAATAAGGTGGACCTCCACCCAAGTTATCCTATGTACTAACCGCATCACATTGCCATAAGTAATTAGTATAGTCCTATCATCACTCCATAACCCAATCATATCTTGATATGGCCTTAAAATGAGGTCATATATGGTCAATGTAGGAAAAGGATTTTGCACCCCTCTAAGAGGGGCCATGACTGTCCACCTCACGACTTTGATAGCCCCCAGATCTGATATGTCAACTCCCCTCTGGTAGGTGATTACCCTCTCATATACCCAAATCATAACTGATGTAGGGTGGCTTAGGGAATTCCCATGTATCCTAACAACACTATATAAGTCATGATATGTTGCTTCAAGAATTTCCATACCCCAAGCATAGATCCTCCCATACTTCTCAATAGACTGAATAATGGGAGCCCAACAAGACAAGTGCATTTCCTCACCCATTTATCCCACCAAACGTGAAGCCAAAATATATATGATAGCTTTGTTTATGGCATAGATACGTGCGGAGGAAACAAAAATTAATTGCATGCCTTGTTTGAAACTTGTATTCGGCAGCCCATCATCTCCCATGTATGTTTCCCAACTTCTAGATAAGGTGGTCTATCCCATATTGTCTAATGTCAATCACCTGCTAGTCATAGGAAAACCCAAAATCCTATAAAAATCCTTGAGAGTGATGGTCCAATCTCCCTAACATCAAGAAACCAAAAGTGTTATGGTCGGCATTCCAAAGGTAGCTTAGTAAGTCACACAATAAATGACTTGCTAACACTATTAACATCATCTATGAAATCCTCCATATGCGAGCTCTATGTAATAATTTCCTCTCTTCCTGGGAAAACTAATCAATAATCCTTGGAAGCTACTCACACTCTATGGCCTAGCTCCAACGAATGTAGGAATCCTTTTTCATTTACTAAAATAAGGAAAAGAGAAATTTAGCAAGGTGATTTAACATATAAACTCGTCAAAAAAGAATACAAAATAATTTAAAATACAAAAACAATAGCCTAATTTTGGTACAACTAGCATATACCCCGACAACTATGCAAATGTCACCCTATGCAGAGCGGTGGTTGGGTAATTGACATGGTAGTTGTGCAACCACCACCCTTCATAGAGTGGTAGTTTCATAACTTCCTCCCTTTGTAGCGTGACGGTTGCATCCCGAATGGACGATTCGTCCCCATGAGTCACCAAATTGAAAAAAAAACATAAATGGACCAAATTTGGACAAAATAAAATCTAGATTCACCTGGATCACACCCTAGGGAACATTTTGACAAAAATATTTACAAAAACTACCCCCCTAGGTGTAGAATTTTTAATTTTTTGACATTTTAGGTTTAAAATGAATAATGTAAAATACTAATATTTCTCTTAGTTTCTACTTTGCCCGCTCATGGGGCCATGATCACATCGTCACACTATTTTATTTCACCGTAATCTCCCTCAAAACAAAAATTTGCATATGATAAAATGTCACAAAATTTTCAAAAGCCGCCAATAATGATTCGTATCTTTTCCAAAGTTGTTGAAGCCCCTTTCAATCTTCACAGCTTTATATTTGTGGCCTATTACACCTTAGCCATTTCTAACTTTCATTTATCTTTCTACATTATTTTTCCTTAGATTTTTCCTAAATTTATGCATCCTTTGGTAAAGATGGGAGGTAGTTACACAACCTCCGATCTACAGGGGAAGTGATTACGTGAATCGCCGCCTTCCATAGATGGTGGTTGCATAACCGATTCCATGTGTAAACCAAATTACATTACGTATGAATTTGATGAGAATTTCTAGGCATGATTTATACCCGTGTTCACTTACTCAAGTTCACCTATAGTGCACATTTCTTAGTTAATTTAGATGATTTTAAGCTTGATTGATTTGTATCAACCTTCTCTTCTACTTATAATTGTTGATTGAGAGTTAAATTATCCCTCTAAGTGTTTCACATGGAATGTTTCACTCTTTGGAATAGATTTGCTTCTATCCTTTCATTCCTTTGAGAAACAGAGATAGGGTTAGGGCTAGGAGGAATACCTGTTGAATGTTGAGATGGTGTGCGCGTACCAGTAGAGAAAGAGATCAGGTCGACTGCGAAGAACTCCTTTTTGTCTTGGAAGGACTACCTGCAAGTAAGAATACAAGACCACCAAATTTTAATTAGACAATAAATGAGAGAACTACCTTGGGCCTGTGAAATATAAAACTTCCTTTCGAAGGTGGTCAGTTCCCCTGCTAATATGAATTAACACAAATTCTAACAAATAAGCTATTGTCCAATTACAATTTGTTTACCTTGTTAGAACAATAGAGAAAGGGCTGGTCTTGGTTTAGAATCACGGTGACCGATGTCGGTCACTGTAACTGGTACCGGTTGTTGGTAACCGATATCGGTAGGGGCAATGTTTTAGGAGCTTTTGGTGAAGGTTGGTTGTAAGGTGGTTGTGTTGTTTTATAAGGCTGATAAATGGGTGCGGTTAGGTAATGGGGTGATGAGAAGGACTCAAAGAGTACATGGGGGGTGTTCTTGTTGTAACGTAAGGGTAGAGGAATGACAATTAGATGTAGTGTGTTTCTGGGTAGTAGATCTAGGAATAGACTTATGATGGCTATGATTCAGAAGTTCAAGAAATGTTATTAAAAGGACATACAAGATACTACTTACTGATTATTGATAAGGATGTAGGTCCAAGAACTGTGATGATGACGGCAGAACTCAGGTAGGATGACCCGACAATCAGGAGATGAGCTATCTTCCCTCCCGATGAATAGATGAGTGTCACAAGGCTCTGGTTACTCAGTTGTAGTTTTGGGCTTGATGTCCTTCTCTGTAAACTCTTCTTGTTTCTTTCACTTGTCTCTGTTCAGCCAAGTAAATTCCGGATCCTTCCAATGAATTCTCCTTTTTTTCGATCAAATGAAAATCTGATCCCTTGTTTTTGGTTGGGAGTGGTCATTTATAGGGAACCGATGGCGGTTACGTAACCGACGGCGGCTGATCGAGTAGAACTGCATATCGGTCAGTCAAAGAGGTCTATTTTTAGTAAAATAGCCACTTTCCCTCCTTTTCTCCCTAGGGATTAGTTGCGGGCTTGGTCAAGTCATTATGAGGTCGGTTTTGGGTGTTGATGAGGAGTAATTAGTCATAGGTGTGGATGTAGACCAAGTTATAGGTCTTAATTCGGTTAGTTTAGGGTTAAGACTAGGTCATGATGAGGTGGCGAAATGAGGTGGCAGGTATGGCGATGTGGATTTATTAATTATAAGGTAATTAATAAATAGTTTTGTAAGGTTTAGGTGATGAGGTTAGGTTGAGAAATGAGATGTGGGGCACGGGGGGTCGTAAGACACAAATTTGGTGTCTACATTAGCCCTTGTTGTCGTGTAGCTTGTCGTGTTAAAGATGCACGGAAAATAATAAGAAGTGGTTACCCCATAAGGGTATAGGTAATCCCCTCAAATCTATCACAAATTGAAGTAGCGTGAAATCGGGGATAGGGTTGATAAAGGGTAAATGGTGTTTAGATGATGGTAAGATGGTGGGGTAGGTCCAAGGAAGCGAGACACATGTTGAAATGCGTAGTGCAACCAGTGGTACATGATTTTGAAGAGCAAACAAGCAATTCATAGGCAAATGTCGATAGTTTATCCAAACAAGGGTGATATAATCCGTATCCAAGGCATAGGAAGTAGCTCCGGGGATATAATGGGTAAGTTACAGGAACGGTTAAGCATGTTCAGCAGTACCAAATGGTTGGTTTGGTTGAGATAAACGTCACGGTCTTGGTCTAGGAAAAGTTGGTCGACTGATCAAGTCAAGGACCCTAATCATGCTAAAACACAAACAGGTGAGCTCGATTGAACAAAAAGCTACATGATGGGTGGATAAAATTGTAATTTGTTGATTTTGGGCGAGGTATTTAATTGGTGCGGCCTTGGGTCGGGCCAAATGAGTTGGTTGCAGCCTTGGGTCGGGCCAAATGGTTGGTTGCGGCCTTGGGTCAGGCCAAATGGTTGGTTGTAGCCTTGGATCGGGCCAATGAAGTCAACAAAGGGTTTTCAGTGAAGGTGGATAAAGGCGATGTCGTGAGAAAGGGCGATTAGTAAATAAGGGCAGAAATTGGGAAAAGGTGAGATTAAACCGATATCGATTCTGTATGACCGGTATCGGTTAGATGATCGATACCGGTTCTTTAGGGCATAATATAACCGGTATCGGTTATAGGTCAAAAACCTATAAAAAGAAAAATATGGCTTGTCATTGTCATATTGTCAATTTGAAAACCAATTTTAGTTGTCTGAGGTCTTTTAGTGAGATTGTTGAATTTGTCGGCTGAGGTGGCACTATTTGAGTGGAGAAGTGAGTGATTGGTAGGCCCTAGCGAGTAGGAGGTAGCATTTGAGTGGTGGAGGACCCATCAGAGGAGTTGGTGGGTATAGAGCGATTGAGGTGGATTGCGGGACACAGCCGGTGAGTATTAGAGGATTCCTCTAGATCGCGTGCGGCGACAATTTGGATTTGTGTAGGATATGCCCCTGGCTTATAGACCATATATGAGGATCGACGCAGAGGCATCATTCTCACCTCCCTGGCCGACACCTCCAGAAGGACCAGAAGAGATAGCAGCCGATCACAGGGTAATGGATGCGGGAACGACAGAGGCCTATAGAGTATGATGGGTAAAGAAAGCCGCGAGGCACTCGTGAGCGCCCGACATAGCTGTGATTACAGTGGAGAGAGATCGTCTGCAGGATTTGGTTCACCAGCTTCAATCACAGGTGAATGAGACAATGGGATTGTTAGAGGTTTCACAGTTACGAGTGGAGAGACTAGAGGCAAGATTCCTCCACGCGAGAGGACGTATTCGTATGTTACAGGAGATGTTGGCGGATTAGTGGGAGGAACCAATAGTAGTGGCACCTTTGAGGATGGAGAGGCCAAGTGAAGGGCGTCGACGATCATGATCACCACCTGATTCGGGAGGAGGCGCAAGGGTCTAAGTGAATTTCGTAGGAATATAAGAATAAATAAGGATGCTGACCTACGAGTCGATGATAGAGAAGATGTATTTGTTTAACATCTAAAAATAAAACTAAATATGTATATTGTTTTGAGTGATGATAATAATAAGAATGGTTGTGTTTTGAATGTTATTTTTGTTTGTTTTGAAAAAGGATAAAGATGAATGTTGTCAAATAGAAATACACAAAAATATTTATATTTACAACACATGATAGGGTATGGTAGGGGATGGTCGAGCTAACCTTGGGAGACATCATATCTCCTAAGTGTTGCCTACATAGCCCATTGCACAAAGCAAGGAGGGGCCTCAGACCGATGTAGTTCTCCCTTAGGACCAGGGAGAGGTGAATTCAGGCAATTTGGGTATGGTGAGGCAATTTGTTGGTTGATAAGAATTTGATGTTGATAGGGTAATGTTGTTGGTGTTGGTAAGGTATGGGCGATGTTGATGTAGGCATAGGTGAAGCGAAAGTTAGCGTACCCAAATAGTAGGGAACCGTATCCTGATTAAGGTCAACACACAATCCTAGAGTCGAGAAAAAGAGGCAAAAGTGCTCCGTAGGTGAAAAGAGCTAAACAAACCACATATTAAAGTAGGATGAGCTTGAATCCCTAGGTACCTTGCATAGGTGAGAAGTCGATAGGTGAAAAGAGTTGTATAATCACAATATATTGGATATACGTCACGTCCCTTGAGTTTTGTTGTTTTGACGAATGGTGAGGTGAGGTGGCCGGTATAGCTGGGGTGCAGAGAACTTATTATAAGATGATTATTCTGACGAAAGAGAACCAAACCTAAATAGACAAGTCCATGACTCAAAAGTGCTTTGAAATACTGCTTTTATTTTTATTTTATTTTTCTGGATATAGACTAATCGATGCGGGAAGTCTACATGGGATATGTACTTTTTGTTCTTGAGGTCTTCACGAAGCCGATCAATGCGAGAAGCTTCTAATAAAGGTCTGACTGTGTATAGCTGTCCTTCAAGGGAGCAGTCTATTTATAGTAGAAGATGCGGTGTTTATGTATAGCTGTCCTTCGGGGAGTAGTCTATATATAATAGCAGCAATAGTTTGGCATATAGTTGTCCTTCAAGGGAGCAATCTATGTATAATTTAGAGGTCTAGATGTCCGTTGGGCATAAAGCATCTAGTTTTGTAGGAAGTTTGACTCAAGAAAATCCCATAAGTGTTTAATTAAGAATGTGTCATTTTGATACTTTGAAATCATGGACTAGACTAAAAAGGGGAAGGCATCTTTAAGGGGAGGTGATAATCAAACCATGTGAGCTTGATTTGATTTTGAGATGTAGGTAACAAAGTATATGCGGTGGTAAAGGAGCTCAAGGGACAAGCGCAAGGTAGATAATAAGTGATATAACACTAAATTCAACAGTAGAATGGTCGAAGATGCAAGGCATTAAGGGGCTCAGGCTCAAGTTTACCATTAAGCGAAGCTAAATGATAAGTGCCTGTTCCATAAGTGTGAGTGATAATGTAAGGCCCAATCCAATTGGGAGAAAATTTTCCACGTTTGCTCTTTTCTAGTTTGGTTACATGTTGATTCTCTTTGAGGACAAGATCACCAATCTTAAAGGTACGCTCATGAAGTTGCTTATCATAAGCACGCGCGTTTTTGATAGATTTGAAGGTGGTCAAGAGCTGTAAGATGACGCTCATCAAGAAGCTCTAATTGGCCTAACCGCTATTGGTGGAAATCATCGTTGGTGAGAATATCCTGAAGAGATATTCTGAGGGAGGGTATTTGTATTTCGAGAGGCAAGATAGCCTCAGTACCATATACCAAAGAAAATGGTGTGGCATTAGTGGAGGTACGAATGCTAGTACGATAAGCCCAAAGGGAAAAGGGGATGTGATCATGCCAATTTCTTCCAGAATCATTAACAACTTTCATGAGGATTTTGGTTAGGGTTTTATTAGAAGATTCAGCCTGACCATTGGCCTATGGATAGTAAGGTGATGAGAAACTAAGTTTGATACCAAAGTTGTCACAAAGGTCTTGTAACAACTTATTTTTGAAAGATTTACCATTATCTGTTATCAGGCGATGAGGAATACCAAAATGACAGATAATGTGATGGTTAATGAATTCGACGATTTTTTCTTTTTTGGTTGAAATGAGTGGAATAGCCTCCACCCATTTTGTGTAATATTCGGTTGCTGTGATTATCCAATGGTGACGTTGCAAAGAGGGCGGGTGAATCTCACCAATAAGGTCTAAACCCCATTGTGAGAAAGGCCAAAGATCTCGTGTGACTCAGAGCATGGCTAGGAGTATGTTGAAGGTTGGCATGTTGTTGACACATAACACAACGCTTAACATATTCGTAGCAGTTGTCATTAAGAGTAGGCCAGTAATAGCCTAGGTGAAGGATTCGTTTAGCCACGGCAAGGCCACTAAAATGTCCACCACAAATACCGTCATGGACTTGTTGGATGGTATAGGTGACCTCTACACCGGTTAGACATCGAAGGAGGATGCCATCAAAGCCACATTTGTAAAGGAGTCCCCCCATGACGACATAACGAGAAACACATTTAAGAAAACCACATTTTCTCGGTACTAGCAAGGTCAGGTGGGAGAACAGAGTTTGTAAGGTAGTCGTGAAATTGGTGATACCAGATATCCTGTGAATTAGCAGACACATTATTTATCATACAAACAACCGGGGCTGAGTAAGATGGGGCAAAGAGTTGTTGGACCAAGATGAATATGTCAGAGTCAGTTGGTGAGGCAGGAATTTACGAGGCTAAGCAAGCCATAGTATCCGCAAATTTGTTAGTGGAGCGGGGAATGGTCTGGATAGAATAACGAGTAAATGAGGTCAAAAGTGAATCCACATAATGTTTGTACTTTTGAAGTTCCTCATTTTTACATTGGTAGATTCCCATAACTTGATTGACTACCAATTGAGAGTCGCTAAAAATATTAATAGATTTGACACCTAAGTGTAACGCAACCTGGAGACCCAAAACAAGGGCCTCGTATTCCGTTGTATTATTAGTGCAGGGGAAATCGAGTCGGAATGAAAGAGGCATAGGCTCAACGTCAAGAGGAATGAGAACAATTCTAGCTCCTTTTCCGCGCTGGAATTTGGATCCATCGAAGAAGAGGGTCATTGGATACGACTCTTCCCTAAGTGAAAGAGTGGCGATGAGTTCGTCAGGGAAATTAAAATTGGTAAATTGTTCCCCAGGTAAAGGGGCCTCCGTGAGTTGGTCTGCAATAGTTTGTCCTTTGATTGACTTCTGGTGTATAAATTCAAGGTCGAGGTCAGCAAGGAGCATAAGCCATCGGGCGATGCGTTGGTTTAGATGTGGTTTGGCATACATATAATGAATGGGGTCCGTGTTGGTGATGAAAAAAGTTTTGTGATTCAAGAGGTAGTGTCAGAGTTTGGTGGCTACGAATGATAGGGCTAGGCACAATTTTTCTACATGTGTATACCTAGTCTCATAATCCATGAGAGTACGACTTATATAATAAATGGCTTGTTCTCGATGTGTCGAGTCCCAATGTGTGAGCATGGCTCCTATAGCATGGTCAGTGGCAGAAAGGTAAAGGTAGAAAGGGCGATCATCCTAAGGTGGGATAAGCACGGGTGGCTACAAGAGGTAGGTTTGAGAGCTTCAAAGGCTTGGTGACATTCTTCACTCCATTGAAAGGCAATATACTTTTTAAGGAGGTGATGGAAAGGTTGACATCGATCCGAGATTTTGGAGATGAAACGCCGAATGGATTGAAGTTTACCTTGCAAACTACGCAATTGTTTGAGGTTTTTGGGTGGGGGCATTTCTAGGATAGCTTTGACTTTAAATGGATCGACCTCAATGCCACGCAAAGAGACGATAAAGCCAAGAATTTTTCTTGAAAGAACACCAAAGACACATTTCTTTGGTTGAAGCCAGACCGAATATTGTAACAGGCGTTCGAAAAAAATGGTTAAAACATCGAGATGTTCACTGCGATGTTTATATTTTCCAAGAAGATCATGGACATAATCCTCAAGGATAGTGTGCATAATGTCATGAAAAATGTAATTCATAGCCCGCTGATAGGTCGCACCAGCATTCTTAAGGCCAAATGGCATGACATGATAACAGAAGGTTCCCTAAGGAGTTATGAAGGTAGTTTTATGTTGATCGGCCAGGGCTACCAAAATTTGATTGTATCCCGAAAAGCCATCCATGAGAGAAATCATTTCATGGCCCACAGTGAGATCAACAAGTTGATCAATACTTGGGAGGGGGAAGTCATCCTTGGGGCAAGCGAGCTTAAGGTCTCGAAATCATGTGCATATCCGAAGTCCCCTCGTCGCTTTAGTGACAGGTACGATGTTAGAAATCCATTGAGGATAGTCAATAGGCAAGATGAAGGAAACAGAAAGGAGTCGTTGAAGCTCTTATTTGACCAAGAGTGAAATGCGTGGATGCATTTTTCTCAGTTTCTATTTGACTGGTTTGGAATCAGGTTTTAGGGTAATGTTATGGACAAAGAATGTCGGGATCAATTCTTGGCATGTCAATAGACGTAGGACCAAGCTGAAAGCTTGGTCATGGGTATGGAGAAAGGTAGTAAAGGTGGCTTGTTCTCGATGTATTAAGGGATTGTCCGATCTTCACAATGTGAGGATCCTCCTTTGTATGGATGTTGATTTCTATAGTCGACTCATTCAAAGATGGTTTGAGTTTCGTGATGGTAAGGCGTGTTGAATATAGGAGTCATCCGCACCAAGGTAAGTGAGGATTGAGTCGTCATCCCGGCACTCAACAACATTAATCAAAGGAAAATCCTCTTCGATCATGTCTAGATACGTAAGGGGAAGAGAAGATGGGTCCTCATTATCGCGTTGATAAGTGAGAGGACCTAGGAAGATAGCATTTATGAAAAAAAAAAAAAGTTAGGAGGGATAGATTTAGGGTCTATCAACTCTGTGGGTGACGATGGCAAAATATGTGATGATGGTTTGGTAGGGGTGACATCGTCATCTTCCAGGATATAACTGACACGAGGTTCCTCCGGTGTAAGTGTTTCAGGAAAACCGAGACCACTACGATCATTCTGCTTTTGCGTGTAGTCACGGGAATGAGTGTATGTCAGCCTTGTTCATAAAGACCAAAACCAAAGCCTTTCCAAGCATAACGAGTCAAGAAGGTGAGGGCAAAATGACGATTTTTCAGGTATTGAAAATCGGATTGGAAGGGAACCACCCCAAGAGGAGGTTCAGGGGTAACGGAGGATGCGTCGACACCCCCATACGTTAGGTTGGTGTGGCAATTAGGTGGTCCGTAAGAGATTACCTCCCCCACGCGACGGTCGTAGGTAGGATGCGCATGTAACTGTCCATACTCCTGTGGGGTATGGAAAGAACTAACGTTATATAGGCGGTACTCCCCAACGTAAGGTGTTGAAAAACATCTACTAAGGGGTCTGAGGTTGGGATGTTATCTGCGGGAAAGGAAGTGGTATTTGCGACGGCGGTTTCATTGGTTGAAGGCGTGGGTGCGGTTGAGGTAGATGGTTGAGGTGTGGTTGAAGTGGATGGTTGGGTTGGATGAATGGGTGTCTTGACTGGTACAAGCACATCATTAGGGTGATATAACATATTACAGGTTTTGAAGGGGGGAGGATCAGCTTTTACAGTGTAAGACTTCCCCTCCTATTCAAATTTTATGCATCTATGTAAGGTGGAGGGAACGCATCCCATAGCCCGGATCCAAGGGCGGCCTAACAACATATTGTATTGGAACTCTCCCTCAAGGACATAGAAGAGTTCGGGTAAAGTACGTGGTCCTACACGAATGTTAAGGATCACGGTGCCTAAGGTAGAAGTAATAGCATCATTGAATGACCGCAACATGATGGGGTTGGCACACATGCAGCTAGAAGGGATATTCATTTGTTGGAAGGCTTTTGAAGAGATGATGTTTAGGCTAGTGCCCCCGTCAATCATAACATGACGTACCTGAATGTCCCGAACGTAAGCTGAGATGAAAAGAGCAGGGTCAGGATCTTTGGCACCAAATTCAATAATTTCATCTTCGGAGAAACTGACAGTAGCGGCTTGTTGTACAGAGACAGAAGTGGTTGGGGAGATGGGTTGTTTGGTGAGCAAAGCAACGTGATTGGGTGTGAGAATGGAGGTAACAGGCAAGGTTTCATTAGGTAAGACCTCTATCCCTTGAAGGATTTCAACGAGAGCTTGTCGATGAGATTCAGAATTTTGAATGAGATCATACAGTGTCATTTTTACAGGTGATTGGTGAAGCTGTTTGATCATGGTTCAGTGGGAAACTCCATTAGAGATGGGGTAGGTGGGTCCATGAATAACCACTTTAGGTGGTGGTGCGATCGATGGTGGATGGAGAAAGGGAGGCCGCAGGTGTGCTTTCTTTCGCTTTCCCATTGTTTTTCTACCCTCGAGTAGCAACACTAATCATATTGATCTCGTGAATACGAGAGGAGGAAGACGGTATGGATAAGTCCTGGTCTTCGAGAGGTGGAGTTGTAATAATGATAGATTTTGGTGAGGCGGGGATAGGTAGTATAGGAGAGGGAATTGAAGCTAAATGTCTCTCCCTTCGTAAGTTGTCTTTCTTAACTTTTCTATCTGAGAGAGGTGACTGATGAAGTATGGCTTTCAACGCTTTGCATCCCTCTATGTCATGTCCTGGTGTGCGGTGGTAAGCGTAGATTTTAGACTCATCATAACCTATAGGTTGAGGTTTAGATGGATCATAAAGTCTAAGTGGGGGTAGGGAAATGGTCGCATTCTCCACCAACATAGCAAGGATTTTGGCGTAAGACCCTTTGAGTGGGTCAAAGTCAGAGGAAGATGAGGCTATTGACTGGGTAGATTCTGGTAATGACGGGGTATGGTTGATTTGTATGGGTGGCGGTTTAGCCAAGGGGTTTTGATAATGGGTTTTAACTAAACGTGACTTCTTTGGCGCAGGCTTATGTTTAGTTGGTTAGATGATGAGGCCACGAGATGATGTGGTATCGAAAAACAACCACGAGAGAAATAGGAGTAACAACAAAAAAATCTTTTGATGATGGGATTTTTTACGGTTGATAGGTGGACAGATACGCGGGGTGACGGTGTTGATATACCCTTAGATCTCTATATGGGTGCAGAAGGTGTAGGTCATTTTAAAGAAAACACAGGAGGTATGATATATTGATACAAGGTGGAGGGATGGGGTCCCAATATGGAAGGTAGGTGTGACGACGATGGTTTTAGTTGTGATAGAGGCATAGGTTGAGGAGATTGAGTCTGTCTCCTAAGTGGATGGACGGCTTTATTTTTGGATAAGTCTAACCATTTAGGTGGGTGTGTTAGACTGGGTATTGATGAGGTCCCAAGCGTAGGGGAAGATTTGGTTAGGCTAATAGAGGTGGATGAGGTATTTGGTAGAGATGAGGGGGGTGAAGATGAGGACATATCCATTTTAAGCTTCGTAAACACTTTGGGTATATGGTAGAGGCATCTGGATCGGTCATCTGCATTTGAGTAGAATATGGCGTACTCAAACGTTCCCATAGGACCTGTCTATCTTCTGGGGAATGACAGTCCTCACGTGTGAATAGGAACTTTTGTATGGAAGAAAGGTGGGTTGTGATTCCGGTCCACTGTGGGTGTGATACAGGGGGTAGATGAGGCACTGTATCAATGGGTGTTAAGAGGTCAACCGGTCGCTGAAAAGATTTAGGCGATGAAGAACTAATAGGTAGGAGGATGTGTTTGAGAGGATCCGTCATGTTTAAAGAATGTGGTGATGTCGGTGTAAGAGGTTTCTCGTCTAAGGATGACAAAAGAAGTGGTGAACCTTCCTCTTGTACAACAAGAATGGTAGAAGGAGACGTTTGGGAAATAGATAAGTTAGATAACATCCACTCACAGTCTTGCAAGGATGTGGTGTAAGAGGGCTCATTTGTGAGAAGAGAACTCTGGGCGGTTAATTCCTTGATGGGTAAAGGAATGGCAAGGATTTTGTCTTGTCTTGATGGTGATGAAGGGGGTTCGGGTTCCTGCGTTAGTGAAGAGGCTTGATTCAGAATTTTTTCGATAGAGGCTTTTGGTTGGGAGTCAAAGACTGCATGGATTTCATGAACACTCTCCTCGGCTAAGATATCTTGGTTTATGTTACTATTAGAAGAGTGATTTGGGAATGGTTTGTTGAAAATTTTCAAATTTCGGTTAGCAGGGGCATTAGGATTATCGAGGGCTATATCCCCTACATCAACCATTTCCTGCACTATGTTTTTCAACATCTTGCAGTTTTCATGACTGTGTCCCTTCACGCGGTGGAAGTTACAGAAGTCATTTTCTTTGTACCAAGAAGGTATGGCACGAGTGGAATCAAACCTGGAGTGAGGTTTAACAGGAGGTAAGGTAATGGCTCCTGCTTTAAGCAATTTTTCCAATATCACACCATAAGTTTCTCCTAAGGGGGTGTAGTTGATGGGCTCAGCTTTATACTTATAGGTGGTTTTTGGCGGGGTATTAGACGGTGGTTGGGATTTGACCATCACCACGTGCACAACTCCTTTTGATTTCGAAGCCGTCGATGTGTGAGGATTGGTGGTGTTAGGTTTGTTGGTGGAATCTTGGGTTTGGAAATTGGGGTTTTTGTTGCGCAACCGCAATTTCTCTTCCTCTAAGGCTCGAATCTCTAGTTTTTGAGCCATAGTAAAGGCCTCGTCAAATGTGTGGAAAGTTTGAATTTGGAGGGTAGGAGAGATGTGCTTAGCGCAGGCCCGCGTAAAGAGTTCGATAAGTTCGGCCTGAGGCAAGGCATACGTAAGTTGGTTGATAAGGCCCCGCCATCGTCCAATGAAATCTGCAATAGATTCATCTTCAAATTGTCGGATGGCATAGAGGTCGGTGATAGATACTTTCTTGGCAATGTTAATGGAGAAATGATCCAAGAAAAATTGGGCTAGTTGGTTAAAAGAGAAGATTGAGTCTTTGGGTTAAAGCACTTTGTACCACTCCAAGGTGGGTCCCGATAAGGAAATGGGAAAGGTGCAGAGTAGTAAGGCATCGTCGTGAGAAATTAGATAGTAGGCATGTCTAAATGAGCGCAAGTGTTGTTGAGGATCCCCTTACTATTAAAACAGGTAAATTTTGGTAATTCCCATTGAGGAGGATATGAATGAAGGGGGACAAAAGGGTGGATAGGCTCTAAAAACTTGGTCGTATGTTAGGGTGCTACGACTTCTGAAACAAAGCCTCCAAATTTTGCATTTTGTCCATCATTTGTTTAATTAAATCGAGTAGTTGGATGAGATGATGGTGTGGCTGTGGTAAACGAAGGCGATTAGGCCAAGGGCCACCACTAGACAATGGTGGGGTTAAATGTTTGTAAGGTATGGAGGACAAATGTGTTGAGGCGACTGAATAGGGATGTTCTATATAAGATGTTGAGGTTACCGGATACATGTTTGGAAATGAAAAGGTGGGCGGAGCTTGAGAAGGAATGTTCGTGTGGATAGGTGGCAGAGAGCAAGTCATGAATGGAACAGTCTGCAAGAGAGACGAGGTAGGAGCAGTCGGTGGTAATGACATGTGGGGCCCAAGATTAACCAAAGGAAATCCAATCTGTGTCGTATGAACCCCTGAAGCCGCTGGATTGGGAGACGGGGCTAAGGATGCAGAAGGCAAAGCGGAGTTATCAGTGGAGAAGGAGCTAAATGAGTAGCTATACTTGATAGGCATGCCAATAAGGAGTTGACCATCGGGCGTACGGTCAGGGGCATGAGACAAATAGTATTGTACAGTGCTAGGATTGGCGTCCAGAAATTTTACAAATTCCTTATCTTCTACAGGGATTTTAGGAACCTCACTGGTGTCCGTAGGGTTCCCCATAGAATGTGAAGGGGGTGATTCAGAAAAGGACAGAGCAAGCATGTGAAACTATGGCGGAAACTTTCTTTCGAGTGATAACAACCATGGACAAGAATACATAGTAGGGTTTCAATCTATCAAGAACAGAAACAGACTCAGAATGGTGAAATTGGTAGGTTGCTGGTTTTAGAAACTGTGAAAGTTAGTAACCGATGTCGGTCGGTCAAAGTCAGAGTCCGGCGTCGGTAAGCTAACCGATGTCGGTATAATAGAACTAGTGTAAGAAGTAGTAGGAAGTTGTTGATTTGGTGTTAACAGTGATTAGTATGCCTACCAAACTGTTCTGTAGTGATCACAGAAAATAGTGTATGACAGAAAAGAATCAAAACAAGCAAGAATGCACAAACAAATTAATGACTAACCCTAGGATTAATTTTAATCAATTTGGGCTTATGCCTTTAGACACAGAATGATGTCAATCCTAAACAAAAGACTTAGGGGAAATGTCAAGTTTGTTTTGGCTTATAAGGTTACCTCAATCGGGCGGAGGAATACCACGGAAAAGGGGGGATGTTTTGAGATGTTGTGTTAATTATGAAGTGATTCAAGATGTGTTGTGCGGTGAAAGTAAGATTAATTTCCTGTCAATACCGTGGAAATCACCCCCACGTGTACGACCTTGTTACTTAGTCTACGTTCACTAGAATTGAAAAGAACAAGCAAGAATGTAATGCACGTGTTTTAAACCCAAATCGAAAATGATATTCGATGAAGCAAAGAAGATGACTTTCACTAATGCAAAATTGGGAAAGCAAGACAAATTCTTTTACTAAATATATCAAAATACCGTGTGAAATTTTTAGAAGAAGAAAACAGCAAGTATGCTCCCTATATGAAAGCAAGCAAGAGAAACAAAAACCCGAAATGGGTCCCACCTAAGGTGCAAAAATGTTTCACATGGAATGTTTCAGCTCTTTGGAATAGATTTGCTTCTATCCTTTCATTCCTTTTAGAAACAGATAAGGGTTAGGGCTAGGAGGAATACCTGTTGAATGTTGAGATGGTGTGCGTGTACCGTAGAGAAAGATATCAGGTCGACTGCGAATAACTCCTTTTTGTCTTGGAAGGACTACCTGTAAGTAAGAATACAAGACCACCAGATTTTAATTAGACAATAAATGAGAGAACTACCTTGGGCCCAGGAAATATAAAACTTCCTTTCGAAGGTGGTCAGTTCCCCTGCTAATATGAATTAACACAAATTCTAACAAATAAGCTATTGTCCAATTACAATTTTTTTACCTTGTTAGAACAATAGAGAAAGGGCTGGTCTTGGTTTAGAATCATGGTGACCGATGTCGGTCACTGTAACCGGTACCAGTTGTTGGTAACCGATATCGGTAGGGGCAATGTTTTAGGGGCTTTTGGTGAAGGTTGGTTGTAAGGTGGTTGTGTTGTTTTATAAGGCTGATAAATAGGTGGGGTTAGGTAATGGGGTGATGAGAAGGACTCAGAGAGTACGGGGGGGTGTTCTTGGGGTAACGTAAGGGTAGAGGAATGATAGTTAGATGTAGTGTGTTGCTGGGTAGTAGATCTAGGAATAGACTTTTGATGGTCATGTGATTCAGAAGTTCAAGAAATGTTATTAAAAGGACATACAAGATACTACTTACCGATTATTGATAAGGATGCGAGATCCAAGAACTGTGATGACGACGCGTAACTCGGTAGGATGACCTCGACAATCAGAGATGAGCTATCTTCCTCCCGATGAATGATGAGTGTCACAAGGCTCTAGTTACTCGGTTGCAGCTTTTGGGCTTGATGTCCTTCTCTGTAAACTCTTCTTGTTTCTTTCACTTGTCTCTGTTCAGCCAAGTAAATTCTAGATCCTTCCAATGACTTCTCTTTTTTTTGATCAAATGAAAATCCGATCCCTTGTTTTTGGTTGGGAGTGGTCATTTACAGGGAACCGATGGTAGTTACGTAACCGACGACGGTCGAGTAGGAACCGGTATCGGTCAGGTCAAAGTGGGCTATTTTTAGTAAAATAGCCAGCTTTCCCTCCTTTTCTCCCGAGGGATTAGTTGCGGGCTTGGTCAAGTCATTATGAGGTCGGTTTTGGGTGTGGGTGAGGAGTAATTAGTCATAGGTGTGGATGTAGACCAAGTTATAGGTCTTAATTCGGTTAGTTTAGGGTTAAGACTAGGTCATGATGAGGTGGCGAAATGAGGTGGCAGGTATGGTGATGTGGATTTATTAATTATAAGGTAATTAATAAATAATTGTGTAAGGTTTAGGTGATGAGGTTAGGTTGTGAAATGAGATGTGGGGCACAGGGGGTCGTAAGACAAAAATTTGGTGTCTACACCAAGTTGTGATGTGATACCCCATGACTAGCAAGTGGAATGGACCACTACCCAACCATTATTCTATAAAACCAATGCTTCTTCTAAAGAAAATGGCCAAAGATTTTTATTGTGAATTGCATTGTTATGTTATTGAAATCTTGCTAGAGACTACACAACCAAGCATTGTTCTCTTGCATTGTTCTTCTTCTACCTGCATTGCTACCAGACCACTTACAAGCCACCATTTCTCTAATGCATTCTTCTTTTCTTCTTCTACATTCCTAGCTTCCTGGACTCACGTGAACATTGAATATTAGAAAAGATAACTAAGGGGAAACAAGAGTAAACCACAACTAGATTTTCCTCAGCACTATAAATTCTAGGTTGGGGTTGCAATTGGATTTCCTTATTTCTTCAATTATTTATTTTGAATCTATACACACATTACTTACTAGAGTGGAAAATTGTTTCCATTTAAACGATTATAATAGATAGATCAAATATTGTAAAGCTTCTAGCGATAGATAACTTATCTACCTATCCTCCGTGGGTTTGTGATGGAAGCTTTTATGGAGGAAATCTTCTACATTAATTTAGAATCAAGTGCAATATCATTTTATTTATAAAACCTCAATTCAATCCTTCGTACTTTTTTTGGAGAAGTTGCAGGGGAATAAAATCTTATGAGAAGCTTTGATTTCTTTGCATTCCTTTGAGGTAGAAAAAAATATTCACATCCACAATTACATTTTGGAAAAGCTTTATTTTATTAGGATAGATTAGATATACTGCCATTTATAAAAATTTACATCTAACTCGTTTATTTGTTTAGGATCTTTTAGTTAAGTTAGAAGCAATTTCTTCATTTCTTCACTTCTTCTGTTTTATTCCAGAAAGTTCAGAAAATACAAAAAGATTAGATTGTTTATATTGCTTCATTTCTTCTATATTGGAAAATACAAAAACATAGTTTAGTTTTATTTATTTAGATTAGCTTGTTGTTTGCTTTCATAATTAATTTACACAAATGCACACATGACCATTCAATGACCACAATGACCTAGAGAAGAATTTTACCATCCTAGAGTCTTTCAACCAAATGCAACTTATCTTGAGAATGAAATTGATACGGGTCTTTAGATTAATTCCTTTCAATCTTCACAACTTCCACCCATCACAATCTCATAATTCCACATCCTTAACAAAGAAGCCTAGAAAATTCTATGAATTTTGGAGGAACCAACCTGGGTGGAACTAGTGCCCATATCCCACTCATTTTTCCATACTCATATGTTTCCTCTATCATTTCCATGACCTTGTCCAGAAATTTCTACAAGGTGAATGAAGGACAATTTTTTTATATTACACAACCAATTGAGAGAGTTTGGAACACATAAATTGATATAATATTACGTGTGTGTATCATTCTTGACCATACCATCACACGTGTTTAGGTTAGAGAGGCTTTTATTACCCTATATAATTAAATCCCTTTAGTTGTCATATAGGAAAATAGATTTCCCGATAACCTATTTATTACATTCACCCATTTTAGGAATATTACATGCATTTATCTTATTTTACTACATATAGCCATCCATTTATTCCACCTTGGTTTTCTCGGTACGAACTTGCGAGGTTGAGTACACCAAGATCACATGGTGATTTTAAGTGGTACAAAGATCAATGACACTAGCTAAAAAGAATAACGTTTGTATAATTCAGATCGTATACCCGAGATAACCTCCATTCAAACTTTTAAGATAAATAATATTATTTAATATAAATTCATGACAACCCCATCATAAAACCATGGATTTACCAAAGAGACAATAACATCTAAACTAGAAGTAGCTTAATCAAAACCATGATCCACAAGGAAAGGATTTCACCAAACAAAAACTAGCGTAAATTTTTCCCTTGCCTATCACAAGGATTCAAACAAGGATTTGTTTGATAAAACAAATGATACAATACCAAAGACTTCACATATCCTTTATCAAAATCTGAAGCTAATTTGAAAACTCGATGGCTTTATAAAATAAACAATCCTTATCAATAACGGTGGGTGGACCCAAAGCGTATGACAATGAATACCATAGAACAACAAATCACAAATTGAAAAACTATAGTAATATGCCCATATTCGAGTCACAAGATTTAAAATATTTCAATCATGGAATCCCATAGTTTTTGGGTAATACGAATATTACAAGCCATATAAAATTTAATGATTTTATATGTATTTATCCTTTAAAATAACATATCTCCAATAGATCCAATGAGCTCTGTAACTTTCCAAAAATGTGTTCATACCAAAATTCAAATAATTAATAAAATAACAATAATATGAATATTAATATTGCTAAAAATCTAAATTTAAAAATGGGTAACCCCAAATTCTAGAAAGCATAAAAACCTGTAATAAGGGTTTTACTTATTCATTCAAAAATAACAAAAATGATTCCAATCATTTTAGTAAGCCCTTAAAATACATATTTATGCACAAAAATACCTTCACAGATAGTACCATACCCAAAATAAATTAGAGCAAAAACCCAACTCTATAAGATCAAAAAGAAGAACCACTTCAGATATTTCTCACTTATGAAAGTACGAAATGTAGTATGCTATATTTACAATAAGACTTCAAAATCATAAGCTACTAAGTAACATAGCTATGGTCGAATCGCATTGAAATCATCATCCTAAGATTCTTGATATAGGATTCTTATGCACATTCATATATTTAATCAATTTCGATTAATGGTGAATCATAACATTAGCCATCAAGGTTAGCTGATTACCTAACTTTATTCATAGCTTAGGCACCTTTTAATATACATGAAAATATTACCAATACTCTTAAAATTATACCCTAATCACATAATCAATATTACCAATACTCTTATAGTTTCAATAATTATACCCTAATCACATAATCAAAGACTTAGGTGCATATCCATAAGATACCCATGCTCCACTTCTTGCCACATCATGGATAGCTCATCCTCATAGTTGACCAATCTGATATTGTTTATATCATGCGCCACTATATCGATGCAGTTAGGATTTAACAAAACTAACAAAGTTTATCAATTTGAGTTGCATTTTAAAGAGATTAATATCAATATAACATTGCTTTACAAACATGTTCAATTGTTAGTGTAATAATCCCATTAGTACAAGAACACTTTAGAAATGAAAATAACTTAAGGTTATGATCCGTAGGATATAAGCACATACAATAAGTAAGTCATCAACTCCTTTTGAACAAGGAAAAAAATCACAAAATACTGCATAGAAAGGTTCTCAATCATATTTACTGACGATACAAAGACCAAACAAAATGTGAAAATTTCATAAATGTTGAGTACCCCTCATGTTTCAAATGATAGTCATTGGTATGGGGTTGCACATACAACTAAAAATATGTGTGCATATTGTTGGTGCTCAATTTGATCTCACCCTGTTTTTCCTTGAAATTCTTTAGTTTACAGGAGTTGTGTCATATTTTCTATCTCCTCGTGTTGATGCGTGAAAGCTCTATCCTTCATTTGGTTTCCATGATCAGTCTTTTCCTTTGGTCAAGGATCACTTAAATTTTAGATTTTTTTTTTTTTCGTTCCTCTGTCCATGTGAAAAGATTTGTAACTTGGGTGTAAATTCAGGTTTTTTTCCCTTCCTTCTTTTTCCACATGACCACGTTTTTTTTTTTTCCTATCAATATTTGTCCCAATATTTGTGGAAACGTGGTCCTTTCTGATTGGATGCAGCTTGGTGGATCACATTTTGGACTTATATCATTTCCAAACTCTTTGTCCTGAAAGAAAGATTCATTTCCAGGCGTAAATGGTGATTTAACTACATTTTACGATTTGACGATTGTGTTATCCCCATCAATTTATATCTCAACATCTATGGAAACATGGCCCTTTTTGATTGGATGCAGATTGGCAGGAACTTTGAAACTCTAAATCCTAATTCAACTCAAGTTGTGTCCATGTGGAGGGCCTGCGCTCATCTAAAAATTCACCTCTTGGTTTGACCTTTAGATTTGCGCTAGGGAGACACATGGAGATTTCCGCAGCCATACCTAGACTTAGAATTTTTTTTTCATGCGACCGGTGTAGCTTTGTCAGACCATGGACATGTGGAGGCCCAAAGCTCATTTGAGGATCCACCTCAGGGTCCTACCTTAATAGTTGCACCAAGGGGACATGTGGTGAGCCCATGCTTGTTCACGGTCGCCACTTTTGGACACCATCTCAAATTTGCGCCCGGGAGACATGTGGAGGCTTCGACGGCTCTCGCTTTATACTTAAACTTTTTAAGTAAATTTCTAAGGCCTAGGACATGTGGAGGGATCATGCTTGTTTGGGGTCTCCACTTTGGGCACCATATCAAAAGTGCGCTAGTAAGGAACATGGAGGCTTCCGCTCACTCGTCCTTGCTTGGTATTTTCAACAAATGAGGAAACTATCTTGGACCCTAGACACATGACACCTTATGTTGGTCCCTAAATTATTTCAAAATCGTGCCGAGATGAAACACATGGTGAGCTCATATTGTTTACGCTCTCCGATTTTGGGCACCATATCAAAGGTGTGCCAAAGAGACATGTGGAGGATTTTGCTGGATCCTTTTATACTAAGACTTTTCAAAGGAAAAAGGGTGTTTTTATTGGGCCTGGGCACGTGGAAGGGTCACGCTTGTTTGGAAAATTTCCATGTACTTCAACTTTGCAGCTTACACCAAGGAAACATTTGGGCAGCTCTAATCTTAAGATTGAAATGGAAGAATCAATAGTTGTTGTGCATTGCCTCTGATTTTTCCACCTTTTTTGCTCTAAGACTCCTGGAGGTGTGGATACGCATTTATTTTCTTGCAAATTAGACTCATAGTGCAGTTATGTGGAAACATTCATGTGTGGACACTAATTTTTTAGAGGAATGAATGGAGGCGTTCGTGCGGGGAATTCATGTCTCAAAGGGTTGCCTTGAGGGTGAAAAGGATTACCTGTCAGATCTATCCATGCAAATCCACCAGAAAATGATTAAAATGGGGATTTTTGTATGAAAGAATAAGAATGATTAGAAGGACTATCAAAAAGTTATGGCATGGCATCCCAGTCATCAGTTGAGGGTCTGAGAAATGTGATAAATTAAATATTTGTCCACATGGAACCTTCAGTGGTATGAATTTGTTAAACATTATTGTCTGAGACAAATTGGTAAGAACCAAAGGTTCCTTGAATATTCTTACTTTTGGGGGAAAATTTGGGATGAGTGAGTGAGTGAAATGTATAAATGCAATGAGAATACTCTTGCAAAGGGTCGGGGGTTGAATTCTTAAGAGAAATTTCTAGAGAGCCCATCTTCCTGAGAGACCAATATGGGAAATTTGTTAATTTCCTATGTTTTAGATTTCAAACATGTCAAGTTAGTTGTGAGTGTACAACCATTGACAAGCTCCGAGACTGTTCAAAGAAAATTTCCCCGGATGATGAATCTAATCAATTTCAAATTAATCTGTGTCAATCTATGACCAATTTGTGTCTACTTTATTTCAAAATGTTTGTAAGTAGTTTTTCTTATTTGTATTGCAATATTGTGTTAAATTCCCTCCAAATCACATAGGATATCATGCCTAAGACAACTTAGTAACATTTGCAATTTCATTTTAAGAAGAGCCTTCATCCCGCAATGAGATAAACGATTTAAAATCACTTTATTGTCATTTTTTGATAAAGATTTTTTGTAATCCTTTGAGTATATCTTAGGCATGAGGAACTAGGGATATTTGATGTTTAATTGAGTCTTTAGCTCGAACCTTTTTGTTAAATTCTTGGAGATTTTGTGAAACCGTGCAAATCTAGGCCTCCATTGATGCACACCTTCTGGTTGAAGGAATATTTTAGCTATCCTAAAGATTTTTGTCATTTATTATTCCAATTTTTGTGAAGGTTATCAAAGATCTGGCATAATAAATTTTATCTTGCTTAATCTCACACCAAAAAATATTTCAAAACAATGAATCCTACCTAAACTACCCCTATTTTCCCTATATGTCCATAAATGTATAAATTCTAGCCAAAATATGCAAAAGAAATCAAGATTCCATATTGTCTTTAGTAACCTTCAACCTTGTTTAGGAAATATAACCATTCTTTAGAAGTGATAACTCGTGAGAGTTAAATTGTGGTTCATTGATCATATTTTCTCAGGGTCTCCTTTCATATTTATGCAAAGAAGGATATCTTCATTCTCATTCACTGACAGAGGTTACAAAATGAGTCCTCTCACCTTGGTCAAAAGGAACAACCTAAAGTAGTGAGGATAGATAAAATCCTTAACAAAGGTGCTATCTATTTATCCAATGCTTGAGTGATAAAGAGTCAAATGAATCCCCTCCTCAGATACAAAACAACTCATAATAAGACCTGTTTGTCTCTCGTTGTCTTGCTAAATTAGTGACAATGCTCGATTTCCAAGGAGAATCAATTTGGATACCAACACATATCCTATACATGCTATGCACACACATGTGGCTACATATATGAATTCCGCAACAGATTTTATCTCTTAACTCACATGAGACACCTATCATTTATGACCCATCTGTTTAATGAGGCGGACAAAAATTGTGGGGTGCAAAATTCTTCTCCTTTTAATGAATCATCATCCCAATTATTTTCAATCATTAAGGCAATATAAATAATCAATCAAAGATTTCTATTTAACAAAAAAGGAGAACAATCAACATTATTACCCACAATCCTATAATTTTCAAAGTCCTGGATTCAATGTTATTGGCTATAAGATCCATTCAACCAGCAAGAATGTTTAAATAGTCAAAATTTATGACATAAAGTTTGCCAAAACAGCTAGTCAAAACATGTTATATTACTTAATAGATAACACTAATAGTAAAAAACAATCCATTTATCAAAGAAACAAAAAGTAAAAAACTAATTTTAATCTCCTACAAGTCTTCCAAATCATTTTTGTTTCATTAGTCACTTATTTTTTTAGACATTGCCTTGTGCAATTACTATTTTTTTAAATTTCTCCTAGTGATGTTCCATTCTACAACTCATTTTATCTAATTACACCCATGGTTTTCACCTTTCGATATCTTCATCATATATTCAAGGTCAATGATTACTCAAATCATCCAAGTTCTTCCTTTCTTTTCCTTTTAAGCTTCTTTTTTCACATGCTTTTAGGTATTGTGTTTCCTTCATACCAACTAATCATTGATTTGCATCAAAACAATATATATATATATATATATATATATAATTTATAAGTCCAAATGCATTTAAATACAATTCCAATTTTATGAAGATAATAATCATCATTAATGTTATGTTGAGAGATAAAGGTCTGAAATTTAAACAGTTTTCTTCCCATACTACAAAGAAATACCAAGTTTCTCAATTTTTTGTTAGCTAATCATTAGGTACAATAATCTCTAACGTATCTACCATTGTACTATACCAACATCAGGGAGTCCTTCACAACTTTACCAACATGTTGCTTATCTTCTTGTTCATATTATTCAAATGGAATTGGTTGACATAATGTTGACTCCCACATATGAAACATCCTCCAACAGGTCCCTTTTGACCATGTCCAATCTTGTCACCTACAACACTATTCTACTTTTTTTCTTATTGGTAATGACAAAAAGATTTTCTACATTTTTAATCCTCACAATAGATATTTTTTTGTTATGTTTCTTCCACCATATTTTCTTAGCATTCCTTGGTGAAGAAGAGTTGAATATATTATGATTATTCTCCTTTTTATGAGTGGAAATGTATTGCAGATTCATTTTTAGCCCAATGGTTTTTCCGAATATCACTCTTAGAGAATAAAATCCACATTCATTCAACGTTTCTCCAAATTTTGGGTTTAATTCATAATTGGATTTTTAAATCCGAAATCTGTCATCATTAGTCAATATTAATATCCAAGTTTTAATCCCTTTAATAACTCAACATTCAAAGATGAAGCTCGATAATGTTAATGTTAGTGTTTCATTGACATTCATAGATTTGTAATTTCTCTTAATGTGTAAAGGATAAATCAGATTTCTAATTCTATTTAGCTAATCACTAGATACAAAGAACTTAGTTATACTAATATGAAATTAAAATAGAGACATGAAGTTCTACTCAACATAACCGATGTCACGTTAGAAAACCTTATTCTTTCATCTTAGCTTATTAGTCACCACGTTGTTGTTCTATTTCTTGATAGAAATAACAACAATTCTTTCTTGTTGAAATCCTTATGGAAATCTACATTTGATGCCACATTGATTCCACTACTTTTCCTAAAGTTGCAGTGAATAAGATCTAATGATCTCGTATACTTCTATATTTTTGAGTGATAATTTGTTACGATCTCATTCTAGCCTTATTGGCATTTCAAATCAGTGGTGTTACAACAAATAGGCCTATCTTATCTAGTTTATATACCCTTTGTGGGTTTCTATTTCATGTTCGATTTAAATTCCAAAACTCGCCATCATGATAGTTTAGATATCTAACAACCCACCGTTGATTGTTATCAATTAGTTCAGTTGTTTTCCTTAGCTGACTCTATAACCACTTTACTAGTTGCTCCCAAAATCCTTCCGCTTCATGTGTCACAAATTACTGTTAGAGTGTTATCGAACTTAGTTACTACCAAGCTTGTATCATAATTTGGTCCGGCTCATTCTCCACGGTTTATCCTTCATTATTAATTTTTCTTAGTTTTCAAATTATGATATGAGTTAGCGTAGGGACTCAATAGGTGTAAGAGCTACAACCTTCATCTCCGATACCAAAATTTAACAACCTTATTATTATGCTTCTCAACCATTTTTTTATTTCCTTTACATTAACTTGATGTTTCCTGATTTAAATACCCAACATTTAAATCTAATAAAAATATTAAATTCAATGCATCCAATAACATCCATAAACCATGTGGAGCTACATGAGTTGGTTAGTAACCGTCCCCTTATACATTACTTTTTACGATTGTAATGGATTAGTTATTTGCAAAGGAGTAGTTATTTCATGGTGATTTCATAATCATGTTATTTATTAAACCATTTACCATTATCTAGAAGTGTAGAGTTGAATTCCACTAGAAGATGTGGTTTCCATGAAATTCTATGTTCTAAGCTTCCAAATTACTAGTCTAGACTGTACAGTAGGGTTTGTGTGATGTTCTAGTACAAATAAATGATCAACAAAGTTTGTATTAGTTGTGGAATACTCCATTACATATTTAAGCAGGAGTTATATGGTTATATTCCCCTGAAAGACCTTTATACCTACCTATAGGCTTGGAAAATACCTAATTAGGCCTAAATTTATCCTATAACACTGGATAAGTACAATTTTGTACAAAGGAGTAGGTGGTGAGACTTTGACTCATGTTATGGTTCCTAAAAAGGTTTTTGAATTAGTCATTAGAAGGTGAAGTTGTTTCAGGGATATTGGATATTCACTAACATTTGTATGCAAGAAGGGATACTAGGCAATGAAGCTAATTTGAAGGACTCAAGAACAATATGCAAGGATATGGAAAAGTTTGGAGGTCTAGTCACCTCATAGCAAGTCAGACTAAGTATTTTATGAATGTTGAGGGTGAATCAAAACCATAAGCACACTATTGGGCTTATTAACCTTTTCTATTTTATTAGGCTAGCATGAAGAAGGGATAGTGATAAGGAAGAAGTTAGGGATGAAGTATGAATCAGGGGTATGAACAATATTGCAAGGATGGTTTTGTAATAAAGGTAGAATGTTCAGGAGTAGGGGTTTGGCATAATGGAGCTATGAAGATGAATCATATGCATGGGTGAGTGGAGTATGAAGATGAAGTGTAGGAGAGTGGAATGAAGTAAGAAGAGATACAATTGGTAGAATGGAAGGTGAGAGGATCTTAATACAAGCTAACTACTAGAAAAAGTAGGGTAGGTTGGTCAACTAAATTTGAGGTATGAATTTCATTATTTCATTCACATATTCTTGAATGAGTTTATATAGTGAAATGTGCCTTCAATATATACTATGTGAATACAATGATCTACATCAAGAATTTTCTTGTAGATAGATCCTCAAAGAGAGGGGAAATTAGACAGATCATGTATGCTCAAGGTAAAGGAGACCTACGTTATGATAACAAAGAGAAAATAAGAATACCCCTTACAACATTACACTACTTTGATCAAAGATTTAGAGATATGAATTCCATGCCCAGTTCTGTGATGGCACACTCATCATTTTGATCAGTTATATAGATTCTTTTCAATTTCTTAAATCAATAAGTTCATAGTTAGCAAGTTAAGCATTCGTTGATGTCTATTCCAATTTACTAGGTTAATTTAGTTTATAAGAAATTTAATTACATTGGTACCCTATCCAGTGATCTAAAAGTACATGTGTAACTCATTCCATATGATCATGCATTGTACATATGATGAATGATACTTAATTTATGTCATTTCAAGTCGTTGTTATTAAAATACAACATCCTATTCATATCATATAACTAGTTATGGAATCCTAGAGATCTAGGTCTATAGATAATTCTTAATATATGTATCAGCACTAAGTACATCATTAATAGTGGTTTCTTTTTACCATTCATAAGAAATCCTTAAATAATAAGTTCAACTACTAAAGCATTGGGTATTGTGGTTCAAAAATTAGGTCTCATGAATCTTGACAAAGACTAACTAAGGTTTCATACGAGGAAGGTTTCATTCACATAATGACTTGCATCATTACGTGTTTTATACCTTTCTCGTAGCCATCCTTGGTTAGTACGGTCAAGATTCCTATAACACGATGTCACTCCATGAACCCTATACTTCGCTACTAAGTCGATTGATATAACAACATCGGTAATATCATTAATAATAACTTAATATTTTTATGTTTAAATATTAAAGTTAATTACACTTGTACTACATAACGATTTGTCATCGTATTATTGTACTTTATTTCATAATTTTGTAACTTCACCATACTGTTCAAATTGATCATATTATGATGTTACTGAAAATATGAATATTGTTGTTATTAGAGAACAACAACATATACTATAGTGTTATAACTTTAATACTTATATCAATCATTTCTCTGGGTATATAATATAATCATAATTCATTTCTTCTTGTAGATTATATTGAAATTTCAATATACCAGCTTTCCTTAGTCTTATGCATTTATACCTTTATAATACAACGATATGATTTACATACTTCAAACTTTAGAAGATGGGATATATTTTTTGACATATTTTTCCTCCCTAGTTACATACTTCAAAGAGTATGTCGTTGTTATATGATTACAACAACATGTTATCTCATTATTACACACTTAATCACTTGCCATTAATCATCATAAGTATATGTGAACAACATTCATATTTGGTTATTTATCTCGTAGGTTCACTTTATTTTATTTAGATTGTATTATTGATTCACTGCTCATTATTCCCTAATGACATCTAGAAGCATTTAAATCATCCATGTTTAATACCATCTACTAACGATATTTACTATTTGATAATCAAGTTTATGATTGTAAATATAATTTAATAAATTTTGCATACACTCAATATCAGTTCATAAAGAACTCGCATTTACAAAAACTAGCACAATAACAAGGTCGTAAAATCAATCTTACAAAGTTATTTCATCAATTGGTAACCTTCATTGTAATACTTATTACATAGCTAAAATATCCGACTTTAAAGATAGTACATTTACACATTAGATCAATAGTCCTTGCTACATATCAATCACTAGGAGATTCTTTATCTTTTAAATCAAAAGAAAAAACATTCCTTTATTTCTCAATAGTAAGCACAATAAATTCATGCAAGTCATATTATCTCGCATTTAATCATCTCGAAAAAATCATTTCGAACTTGCTTGGTTAAAACATGGTCGATCTACATTTATTGGCATGAAAAGTCCTCTTTCCCGCATAACATCTTCTTTCATTTAGTATTTTTAATAATGAAATGATGTAATGACTAAAATCATATAACAACATAATAACCCTCAAAATCAAATAACATCTATTAAAGATAATTTACTTTGCATCCTTAAAGAAATGATCATTTTCTTTAATTCTTAATGAATTCAATAAAATTACTCAAGGGAGATTACATATCAATTTGCAATAATATCCTAAGTTTCTTAACAATATCGTATTATATAATTTATATGTAACTTATATTAACATTGAATGTAATATAATAAATCATCTTATATCTATACTACCTTGAAGTCTCACATTCTTCTCTCGAGGATAAAATGAAGATGTTTCTTATGGGTAGACTTTACAAAAGAAACCGAATTGCCTTATATCTACCAAACCTCCAAATATTAGAATAATATAGTCACATACTCAGACCAATCATATTTTAACAAATTCACATAAGTCTGAATTCTACACACTTTGAACTTCACATGATAACCCATTATAACCCAATTTGTTGATATCCTCGGTAAGGAATATTCAAAGATTCAACAAAATTAAGGTAACATATTTTTTACCTCAAATTTTTTTGTAGAAAATCATAAATCTCAAAAGGTTCCTTAATCTACTCAAATACTAAACCATACATAACGGATAAAACCAATGAAAACCCATAAACACATAAAGACCAAATTTTTTCCTCATTAACAAAATGACACCAACTAGAATAGAAAGTTGAAATATTAAGGTACAAAGTTCTAAGAGCTCGCTTAAGTAGTGCAGAGAAATATTACAAACCCATCCATTATAGGTGGGGTTTTAAGTCACCATAATAGAACTAATATATCCAACCTCTCCTGTTGCAATTCATAGTTTTTAAGGTAAATTTATATTTACCTTAAACAAATCAAACCCCTAGATTCTTGAATCCACCTACTCGAAAGCATAGTCCAAATAATGCAAGGGAGGTACCAATGACACCAACTAAAAACAATAATAATTCTACAGATTCAATCGTATACCTAGAGGTAACATCCATTCATAATTATTTAGATAACTAATATTATTTAATATAAATTAATGACCAACCCATCATAAAACCATGGATTTACCCACGAAACAATAACTAAACTAGAAGTAGCTTAATCAAAAACCATGATCCATGAGGAAAGGATTTCACCCAATAAAACTAGAAGAGTTTTTCCTTTCCTATCATAAGGATTCAAACAAGGAATTGTTTGATAAAATAGACTATACAATACTAAGGACTTCACATATCCTTCATAAAAAGATGAAGTAGACCCAAAAACCAAATTGGGTTTATAAAATAAACAATCCTTACCGAAATGAATACCATGGAACAAAAATAACAAATCCATAAGCTATAGGAATATGCCCATATTCAAGTTAGAAGATTTAAAATATTTCAATCATAGAATCCCATAGTTATTGGGTAATATGAATATTACAAGCCATACAAACTTTAAATATTTTATATGTATTCGTCCATTAAAATATCATGTCTCCAACGATTCATATGGGGCTTTATAACTTTCCAAAATGAGTTCATACCTAGATTCAAATAATTAACAAAAATAAAGTGCCATGAATCTTCCTAGAAACCCAAATTTTAAAAATGGGTAACCCCAAATAACAAATAAGAAAAGAAACCCGCATAAGGTTTTTACTTATTCATTCGAAAATAACAGAACAAAACAATTCCAATCATTTTAGTAATCCCTTCAAATAAATATTCATGCACAACAATACCTTCATAGATAAAACCCTACCAAAATCAATCACAACTGAAAACCCAACTCTACAAGATTGAAAAACTAAAACCACTACATATATTTATCACTTATGCGAATATGAAATGGAGTAAATAGTGAATGGAGAAAAGAAATGATTCATGCCTAAGTCTGTATTCCCAAATACTTCTCCTTCTATCTATGAGCATGTAATTTTTTTGCAAAAATTTGAGCCCTCTATAACAAGAACTCGCCCATTTTTAAAATAAGCCTCAAGATGTATGTATTACGTTAAAACAATTTTTATTTCCTTAACCATGGCCTCAAATATTAATATTAAAAATTTTAAAAATAAACATGCATAGATCTTGTAAACTGGAGTTTGAAACTCTCATAAAAATAACCAGTCCAACTTAAAGATAATTGGAACTCTTCCACATCATGCAGAGCTTAAATAGCTCTAAACAATGAATCAAGAAAAATGGAACTCAACTCGAAGGAATGATATGTTGTTGGGGAAGATTCAAGTTCTTCAACAAATTAGTACCATATATTAAATGCTTCCAACCAAACTCGGTTATGTTGTGGCTTCCTTAGAAATTTGTGCAGATTGATCATGTATGGCGGAGAGTAATACAATCGGTCGATATTTTATTAAACAACTTCTCATTAGAATCTTTGCATGGACATTCCATTAAGCTATAACATGATCGATTAATTCAACCCCTTTCCTATTTTCATTGTCAACAAACAATATTCATACAATTTTATTCAATAATATGCCATGAGGTAAATATAATACCTATCAACTTAGTGTCTATAAGTGATTAGCAAATATAATTTATTTACATTAAGAATTCAAAATAATAAGCTACTAAGTTACATAACTATTGTCAAATCCCATTGAAATCATCATCCTAAGCTTGGTCCATATACTCTTCTTATGCACATTCACATATTTTATCAATTTTGGCTTAATGGTTAATCCTAACATTAGCCATTAAGGTTAGCTTATTACCTAACTTTATTCATATCTCACACACATTTTAATATACATGAACATATTACCAATTCTCTTATAGTTTCAATAATTATATGCTAATCACATAATCAAATACTTAGGTGCATATACATAAGACAACCATGATCCACTTTTTTCGTAGCATGGATAACTTGTCCTCATACACGATCAATTTGATATTGTTTATATAGTGCAACAATATACCGATGCAAAGTTAGGACTTAGCAACAACCAAACAATTTTATCAATCTTATTTGAATCTTAAAGATATTATTATCAATATAAAATTGTTACACAAGCATGTTCAACAATTAGTATGCTAATCCCATTATTATAAGGACACTTTAGCAATGGAACTAAATTAAGGTTATGATCCATAGGATTTAGGCACAAAGCATAAGTAATTCGTCAATCGGTCAATACTCCATTGCAACAAGGTAAACAACTCACAACATACAACATAGCATGGTGATCAATCATATTTACTACAGATACAAAGACCAAAAAAACATCGACATGTCATAAATGTTGAGTGTAATGTTTTTGATAAATGATAATCATTATTGTGGGGTTGCACATGCAACTACAAGTATGTGTGCATGTCCTTTAAAATTTATGCACACACACGTTTGGTTGCATAAAAAGTCCACAAAAGAGTTTATCCCTTGATTCACGTGACCCACTTATCATTTATGACCCATCTATTTTAATGAGCCGTATATAAATTGCGAGGTGTGACATATTTCCTCCTTAATGAATCATCGACCTGATGATTTTCACTCATTAACACAATCAGAATAATTAAACAAATAGTTATATCTAACAACAAAGGAAAACAATAAACATTATTATCCAAAATCCTATAACTTTCCAAGTGTGAATTCAATTTTATTAGCTTTAACAACCTTTCAACCAAGAAGAAATGTCACATAGTCGAATTTATGACATAAATGTTTCCATCGTAACAAGTAAAAATATGTTATATTACTTAATAGATAACACCGATAGTAAAAGAAAGCCATATATCATAGAAAAAAAAAGGAAAACATTGATTTTAATCTCCCAAAAGTCTTCTAAAGCTATTTTGTTTCATTACTCACTAGTTATATTTTTAATTTCTCTTAGCGATGTTCCATTCTACATTTGGTTTAATCAAATTACACCCATGGTTTTCACCTTTTAGATATCTTAATCATTTATTTAAGGTCAATGATTACTCTAATCATCCAAATTGTTTCTTTCTTTTCCCTTTAGGCTTATTATTTTCACATTCTTTTAGGTATTTGTTTGTCCTTCGTACCTAATAATAATTATATATATATGATGATGATGATGAATCATAATTCCAAATGCATTTAAATATAATTCAAATTTTGTGAAGATGATAAGCACCATCATTGTTATGTTGATTGAAAGGTCTGAAATTTAAATAATTTTCTTCCCATACTACAAATAAAAATCAGTTTTCTAAATTAGTTGTCAGCTAATAATTAGGTACAAAAACTCCATCCTACTTATCATTGTACTATACAAACACCAGGGATTTCTTCAATGCTTTCCCAACATCTTGTTAGGGATATTTGTTCCTTTTCTTGGTTGTTTGTCCTTGTAGCATGCATCATCAACCGCTACTTTTTCATCTTCTTCAAAGTGAATTGGTTGGCTTAATGATCACTCCCACATGTGAAACATACTACAATAGATCTCTTTTGACCATGTCCAATCTTCTCAAGTGTAACATGATTCTGATTTTTGTTCTTGCTGGTAATTACAACAAACTTTTCTCGCTTTTTTATTCTTGATAATACATATTTTTTTGTTATGTTTCTTCCACCATATTTTCTTAGCATTCCTTGGTGAAGAAGAGTTAATGTTCTTATGATTCTTCTCCTTTTTATGAGTGGAAATGTCTCTCAAATTCAGTTTTATCCTAGTGGCTTTTCTAAATATCATTCCCACAGAATAAAATCCATATTCATCCAATGTTTCTCCCAATTTTGGGTTTAATTCATCTTTGGATTTGTAAATCTGAAATCTGTCATCATTAGTCAATATTAATCACCATGTCTTAAGCCCTTTAATAACTCATTTCTAACTCAAAATTCCGTGAGTAATCTCATAGATCATCAATCTCAATGTTGCATTGATAGACATAGATTTACAATTTATCTTCATATGCAAAGGATAAATTAGATTTCTAATTCTATTTATCAAATCACTAGATACAAAGAACTCAGTTATACTAGTATGAAATTAAAAAAACATGAATACATACTCAAATTTCTTGACATCACGTTGTAAAACCTTGTTCCTTCATCTTAGCTTATTAGTCAATACCGCAACGTCATTTTGTATCTTGATGGAAATCACAACAAGACTTTCTAATTGAACTTCTTATTGAAATCTACATTTTTGCCACATTGATTCCACCACTTTTCCTAATGTTGCAGGTGGATAAGAGCTAATGCTCTTATATACTTTTTTTCTTTTCGAGTAATAATTTATTACAGATCTCATTCTATCCTGATTGGCCTTTCAAATCACTGCTGCTACAGCAAATAGTCCTCTTCTATCTACTTCAAATACCCTTTGTGGGTTTTTATTTCATGTTGGATTCAATTTCAAAAATTTCCAACATGATAGTTCAAAAATCAAGCAAGCCACTGCTGATTTTTATCAATCAAATCAAGTTGTTTATGTGGTTGATCATGTTCACAATTTACCGCTACTTCCAACATCCTTTTGGCTTCATGTGTCACGAAATACATCATTATTGTGTTATCTAACTTATTTACCATCGAAACTGAAGCATAATTTGGTCTAGTTCATTATCCATGGTTCATCCTTCATAATTTATTTTTCTGAGTTTTCAAATTATTATATTTGGTTAGCCTACAAACTCAATAGGTTCAAGATCTACAACCTTCAACTCTGATACTAAAATGTAACAACCTCATTATTACACTTCTCAACTAGAATATTTTTTTATTTCCTTTACATTAACTTCATGCTTCCTTTCCCATGGGGCTTGGGTGTAATGGTTAAGTTGGATGGTTATTTCTGAACCCACCCAAGTTCAATCCCCACGAAGACATGATCCCCGTTAGGTGTGGTAGTTTATGGTTGCAGGAAGTGCATGTTAGCCTCTTGCCAAAGGCTCTTGGTTCACATGTTGATCATCGAGGATGCTAGTCCGTCATGATGTGGCTCGTGGAGGAGCTTTACATTATAATAATTTTTATTGAGCCTCGATTTATGAGGGAATAGAACCCTCAACCCACTTTAATGATAAATAAACTTCATGCTTCCTTGATTTAAATACCCATCATTTAAGTCAAACATAAATCTTAAATTCAATCCATCTGATAACAATCATAAACTCTTTCCAACTGCATGAGTCAGTTAGTAACCATCCCATCATAGATTACTCTTTACAACTATGTATACAAGGTATATTATTGGTTTCCTCTTTCAGACATTGCTAATCAAGTGATGATTACTAGTTTTATATGTACAAAGCCTTTAATTAAATCCCATCTAGTATCCCTACACATTAGATCTTGGTGAAATAAAGACAATATAATCAACAACTTACACTACTTTGATCAAAGTTTTAGATATATGTATGTCATGCTCGGTTCGTGATGACACACTCATCATTAGGAACTTGTCATATCACCTAATCACTTTGTTTAGTTATATGGATTCTTTTCCATTTCTTAAATCATTAAGTTCATAGTGAATAATTTAAGCTTTCATTAATGTTTATTCTTATTTACTAGGTTGAATCATTCTATAAGATAGACAATTACATTCATACCCTATCCTAGTGATCTAAAAGTTCCTCTGTAACTCATTTCATATCGTCATGATTTGTCCATTAGATGAATTATTTTTACATACCGTAACTCATTCCATACCATCATGTGATTTCATGTTGATGTTATTAAAAGACAACATCTTGTTCATATCATATAACTAGTTATGGAATCCTAGATATCTTAGTCTACACATAACACTTAAGACATATATTAACACTAAGTCTATTATTAATAATTATTTCTTGTTACCATTCATAAGAAATCCTTTAATAATAAGTTCAACTACTGAATCTACATGTATCATGGTTTGAAAAATGTGTCCCATGAATCTTGAAAGTACCACCTAAGGTTTCCTCTAGGGAAGGTTTCACTCACAAAATGACTTGTGTCATTATGCATTTGATACCTTTCCCATAGCCATCCTTGGCTAGTATGGTCAAGGTTACTATGACACGATGTCACTCCGTGAACCCTATACTTCACAACTAAATTAGATTTATCAAACAACATCATTAATATTATTAATAATTACTTAATCTTTATGTGTTTAAATATGACAGTTAAGTACACTAGTACTACATAACACATTGTCATCGTACTATCGTACTTTGTTTCATAATTCCATAACCTTACCATACTATTCAAATCGATCATAGTATGATGTTACTAAAAATATGAAGATTGTTGCTATTAGAGAACAACACCATATGATATAGTGTTATAACTTTAATACCAATATCAATCATTTATCAAGTAAATAATATACTCATAATTCATTCCTACTTCTAGATTATATTGAAATCTCAATGTACCATCCTTCCTTAGTCTTATACATGTAGACCTTAATAAGACAACGATATGATTTACTTACTTCAAACTTTAGGAGATGGGATATATTTTTGACATATTTGTCCCCCTTGTTACAAAAAAATGATAAAAAGACCGAGAAAGTACATGAGGAAGGTCGGAAGTGATGACAGAAAGCAAAGTAAAATGGTCAAAGGACATGGGTTAATTAGTAATTTCTTCACTCAAAAAACCATATGAATAGTGGTCTAAGACCAGGACTAAATATTGACTCAAAGGACATGATTTAGTGACCACATCTTCCCATTCTCTATGTTGAGTTTTTTTATACTTTATGGGATAATGAGAAACCTTATATTCTTATTCACTTTTGAGGATAATGGGAGGATTCACATTCTTTGTGTTGATTATTTTTATAATTTGAGGGATGATGAGAGACATTAAATTTTTCTCAATATCCTTTTTAAGAATGATTCACTTTTAGGGAGAATAAAAGGCATCCTAATCTCCATCTTGATTTTTTTTTACTTTGACGGATAATGAGAGGTATTCCAATAAGAGGCCCCCACTATCCATTTTTATAATTCTCACTTTCAAGGAAAATGGGAGGCCTCCCATTATCCATCTTCATTACTTTTTTTGTGAGGTATTATGTCTCATTATCCTTGTAGATTTTTCATTACTTTGAGAGAATTATGTCTTTTTATATCTCTTGTGAATGATTATTTGAACTATTTTTTCACTCTAAGTGTGAATGAGAGGCCCCAAATATAATTTTTCAGAAATTATTACTTCTAGGGGGATTGGGAGTTGAAATATACTCCATCTTGATTTTTTTTTAGTTTTATGGATGATAAGAGGATTTCAAATGAGAGGCCACAAATATCCCTTTTAATAATTATTCACATTTCAGGAGAATGGGAGGCTTCCCATTCTTCGTGTTGATTATTTTTATACTATGAGGGATAACAAGAGACCTTACATTGTTATTAACTATTGAGGAGAATGGGAGGCTTGCAATTCTCTATGTTTATTATTTTTATAGTTTGATGGATAATGAGAGACCTTACGTTGTTCTCAATAGCCTTTTTAGAATGGTTCACTTTTAGAGAGAATCGAGACATCGTAATTTCCATCTTGATTATTTTGTTTACTCTAGGGGATAATGATAGATCTTCCAATGAGAAGCCCCCAATATCCCTTTTAATAATTTCTTATTTTCAAGGAGAATGGGATGCCTACCATTATCTATCTTCATTTTTTAACTTTGAGGGATTATGTCTCATCATCCTTGTATTTTTTGGTTTACTTTGAGATAATGATGTATTTTTATATCTCTTGTGAATGATTGTTTTGTTTACTTTGATGGATGATAAGAGGCCTTCAAATGAGAGGCCAAGAATATCCCTTTTAAGAATTATTCAGCTTTTGAGGAGAATGAGATGCTTCCCATTCTCCGTGTTGATTTTTTTATACTTTGAGGGATAACATGATAACTTAAATTGTTATTCACTTTTGAGGACAATGGGAGGCTTACCATTATCCGTGTTGATTATTTTTATACATTGAGGGATAATGCGAGACCTTATATTTCTTTCAATATCCTTTTTAAGAATGGTTAACATCTGAATTTCCATCTTGATTATTTTGTTTACTTTGAGGGATATTGAGAGGTATTCCAATGAGAGACTCCCACTATCCCTTTTAATAATTTCTCACTTTCAAGGAGAATGGGAGACCTCCCATTATCCATCTTAATTATTTTTTTACTTTTAAGTATTATGAGATTCCTTCCATACTTCTCAAGTTTTATTTCCCACTTTGAATCAAAATATGATTCTTCCATTTTACCTCTGAAACTAGAAGATATTTTACTCTTTTCTTGACTAATTTTTTCCATTCTAATTATTGGTTGTTTTTAATTTGAAGGACAATGTAGTGTCTCTCATAATTTCAGTTGTTTTTTTGTTTACTTTGATAGAATGATTTCTCTTTGCATATCTCGTGACTCGATTGTTTGACTTATTTTTTCACTTTAAAGGGGAATGAGAGCCCCCCAAATATCCCTTTTAAGAGATTTTCACTTTTAATTATAATGTAAGTCCTACAATTATCCATATTTATTTTTTACTTTGAGAGATAATGAATGGCATTTTAATGAGTGGTTTTTTCGCTTTAGGAAAAATGAGAGGCCTAAAATTCTCCATATATTTTTTTACTTTGGGATTTAATTATATTCCTTCGAATGAGAGACCACTAATATCCATATCGAGAATTGTTCACTTTAAGAAAAATGGGACGCCTCTTATTCTCCTTATTTATGTTTATTCTATTTTCAAGGACAATAAGAGGCATTCCATTCTTATCAAGTTTATTTTCTACTCTCAAAAAATGGGGAACCCAATATAACTCTTGATCTATTTTTAATGTGAAGGAGAATTTGAGTTATCTTAATATAATTTTTTTCAGATTGTGAGGGAGAAAGGGAGGTCTCCCATTCTCCATATTGATTTTTTTACTTCAAAAATAAATGTGAGGCATCTTATTATCACTATTAATTGTTTGTTTATATTTTGGGGAGAATTTGAAATCCTCTCATTCTTTCTTTTGATGTTATCCGTCTTGTGGAAGAATGCAATGTATACCATTATCTATTTTTTTATTTTAACTTAGAGAGAATTAAATGTCTATATTTATCTTACATAAATAAATAATAATGAGGAGAATGTGAGGCCCGCCAACCTATCACGTGAATTCTCACTCATTTTACATTGATTAAGAATGACAAGCCTTCCTTATACATATAATTTGTTTTCCATTTCGATTGTATGAGTGTCCCTTTCTAAATATTTATTTGTTTTCAATGGGAGCAAGAATTTAAGGTCCATCATGCTACTTGTAGATTTTTTTTTCTTTGAGATAATAATGTACTTATGTATCTCTTTTGAGTAACTATCTAAAATAGTTTTTCACTTTAAGGGGAGTGATCGGCCCTCGTAATTCATGTTAATAATAGGTCACTTTTAGCGAGAATAAGAAGCCTTTCATTATCCATATTGATTATTTTTGTCACTTTCAGGAATAATGAGTGGCCTTAAAATGAGTGTCCCTATTATCAATATTAAGAATTGTTCATTTTTAAGAAGAATGAGAGTCTTCCCACCTACATCCTATTATTTTTTACTTTTACGTATAATAAGAGGCCTTTCATTCTTGTCAAGTTTATTTATCACTTCTGAGAAAAAATGGGAGAGATAATTTAAAACCTCTCATTCTCTTTCAAATTTGATTTTACCACATTGAGGGAGAATGGGAGGCTCGCCAACCTCCTAGGTTAATTGTCACTCATTTTGCATTTATGGAGAACGAGAGGAATCCCATTCTACATCCAATTTGTGTTCCATTTTGAGTGTATGGTCCTCCCTTTCTAAATATTGATTTGTTTTCAATGTGAAGGAGAATGTAAGGTTTATCATGCTACTTGTTGATTTTTATTTTCTTTGAGAGAATGATGTCTTTATGTATCTCTTGTGAATGATTATTTAAACTAGTTTTTCACTTCAAGGGGTAATGATAGGCCATAAATATACCTTTTAATAATTGTTAACTTTTTGGGAGAATGGGAGGCCTCCCATTCTTCATATTGATTATTTTTGACTTTGATGGATAATAAGATGCCTTACGATAAGAGGGCTCAAATATCCATTTTAATAATTGTTAACTTTAAGGGAGAATGGGAGGTTCCCATTCTCCATATTTATCATGTTTTTTACTTTAATGGATAATGAGATGCCTTATATTATTCTCATGTTTTTTTTCTAGTTTGAGTTAAAATGAGAGACTTCTATTTTACCTCTTAATTGTTTCTTCATTGTGATGGAGAATAGGATATCTCCAAATCTCCATATTGATTTTTTTTACTTTAATAGAGAATGTCAAGCCTCATATTCTCACTGTTGATTTTACCTCAACTTTTAAGGAGAATTCGAATGACTCTCATTATCCTTTCTAATGTTTTTCACCTTGAGGGAGTATGTAAGTTCTATCTTTTTCCATTTTATTTTTTAACTTAGACATAATTATAGGTGTCTATGTATCTTGTATAAATAAGAAATAATAAATAAGGAGAATTAGAGGCCTCCCATTCTTCGTTAGTCTAAAAATAAATGATGAGAGAATGAAAAATATATGGTTTTTGTAATATTGATGAAAATGAGAGGCCTCCTTTCTTCCTATCAGTTTCTATTTATTCATTTAATGTGATTAAATATTAAAATAAAAATGTAAATCAGAGAATGAAAAGTTTTTCCTTCTCACTCATTTTAAATTGAAGGAGAAAGAGAGGGGTCTCATTATACCTATTGATTATTTTTAGTTTCAAATTGAATAAAATGCCTCATGTTTTCCATTTTTATTTATTTTCACTTTTAAGAAAAATAGGAGGCATATTAATCTCCCTTAATGAAAAAGGTTTCATTCTCCCTCAAAATACAATAAATAAACAAGAAGAATAGGAAGAATCCCATTATATGTTAAAGTTAAAAATCAAAGCTGAGAGAATGAAAAACCTCTCATTGTTTCTTAACTTTGTTTTCTCACATTGAGGGAGAATGGGTGGTATGTCATTCTCCCTAATAATTGTTATTTATTCTTTCAAATTGAATAAAAAAAAATAAGAAAAGAATGAATACAAAGTGAAAAAATGGAAAATAATAAATAATGAGAATAAGAGGCCTCCCATTCTCCCTTAATGTAAAAAATAAATGTTGAGAGAATGAAAAACCTCTCATTCTCTCTTAGATATGATTTTCCCCATTAAAGAATAATGGGAGGCCTCTCATTCTCCCTATTGAATGTTATTTATTCCTTTAAAGTAAATAAAATTGAAGAACAAAAGGGTGAAAAGAGAATGAGAACTTTTTCTTTCTCTCTCAACATTTATTTTTTAGATTGAGGGAAAATGGAAGACCTCCCAATCTCCCTAATAATTATTATTTAATTTTTATGGAGAATAGAAAGGTTTATAGTTATTTGTTAACTGTGATGCATCCAAATCTCCCTCATAGTGAAAATATTTTCATTCTTCTTGAAAACAAAAATAATAAATAATTATAATGGGAGGCCTCCCATTCTCCCTCCAAGTGATAAATAAAATAATAAATCAAATGATGAGATTATCATTATTACTTAGATTTAATATTTCAACACATTGAGAGATAATGCGATTCCTATTCACCCTTAAAATAAAAAGAATAAATTAGTAAAATCAAAGGAATCCCACTCTCCTTAGATGTGAAAAAACAAATATAAAGGAGAATCCGATCTAATTTTTCACATTGAGGGAGAATGAGAAGCCTCTCATTATCACTATTGATTTTTATCAACTTTTAGAGATAATGAGAAACCGTAATGCCCCGCTCGATGTCCCCAGGTCCCGACTCGCTGACCTTGTTGCTAAGCCCGGGAGACTTGTGTGTGTGGGCTCTCATTGACCATTGTTGAACTTGTCCTTGTCTCGTGATGTTTTAGCACCTTCCTTGGCTTTCTCTCTTGAGCCATTATTGACACTCTATGTGTGGACTGTGTAATGTCCTGTTCGTTAACCTATTCGAAGGAGGACCTTATTGTCGAGCGGGTATGTCAGTCTTTGTTAGTATGATTAATAATTATTTTAAGTGGTAATAATAATAATAATAATAATAATAATAATAATAATAATAAAATAATAATAATAATAATAATAATAATAACAATATTATTACTTTAATTATCGATGGATGATAACTTCATCAGTTGATCGTCGATTAGTTATCAATTTTATTGTCGATTATCGATAAGTGATTTTATTTGTTTGGATTGGTCGCCTCGGCCCGCGTGAGAAGACGGTCTCTTGTTGTGACGCCGTGGTCGGTCCTTGTCTTGCATCCGGTTTCCAATGCCTCTGGATGGAAGGAGAGTCTTGTTCGTCTCTCTATGTTGGTCATTGTACGCAAAGGAATATTAATAATTATATTTGTAAAAAAAAAAAAAAAAAAGGAAAATTTTAAAAATAAAATAAATACGTATATGTCTTAGAAAAAATACATCAATGTAGGGAAAAACATAAGTCGAATGTCACTTTATTCAAAAAAATATATACATTATAATTTAATATGAAATAAAATCAAATAAGTAGATGGGGGCAAGAAAACTCAAAGCCTGGCATTAGGGTTTTATCCTTTTGGCATTTGGAAGGGGTGAGTTTGGGGAGGGCAGCGGCATGGTAGACTCTACAACCTATTTCAGCATCCTCCCAGCCACGCCAGACTATTCAAATGTGGGTGTTTTTTTTTGTTGCAATGCATGAGAGACAAGGAAATTTCGTCAGATGTTGTTGTTGCAAATTTCTTTGGAGGTGCCACTTCAGTGTTTAATCAAATGATAGAACGAGCCATCTCCTCGTGGAATCTATATGCTGCTATGTGTGGGAGGACGTGGATCCCTCAAGAAATAGTCACTCTGCTTCACCTTGCAACAAATAGGTTTCCAACCTAATCAGTTTACATTTGCCAACAAATCCTCAGCCTATGTCAAAAAACATGCCAGACCTGTGTGACTTCTTTCAGCGCATAAAAGATAGAAAAATTTGTCAGATGTTGAAGTTGCACACGCCTTGGCAGATGCATTTGCAAAATGTGGAAGTATAGGCAAAGCCCATGAACTGTTTGACGGAATGCCTCAAAGAAATGCGGGTTCATGGAATGCCACGATGGCAGGCTATGCATGAATGAGTTTGTTGAAAAGGCCTTGGAAACTTCCAAGAAAATGCATTGGTACGTGTAAGCTAGACTTCACAGCCTCGTTCCAGCAACCTCCCAGCCACTGTCAAAATGGGAGCTTTAGAACAGTGCATGGACGTCCATCAAAGCATTTTGGAGAAGGGAGTTTGTTTGTTTTAGTTGCAAGTGCGCCAGTAGACAAGTATGCAAATTTTGGAAGCATACACAAAGCAAAAATGGCCGAGGACCTTTGTCAGATGTTGCAGTCACAAGTGCCCTAGTAGATACATATGTAAAATGTGGAAGCATGCAAACTGTTTGATTAAATGCATGGAAGAAATGCAGTTCCAGGGACTGCAATGATAGCAGGATATGCAAAAAATGGGTATGTTAAAAAGGCACTGAACTATTTGATAGAATGCCTCAAAGAAATGTTGTCTCATGGAGTGCCATGATGGTAGCATATGCACAAAATGGATGTGTAGAAAAGGCCTGTGGTCTGTTTGGTAGAATGCCTCAAGAGATGTGGTCTTATGGAACATACCCTAACCTTGTAAGCTTCATTTTTGGTTTAATTAGCTTTCAGACATGCAGGTTCAGTGCATGAGGGTTGTAAATACTTTGATGGCATGAGTTCCTCTTGTAGTATCATGCCTAGAATTAATCATTATGTTTGCTGGTTTTTGATGAGCACATGAGAATGTGCAAAATGTGGAGGCATGCTTAAGGCATGTGAAGTGTTTGACTAAATGCCTTCAAAAATCATGGTCTAATGGTTGCAAGATTTGAGGCTATGCACAAAAGGAGGAAGATCTCATCCTACCCAAACAACAACAATAAGAAACCATTTGATCATGCTCAGCAAGTGGTGGGTCGAATCCAGAAGGTAGGAGAAATGTGATCAGAGTAGCAGAATGGTTTTCAAGTATGTAGTTACATAATTTTTGATAGATGTGTATGTTAAATGGTGGAGCTGTGGATGCTCATGATCTAGTTGATGATATGCCAAAGCAAGTTACTGAACAAAATCCCACGGTTTCGACCGACTCCACTCTCCAGGCATGGTTCTTCTTCTCTTACCTCTCATAATTCTCATGTTTTAGTTCTATTTTGCAATTAAATAGACCTTTAAATTATTAGGATTTTTAATATAGTTAAATGTCCCTTCAACTCATTGTAAAACAATAAATTGTTGTGTCGTAACTCACGCTGTCATTATAACACGTCTACCTTAAACCATAAACTATTACCCTCACTTCTAGATGATTTAGAAAACTCCTACCCATCTTGATCGTTCCAATATTGTTTTATCAACCAGACAAATTTGACTCCCCATTGATAAAGTTGACCTTCTTCCTGTTTAAAATAGTTAAATTTTGCATTTTTCGGAGACTCACTAAGTACCCTTCGTATCTCTAGAAATGAGATGTGAAGTTTCATTCGTGTACCTTGGTATACTAGGAGTTACCTTGACCTTTGGTTTGACCTGAAACGAACATATGACATCCTTTTGACACTCTTATAGGAGCCCCATTACATTGGTTTACAACAAAGAGAAAGTTGGCTTTCATTTTGGACCACCATTTGAAACTTGGAAAGAGAAATCACGTCTCGTCTTCGCAAACCTTTAGCGTTTATACTAGACAAATGCATGGAACTTTTAGTATAGGAAAGAGAAATTTTTAGGATAGTTTAGCGAAGCCATTTTATAGGCCTCTCTGGTCGCAGCTTTGATGAGGTCAAATCGACCAATTTCGCTTGCTCTCCGAGAAAACTTGTCGCCGTTTGAAAATGGTTTACTAGTTCTCATTCCCGTCGACTCTGATGAATTCTCCTTATATAGGGGAACTAGTAGGAGATGTCTCGTTGTGTGCTTCTCCATCGAACGTCAGTTATGGATGCGGTTTTCTGGGCCCTCGAGCTAACTTTTGTCATTTTACAACTGGGTGAACTACGACCAGTGGCCCCGAAAAGCTAGCCGCCAAACGCAAACCATTCTCTCTTTTTCAATTCTGTCAGCTGCTATGAATTCTTGGTATATCTGGGGACACATGGAAATTTAATCATAGTGTGCATTCTCATCGGAAGATAACTTTTGGAAGCGGTTTATTAGCCTTTGAGCCTGCTTTTTGTACGCTTTTGTAGCTAGTAAGAAAATGTAAAAGTAAAAGTTGCGGACCCTCGTAGGGTTGCCAAATCACCCTAGAAACTTTTAACACACGTAAATAATTGTTTAAAACACTATAATGAAACTTGTTGTGTGTATTAGAACGTTTGACAAAACGTTGTTTTGTCTCTCTACCCTTCCCTTTCTCTCTCCTGGGTTACAAAGTGAAGTGAAATGTAATGCAATGAATACATGTTTCTAGACCTTTTTGTTTCGATTGCAAATTGTAATTTTTTTTATCTTATGCAAATGGGAAACTGAAAAATGATAATTATGATTGATTAGGGTGGATGCCATGCCAGCGATTTATCACTGATATCATGCTCATGTGGGTTTTTCAGGATGGAAGAATGACGACGAAAAAGGTGATGTGTAATTTTAATTATTGTAATTGTAATTTTTATAGGTCATTGTAAAATGAATAACTATCTAATGTAGTCTCTTGTTACAGAAAATTTATAATTGAAATTTGTTAATACGCATGAGATGCTAGTTTTAGGGATAACTTAGGAAATGTGCATCTAATCACCGGTTCAATTTGATTCTTAGTTGTGTATGGCAAAAAGGGTTTGATTTATATATAGTAAATTGAAATTGAAGTTAATATATTGTAGTACTTTCTCAGTATTCAATAAACGATTAAATTAATTACTGGGTTATCTTCTTACCTTGCAAACATAATAAAGAGTTTTAATGGGAACACTCAACCTTAATAAAATATTCGTGCATAACTTTCCTGCATGTGTGATCCTTTTTACCATATAAGAAATTTAAGGCCGTAGAATGAACTTAAGCTTTGCACTCGATGGAACACTCTAGGTTAGGTAAATAAAACCCCTAGTTGGAGTTTACCGTCATAGTCATTATGTTTAGCATCATTGTCATGAACCCATATTTTAGGAATGTCATGGTCTAACTTTATCCTAAGTATGGGGTTTCCTTCTAGTTTTGGTAATCTCAAGAAGAATTCCCTCTCTTCAAGTCTGACACCAGGCGAGTGTTGAAGACCGCCTTAGGAGTCACCTTTTGAATCCTTGTTCGAAGGATCGACTAATGCGGCTACCTTGGTTTCTATCAAAATAACATCTTGGTATTTTCTTGAATGTGGTTTAGTATAATTATGTCCACTTGCCTTAAAATCACATGTAGTAGAGGCGTAGATCGTTAGGTGCATATTGGAATTAAACTAAACCCTAGTGGTTTTTGTATGTTAACTTGTGGGTAGAAAACTATAATTTAACTCCTTGTATGTGAAATTGAGTTGAAAGATGTTGATTTTAGAGAACCTTAGAAATTGTAATCTTGTCCCTTAATCCCTTGTTATGTCATTTTATGGCATTAAGGAATAAATAAAATTTCTTATGTGGAATCGTGAAATGCAAAGTTATGGGATCCTTGTGAACATAGATCACTTGTGTTCATGTGTAGTTTATTATTCTCCTAGCCATGTACTTCTTTAAGATGTCAGACAAGTTCTTTCGTATCTCTTTTGTTTTGAGACGATGCTAAGAACGAGACCTTAGTGCGATATAAGAGCATATCATATAATGCTGCACACGAGATTGGAGATTAGGACTAAGGTCAATCTTGGAGTCCTTATAACTTAATTAAACTTTTTCATGTGTTACAAAGAATATAAATTACCTTGGTGTGACCAAACGTCGAGAAAACAAAAGATATACATATAAAAATCAAATTTGGAATTCAACAAATTATTGAACTATAATAATAATGGTAGCGAAATAACTATTCCGTGATCGATGGATGTTCTTGGGGAAAATCTATTTCAATCTATGTCTTCCTTAATCCCAAGATTTCATCCTGACATCACGTTAGGTTCACTTGTGTAACAAGGTTAAATTCTAAACTTTGAATAAGCATTTTGGGAAGCCTAATCTTAACATAAGAATGAGAGAGTTAGAATTTTGTATAGAATTTGAAATATGGAAAATACTTATGTAAGTTATGAAGATTTGTCATAAGGGTAAAGAGCAAATCAAATGGTTGAACAATAAGTGAAAGGTGAAACAAATTTTCGAACATGTAGGTGGAAAAAGGGAGGAAATTTTTCTTACATAATAATGTTATTGGATGTTTAACGTACTCTAGAGGTAACCATGGAAATGTTGTGTTGTGGGTTGTCAATCCTTGAGCCCCTTTTATTGTGGTCGTGTTATTGCTAGTATTCGTTTATTGGGAAAAGTGTGGCATCGACATGCCGATGTCATCTACATGTTTCTATGTGAGTCAATGACTTATGTGTTTGTCGCATGTGAGTCGAGTTCTGTACTTGGAGCCCTTACGGTGTTGTGTGTAGTGAGCAATGTAAGACAAAAAAAAATTGTCCTGGTATTTTACTGTTGTATTTGGGTGTGTAAAATGTGGGCACTCCGAGAAACCTCACATTCTTGTTTAAAGTGAAAAAATTAAAATAATGAATGGGAGGCCTCCCATTCTCCTTCAACTTAAAAACTAATAATGAAGGAGAATGGAGGCCTCCCATTGTCCTTCATAATTATTTATTTAAATTTGAAGGAGAATGGGAGGCCTCTAATTCTCTTTCAAAATATAAATATATTAAGAGTGATAATTGGAGGTTGGAAAGCTACCCATTATGCTTCAAGGTGAAAAATAATGTTAAGATTATGTAGATGGTTAATGAGAATAAAAACATGGAATTTACTAAAATAAAGTAATACATTTAATATTTTTTTTGTATAGATTCATATTCTTTATTTATTTAATCTTAAAATGTGAATGTTGAAGTCAATATCCCATTCTTTCAACATTAAATATTCATATAAATATAACTCTAAAGTAAAACACCCACAATTTCACAATTCTAAATACTTGTTTCTCATGCATTAAATTTAAAAAAGTGGGAATTTGGAAATACTTAATTACAAAGTGAAGATAAATTCCATAATAAAAATAAAATAAACACATGATATTTTTATTTTTGAAAATAGAGAAGAAGAGAAAACAAGAATATTTGAAATTGGAAGTCATGCCAAAAGATATAGATATTTACAGTATTCTTCATTTCTTTAAACATCTTTAATCATGGTTTTTACATTATAGGTAAGTTTCATAATAAAAATAAAATCATAAGATATTTTTTAAACAGAGAAGAGAATAAATAACAATAATATTTGAAACTCTATGTGACAAAGAGAAGAAGAAAATATTTATAGGTATTCTTCTTTTTTAAAACATCTTTAATCGTATTCAAATAAATATGTAAAATGTAGAGAAATGGTACTGTAAATGTGTATTTGTATTAATATGTAGTTTTTCCTTTCTTTCTAGAAACTGAGGTGCATATAACTTTGATATATTCCACTTCGAAGATAATCTTAAATAATGTCCCGTGTAGTTGAGATGAACTTGATATTTTCTAGATTTACCTTTAGTTTTTTCTGCGATGATTTTAAAATTTTATAAATATTACCATGATCGAACATTTTTATCTTGAGATCACCTTCAAATCCTGTAGCCTCTTCCATTGATGAACATTCTATATTTATTGAGACAACTATCAAATCATGTTACTACTTCCATGATTATAACACCGCATTGGGATTTCATTATATGTACTCCTGCAAAAATCAAATTCACGAATTGATAAAAATGTTGGAATCTTTTAAAAACACTTTATTTAGTGTTGATTATTTTTTGCATGGATTTTTAAAATTCAAAATATGTGGGATGAATTTGAAAATTGAAATAGGTGGGATAGATTTTTAATAGATAATCTCTTTTTGACTCCTTTGAAAATTTGAAAATAAAAACATGTTGTGTTTAAAAATTATAATAAAAATCTTTCAAATTAAAAAAGAGGCGGGTCAAATTTGAAAATTAAAATAGGAGGGACATATATTTTATTAAAAAAAAATTAACTTTTTATCCCATCATGATTTTGAAAACAAATAATAGGTAGGATAGTTATTATTTAGTACACTTTTATGTATTTACTTGTGAATACAAAAAATGATCTACATTTGACAATTTTAATTGAAATTCAAAATGACGGGGATTGAATTTGAAAGCTAAAATTCAAAAATTGATACAAAATTTAAATAGTGGAAATAAATTCAATCTAGTTAGACCCCATTTTAATGAAAACAAATATAAACATGATGAAATAACAATTAAAAATAGGCTGATATATAAAGTGAAATAGGTCAAATATAATAATTATAAGAAGTTGAATGAATAATTCTAATATCAAAATAAATAAAGATTATTTAATGTGTGATTAAGTTATGTGTTACAAATACTTGAGTTTACATGGATCATTCTAAATGTTTTTAGTGAATATTATTTAATGTATAGTCATTTAGGTATACTTTTGAATTTAAAATGCTACATTAAAATTTTAATATTTTTGCAGTAATGTTAAATTAATATATTGTAATTGAAATTTTACATTACCTTGAAACTAGCTAGATAAAAATTGTAAAATAAAGTTCTAAATTAACTAGCCATGTTAAAGTTCCTTAGTGATGTTGAAAATAAATTAAATGTAAGGATATTATGTTCTTGATACATTAATGTTGATAATTTAACATAGTAGAATATTCATTATTTTTAATTAATATTCTAAAAGCACCTCATTATGAGGGAGAATGAGATACATCACTTTCTTCCTCTTAGTAAATTTTTTAAGTTTAAGTAGAATTAGAGGCCTTCCATTATAAGTTAACATTATTTTACTTTGGTTTGACTCGAGAGTGCGAGACATTATATTTTCCTTTCAACTTGAGGGTGAATGGGAGGCCTCCCATCCTCCATATAATGGGAGGTTGATAATTCTCACTCAAAGTTTTATTTTAAAGAATGAATTAAGACCTCTCATTCTACTATATATTAAAATATTGATTGATTTTCACATTCAAGAAGAATGAGAGGCTTCCCATACTGTGTCCCCAATGTTTATTCTCTATAATATAGAAAAGGAGTCTTGTCACTCTCTTTTTATTTATTTTAAATTGATGTAAAATCAGAGGCCTCCGATTGTAAACTTAATTTTTTTTTTTTAAATGAGGAAGGAAGGGAGAGATCCCATTACCTATCTTAATTGTTTTTACAAAGAGGTATAAATGGATGCCTTCCATTCTCTATCTCGATTGAATTTTTTTTAAAGGAAAAATATAATAAGAGATTAAGAATGAGAGATCTCCCATCTATCTTAAATGATTTATAATTTGAGGTAGATTGGGAGGCCTCCCATTTTCCCTCTTGTTTTTTTATTGAGATGGAGATTTATTTTTATTTTGAGGAAGAAAGGGAGTCTTCCATTTCTAACTCATAATTATTTTTGAATATGAGTGAGATTGGGAGACCTCCCATTCTACCTCTTCATTATTTTCTACACCAAGGATACAACATATTATTAGAATAGAATGGTAGGTTTTGATTTTGTAAAAAAATTGGTTTATAATATTAGGAAGAATAAGAGGGCTCTCATTTCACCTCTTGATTATAAATTTTCTTTTAGGGAGAAACATTGTATTTTCAACATTGACGAACAAACGTTATTTGTTCAACATTGAGAGAGAAAGGGATACATTCCATTGTCTAAGAAAGGGATACATCCCATTGTCCCTCTCAATTATTTTTAGATATGTGTGAGAATGGAAGACCTCCCATTCTCTATCTTTATCGATCTCCCTCTTGAATATGTTTTGATATGAGTGAGAATGGGAGACCTCCCATTCTCCCTCTCAATTTTTTACTTTGATATTGAATGTTATTATTGGAAATGATTTGTAGAGCCACCATTCCATGAAATACATTATCATAATAGAATGGTAAGCGTCAAATAAAATATAAAATTGTTTTATAATTTTAGGGATATTGTGAGGCCTACCATTTACTAATCTTATTGTAATTTTATTTTTAAGGATAAAAAAATATTATTTGCATGTTGAGGTAGAAAGGGATTTCTCCCTTTCTACCTCATTATAATTTTTCAAAATGAGTGAGAATGCAAGACCTCCCATTCTCCCTCTTTATTACTTTTTACTATGAGGTTGAAAAATATTACTAGAATATAATGGTAATCCTACCATTCCATAAAAAAAATGTTTATAATTTTAGGGGGATTGGGAGGATAATTTTTTCCCCTTGAAAACTATTATTGGAAGAGAATGATAGGTATTTTTGAAAATGAGTTAGAATTGGTGACCTCATAATATCCTTGTTTATTATATTTTTCTTATATGGCTGAAAATGATTATTAGAAGAGAATGATAGACCTTTCATTTCATAAAACATATTATATAAGAGAATGGAAGGCTTTCCATTCCATGAAAATTTGTATAAAATTTTAGAGAGATTGAGATTAGTATCATTTTACCTCTTGAATGTAGTTTTAATTTTAGGAGAAAGAGAGGTTTTTTTTTTTTTTACCGCGTATTTTTTTTCAATATTTGTAAGAATGGGTGACCTCCCATTCTCCCTTTTAATCATTTATTCACTCTTACGTTAAAAACTATTTTTCGAACAAAATGGTATTCCTCGAATTCTAAGATTTTTTTAATTTCAGGAAGATTGGAAGGCCTCCTTTTAAATTTTTTATTGTAATTTTATTTTGAGTGAGAAGGGATACGTTCCTTTCTACATCATAATATTTTTCAATATTAGTAAGAATGGGAGAACTCCAATTCTCCCTCTTGATTGTTTTTGTAATCTATGGTTGAAAAATATTACTTGGAAGTTTACATGAAATATATTATCATAAAATAATGGTAGTCTTCACATACAATGGAAAATTTATTTAGAAACTTAGGCAAATTAATAGACTTCTCATTTACCCTCTTGATTGATATTTTACTTTAAGAGAGAAAAACATATTTTAAATTTGAGGGAGAAAGGAAGGCCTCCTTTCTACCTCATAATTAGTTTTGAATATGAGGGAGAATGAGAGACATAACATTCTCCCTTTGGTTATTGGTGAGTTACATAATATGAGAAAGAATGAGAGACATAATATCGGGAGAATGAGAGACATAACTCAAGGTCTTGGGCTATTGGTGAGTTACAAGTAGTTTGTAATCATCAACCCAAGTTCCATTCTTATTGAGTTCATTGGAAGCTTTCAATCGGTGGCCATGGGGAGAGGTAGGGATCAAAATTTTCCATATGGACCAAGCGTAACATAGCAGGTACTATGAATGCAGATTAATCGAGAGGACATTAAGGACCAAAGCCCACCCCCATGTCCCACTTAGAGAAATTTCTCCTCCAAAACTCCAGTTCATAGCTCATTATATAAAAAGTAGTTACCACACAAAGTTTTCCAAGATGATGGTTCATTTCATTACCCTTGAAGGTAAGTATATCATGGTTCCCATAAAGAATTTGATCTTTTTAAACCATTTTGTTAGGAAAATTCTATTCTGGTTCCCACATTATATTCTAAACTCCATGGAACACTCCATCCTTGAGTATCAAAACCATACCCGTGCCATTACCCTCCACCGGGCTTTAATCTTCCTCCTTCACATTCACTCCCTTACACATCACCCTGTCATACTTGCTTACTCTCCTATCATTCCACCCACTCAAGACTCCTCAACCTCATTACTACCGTCATCCCCACCACTATCCGAAGAAAGAGAAAATCAAAACCAAAACCAAAAACCCTCATTTTCTAAAACACACCATTCTCCCTCCAGGAGAGTCCTTCGAAGTAGTAAGGACATGGAAACTACACAGAATCTCTTACACATCAGCACCACATGACACAACAATACTACTCAAGAGGAGGAGGATCTTATAAAGAGAATTGAAAACATGGAAAAAGAGTTGGAAAGTCTTAAAAATGACTTGCATCATCCGACTAAGAAAGAGCGCAAAAGGAAATTGAACGATGATGCTTGAATTGGTGAAAAAATCAATGAAATCTACAAGAAGTTGAATTCCCTTGATAACAAATTAGGGAATTATAAGGATAGACATGATCATAACATTTCAGTTTTTAGAGCTATTTGTGAATTCTTGGAATAACAGGTCAGAAGTATTAGCATGCTCAATGGTATCTATGAAACTATTTGGGGCAATCGTTGAAAGGGGTCATGTCCTTTCTCAACTGGATGCCAATGATCCTACACATGTCACTACCCTGGATCTCTTTACCTCATTGTAGAATGTTAAGTCAAGAATTGATAGGGCTTCTAAGAAGTAATCTATTGTGGAGTTGTCTTGATGTTGTTTTGATGTTGTTCTGTTGTTGTTTACTTGCTGATTTTTGTAGTTTTATACCTATCTTGTCTCCATTTTGTAGTTCCTTTTTTACTATAGCTAGGATTCTTGTAATATCTAGATTTTGATCCATTTTTGCTATTTCCTCCTATATATCTAGCTCTTGAGACTTTTGTAATAGGGTATAGTCCCTTCAAAACTATTTTCCAATAATAAAAAAACATTCTCCCTTTAGATTTTTTTATTATTACGAGGTTAAATTTAATTATTGGAAGAGAAATACTTAATGGTTAGGCCTCCCATTCCATAAACCACATTCATAGAACATTTTATATATAATTTTACATTAAGGGAAAAATAAATTTTCCAACTCGAGAGGTGAAAGGAGACCTCCTTTATACAATATATTAATTTTTCAATATGAGTGAGAATGTGAGACCTTCCATTATCTCTCTCTATTATTGGTTTACTATGATGTTGAAAAATATTATTTGAAGATAATGGTAGTCCTCTAATTAACTTTAAAATATTATGGAAGGGAATGGTATTTATTTTATGGAGATATTGAGGTCTCCTTTTTCCCTCTTGAATATGATTTTATTTTGACGAAGAAGAAATATTATTTCCATTTTGAGGCAAAAAGATACACCATCCTTTTACCATAAAACTATTTTTCAATATGAAATATAATGGGAGACCTCCCATTCTCCTTGTAATGCCTCTTCCTTATTTTTTATCCTTGATCACTTCCATAATTAAAATAGTAGCGTTGATAGGTGATTTTCATTTTCAAGATGATTACGCTTTAAGACTGAATAATCATGTTGTTTTAGCTGATATTCATATCTTCTAAAAATTGGATAACTTCATATCATGAAAATTCTGAATTTATTAATGAAGTATTATTATACTTTTTGTGTTGAATTTTTTACTGTATTCTGCATGTGGATGAAGGAAATAAATTCATTTAAAGGGTTCATTTCCTAGCTTACAATACTAAACTTGTTTTTCAGTCTGATGATTGCAAAGTCCAGGATTAATCACCTTGGATCAATTGTAGTGATCCAAGGCATGTTTGGTATTATTTGATAGTTAGAACATATTGAATGAGTTTGTCTGAATATCTAATTTCTGCACCCAAGCTTGCATTCGCAATAATCGGGCATCCTGTAGCATCTTTTGGGCTCCGCCTTCATGGTGATCTATTAGCCATTTTGATGAACTATGGAAGGTAACATTCTTTGATTAATTAATTGACCTAATTAATCTAATTGTTTTTATAAACTTATCCTATCCTAAACCTATGCTAAGGTGATTATTTTAATTGTTGATTAAATCCTAATAGGATACTATCCTAAGTTTTGAACACTAATTAATCCTAAGCTATATGGAACTATGCCTAAGATCCTAAAATAAGGTTTCTAACCTATTATTAAGGGGACCTAACCTATTGGACATCGACCTAACATAAGGAAGTGGGGGTTGGAATTGTTGGAATTTTGATTTGAATGGTGGTGGCACCATTCCAAAGGCATCGATAGTTTTAAATGTGGCATTTAAAGTTAAGTACTGCCAAACTTGGCCAAGGTTTGGAGGAAGGTGGAAGGTTGCCAAGCTGGAAACTCTGTTATTTTGATGGAATGAATTTTTGAACTGATAGTTGTAAATAACAAAGGATAAGTTTGGGTGGGAGTTTTAGGAGTGACTATGACACTCATGTTTGCATTTATTATCCTTGACTCAAACAAAAACTTCTTGGGAATAGTAAGGAGGTTGGAGGAAAAATAAATAGTTTTATTTTTATTGTTTCATTTGTTTTTTTGAGCCTTTGAGATCTGCATGTTGTTTTCCATTTTTGAACCTTCAATTTGAATCAGTTTCATGAATGATTTTACCCTTACATGGTGGAAATAATGGCAAAATATGAGCATGGAAGCTATAAGAAGATAGAGGGAAAAGTTTCAATGGATTTTTTTGCGTTATTTATAGATTACTTATTGTGGGAGTTTTTCATGAAGGATTGAGGCAAGGAAAGGAAGACAGGAGCACTACCAAGCATGATAGGCCCTATCTCTTTATAATCTCTTTCTTTTATTTAATATTTTCATAAAATGATCACTGCTCTTTATGAAAATGTTTCTGCATGTTTTCCCCGTGTGAATTATTGCTCGTTCTTTCTTCTATGTGTTTTATTTTTACTTAATTTCTTGGATTGATTATTTCTATGAAATAATGGCTTTTTATCGAATATGAGTTTCATATATAGTTGGAAAATGGAAGTAATTCCTTATTAACAAACTGGATTTTGAATAAAGTATATGGGAAATTTTTCGATGAATGGAACAATGTCTCAGTATTGGAATTTTCTTCGATGTTGATCTGTCATTTTGGTTTATTTATCTTTTATTTTGGCTGACTCATCCATGTATGACTATTGGGATTTTAATTTCAGTTCATAATCCTCATCAGCTTAAGTTTGTACTAAAAATGTGATCTTCTGATTGGTTTTATTTTGAGAACTGGTTTTGACCCATTCTGGGTATTCTCGTAGGTTACTTTTGATGACTTTAAGTGCATGTTGTATTGGAAAAATATGCGGCATTTTTCCTTGACTTTTTTATTTTATATCGTATTTTAATTTACCACTCATGGGTGGTACTTTTGGGAAACATGGACTGGTAACATTTTCGTCCTTATCTCTTTTCTAGGTTTTATCTTCTTTCTCTATTTATCCTTCATGGGTTGGCTTAAGATTATGGAACTTTTTTGTTTATGTTTGGAGATGACCCTGGGTTATAATACTCTCTAGATGGGTTCATTTTCTTAGTTTTATGTTTTAGTGATGATCCGTAAGCTACTAAGTGTCAAGTTTTGGTATTTTGTTTTGGTTTCAAATCTTGTACATTTTTGGAGTTTATTGATTGGAATCACCCTTGTTTTCTTGAAAATGATTTCTTGTTACATTAGGTGTTTGATTCTATGAGACTTTTCCGCGAGACTACTCTCACATCTTGGGATTGTTAATCACATCTTAGCAATCTATGGATGATTTTTTTATTTCTCTCAAAAATAATGAGTGGTATGAGTTTTATTTGTTCATTGTTAAGAATAATTCATTACTTAAATTTGGCACTTGGTCATTTTTCATAAGATAGTGCTCTGCATTGTTTTTGGTTCTTGAAACATTTTGTTTTCATTCTCCTTTAATTTTTCGATGGAGGACATTGTGAATTTAGGAATTAAATGTTGATGTTAAAAAAGTTGTGTAACGACTTTCTCCTTGTACCGATATAATAACATGTTTTAAAATCTAGTTTGTGTTAACAACAAATTATTCTGAAACATTATTTCATGTGAGTTTTTAACCTTAAAATATTGTTCATTTAGTTTATAGAATATGTAGTGGTTCGATTACGTGTTATTGAGATTATTCTTTTCCAAGTAACCTCTTGGTTAGAGCTAGGAAATTTGTTGGCGGGGTTGTTAAGACAACTCGATGTCCATGCTTTGGTATTTTGATTTTATATCAATCATTTTTAGTTTTTAGATGAAAGTTATTTCTTTCATTGGAACAATATTATACTCTTATCTAAAATTTGTGTTTCTAGATCCCTTCCTTTTTGTTTGATTTATTGGGAACTAACTATGTTTTAAGTGGAGCTTGTTTGGTGAATTAATTGGAAACTAATGTACACAAATCATGACTTGAATTAGTTATTTTCTTAATTAGTTGCAGTTGAATGTTATCATGTTGAAATGATTATCATTACTATGACTTGGATAGAATTAAATTATAATGAAATGTTTAACTTCTTATATGGGAAATTGATTTTTAATTAATTTATTGACTTCTTGTCTATTATGACATTGTGGCTTTTTGGGAAGTTTATTTAATTGTTCTTATTTTATGTACTCATAACCTTTTCGTAAATAGCAGGGTTCATTTTACGAAGTAATTAGATAAAATTATAATTTTTAAAAGTTATAACGTTTATCATGCTCAGTTCTTGTGAACTGACCCATGCTTACAATTTTGCAGATGGATTTCATAAAAAGTGAAAGGAGAAAGATTTATAAAAATCAGCATTTATTTTATTAATGAAATCATTTTATTCATCTAGATGTATTATGTATTGAGATTCTCCTGAAATGAATTTGTTCGAAAAACTTAAGATGTATTAAAAATGTATTCTATAACGATGAAAGACATTCATATGAACTTATGGAATATTAATTAGTTGAGAGTAAAGTGACTTATCTATTTTTATATGTGAATTGTCGTAAAGGTGGTTGATGATTGTTTATTTATTCTAAAGTCTTATATGAATTATATTTGTTTAATATTACTAAATTAGTAATATGCATGCATTTATTTTATTGATGTACTTAAAATTTAACAAGCATAGCCTAATGGAATCTAAGGTATAGATTAATGCTTGAATAAGGGACTGTTTATTTATATATATAATTCTGGTGCAGTTCATTTTGGGAAATGATATAACTAAGATGACTATGAATGTTATATTCTCTTCTAGGGAAAAGGGAGAAAGGTAGTTATAAGGATGAATGTGTCAATATTTTATGAACCTAAACCTTATGTTTTCTGATTTCATTATTAGGACTATATTCCTTAATAAGAAAGAAAAAGGATACTTCCTTTTATCATTAAATCATAACTATGTATGTTATATAGTTGAGTATTTAAGTTTAAATCAGAAGGGATGATTGGTTGTATGCTCTTATTAGAAAACAACAGATGGAAGTGGGAAAGCTTAAAAGAATTAATATGATGGATTTAGGTAAAATGATATAACTAAGTCTAATGTATAAGCTTTCATTTAGGATTGTTTACAATGTTAACTGTAGTAAGAAAACTTAATGGTTTTAATTACTTTTAATGAATTTAGATATATCGATAAAGGATATAATGGTTAAGATTGAAGTTTTCATATGTGTGAAAGTAGATTGTATCCATACACTTTGAATTGGTGTAAAAGTACCTTTCGAGATCCTTCTTTGGATCATTTATGCTTAGTGAGCCTTTAGGTGTGTTGTTTAATGATAAATTAAACAAGATAACAAATTGAAGGGTTAATAATATAATGTTATTAAGTATGTTATTTTAGTTAAAGGAACCTAGTAGGTTGTTGCAATATGGGATCTGCAATAGAGTACCCTCATAATGACGGGATTCATTACGAGGATATTGTGATGTAACCAGCTATGCTCCAACACCCCACTTAGTTCAATTAACTTGATTAACATAAGTGGAAATTCAGATCATAGTTCTACTCTAAACGGAGATAGACACATGGACTAGTGTAGTGGTTAAATCATGTTGACTTTGGGCATCTTAACACACCCAATCAACAAAATTCGATTGATTATGTGTATGTATCCTTATTCATTATGAGTAGAATTCCACATTAGTGCATGTAAGTTTCCCTTGTTTAATGTGAAACTTTGACTCGGTTTTGGTTGACAATATTCAAGGAAGAAAAATCTAGATAATAGTATGAGTGTGGTGAAGGAAATATTCCTATCGACAAGTATTTCATCTTGGAATTTAAACATGGTAAACATGTTTAAAACTTTGGCCAAAATATAGCAAGCTATTGGTTGCATTATCTTATGTCACCTAGTCTAAGTTATAGGATTTTAGATGAATATCGGTAATAGATATTTGGATAGGATTCTTAGACAGAACACTTATGTGAACCTTGAAGGGCAAAGGAACCAAAGTACACATGGTATACACTTGAACAAGTTAAACATAAGAGATTTTTAATCTACCGAGTCATGAAATGAAAGATTGGTGTTTCATTGAGTCATTACAACTACATAAGGTTTTTTGTTATGAGATGGACTAGCAATGGAATGTGTGTTCTGAATTATATGAATTTAGAATAGTGAAAATTATGTTAAAAATAATTACCTTGTTTCTAAGTTATAAAAAGTGTTTTTAAATTTTGGTATCGTGAGTGAAGGTTGCATCTCTTGGACCTATTTAGTCCATATCTTATAAAAACTTGATTCTTGTTAACAAAAATGGTTAGAACAAGGGGACGTCATATAAATAATCCACTTCTAGGTGGAGAGGAAGTGACCACACAAAAATTGATGAGATTTGTGTTGCCATGTTGAACACAAGAAATTGTCTTGTTGTACTTGAACAACAAGTAATGGGTAATGAAAAGGAGGAAGATAAAGTTGATAATAACAATCAACAACCTCCAAGAAACAATGTCGATGCTTGAAATTTGGGCATTGGTAATGAGAATGTAGTAAATAACAATGCTACAAATGATAATAATAATGTTGCGAATGCACCTAATCTTCCTGAAAATAAAAAGGAAAGATTAACAACTGAACTTAGTAATAACATAAGAGGATAATCCCACCAATGTTTAATGGCACCACACTCGGGGATGGGGCTGAGAATTGGCTTAGAGAAATAGAGAAGTACTTTTCCCTAAGGAACTTGTTGAAATAAACAACGTAGTATGGTGAGCTTACCAACTTTCCCATGATGCATCCTCCTGGTGGGACAATTGCAAGGCTGAAATGAACCTTGATGAAACCAACATTACATGGGATCAATTTAAGAGCTACTTTAGAAAACTTTGGCTGCCACAACTTTATTATGATCATAAAATGACAGAATTTCATAATTTAGTCTAAGGAAAGTTAATAGTGATTGAGTACTAGGAGATTTTTAGATAACTTCTTAAGTACATTCCATAGTATCAAACTAATGAAAAGTTCAGGATATGAAAGTTTATTATGGGATTGAATCTTGTCATAGGAGGAGAGGTAGATGTACACATCCCAACCACTATGGAAGGGGTTCTATAAAATCCATAAGGAAAGAAAAAACATTGAAGGTAATTTCGATTATAAAGAAGAAAATCAAAAGAAAATTTCTAATTCTTCTTTATCACTTTCACCTAAGAAGGTGGCATGGAAAAATTTTGGAGCCAAATTTTTTTTTGTGACTAATAACAATAAGAAAACAACAAAAAATAAAATTGTTGTGAACATTAGAAATAATTTTACGAAGAACAATAATAATAGGCATAAACCTAAATTAAAGGTCAAAATAGTAATTTCAAGACCAAAAATAAGTTTGAAGCAAAAATAGGACCTGTAGGGGGTTATTTCAATTGTGGAAAGGATCACTATGTAAACCAGTGACCTCTAAAGAAAGATGACAACAATAAGAAACAGAAAATACATGCTCAAATAGCTGATAAGAAAGCTAATAAGAAAGTTGCAAAGAAATTTACACCCATAGAAGTTCCATGTAAATTATTTGCTACACTTGTTACTATAATTTTTGATACGGGAAATACATAATGTTTTATTTCTATTAAATTAGCTGAAAAATCAAAAATAAAATTAGGAATAACGGAAAAATATTTGGATGTACATAACATGTAATAATGTTGTCCATGTTGTTAGTAAATGTATTTATGGAGTATTCTTAGAATTATGATTTTTTCCACCAAGTAAATCTTTATGTTTCTCCTTTTGGGGTCATATGATGCAATAATTGGTATTGAATTGTTGGCTAAACATAAATAAAAATTTATTTTTTTGAAAAACACATTAAATGCCTTGATGATCTATAGAAATCAATAGATATTCAAGAGGTAAAGTGAGAAATTTCAGTTAGCAAATTGTTAGCTATGCAGCTTAAAAGGCCATAAATAAAGGATGCATATTATATGTAGTAAATTTTTAAAAAAGAAAATAATAGTGATTTCTTGAAAAGTATCCTTTGTTAAGATATTTCAGTGATGTATTTCCAGAAGAACTACCTGGTCTTCCACCTAAATGAGAATTTGAATTCACAATAGAAATCAAACCTGGAATTGAACCTATTTCCAAGGCACCTTATTGGATGACTACAATTGAACTAGTAGAACTTAAGGCACAGTTACAAGAATTGTTGTCTAAAGGTTTGATAAGACCGAGTGTCTCACCTTGGGGAGAACCGGTAATTTTTGTGAAAAAAAGGATGGAACACTTAGACTTTGTATTGATTACAAAATGTTAAAAAAGCAACAATAAAAACAAATATCCACTTCCTAGAATTGATGATCTATTTGATCAAATGCATGGTGCATCAGTATATTCCAAGATATATCTTCATTTTAGACATCATCAACTGAGAATTAAGGATGAAGATATTCATAAAATAATTGTTAGAACAAGGTATGGAAATTATGAATTCATAGTTTTACCTTTTTTTTTTTACAAATGCACCTACAAATTTTATGTATCTAATGAATAATATATTTCAAGAATACTTGGACAAATTTATATTTGTATTCTTAGATGATATTCTTATATATTCCAAAAGCATTGATGAGCACCATGAGTATTTGAAAATTATACTTGAAATTTTGAGGAAGAAAAATTATATGGTAAGTTGTCCAAATTTTACTTTTATGAAACAGAAGTGCACTATTTAGGACATGTCATAACAAAGGATGGAATAACTGTTGATCCATCAAAGATTACTGCCATAACTGAATGACCTGGACTTAAATATTTATGTGAAGTTAGAGGCTTCATGGGGCTTGCTGGTTATTACTAGAAAGAAAATTATTGACTTTTCAAAAGTTGTTGTCCCAATTACTTTATTACAAAAAAAAAATACAAAAAAAATTGTGAAGTGATAAATGTGAATCATAATTTAAAACTCTAAAAGAACATCTAACTTTTGTACCTATTTTGGCTTTACTAGATCCAAATGGGATCTTTACAGTAGTTAAAGATGCTTCTGGTGAGGGACTCAGAGGTATACTATTACAAGATGATCATGTTATAGCATATGAGAGAAGGAGACTCAAGTTACATGAGTTAAATTATGCTCCCCATGACCTAGAGATAGCTTTCATAGTTTATGCACTTTAAGTATGGATTCATTATCTCTTGGGAAGACATTTTGATTTAAAAACTTACCACCTTGGGCTGAAGTATCTTTTCACTCAACCAAACCTTAATGAAAGACAACGAAGATGGTTAGAAATTTTTTCACAATATGATTTTTACATAAGTTACATTAAAGGTAAAGAAAATAGAGTGGAAGATGCACTAAGTCGTAGGAAACATATTTCTACACTTGTAAATTTAGGACTCAATTTAAGGATGAGGTAAAGAGTATCATGTATTCTAGTTTGCATTTTCACCAAGTAAAAAAAAAACTTGCTATACATCCTAATGATGAAAAATACAAAGGTTTAATATTTGATGATGAAGGAATTTTAAGATATGAAAAGTGAGTGCACGTACCTTCTGAAAATGAGTTAACGAAAAATTTAATGGTGGAATTTCATAATTCACCTTACTCAGGACATCCTAATGTGAAAAAATGCTTGCTGATGTAAAACAACAATATTTTTGGAAAGGGATGAAGAGGGACATAACTGATTTTGTTTCACATTTCCTAGAATGTCAATGTGTTAAAGTTGAGCATAAGCACCCATTGAGCTACTTTACTATATCATCATAGCATCTTTGTAATACCAATGGAAAGTAATAGTATGGATTTTTTTAGGGGATACCTATGTCTAAAATCAAGCATGATGTTATTTTAGTTGTGGTTGAAAAACTAAAAAAATAGCACATTTTATTGTTGGTAATCTTAAAGACGATTGACTTGTTTTAGCAAAAATATTTGTGCGTGAAATGTTTAGATTACATGGAGTACAAAATTGATTATATCTGATAGAGACCCTAAGATGACCTCTCATTTCTAGAAAAAGTTAAATGTAGCCTTAGGAAAAAAACAAAATTTTAGTTCTGCGTACCATCCGAGAAACAAATGTTCAAAAAGAGAAAGTAAATCAGGTTTTGGAGGACATGTTAAGAATGTACTATATGGATTAGCAATACAAATGGGAAGAATACCTTCCTTTAGTTGAATTTGCTTACAATAATACTTATCATTCCTCTTTAAAATGGCACCTTTTGAAGCATTATATGGAAGGAAATGTAGAACTCCAGTTAGTTTGGATAACATTGAAGATAGAGAGGTAATTGGACCTGAAATGCTTACTAAAATGGAACAACATGTAAAAATTATTTTTGAATGATTAAAAGAAGTTGTAGATAGGTAGAAAAATTACGTAGAAATGAAAAGGATAGATAATAAATATGAACTTGGTGAAAAAGTCTTGTTATGTGTTAAGCCTAAAAAGAGCTCTATTACCTTTGGCAAGGCAGCCAAATTATCACCTCTTTTTGTGGGACCTTTCGATATTTTTGAAGTGATTATCCCTATAGCTTATCTCTTAGCATTACCTCCGACTTTGTCATGAATGCACGATGTTTTCCATATTTCTTTTCTTAAGAAATACATATTTGATATATCACATGTTCTAAATTGGGATTCCTTACGAGTCCAAGACCTGAGAATAATCATGGTTGAACCTATAAGAGTCCTAGAAACACACTATTTGCACTTGCGTAATCATGAAATCAATCAATGCAAGGTCCGGTGGGACCAGTTTAAAGAAGAAAGTACAACATGGGAAAATTTGTAGGATATCAAAATTGATTTTCCTCATTTGTTTGAATAGAACTAATTTTGATTTCTAGGACAATTAATGATTTTTTAAAAACTATCTTTAATTTCTACCAGTTTTGGGAAAGTACTATAATTTTTAAGTATTGGGACAAAAATTATGATGCTTATAATAAGTTATGAGAAACTTAAAATTTCTACAAATTTGTTTCTGTTTGAACATTTTATGGAAAGAAGAATTAGAATTATGATTATTTTCTTGTTCATGTTCATGGATTAAGTGAATCATCGAGACGGTGATTCTTTTTAGAGGGGAGGTTTGTAATGCCTCTTCCTTATCTTTTATCCTAAATCACTTCCGTATTTGATGTAGTAGCGTTGATAGGTGATTTTTGTTTTGAAGATGGTTACTCTTTAAGACGAATAATCATGTTGTTGTAGATGATATGTTATATCTTCTAAACACTTTGGATAACTACATATCATGGAAATTCTTAATTTATTAATGATGTATTCTTATCATTTTTGTGCTGAATTTTTTGCTATATTCTACGTATGTAGATGAAGGAAATAAATTTAGTTTAAAGGGTTCATTTCCTAGCTTACAATACTAATTTTTTTTTCAGTCTGATGATTGCAAAGTCCAAGATTAATCACCTTGGATCAATCGGTGATCCAAGGCATGTTTCCGATTTATAGATGTTTTTAACATCTTGATTGAGTTTTTCAAAATACCTAATTTCTTCACCTCGGCTTACATTGGGGTCATGTGGGGCATCTGTAGCATCTTTTGGACTCCACCCTTCATGGTGATCTATTCATCATTTTGATGAACTATGGAAGGTAAAATTATTTGATTAATTAATTGGACCTAATTAATCTAAGTGTTGTTATAAACTTATCCTATCCTAAACCTATGCTAAGGTGATTATTTTAATTATTGATTAAATCCTAATGGGAGACTATCCTAAGTTTTGAACACTAATTAATCCTAAGCTATATGGAACTATGCCTAAGATCCTAAACTAAGGTTTCTAACCTATTGGACATCAACCTAAGCTAAGAAAGTGGGGTTGGCCTTGTTGGAAATTTGATTGGGATGGAGGTGGCACCATTCCAAAGGCATTGAAAGTTTTAAATGTGGCACTTAACTTTAAGTTTTGCCAAACTTGGCCAAGGATTTGAGGAAGGTGGAAGGATGTCCATTGACAACTCTACTATTTCGATTGAATGAATTTGAAATGCTATTTGTAACTAACAAAGGATAAGGCTAGGCATGTTTTTTAGGAGGGAATATATTAGTCCTGTTGGTATTTATTATCCTCGATTCGAGTGGAAACCGCTTGGGGAATAGTAAGGAGGTTGGAGGAAAAATAAACGGTTTTGTTTTTATTGTTTCATTTGTTATTTTCAATTCTTTGAGCTCTTTAAGTTTTTTTCCATTTTTCAAACCTTCAGTTCAAATAAGTTTCATGAATGATTTCACCCTTGCATGGTGGAAATAATGGAAAAATATGAGCATGGAAGCTATAAGAAGATAGAGGGAAAAGTTTCAATGGATTGTTTTGGCATTATTGATAGAAATATTGTTGTGGGAGTTTTACATGAAGGATTGAGGAAAGGAAAGGAAGACAAGAGCACTACTAGGCATGATAGGCCCTATCTCTTTATAATCTTTTCGTTTATTTAATATTTTCATAAAATGATCATTTGCTCTTTATGAAAACGTTTCTAAATGTTTTCTTGCGTGAATTATTTCTCCTTCTTGCTTCTGTGTGTTTTATTTGAACTTAGTTTCTTGGATTGATTATTTCTGTGAACTAATGGTGTTTTATCAAATTTGAGTTTCATATATAGTTGGAAAATGGAAGTAATGCCTTATTAGCATATTGGATTTTGAATAAAGTATATGGGTTGACTTTGTTTAGTGAATGGAACAATGTCTGTATTAGAAATTTTGTTTCAGATGTTGATCTTTCATTTTGGTTTATTTATATTTTATTTTGGTAGACTCGTCCATGTATGATTGTTGGGATTTTAATTTCAGTTTATAATCCTCGTCGGCTTAAGTTTGTACTTGATCTCGATCTTTTGATTCGTTTTATTTTCAGCATTAGTTTCGACCCATTTTGGGTTTTCTCGTAGGTTTCATTTGATCACTTTATGTGCATGTTTTATTGGAAAAAGAAGATGTATTTTTTCTTTCCTTTTTCAGTTCATATCATATTTTAGGCTAACCCTCCTAGGTGGTCTCATTTGGGAAACAAGAAATGGTAAAAGTTCCTTCTTTCTCTCTTTTCTGGGTTCTATCTTCATTTTCTGTTTAACCTTCAAGGGTTACATTAAGCTTATGGAACTTGGTTGTTTATGTTTGGAGAGGACCCTGAGTTATAATACACTCAAGATGGGTTTTTCTTAGTTTTATGTTTCAGTGATGAGTTATAGGCTACAAAGTGTCAAGTTTGGGTATTGTGTTTCAGTTTTAGATCTTGTATAGTTTTGGAGTTTATTGATTGGAATTGTCTTGTTTTCTTGACAATGATTTCTCATTCTGTTAGGTGTTGGATTCTACTAAACGTCCCATGGATCGCTCTCACATCTTGGGATATTTTATCATTTGAGAGTGCAATATCCTGCTCATGTTTTGATTTCTCTTGAAAATAATGAGTGGTGCAAGTACTATTTCTTTAATGTTAATAAGAATTCATTTCTTAAATTTGGCATTTGCTCATTTTTAGTAAGACAGTTATCTCCATTTTTTGGTTCTTGAATTGTTATTTTTACATTCTCCTTTAATTTTTTTGTGGAGGACATTGTGCATTCAAATTGAATCTTGATTTTAATAAAAATTGTTTAATGACTTTTTTCTTTTTGTCTTGATAGAATAACATGTTTCGGCATCTAGTTTGTGTTAACAAAAGATTATTCTAAACATTTTTCATGTGAATGTTTAACCTTAAAAGATTGTGGATATCTCTTATAGAATATTCATTGGTTCTATTATGTATTATTGAGATTATTCTTTTCCAAGTAACCACTTGGTTAGAGATAGGAACTTTGTTGGTAGGGTTGTTAGGAAAGTTGTTGTCCATGTTGGTCTTTTGAGTTTATGTCAATCCTTTTTAGTTTTTATATGAAAGTTATTTCTTTCACTGAAACAATATTATGCTCTTATCTAAACTTTGTGTTTCTAGATCCCTTACTATTTGTTTTATTTATTGGGAACTAAATATGTTTTAAGTAGATTTTTCATAGTGAATTAATTGGAAACTAGTGTATACAAATCATGAATTGAATTATTTCTTTTCTTAATTAGTTGCGGTTGATTTATCATGTTGAAATGATTTTCATTATTGTGACTTGGATAGAATTAAAATTATAATGAAATGTTTAACTTCTTATACAAGAAATTGATTTTAATTAATTTATTGTATTCTTGTCTATTATGACATTGTGGATTTTTGGGCAGTTTATATAATTGTTCTTCTTTTATGTACTCCATTTTAAGAAGTAGTTAGATAAAATTATATTGTTTTAAAGTTATAGCGCTTATCAAGCTCAGTTCTTGTCAACTGACCCATGCTAACAATTTTGCAGATGGATTTCATAAAAAGTGAAAGAATTTTTTTAATAAGAAGATGCATTTATTTTATTAATGAAATCATTTTCTTCATTCGATATATTTCTCAGATTGAGATCCTCCCAAAATGGTTTTTTTAGAAAAACTTAGGATGTATTAAAAAATTTCTGTAATGATGAAATATGTTCTTATGAACTTATGGAATATTAATTAGTTGAGAGTAAAGTGACCTCTCTCTTTTGATATGTGAATTTTCGTAAAGGTGGTTGATGATTTCTAATTTATTCTAAAGTTTTATATGACTTAGATTTGTTTAATATTCCTAAATTATTAATATGCATGCATGTATTTTATCGATGTACTTAAAATTTAACAAGAATATCGTAATGGAATCTAAGTTATAGATTAATGCTTGAATAAGGGACTATTTATATATACAATTCTGGTGCAGTTCATTTTGAGAAATGATATAACGAAGATGACTATGAATTTTATATTATCTTTTGGGGAAAAAGGGAGAAAATTAGTTATAATGATGAATGTGCCAATATTTTTGAACCTAAACCTTATGTTTTAGTTTTGCATTATTAGGATTATAGTCCTTAGAAAAAAAAGGATACTTCTTTTTATCATTAAATCATAACTATGTATGTTGTATAGTTGAGTATTTAAGATTAAATCGAAGGGTGATTGGATGTATGTTCTTATTAGAAAACAACAAATGGAAGTGGGAAAGCTTAAAAGAATTAATAAGATGGATTTAGGTAAAATGATATAAGTATAATGAATAAGCTTCCATTTGGGATTGTTTACCACGTTAATCGTAGTAAGAAAACTTAATAGTTTTAATAACTTTTATCGAATTCGAGATATATCAATAAATAATATAATGGTTAAGATTGAAGTGTTCATATGCATGAAAATAGATTGTATCTACATGCCTTCAATTGGTGTAAAATTACCTTTTGGATCCTTCTTTGGATCATTTGTGCTTAGTGAGCCTTTAGGTGTGTTGTTTAACAATAAATTAATCAAGATAACAACTTGAAGGGTTAATAATATAATGTTATTAAGTATGTTAGTTTAGTTAAAGGAACCTAGTAGGTTGTTGCAATATGGGGGCTGCAGCGGAGTACCCTCATAATGACGGGAGTCATTACGAGGATATTGTGATGCAACCAACTATGCTCCACGATAATGGAAATTTGGATCATATTTTTACTCTAAATGGAGATAGGCACATGGACTAGTGTAGTGGTCAACTCATGTTGAATTTGGGAATCTAAACACACCAAATCGATGAAATTTTATTGAGTATGTCTATGTATCGTTAGTCACCACAAGTAGACTTCCACACTAGTTCATGTAAGCTACCCTTGTTTAATGTGAAACTTTGATTCGGGTTTTTCTGACAATAGTCAAGGAATACCAATCTAGATAACAATACAAGTGTGGTGAAGGATATATTCCTAAAGCTTCGGTTGCATTGTTTGATGTCAACTAGTCTAAGTTGAGGGATTTCAGATGAATATCAATAATACATATTCAGATAGGCTTCATAGAAAGAAAACTTGTGTGACCATTTAAGGGTAAAAGAACCAAAGTACACATGGTATACACTTTAACACGTTAAACATGAGAGATGGGTGTTACACCGAGTCATTACAGTTGTGTATGGTTTTCTGTTATGAGATGGACTAGAAATGGAATGTGTGTTCTGAATTTTATGAATTTAGAACAGTGAACATTATGTAAAAAAATCCCTTGTTTCTAAGTTATAAAAAGTGGTTTTTACACTCCCTCTATATATTTTATAAATATAAGGTTAAAAACTATTATTGGAAGAGAATGAAAGGCTTCCCATTCTATGAAACATTGATTTATAGATTTACAAATATTAGGAGGCTTCCCATTTATTTTCATTACAATTTTACTCTAAGAGAGAAAGGGGGAGATCATTTTCTACCTCTTAATTAGTTTTCAATATGAAGGAGAATGGGAAATATCTCATTCTCCTTCTTGATATTTTTTAAATATAAGGTTGAAAAGTATTATTGGAAAAGAATGGTAGGCAACCCATTCTATGAAACATTTATTTATAGTTTTAGAGAGATTAGGAGGCTTCCCATTTATTTTTATTGTAATTTTACTTTGAGGGAAAAAAATTAACGTAAGGGAGAAATACATAGCTCTCTTTCTACCTCTTGATTAATTTTAAATATGAAGGAGAATGAGAGACATTCGATTATACATTTTGAATTTTTACTCTACGGGTGAAAACTATCATTAAAGGAGAATTGTAGGTCTCTCCTCCCATGAAGGATATTATTAGAAGATAATGATATGCCTCATATACCATGAAAATTTAATTCAAAATGTTAGGAGATTCAGAGCCCTCCCATTTTCCATCTTGATTGTAATTTTACTTCATGAGGTAGATAAAATATTTTTTCCACTCTAAGGATAAAGGAAGATCTCCTTTCCTACTTCATAATTAATTTATCCCTCTTGATTAATTTTTACTTTGATGTTGAAAAACATCTCGAAAGAGAATGGTACTCCTCCCTTTCCATGAAATATATTATTGGAAAAGAATGGTAGTCCTCACATTGCTACACCCTTAATCATATATCTTACATTAGATGTATATAGTCGACTTGTGGTTATCATAACTTATTACCATGATGTATCTCTTTCGTATATGTTATATTATAATTAGTGGGTTAGAATTGATGATTTCCATAACATATGAATAGTATATATAGAGGTTAGTAGGTAGTAGCTGATCACCATAGTAAGAATGGAGTCTTATTGCGTGGTTTGGAGGTTGCCCCCTCGAAGTGGCTAAGCTATTCTACTTGTATATTGTGATCATTTATCTGCAATATTGTGTTCTTTGGTGTTATCTTCCTAATGACATTCTTATTTATCTAATTCATTTCCTTACAAGTGGTATCAGAGCTTGATCTCAACCATAATTACATCAAAAACCTATTTTCAAAGAATCAACTATATATCCAAATTTTCAGCGAATTCTTCTACAATTTTTTTCTGGGGTGTTACGAAATAAATAAATTAAGATACTCTTCAAATTTAAATATATTTTTACTTGGTTTACTAAATTTTCACCAATTTTAGAGTTTTTGATAAATTTTCTCTGTCGACTACAAATTGTGGAATTTTTCCAAGTTATTTACATTTCCAGAAAGAGGATAAAAAATTAGTTTGAGTTTTTCTTTAATTTTTTTCATATTTCACTAAATTCATATCGAAATCCCAAATCATAAATATTTAACTTCATCCCTAAATCCTACCATTTTGGACCATCGTGGAAGGGTCTTCCTTGAGAGGAAAAAAAGAATCCCATCACTCTAGGTTAAACCCCAAACAATGATGAGATAATAGTTGAGGATTTAGATTCATAAGGGGTAACTACAAAGTCCTCAGGGCTAGGTTTTACTTCAACGAACCATAAGGTAAGCCAACTTGAGTTTGAGTTGTGAAACCTTGAGTTTAGAATGGACAAAAAGAAGATGTAGAAAATATAGGAAAATAATTTGAGCATTTCATTCACTAATTTATTTAAAATCTAATGGTTCATCACATTATTCCTTATTAGCCACAACTCAATCATAATCATATCAACCAAGGTGGATCTCTAGGTTAAAGTAATAGACAAGCTATCCAGGGTGGATCTTTAAGCATGCCCAATCTAAATAAAAAAACTCTACAGTCCCGTAACATGATTATGAAAGTGGAAATGTGTAGGTTTTATGGAAAGGAACCACTCAATTAGATTAACCAAATGGATAATTTCTTTGATCTAAATTAGATTCCATCAGGACAAAACGTTACCATGACATCCTTTTATCTCGAACCTGAACAATTTGTTTAGTATCGACGATCATGTTCTCAAAGGAAAGAGAGTGGTCTCAATGTTACATGGCTAAAATTCACCAAATATTTACAATTTCACTATAGTTCTAGTGTCTCAAAGAATTATTTCATCCAATTAGTAAAGGTAAGACAAAAATATCAGTCAAGGATTATATTAATCAATTTTAAAAGCTTCCCTTACGGGTTGAAAATATTAATGAAGAGAATATGAATGAATTATTTTGTTAGAGATCTTAAGGAAAACATTGAGAATTAGGTGCATATGTTTAATCGTCAAAATGTTTTAGATTTTATTATCATTGCACTTAGGGAAGAGGAAAAATTTCTTTCCAATACGAGAAAAGCTGTCACTAATGTCGAGATCGTAGCACCTTACAACCATCATTCCCTCAAATTAGTTAGATTGATACACCTCAAAAAATTGAAGAATTTAAAGCCAAAGGGTTATGTTTTAATTGTGACTATAAATTTTGACTAGGACATAAGTGTGTTGAAAATAAGTTGTTCAACATTGAGGGCCTTATGAAGAAGATGAAGAGGTATAACAAGAGGAGGAATTAGGAGATCCCCATCTAATGATATCATGTCATGCAATTTTAGGTATTAGTATTCCCCAAACTCTTAAAGTGATTGGATTCTTAGAAAAGCATAGGGTAACAATTTTGACTAATTTGGGAAGTACTCACAACTTTAGCAATCATGTTAGCGGTATACTTGAACTGCTTAGTTTATCCAACACAAGAATATCAAGTAATGATCACTAATGGGGAATTGTTATTTTTTCAGAAAATGCAATAACATTAATCAAACCATTAGATATTACTTTCTAACTATTCTAATATATGCCATTTCCATGGGAGGAATAAACATCTTGTTAGGATTTCATTGGCTTACGACCTTGGGTACTATTGAAATGAATTTCCAAGAGTTCATGTGATTTCTGCTAGAAGGGAGGAATTTTAAACTAAAAGGATTAAGAGAAAAGTCCCCATAGTTGGTGAGATCTCACTAGATGCAAAAATTTCTTCGAAAAGGTGCGAGAGGTTTTCAAAGCACAACTATTTTCATTAGAAGTACACCAATCAAATACATTTATACCCTAAGATATGCAAGAAGTTATAGATGAGCACTCAGTTGTATTTGGAGATATGTCAAAGGGATTACCTTGAAAAGAGACCATGGCCATGCCATCTAGCTAGTACTAGGTATTCCACCCCCAACATCGACATTATAGGTACCCCTATATGAAAAAGAGTGAAATTCATAATATAGTACAAGAGATGTCGAAGATATAATTATTCTTCATAGTTAGAGAACTCACTCTTCTCCCGTAGTGATGGTGCAAAAAAAAAGAAGACAAGTAGTACATGTTTCCAGTTACATGGAACCAAATAACTACACATTTAAAGATAAGTTTCCTAATCCTGTAATTGATGATTTCCATGGTGTTGTTTACTTTGAAAAACTTAATCTTCATTCTAGATATCATCATATTACAATTAGGGATGAAGATATTCATAAAACAACATTCACGACATATGAAGGTCATTATGAGTTCTTGGTAATGCTTTGTTTGGAGTAAAATATGCATCCTCTATATATCTAAGCTCTATGGATTCTGTCTTTAAGCCATTTTTTAAAAATTTGGTTTAGTTTTCTTTGATGACATATTAATTTATAATAAAACATGGGAGGAACACTCCGCATCATGTAAATAAGGTGTTGAAAACTCTTATTCAACATCAAATTTATGAAAATCCTTCTAAGTGTTCTTTTGGAGTCAAGGACATTGAATATTTGGTTCATATTGTCTCTTATGAAGTTGTTAAAGTAGATGATTGAATTTATTATTTAGGCCATGCTTGAATTCAAGGTTTAAAACCCTAAAAATCTTTGAGGATTTTTGGGCTTACGAGTCATTATCGTAGATTTTAAAAGAATTATGGAACCATAATGCCACAACTCATAATTTTATTGAAGAAGGACTATTTCCATTGGAATGAGGAAACTAATACGACATTTTAGAGGTTGAAGGAGGCCAGTGCACCAATTCTATTTCATCCACCCCATACTTTTCCAAACCATTCATTGTTGAATGTGATGCTTTAGGGTATGGTATCGGGGTAGTACTCATGTAAGAAGGTTGATCCATTTCCTTTGAGATTCACAAGTTCAAAGGTAAGAATATATCAATACTAGATTATGAGATAGAAACGCTAGCCAACTTCATGCGGTGGAGCAATGGAGAATATATCTAATTAGTAGATATTTCAATGTAAAGATAAATCATGATATTTTGAGATACTTTTTAGAGAAATGTTTATAATTTGAAGAATAACAAAAATGGGTTTAGAAAATTTTGTGGTATGATTTTGAGATAATATACAAGAAATGAAAAGATATTGTAGTTGTTGATGCTCTATCTCAAAAGTATGAATCAACCAAGGCGTTGTTGTGTTTTGTATCTCGCATTACAAGAGGATTGGATATATGATGCAAGGTTTGAAGGGAAAAATGACCCAGGAACAAAAAATCTCATTCAAAATCTCCAACAAGATCCTAGTATGTTAGAAAAAATTGTATGGAAAGGAAATGATTTATGGTATAAATATAGATTATACTTATGTAAGAATTCAAACCTTAAAAGTAGGGTTTTATCTGAGATCCATGTTTCTTGAAGACTTATCATCAAATAAAACATGATTTATTTTAAGAAGTGATAAAAGGGGATGTCCAAATATGTGTGGCTGAATGCATGGTTGATAAACAAAACAAGCGTGAAAAAATCAAGTCCACGGGTCTTTTATAACATCTATCTGTTCTTAGTCGAGGTGGGAAGAGGTGTCCACGAACTCATCACGGGGTTTCCTAAATCAGAAGTGGAAAATTTAATCATGGTGGTGGTGGATAGACTCATAAAATATGACCATATTTGTGTCTTGTCACATCTATTTGTTATGAGTATAGTAAATACAACCTTCATGCATATAGTTCGAAGCTATATGGGACACCAAAGATTATAATAAGCGATTGAGAACCTATCTTTATTAGTAATATTTGGACTAACTTTCTCTCATGTTTAGGCACAAAGATAACATGTAGTTCATCTTATCATCCCCATTTTGATGGAAAAAATAGAGGTGGTCAACAAGTTCTTGGAGGGATATATTCATTGTTTTACCTCAAATAAGCAAGCAAGGTGGGTCTAATGGTTACCACTAGAAGAATTGTGTTATAACACCTCCTTCCATACTTCATCTTAATTTTTACTTTATTGTAATTAGATGGGTAACATCCACCATCTGTTACCTCATATTTGAGATTCCAACAAAGGGTTCGAGTAGTAGAAGAACATTTTGAGCACTTAAAATGTTAGGAATTAGTGAACAAATATGCGGAAACAATTCCTCAAATCACGAGTAGTAGGAAACTATATAGCAGAAGTATACATGCGAAATATAACAACATAAATAAATAATGCACAAAAGAATACAAGAAAAGATTTAATTTGGTTCATCCAATTTGGGCTACATGCACCAAGAAATTGCTCAAATTTTATTATCAATAAGAGTAAAACAACTATGATAGTCTTCTCTCGATTATGAACTCACAAAAATTCCAAAGACGTTAAAGCACATATAAACCACAATTGACACCCTATTGCTTAACCTTGATCACTCTTGATCACATCTTGATCACTAAGACTCAAGACCTCTTGAACACACAAGATATCTTCAAGATACCTTAACACCTCTATTTATAGGATTACAATCCTTTAAGAAGTCCAAAAGCTCGACCCTAGAAGTTTGAAAGTCATGACCTTTCATCTTCCCATGGCTGGAAAAGAAATTGTCATGACCTTTCATCTTCCCATGGTTGGAAAAGAAATGGTCATGACCTTTCATCTTCCCAATTCAAACTCCACACTTCAATACTGATTTGAGAAGACCAAAAATAGGCTCCACACCCCAAAAATCTCCCACTTGGATATTGTTCCTACTGAGAAAAGTTCTCAACCCTTCATTATCAACCATGAAGTCAAATCAAATTTGAACACAACTTCAACATATCCCTTGTGACATCCACATGATTTTGACTAGTATGAATCTTTTCTAGCTTCAACTTATCTTCTTCCAAAGCTGCCTTGATGAAATGATATCTCAGCTGAATGTGCTTCATCCTAGAGTGAAAAGCGGAGTTCTTCACTAAATGAATAGCGCTCTGACTATCACATGTAGTCTCCCAACTTCCTGCTTATGACCCAACTCATCAAGAAACTATTGTATCCAAATCATCTCCTTGTTTTCCTCTGTGGCAGCAACATACTCAGCCTTTGTGGTTGACAAAGCCACAACCTTTTGTAACCATGAAATCCAACTCACCATTGTATCACCAAATGTAAATACATAACCTTTTGTGTTCCTCCTACTGTACAAATATCCTGCCATGTATGAATCTACATAACCACATAATATAGTGTCCGATCCACTGAAACACAATGCTCCTCCCATGGCCCCTCTCAAATACCAAAAGATCCACTTTAATGCCTGTCAGTGCTCTCTACCTAGATCACTCATAAACCTTCTCACTTCTCCCATTGCATGGGCAATGTCAAGCCTAGTGCATACCATAGCATACATCAAGCTACCAACCACTGATGAGTACGATACCCTAGACATCTAGATTTTATCCTCCTCAATCTTGGGACTCTGCTCCTTTGATAATTTAAAGTGACCTGCCAAAGGAGTACTAACCGGTTTAGCATTATACATACTAATCCTATCCAATACCTTCTTTATGTACTTTTCTTGAGATAACACTAGCTTCCTGTCCTTCTATTTTGAGTTATTCTCATACCAATGATTTTTTTGTTCCCCAAATCCTTCATAGCAAAGGAGTCACCTAGCTACTTCTTGAGTACCTTTATTTCCTGCATGTTCTTCCCTGCAACAAGCATATCATCCACATACATGCAAAAATAATATAACTACCATCAAGAAACTTCTTGATGTACACACAATGGTCTGAGTGACACCTGGAGTAACCCTGCTCCTGCATAAAACTATCAAACTTCTTGTACCACTATCATGGATCTTGTTTTAGGCCATACAAGCTCTTCTTCAATTTGCACACTAACCTCTCCTTCCCTTTGACCTCATAACCCTATGGCTGCTGCATATAAAATTCCTCCTCCAACTCACCATGAAGGAATGCAGTCTTCACATCCAACTGCTCTAAGTGCAGGTCTTCTATTGCTACTAAACCAAGAACAATTCTAATAGAAGTCATTTTAACAACAGGAGAAAAAAATTCATCAAAGTTTATACCTTTCTTCTATGCAAATCCCTTGACCACCAACCGGGCCTTGTATCTTTTCCTACCTCCATATTCCTCTTTGATTCTATACACCCACTTGTTTTGTAATGCTCTCTTTCCCTCGGGTAGCTCCACCAAATCCCAAGTTTGGTTTTCCATAAGAGACCTATGCTCTTTATCCATGGCCTACTCCCACTTCTTCCTTGCATCCACCTACACGTCTTCCTCAAAGCACTATGGCTCTCCACTATCAGTGAGCAATAAATAATTAAAATATGGAGTAAATCATTTAGCTTCCCTTCTTACCCTAGAAGACCTTCTCACCTCAGGAGTTTGGGGTTCCTGATGAGTAGGTTCCTGAACTAGCTGTGTTGGAACATGTTGCACCTGCACTAGCACCTTAGACACCTTGTTTTTGGAATGTCATCTAACACTGTGTATTCTTTCTTTGATTCCTCTTTTGGTTCCTACAACTGATCTTTATACATGTCTTTTTCATTAAATACAATATCTCTAGACCAATTTTTTTTTTTTCCTTAAGACTCCAAACACGGAAACCAAAGTCATCCTCACCATATCCAACAAAGTTGAATTTCTCAGACTTAGCCTCTAACTTGTTCCTATCATATTTATCAATGTGAACAAATACCTCACATCCAAATACTCTAAGAAATGAGTAATCAGTTTTCTTACTAGACCAAGCCTCCTCAGGTGTACCTCCATCCAATGCCATAGAGGGTCCTCTATTAATCAGATAAATAGTTGTGCTCACCGTTTCCACCTAAAAATGAGTGGCAGCCCCACATGTAACCTCATGCACCTAGCACTCTCCATGATTGTCCTGTTCATTCTCTCTGACACTCCATTTTCCTATGGAGTATTTGGAACCATTCTTTCTGTGGATCCCATTTACCAAACATTAATCAAGTAATTTTTGTTGCAATACTCCCCTCCATAATCCGACCTAAGACATTTCAAATTGAGACTTGTTTCATTCTCAACCAAGGCTTTCCATATTTTGAAGGTTTCAAACACATCAAATTTATTTATAATGCAATATACCAAAAATTTTCTAGTTGCATCATCAATGAAACTGGCATAATAACATGAAACACCAACAAAGTTTACCTTAGGTGGCCCCTGTACATTTGTATGCACTAAATCCATGTTACCCTCATTCTTCGTATGTCCAACCTTGAGGAATCTAACCCGCTTTTGTTTTCAATAAAGAAAGTCCTCACGAAGTCTAAATCTAACTCCTTTAATCCGGAAACTGTCCTTTATAATTTGCATGCCATTTTGACTCATGTGACCAAGTCTCTAGCTAAAAAGTTACATCTCCATCTGCGAAAACTAAATTACATTAATCAACACCACTTTGGTTATATACAAAGTACCATTTTTCTTACCTCTTGCAACCACGAGATCTCCCTTGGTAACCTTCCAAGAATCCACTATAAAATTGACCATACAGCCATTACTTCCTAGTTAACCCATTGATATCAAGTTCGGATTCAACTTAGGCACATGCCTAACATCCTTAAATATCCATGTGTTACCATTCTACATTTTCACCCGAACACAACCTTTCCCTACTATTTTGCATGGTTCATCATCACCAAGATATACATGTCCAAAATCTCCTTGAACAAAATCAGATACAAGAATGTCTATGTGGGGTGGTATGGAAAGAAGTCCCTGAATCTAAACCCCAAGACTCAACAATATTATATAAAGAAAAATTAAGGCATCCTAACAAACATCACCTACTACCACATTTACCTTTTTAGTTTCCTCCTTGTTCTTCTTATCCCAAAGATCCCAACAATATTTCTTGGCATGACCAACCTTCCCACAGTGCCAACATTCTAACTTACTCTTGGAATTTGACCTTTCGTTGTCATTCAACTTCCCATGATTACCTTTTCCTTTGTTCTTTTTTCTCCCTCTTCTCTCCACCATCAAAGAGTTTCCATAAGTAGAGAATCTTTGGTGCTCTTCCTTCGCATTTCCTCACTTAGGATCACACCTATTACATCCTCAAACTTCATCTTTGAATTATTAGAGACTGGATTACTTACAACCATAACCAAGATATCCTAGCTATCTGGTAAGGAGCAAAAAATCAACAAATCCATGACCTCATCAAAAATTCAATTTTTACCGAGTTTAACATACTCACAACCATATTAAATTCATTCAAATGAACAAAAATAAAACCATTCTCAGACATCTTCATATTAAATAAAATTTTCATCAAAAATATTTTATTAGAGGTAGAGGGTTTTTCATATAACTTCCCCAATGCACTCATGAGACCTTCCATGGTCTTCTCCTACGAAATTTTGAATGAAATCAAGATGCAAGGCATTAAAAATTGCCCCGAGTGCCTTTTTATCCAGAAACTCCTAATCCTAATCTGACATGGCTGTAAGTTTCTTTAATTTTCCATCCAAAGGAACATGGAGGTCCTTTTGATATAAGTAATCCTCCATTTTTATCTTCCACAAACCAAAGTTCGCCCATTGAACTTCTCAACCCTTTATCTTCCCTCATTTTCCATAGATCCCACTCAACCTAAACTTTCCCTGTGATTTACAAATTTAGCAAAAAAAACACCAAAGCTTTGATACAAGTTGTTAGGAATTAGTGAACAAATATGTGGAAATAATTCCTCAAATCACAACAGTAGGAAACTATATAGCAAAAGTATACATGCAAAAAAATAACATAAATAAATAATGCACAAAAGAAGACAAGACAAGATTTAACATGGTTCACCCAATGTGGGATACGTCCACCAAGAACTTGCTCATATTTTATTATCAATAAGAGTAAAAAAACTCTCACAGTCTTCTCTTAGTTATGAACTCACAACAGAATTCTAAATATGCTAAACCACATCTAAACCACAATTGACATCCAATTGCTTAACCATGATCACTCTTGATCACCTCTTGATCATTAAGACTCAAGACCTCTTGAACAAATAATATATCTTCAAAATACCCTAACACCTCTACTTATAGGATTACAATCCTTTAAGAAGTCCAAAGATGACCCTAGAAGTTTGAAAGGCATGACCTTTCATCTTCCCACTTCTTAGAAAAGAAACTATCACGACCTTTCATCTTCACATCACTGGAAAAGGAATGGTCATGACCTTTCATCTTCCCAATTCGAACTCCACACTTCAATACTAATTTGAGAAGACCAAAAATAGGCTCCACACCCCAACATAAAATAGGTAATTTCTAGTCTATGAGAGAACTTGGGCATGGCACAAAACGCATGAAGCAAAATTCGAACAACATCGTAGTGAAAGAAATTTTGAAGTCGGTTATTGGGTTTTGTGTATTTAAAACCATATAATAAAATGTATTTTAAACAAAAAAAAAAGGATAACATGTTTTTACCTAATTATTATGGCCCTTATAAAGTGCTACAAAATATTAGTAGTGTAGTATAAAAATTGAAACATCCTCCACCCACTCGAATACATCCATTCTACCATGTATCTTTCTTAAATAAGGTAATTTGATAAATGATATAAACTCAAATAATGTTATGAGATCTTGATGAGGAGGGAAGAATATTATTATAACCAGAATGCATCCTTCAAACACACACTAAGTGATTGAGGAAAGGGTAATCACTAAGTATTTGATGATGTGGGAAAATCTAGAAAATGAAGACGCAACTTTGGAGGATGCACATTTCTGCCGCAGCACCATTAATAGCTTCTCAACATTTGGGAAAATTTTTCTTTGAAGGGGAGGGGCATCCTATGTCATTTATCATATATCTTACATTGGATTTATATATCTGAATTGTGGCTATCATAACTTATTATCATGATTTATCTCTTTCATATATGATATATTATCATTAGTAGGTTGGCCTTGGTGATGGCCATAGCATATGAATAGTATATATAGAGGTTATTAGGTAGTATTTGATCATCATATTGATAATTTGAGTCTTATTGCATGGTTTGGAGGTTGCCCCCTCAAAGTGGCTAAGCTATTCTACTTGCATATTGTGATCATTTATCTGCAATATTGTGTTCTTTGGTGTTCTCTTGCTACTGATATTCTTATTTATCCAAGTAATTTCCTTACACACATACCATGTGTAAATGTTTTATAATTTTAAGGAGATTGGGAGGCCTCCAATTTTCCTTCTTGAATGCCATTTTTCTTTAAGGGAGAAACATTATTTATTACACTTTGAGGGAGAATTGGAAACCTCCCTTTCTACCTCATACTTATTTTTCAATATGAATGAGAATGAGAGACATCCTAATTCTTTCTCTTTATCTATTTTTTATTTTGATGTTGAAAACTATTATTGGAAAAAAATTGTAGGCCTCTTATTCAATTAAAAAAATATAATAAGAGAACATTAGGCCTCAAATACTATGAAATATTGGTGTATAATTTTAGGGAGAGTGGTAGGCCTCTTTATATTTTATTTATGATTAATATTGATGATAATCTAAAACAATTATCCCTACTATTTTTTAGTGAAAAATAATTGGATGTAGTCAAGAATTGTTTATAGTTTATTTTCATTATTTTTGATATTGAGATAAATTTTTTCAAATGTATCATTTGTATGAAAATTATGGAAAAACTTGGTAGTTTGTTTTCATTATTACTTTTATGAAGATAGCTTATTTAAAATGTGTCAATTGTAGGAGCAATGTGGCAACACTTTGTCAAGTTTATTTTGTAGAAAATGCACTATAAAAAGTTGATAGAGAGTTTGAAAGAGGTATTTTGGATGAGGATGGGTTTGTTGAAGTACATAAGCCAAATAAATTTCTTGATGAATTATGGATGTTTCAGATGATATTTAATGATGTAACGAGATTGGTAGGGTTATAAGCTGTAAAAACAATAAATAAAGATGTGATCAAGGTTCAAATTGAGATAATTAATAACATCCCTGTTAGTGTAGGTTATTATTTATCATTTTATTTATTTATTAAGATAATTCTTACACTTGTGCTAGCCCTACACTTGTTGGGTTAGCTTGCTTAGGTGTACTAGTTGTGTGGAGTTAGTTTACTAGTTATGTTGAGTTAGCTTCTCAGTTATCTGGAGTTAGCTTACTAGTCTTATGGAGTTAACTTAACTACCAGTATTAGTTAGTGGGAGTTCTTCACCATTGATTTAGGTAGTAGTTGTACTTCCCTCCTCCTATATGTACATATTTCTTATTGAGTAATTCAAGTCATTTTATTGTAATGTATTGAGCATTATGGATTATGATGGATTTCCATATATGGTATTTTAACTCTTCTGTTTTGCAAATCTAATGTGGTGTGTTATTATCATCTGAGATCACGGCTTGGAACAATCTTCTTATCGTTCCTTTCATGGTATCAGAGCTATAGATGATGTAGACATCCATCTGTAAGTTTTTCTTTGCAAGCAAGAGTTTATTTTTCATGTATTCAGATTTGTTAGCACTTTTCTACAGCATGCATTTTTATTCAAAAGCAGTACGTCATTAGATTTGGAAGGTTCCAAAACCATAGAATCGATTGTAAACTTGAACATGTTTTGAGACAGTAAAATCTAGACGTAGATCTGTACCCTCTTGGTGCATTCTTTTATCCATTGGATATAAGCGTGTACCTTCTGGATGCATTCTTTTACCATCCGAATATGTAAGCTTTGAATGAATTATTTTATCCACTAGACACGAGATCTATACCCTTTGGGTGCATTCTTTTATCCATTGGATATAACCATGTACCTTTCAGATGCATCCTTTTACCCTCTAGATATTTTGGTTTTGGATGCAGTCTTTTATCCACTGGACATAGATATGTACTCTCTAGGTGCATTATTTTATTCATTTGATATCAATGTGTACCTTCCAGATGCATTCTTTTACACTCTAGATATTTTTGTTTTGGATGCAGTCTTTTATCCACTTTGGACACAAATTTGTACCCATTGGGTGTATTCTTTTATCCATTGGATATTGACGTGTAGCCTTTGGATGCAATGATTTACCCTCTAGACATTTTAGGTTTTACGCACAAGATTTTATCCTTTGGTCACGGGCATGTATCATGTGGATTCACTCTTTTAACCTTTGGACATTTGGGTGTCATGTGTACCTTTTAAAAAATATCAGCATTAAATATTATTTTAATAGCAAAACCTTCTAGAGCTTACAACTTTTTATCCGTAGCTCGTTAAGGTGATCATTGTTTTGAAATTGTGTTTTTTTATATCTACACATTGGTGAAATTTTTATACACATATGTCAAATGTAAAAGGTAATGTTACTCAGTGTAATATTTACATGAACTCAATTATAAAGTGTCAAATTCGGGAGGGTGTTGTGATCACTTGTGGATGCAATTTTGGTTGAGCCCGACATCCTAAAATTTTGGGTATCACATTCTTGTATCTATGGGTGTATACATTTATATCTCTATTTTTTGTTGAGATATTTTGGATCTGTATTTTCGACACTTTTTTTTCGTATGTTGACACTCTCTCTTGTGGGGGAGCTATTCTGGTGGAGCCCAGTGTTAGTTTGTCAGTGTTCGAGTAGTTGATTTTGAAAACTCATACAGATCTGTGGTGTCAGTCTACCCATTCTATAGTATGGGAGGGTGTGGTGTTGATCTGCTTCTTCTTGGTTTCATGTCCTTGCCTTGTTACCTTGGATTTTCTTAGATCGTGGCACACCTATTTATTTAGAACTCATGTCCACCTTGTTTCCTTGGTTGTTCTTAGATCGTGGCACACCTATTAGTAGTAGTTGATCAAATTATTTTTGGTTTTTGTTTTTCACTTTTGGCATCACTTCGTTGATCTCCTTGCATGCAACTATTCTGCAGTGAAGCCTAGTGTCAGTTGTTTTTGAGTTCTATGATCGAGTAGTGGATTTAGACCATAGTACGCACTACACTTCTTCAGCATTTTATGAGTCTTAGGAGCCGAGCTTCGAGGATATATTTGAGTAGGATTTTTCCTCTCTAATTTGTTATTACTAGTTTTGGGTACCTTCTAGTGTCTAATTTTCCCAGGTTGTTGTACATGTAGGACTTGTTGCGGGACCCACCTTATTTTTCACCCACCTAAGCTATGCTTATGGGAGGGTGTTAGTGTAGGTTATTATTTATCCTTTTATTTATTTATTAGGATAATTCTTACACTTGTGTTAGCCCTACACTTGTTGGGTTAGCTTGCTTAGGTGTACTAGTTGTGTGGAGTTAGCTTACTAGTTATGTTGAGTTAGCTTCTCAATTATGTGGAGTTAGCTTACTAGTCTTATGGAGTTAACTTAACTACCAATATTAGTTAGTGGGAGTTCTTCACCACTGATTTAGGTAGTAGTTGCACTTCCCTCCTCCTATATGTACATCTTTCTTATTGAGTAATTCAAGTCATTTTATTGTAATGTATTGAGCATTATGAATTATGATGGATTTACATATCTAGTAATTTAATACTTTTGTTTTGAAAATATAATGTGGTGTGCTATTATCATTTGAGATTGTGGCTCAAACAATCTTCTTATCGTTCCTTTTAATCCCAAGAAAATGTTATATTCTGAAAGCAGAACTATATGTAGTCAATTATCATAACAATTTAATTGAGAGGTGAATACAAAAAGTTAAATATTATTGCATTAGTTTTGGTTAGAATTTGACATTTCAACTGATAAAAATAGTGAGGTGTGGATACATCACAAGAAATATATATAGGTATGCTAAAAATTCTTAAAAGGCTGTATGGAAAACCTACAACATCTTCAATTATTCATCTTAAGATAAAGTCTTAACACATTGAAACTAATCCTGCACTTGACAGAAAAATTACATATCACAAGTGTTCATATTTACCTTCATTAGAGGTAGACATATCTCTTTCCTATTTCAAGGATATGAAAAAATATCCAAAGAAAGAAGTTGAAAATAAAGTAGAGACTCTCTTTTTAATAGCAGCTCTAGAACTTGGTGAAGACGTAAAAAATTTCTTGTTCGATGAATAAGTATTTTCTATTGATGTTAAGAGGTGTGAAATTGCACCTAACAATATGTAATACAAGAAGCTAGATGAAGATGAAGTTTCAAAAATAGTTTCCTCAATGATACAAAATATTATTAAAACTCCACGAGATGTAATATTTTTTCCTTTCAATAAGATAACAAATCAACTTATTAAAATGATAAAATAAGAGGATCTCATGGATGAGAATGTCAATTTTTATATATAAGATAGGAACCCCACCATTATTTCCCAAAAGAATATAATTTTCAATCCCAAATATGTAGATGTGCACAATCGTTATAAAATGAGAAATGTTAGAATCATGACCCGAGAATGTTCTATTGAGTACAATATATGTTATTTGCAAGAAATATAATTGGGAAAACATAGTGTGGGGTGAGACACAAGTTATTGATAACATATCTTAAAAAAGGGAGATATGGAAAATATGTGGAAGACCCAAACATCTAGGAAGAGAAAATGAATAGTTAATAGAGTGGAAGGTGTGTATTATAAATTTATTTCAAATTAATATTTATTGAATATTCAAAATAATACAATATAAATAGATAAGCATGGAGAGTGTTGTAATCGATATACTAACATAAGAAAATTTAAATTTTTATGTTGTAATGGGGCTGTGGTCAACAAACCGGTGAGGTGCGTTGGACCTATTGAAGAAAAAACTACAAGTGGCATTCAAGTGAGCCTTGTGGTAAACAAACCTACTAGCCTAATGGTAGAGAAAGTGACAAGGATGAAAAAGATAGGAATATGGTCGTGGATTTTCAAGAAACCACCTAACAGAAATGTTGATCCCAAAATCCTTGAGATACCCCACGCATATACTATATTCTCTAGCTTGAAGGATGATAAAGGGATCTCACATATTAAAATTCATGACGCTATCTTGCATCGAGACTCAAAAGAACCAGATGACATTACTAGGTAAGTTCCTTACACCTCGACCTAATATTAACAATGTTAGGAAATGGGATACCATAAAATGGAACCCCTTAGGGAACATGAATATTTCATCAATCACTAATGGATTATTTGTAATAAATTTTAGCCTTCAAGAAGAGAATGATGATATTTTTCTAGGGGGCATGATGCATGGGGAATATGGGGATATTTATAAAAATGGTATCTTTGTTTTAACCCTAGCACAAAGAATATAAATACAATACCAATGTAGTGTAGATTAACTAGTTTACCTTTACAGTTCTAGGATGATGAGATCTTGGTTAACTTAGTGATATCTATTGGGTATCCTTTTGGCATTGAAAAATCTAAAAGAAATAGATCTGGGTTAGATTTTTCTAGATTGTTTGTCTCAACGGATATGGACCGGATGCTACATAATCATTTTATGTTGCAAAATTAGTTGGGAATCTGGAGACAACCGATTGAATATGATTTCTTCTATATGAGATTCTCAAAATGTCACAAGCTTGTTCATTTCACAAGGAAATGCCATAATTCCAAAATCTCCTAGGAAAAGAAAGAAAGGAAAGATATAAAAGAAAAGGGCTCTGACTCAACACTATTTAAGAAGGGCACAAAAATCATAAAGGAGGCAATGATAAATTTTCCAAATCTCCGGATAGAAATCATAAGAAAGTTATAGGTGGAATATTCAAAACTTTGTTTAAAAACCACCATCTGTAAGAATATATAGAGACCAAATACTCCCCAACACAAGTTGGTGATCCTTTTGTTCAAAATAAGGAGGATGATTCCAGGGAAGGAAAACTTGTTGACCTTCATTTTCAAGTGGATGAAAAAAATGGTTAAGATTCACATAACCCAAAGGTTAGATAAATTTGGTAACCAAATGGAAGAAAAATGTGTCAATGATTGTAATATGTTGAAGGATATATCTCACTCAACCCCTCAAATGGTTGGAGACTCACTCTAAGTATTACCTTTAGAATCTATATCTAAATAATCAATCGAGGAAAATATAAATACTCCCCAAATTTCAAAGAGACTCTCTCTAGGGATTCAAATAAGTTCGGATGGTATTCTAATCTCTACAAAAGCTAGTTCTCAGCCATTAAATGGAGACACAATTTCCACCTTTCGACCAAATTTGGAAAAGTCAACATAGCCTTGCATGACATTCTAAATTACCTATAAAAATAAGAAGGAGAGCTAACTCCTACATACATTCACATACTAATTGACAACAACTATACTCTTCTCCCTTAATTTAAAAAGATAAAAGTAGTAGTAACGTGAAGAAATAAAGGTTTTGAGGGGATTTTGGATTTCATGTTATTTTGCACAAATAAATCATCGGGTAATTGGGAAGACTCCTACTCTAGAGTAATTGTATCGACCAAAAGGAATGCAAATATAGGGGCTAACACAATAAATGAAAGGCCAACAAGTAACAACAAAAGAAAGAAATAAGTTGACAAGAACATTACGGATACAACCCAAACTACGTTGGAGAATCCAGAAAACATCTTCATTAAGCTATTCTAATTAAAGATGTCTCTTTGATCATTAGAGGCCTCAATGGAGGTGGAAAACAGATAACTCTTAAATAATTGAGGAAAAATAGTAGATCTACCATTATGGAAATTCAAGAAAAAAAGATGAGCTCTAAAGTTATGAACATATGTAAAAGAAATATATGGAAAAAAGTTAATATTGCTAGTGTGGACTCTAAAGGTGATTTAGGAGGAATTTTTGTTCTTTTGGACCCTACTCCTAGGTAAAATGATTTTCTCTTCTTATAATCATCTCCTTGTTTCTTTTCAAACGTGTGATGGTTCTATGCTCTAGATTGTTTCAAAATTTATGCTCCAAATACTCTACATGGTAGAAGACAACTTTGGAATGATATGAATTTTTTTAATAGAAGTTAGGGATGTTTACATTGGATGATAAATGGGTTTTTCAAAACCCCTCTTACTCCAGCTTAAAAATGGAGGTTTCCTTCCCCAATGATGATACAGTCTCTTCGCAAGGTGTTCGGGATCCGTAAAAGCTTTACAGATATGCGTAACATCCCGCATGCCCCGCTTAGCCCCGCGCTGCTTTGTTTTCCCTATTTTTCCTCTTTTCTTGGCTTTTGGTCTTCAAGGATTTAAACCGCCGCCCTCGGCGGTCTCGGACGCCCGCCCCTAAACAGGGCGGCGGTCCCGAACCGCCGCCCGAGCAGGCGGCGGCGGTCCCGTGCGCGCGCTTTTCCGTAACGCTCTTTTGACGCGACCCGCGTGAAATATCACGACTCACCAGCCTTTTCTTGCCGACTTGAGCATGCATTAATGTTTTTGGTCCCCTGAATAGTGTTTTTCTTTTGTTAATGTTTAGAGTTCACTTTGATTTGATTTTTGGATGTTTGATTCCTATAAATGCATGGTTTGTGCACATGCAAATGGCCTCTCATTTTGCTCGAATTTTGCTCCAAAGTTTGCTTTTGAATTTCTTTGTTACAAAGCTTTTAGTTTTCCTTTGCTTAGGTTCTTAGTTTTCTCATTGAGTGCTTTGGTTAGTATTGTGTTGCAAAATTGGTAAGCCACATATCCAACTTGTGCAAGTGCAAACATTATTTGGGCCACCATTTTCACTCCAACTTTCATGTTTTCAAAGGTGTCTATGTGTCCCTTTAGTTTGCTTAGATTGGTAGTATAGTTTGTCAGCAGTTTGTTTTAGCTTTGTGTCAGCTGCTGGTAAAGCCACGATCCAACTTGTGCAAACAATATATTGTTTTGGAGTAGAATAGTCTAGGCAGCCATTAAAGTTGCAGGTTTTGCTCTTCATACGTACTAGTTTCAGTGTTCGACGCTTTTGTTGCATGATTCGCAAGAGACCCCGCTAGGAATTGCATAGGCCAAGCTCGTACTCTCGCGCTATCCCTCTCCTATCCGCATTCTATTCTGTCTCGCATTCTCAAGGCCCATTGATCCAAATATCTATTCCCGCTGATGCAAGCATTCCACGCTTTTCTCGGATTCACGTGAGCACAAAGAACGAAGAGATCATACCGAGGGGACAAGAACACACACACCGCCGGATTCGCCACTGCTCGCGAAATCCAGTTCCATCTTTCAAAGTTTTAGTTAGAACTTATCAAACAAAGTAGTTAATCACTTTATTTCAGTTATTTCTATTCTCGATATTGCCAGGGAGGTTGTGGGGATTGATAGTTTCTGAGAAACTATGATTCATTCCTCACTTCTGAGGTAGGATCGAGAATCTTGCAGATAGATTAGTTATTTCGTTGTTTAGAATAGATATACAAAATTACACAGATAAATAGCTACAATCGGCTATTTTGTTTGTTTTACGTTGTTAGTTTAGTTGTCAATTCTAAATATTTTAAATAGCTGCTTTCTTATAAATTGCCAGAAAATACAAAAAGAAATTATATATGCTAGAAGTGCACTTAGATTTTACTTTATTATAGTTTGTTTCATTATCACAGATGACAATTACGGGACCCAGGGAGCCCAGGGAATACATTTTCGAGCCAATTGTGCCCCAGCCCAATACCGTAGTGGCAATAACTGATATTGACCAAAACCTTAGGATACAAGTCTTCCAAACAACAACAGACTTCCAACAGATCAGTGGCACAACAGAGGGTTAAACATCGAAGACGACCAAGCATATCTGCTTTTGGGTCAAATCAGCCAAACTACAGATTACCCTAGAAAATACCCACATGACTCGTAGAAGGGCTCGAAGAGAACAAACATTCGGGTGTGATCCTTTAGTTCCACAAATGAAACGCTGGAGACACCCTAGTAGATATAGATACCACTTAAGAATCCAAGTCATGATAACACCCGTAAGGTATTCTCGAGAAGATCGCACAACCGTTGGTTCTAAACATAGTAAGCTGAAAAAGCTTACGACTACTCTGATACTAGGAATCGAACTTGATCTCCCGTATGACCATAACGGGACCGCAACAACCAAGAGTCTATGGTCATGTGATCCACAAATCCCACAAACCCTAACGAGTCCATAAGAGAATTAGACATGACACGGCCTACGTAAATTAGTATTTCACTCTACTCCGATTCCACCTCTCATCATTCAACAGTTATCCCTACTAGACACAATAACCAACGAAACTAGAGAATTTTGGACTAGGCCAGAGAATCGTCCATAGAGTTGACTATATCCACCATATGACCCTATCAGGAGAAATACACGAAACCATCCCGGGTCATTTTCCACGCATCCCACAACCCATAGATCGAATCACGCCGTAGCTCGATATTGATTGAGCCTTCGAGCACTCATCCTCGCCGATCGATCTATCACACCACCCAAGTTAGAAGGGCCTTCTTTGCCTTAGATTCAAATACCATTAGTGCGTGTCGAAGACATTAGACTCCTAACTAGTTTGCCTGCACATTCTACCCACACCGGCTGTCTCGGCACGACCTCGGGAGGTCGGGTACGCAGAAGAGTTACTTGTTGATTCTCAAGCTCACCTGTCACTTTTCCGACGTACAAAATTGGTGAACCCGACGTGAAACAAACAATTCTTTCACCTTCTCTTTGAGAAGTTTCATCTTCTCCAAATCACCTTCGCTCCTTCCCATTATTCTCATGGGTATTCATATACCCCCCGAATATGTCGGGATTCGATGCATACGGCAGCACTCCCTCTCGGGTCTTGAGGCATACTACGCCCAATGTAATAGGCAATCATCACCCTCACTCAATGTGGGGCGACAACTATTCAACTAATCAACTTGTCAACACAAACACCAAGGACTAGATATAACTCATCCTTCCAAACAGAGGGGCTGGAGCAACTTGCTCAAACACAAACAGAGCCTTCAGCTCAACAATATGACATTAACTCGAGAGTCTCGCTTCATCTCCTCGTATTACTCGACCACCTATTAGTAGACAATCGATCCATACTCGGTCTAGATGACGAGTACTCAATACGTTATCCTAGAGTGAACAACGCTCTCAAGGCATGTACCCACCGTAGGAACTTTACAGAGATACAACCCGAGTTCTCTCCTCAAGAAAATTCCCTATGCCATCACGTATGGAAAATACTCTCGTGAGATGCTTGGCAAGATAGTGATAGTGATCGCCATAGCAGGATATCACATGCCTCCGCAAACCATGTTATACAACAAACGCCACCAAGGCACGATATCGTGGCTTCACCGAACGAAGTCATTTCAACTCTAATAGAAAAGGTTAGAGGATTAGAACTTGCCCAAGCAAGTCAAAATTCGAGAATCATACAAACAGGGAGTTCCAATCCTCCGCACCATCCTAGCCAAGTAGATCTCCTCACAGGAGTAGGCACGTTAGGTATGACTCCTCAATATTCACAACAAGTGCCAACTAGACCCACTATCGCTAGCACTGTTCCTCCCGGTCCCAAGATGACAGCAATCCATTCCTGGATAGTACACCTTCGTACTTAAACATGTACTCCAAATCACCACAAGGAGATATGTACTCATCCCCCGGCATGTTTGCTCCAACGCAGGGACCTCCTTATGCCCCTGCCAACGCGTACGTTATGCCATATCAACAACCCGTTCCGCCACCACCTCCTCAACAGGCACCATCAATGGTTGAGACGTATGCAATAGGGACTTATTCAGAATATTTAAAGGAGCCCTTAGATTTCGCCATACGAAGCGTTATGCTTCCAAGGCCTCTTCCCGATTTGCCCAAATACAAAGGAGAAGGAGATCCGAATGCGCATATCAAAGCTTACGCTACAGCCATTCGAGAATTACTCCCATGGGATGGGGTCATTGCTAAAAATATTCCCAAAACGCTCGGAAGGCATTGCCTCGATTGGTATTATAGTATCACCCGAAGCTTCCATACATTCATTCAAACAACTCGTGTCTCGAGTTCATCAAAGCCTTCGACATGAACAAACTATTAAGGACAGAATCGGAGTTCTCGCACATCAAGCAAGAACATAACGAGTCCTGTCGCCCATTTCATCCAAAGGTGGCGCACACCCTTATTCCTGCAAGCGCTCCAAACATGGATCGATGGAGCTATGTGATTTATTCCTTCATTCTCTTAAGCAGAGAAGTGAAGGAAGAAGTCCGTAAGTTCCCACTAAGGACTTATGACGAGGTACTTGAGAGCGCTCTCGCGAATTGATCAAGCAAAGATAGATAAAGTGCCGTAAGACGTATGGAGCAAACGGGAGGTTAATCACCTCTACTCAAAATACTACAACCACCACAAGCGTCAATCAAGGACCCAAAATCCTTAACAAAAATCGTGGGGTAACAACAGATGGGGTAACTGACCAGCCCAAGAGGGTAAATGTCGTTAATACTCCGTCACAAACAAACAACCAAAGAAACAACAATTTTACCCCGACGATCAATACGGTGGATTTTAATAATCCACAACAACAACAACGGCGAAATCCCATGCAAGGACCAAGCCAAAACTCCTTTGGTTATCAAAACCAAAGTCAAAACCAAAAACAAAACTTTAGTCCTAATAGGCAACAGTTTGATCGGAATTTTAGGCCACAATACACACCAAACCAACAAAACGGGAATTACAACCCCAATTCTTATTGTGGTTTCCATAAAATTCAAGGGCATGACACTAGAACGTGTCGTGATTACAACAAATTCATGCAACGCTTGCCAAATGAGCAAAAACAATTCTTTATGGATATGTTCTTAACAGATCCTACGTCACCAACGGCAAATACCTTCGCAGGGGCAGTTTCCCCTCAGAATGCCCCTCTCAAGATCTTTAATGATCCACTCCCAAATCATGATAACGATAGGTTGAAACCAACTGGAACAAACAAAGGTGCAATAACAGGAAACAACGATCACGAGGCCTCAACCTCGCTAAACTGCTAGTCGCGCCACACAACTAGAAGTCAACCACGACCTAAGGTAGTTGGATTAGTAGAGTTAGACTCCGACTACCCGTCAAGCAATTACGAGAACACGAGAGTATTTCTCTCAACCAAGTCCAAGCCACCGCCGAAAGATAACATCCAAAGAAACCGTAGCAAAACCTATGGGTGCTTACGATCTAATTAATGATCTAACAAAAACCTTCTCGCATATTTCATTCCTTGATTTACTAAAGAATTCCCCTGCTCACAGGGCTGCTCTTTTAGAGGCGTTAGGTTTGGGTCATTTAGTTAGTATCACTCCACCACCGGAAGCGCAAGTAAATCATATAGACTTTGATGTTTATCCACCGGGACAGGCGGATAGGGATGTTGAATTCATATTCGAAATAAGTAAAATGCCTACAGATGCTGAGATCGCACGCCGAGGCGATCCAACCCTACACTTGCAAGTACAAGTTTATAATAACTATGTAAAACGGGCAATGGTTGATGACGGGCTCACAGCTAACATAGTCCCTTTCTCTTTCTCCAAAATTGGGATATGGAGAAACAAACTGTTCTACTACACGAAATACCTTGAGAGGCTACGATAGCCTTAAAGCCACATCGATAGGAACTATAATACTACCGGTCACCTTAGGACCTAAAACAATCCTGACTGAGTTTTATATTATAGATCGGGAAACTAACTATAATATGATCCTCGGCCGGCCCTGGATACATCGAATGAAGGCAATCCCTTCCACGCTATTTCAAGAAGTAAGATTCCTGCATCTGGGAAAGGTATTTGTAGCCAAAGGTGATCCAAAGCCGTTTGACGTACACCTAGCTGATTTAAAGAAAAGACCAGGTATACACTCAGAATTCGAACTTCCAACAAACCAACTTAACAAACCCTCTGACCCAAAGCCAGAGGAAAAGTTGATACCTACGACGGATCTTGAAACTACCAACATAGCCAAAACAATTCCAACCCCTAAAGGTAAAACTAAAGAAATAGTATCATTAGGGACTACTGCAAAGATCGTTGAGTTGATAGAACAAGATTCACCAATGTTCTTACCATTCGATTCAGTAGGTATCGGATTTTCCCTAGGTGTTGGTTCCTCACAAGAAGATCTCTCGTATGGTAGAAGTAGAGTGTGCAAACACAAAGCAGATACACCTACATCCATACTCCCGCTAAGTATTGACTCTCCATTTCGATGGAGCTAAATGCCATTATGGAGCGGGGGCAGTATAATTTTACCTCGCCCGAAGAGAAGGTCCTCCCATTCTCTTTTAAATTAAACTTTGAATGCACAAACAACAACGCGCCGAGTACGAAGCCCTCCTCCTTGGCCTTACCTTAGCCAAAAGAATTGGTATTGATAATATCGTAGTTTTAGAGACTCGCAATTAGTGGCAAACCAAGTTTCGTAGGTATATGAAACTAAAGCCGAACACTTGCAACTTTACAAAAACGCTCGTATTAGATTTAAGCAAGGCGTTCAACTTCATATCCATCAAGCAATCCCGCGAGAAAAATCTTCTCGCCGATTCAATAAAGAACCTCAAAGATCACGCTTTACTCCAAACAATGAGCTAGAAGATACTCATTTCACTGGATCCATTCGTAAATCTAACCATTAATAAAAACAATGATGGATCCTCTTTCAAACGGAAGTAAATCTACCGTCCTAGACCATGTTGGAAATGATGCGGCTACTTTGGATTACTTAAATGCCTTTGCAGCACTACATCTCTCCTATCACACGCTAGATTTATCTCTGATCTCGCATTCATCTTCCTACTTCGGAAATCCCGTAATGAATCTTCCCTCACAAAAAGAACCTAATATATACGTGGTGGAAAACGGGGATGATATAGATCTACCTCCGGCACCACCTGAGTTCGAAGAGGGTAATGCCTCTTTAATTGAAGAAACAATCGATGTCAATATCGGAACGGAAGATGAACCAAGAATTTTAAAGTTAGGTTCTTCGTTAACCCCAGAGGAAGTGGAAATACATACTCAGGTTCTCAAAGAACATCAAAAGGCATTTGCATTTAATTACAAAGAGATGACAGGAGTCGCACCCCACATTGCGGTACACAACCTCGTCACTAGATCAGATGCAAAGCCAATTAAACAAAAATCAAGACCCATGAAGCCCAAAGTAGCCCTCATGGTAAAAGAGGAGGTAATAAAACTCCTTCAGGTAGGATTCATCAAGCCAGTTGACTACTCCCAATGGGTATCCAACATCGTTCCCGTTCTCAAGAAGAATGGAAAGATACGCATCTGCATAGATTTCCGGGACATCAACAAAGCATGTCCTAAGGACGACTTCCCATTACCATCCATGGATGAAGACGCTTACAGAGAAGCACGTCTTTCTCAATTAGAAAGCCTGGATGAAGCTAGGTTAGATGCTGAACAACGACATAGAGTCTATGCCGACCGGATGTGCCGGCAGTACAACAAGAAGGTCTATGAACGTGACATATACGAAGGTGACCTAGTTCTAAGGTTGGACAAATGGATCGACAAGAAGACCGCGAAGGAAGGAAATTCCGGCCCAAATGGTTGGGCCCATACCGAGTCATGAAGGACTACGGAAATGGTGCATACCTCTTATGCACGCTAGAAGGTGAGGAGTTTGGCGAAACAGTCAATTCTCTCCACCTCAAACGTTTCTACGCGTAAGTAGCTAACGCTACCTATATAACTATCTACATCGCATTTTCATATAAATTAGGATCATTTTGTCCACTTGTTCTTACACAAATTGTGATCAGGGAATCTATTCTCAAAGCAACTTATTTCAAACTCGTGATGTTTCTGGCATAAAGTTCTTTAATCATACTTCTCCGTCTTCGATATCATCAATCAACTCAGAATCTTTTATCAAACAAAATCAGACATGACGAAGTCCTAACGGTAACCATACCAAGATCTGCAAGTTTGTTCTCACTTTGATTTCTTCTTAGGATAGGTGTCTTGCCTATGGTCTGTTCTAGAAGCTTCATGGTGTCACATCTATCCCATATACACATCTCTTTGGAAATAAGCATATACTGACATTTTACTCAAATAGACAAGTCAAGAAGTGATTAAACAGAAAATTTTATTTTTACACATTTCCTTGCCCCACCAACCTTCTGATGAGCTTCAAGGCTCTTACTAGTGACGTAGGGTTGGGAAAGGATGGAAATGCCCTTACTCGCCATGCCTTGCCCACGGTGATAAACCCATGCTTCTTACAGTAAAGATGGGGCAAAGTGTAGGGGGTCCTCTAAACAAAGTAAATGTTAAAAGGTCATAAACAATCAATTCAAACTTTGAGTCAATAACGAATGAATCGATGTTCAAAATTCCAAGAGAGTTAAAAATCCTAAAACCCGCATTTTGTCTACTATGTGGCCATCTACGGGTCTAAGTCTGGATAAACCGCAAAGCAAGTTGCATCCAAAACTATGAAGTCATTCAGGTAGAATAAAGCTTGTAGTTTTCATTTGGTTCCACCAAAGCTTCGTCTGTCTTTCACCACTATCACTTCACCATATTCCATAACTTGCGCCCTTCTTGGCTCTTGGTGATGAGCCCTCGCATCTTACTAGTTGCGTGGAGTTAGGAGTGGGGCAAGTTAATCTATTCATCATACTGATTATTTTCATCACTTTGCCAAAACAAATCATGAGGTATCCAAATTGCTCACAGAAACTAAGATTTAAGATCACAATATATCTACAAAATCATGTATCAGCATCATGAAACACAAAAAGAAAGCAAACATTTGCATCATCTGTTTTCCATTGCATACATTCTAGAAAGCATATAATACATACATCATAGTATACACGAAGCAGTTGGAAATAAAGAAAGTAGAATACAAATGACAAGTTTTGATCCAAAACCGACGCATATATATAAATAATCAAAGTTTATATACAATGCCATCATGCACTAGGCATGGTCAAAACGCTCAAAGAGCCCGTAATACACAAAAGAATCTAAATACAAATACAGAAAGCCAAGTGGCCTCTCAACCCCTGCGCGATCCCGCTGAAGGTGCGCGCCCTCGCCTAGGACTCCGGCTACGCTGGCGCTCTGAATGGACGGAGGGCTCGGGGTCCCTAGGGGCAGTCGTAGTCTCGCCATGAGAGCGGCTCCTCATAAGACGCTCGGCTGTCCTATAGCCTGCCAACTCTGTACGGAGAGTTGACACCATCTTGGCCACATGCCAAACGGGAGCGAAGACGTCAGTGTGCCTGCCGGCTGCTGAGGGCTCCCCGGCATCCACAGATAACTCCGCACGGGTCTTATCCATAGGGATCATCAGAGAATCGACGCAAACCCTACGGATTAGATCCCGCCACTCATCAACAGTCTCTGCAAAGCAAAGAAAGAAAAACGAATTAGGAACTAGGCAAGAGGTTAAAGTGTACACAATACAAATATAAGGAGAGTTAACATTCAAAGACAAATCCTAAAACAAACAAGCATTGAAAGGAGGAGAGGATAACTTACTCGGATCACCAGGCCTCCAAGATGGGTCGCCAGGGCCAGGACCCGCTGCAGATGCCGCTGCCGACTGAGGAGCTGCTCCTGTAGTTGGGGCAACATGGCGCCCCGCAACGGACTCATCATCTCCACCATGGCCCCGGGAGAGTGGCTCCTCAGAAGCCACCGCCTCTCTCTCTGCACTCTCCTCCTCCCTCTCGCCCGCAGTAATGTCCCGAGTATCATGCCACTCAGATCGCTCTCCGCCCGTCTCGCTCCTCCGACCTCCTCTCGTGTGCTCCTCGAATCGGAGTCAATATCTATGGGGTCGTCACTGCTATGAGCAGGACCTGCAGCAATCTGAAGTAATGGTGCCTGAGGCGCACCAGCTCTCCCTCTGGCCCGAACTATCCCCCTGGCTGTAATAGGAATGCCAGGGGTAACCACTGTCCAACCACGGCCTCTAGGCCCCCCTCTAGCCTCTCGGACTGATCTATAAACAGGTGCTACTGGAGGAAGCATAGCCGCGTATGGGAGGCCAAACTGCTGAGGAACCCTGCTGAAGGGATGTACCTCTACCCGTCCCACACGATCGATAAGCTGCCCTGTGATGGAGCAGGAGACCAATGTCGTGGTCTCCTCTCCCCATATACCGGCCATAAGCTGGTACGGTGTAGCCTCCATGTCTACCGTGGTAAGGGTGGCTACTGGCTGGTGAGGTGCTCTGAGCACTGACATATCTGACCATCGGGCTGCCCTCACCGCCCCGGGATCTGCCACCTCCACGCCTCTGCCATACGGAATGAAGCGCTCATACACCCAACTCATGACTAGAGTGGGGTGGCTCAAGGACTGTCCCTGCAATCGGACCACCCTGTATAAGTCATGGTAGGTGGTCCCCAAAATATCCGCGCCCCAGGCGTATTTCCGGCCATGTCCCTCTATCTGTGCAATGATGGGGCCCCAACAGTATAATAAGGTGTCCCCTCCCTTGTCCCCGATGAGTCTCGAGGCAAGGATCCCCATAATAGCCTGTCGAAAGATAGGGATGGGCAAAGAAGGAATGGATCTGACTCGCACTCCCTTCTTCGGCCCCGTGGAAATAGCTGCATCTCCCATATAACCAGCCCACTGAGCTATCTGTGCCCTGGAACCAGCTGTCTCTAGTGTGAGTCTCCTCCCAATAATCGGGACCCCCAGGATGCGGTAAACATCCTCCAAAGTGATGGTCCACTCACCACGGACCCCTGGCAGTCGGAAGGTGTTCCGATCTGCATCCCAATATGAAAATAGGTCACAAAGAATGTGACTGGATGGAGCAACGTGGGGCACACGCGATATACGCAATATGCCGGCCCTCTGCAATGTGTCCTCCTCATCTGCTGAGAGGGCATCCAATACCCCGGGCAGCCAGTCACACTCTCTCTCCCGGCTCCATCTAATATACTCCTCCTTCGCCTACATACACCCAAAAACACACAAGGAAGAGTAAGTTAGTATCTAAACAATATCAAGAGAAGCATAAAAACACGTACAAATGCTAAAAATACAAGTACAAGCTTTCAAAATAGGTTCTTTTGCATTCTGTTCAGAACCGCCGCCCTGAGCAGGGGGGCGGTTTTGTAACCGCCGCCTTAAAGGCGGCGGCTCAGGACCGCCCCTGCATACAGGGCGGCGGTGGTCAGAACCGCCGCCCCGTCTGTGGCGGTCATCGCGGTCCGAAAACTCACAGGGTTTTTTTAAGCTTAAAAGCCCAAAAATGCAAAAAATGACTATTTTAATCAAAAATGGGGCCTACCCAAGAGCGCCCCCTAGATGATGGACCTTTTTAAACCAAACATTTTCAAAATAACCCCCCATCAAGCAAAGAATTTAACATTTCAAATCGAAGGGGAAAACACAAAATTGAAGAAAACCAACCCGTGATCTCGCGGGGTGGCGTTCCGCACGTGGAGGCATGATCTCTATCTCATCATGGACGTTTTGACTCTACTCGCGTGAGAAACCGTCACCGTGGGTCCCAGAGCTCAAATCAACCAAATCGACTCGCGCAAATGAATAATAGGAAATGGGCCCACTTTCATATATATAACGCCCGATTCGCTTTTAAATATCTTTTTCACAGTTCTGAGCGCCGACGAGGTAAGTTTCTATCCTCGCACAAATGGTACGTCCTCTTTCTCTATTATTTTAACGTTTATTTTCCAAATTATCAGATCTATCTCGCATTTGAGTTCTCTTTTCATTTCGCAGTAGCGGAATTTTGATGGCGTCATTTCAACACACACTGCGCGTAAGGTATAACTTCTAACTTCCCATTTCGGGACGGCCATACTCGGACCCACCGTTTTACGCCTCTTCATGGCTAAAACGCTTCTCCGAGGGGGCAATATGTACGTACCCAAAATTGTAAGGTACTCATCATCGCGAACGATGTAATAAGTGCCCCAATGATGATACAGTCTCTTCGCAAGGTGTTCGGGATCCAGAAAAGCTTTACAGATATGCGTTAACATCCCGCATGCCCCGCTTAGCCCCCGCGTGCTTTGTTTTCCCTATTTTTCCCTCTTTTCTTGGCTTTTTGGTCTTCAATGGATTTAAACCGCCGCCCGAAGGGCGGCGGTTCAGGACCGCCCCAACAGGGCGGTCCCAGAACCGCCCCCGAGCAGGCGGCGGTCCTGTGCGCGTTTTCCAGAACGCTCTTTTGACGCGACCCGCGTGAAATATCACGACTCACCAGCTTTTCTTGCCGACTTGAGCATGCATTAATGTTTTTGGTCCCCTGGAATAGTGTTTTTCTTTTGTTTAATGTTTAGGAGTTCAGTTTGGATTTGATTTTTGGATGTTTGGATTCCTATAAATGCATGGTTTGTGCACATGCAAATGGCCTCTCAGTTTTGCTCTGAATTTTGCTCCAAAGTTTGCTTTTGAATTTCTTGTTACAGCAGTTTTAGTTTTCCTTTGCTTAAGGTTCTTAGTTTTCTCATTGAGTGCTTTGGTTAGTATTGTGTTGCAGCTGGTAAGCCACATATCCAACTTGTGCAAGTGCAGACATTATTTGGGCCACCATTTTCACTCCAACTTTCATGTTTTCAGTGTTGTGTCCCTTTAGTTTGCTTAGAATTGGTAGCATAGTTTGTTGCAGGTTTGTTTTAGCTTTGTGTTGCTGTTGGTAAGCCACAGATCCAACTTGGCAAACAAGATATTGTTTTGGAGTAGAATAGTCTAGGCAGCCATTAAAGTTGCAGGTTTTGCTCTTCATACAGACTAGTTTCAGGTTCTGGACGCTTTTGTTGCATGATTCGCAGTAGACCCCGCTAGGAATTGCATAGGCCAAGCTCTGTACTCTTGCGCTATCCCTCTCCTATCCGCATTCTATTCTGTCTGCATTCTGAAGGCTGTCCATTGATCCAAATATCTATTCCTGTTGATGCAAGCATTCCACGCTTTTCTGGATTCACGTGAGCACAAAGAACGAAGAGATCATACTGAGGGGACAAGAACACACACACCGTCGGATTCGCCACTGTTCTGCGAAATCCAGGTTCCATCTTTCAAAGTTTTAGTTAGAACTTATCAAATAAAGTAGTTAATCACTTTATTTCAGTTATTTCTATTCTCGATATTGCTAGGGAGGTTGTGGGGATTGATAGTTTCTGAGAAACTATGATTCATTCCTCACTTCTGAGGTAGGATCGAGAATCTTGCAGATAGATTAGTTATTTCGTTGTTTAGAATAGATATACAAAATTGCACAGACAAATAGCTACACTCGGCTATTTTGTTTGTTTTACGTTGTTAGTTTAGTTGTCAATTCTAAATATTTTAAATAGCTACTTTCTTATAAATTGCCGGAAAATACAAAAAGAAATTATATATGCTAGAAGTGCACTTAGATTTTACTTTATTATAGTTTGTTTCATTACTGCTTTTGCATGACAATTACGGGACCTAGGGAGCCCAGGGAATACATTTTCGAGCCAATTGTGCCCCAGCCCAATACCGTAGTGGCAATAACTGATATTGACCAAAACCTTAGGATACAAGTCTTCCAAACAACAAATGTACTTCCAATGATCGTGACACACTGAGAGGGTTAAACATCGAAGACGACCAAGCATATCTGTTTTGGTCAAATCAGCCAAACTACAGATTACCCTAGAAAATACCCACATGACTGTAGAAGGGCTCGAAAGAGAACAAACATTCGGGTGTGATCCTTTAGTTCCACAGCCAAACGCTGGAGACACCCTAGTAGATATAGATACCACTTAAGAATCCAAGTCATGATAACACCCGTAAGGTATTCTCGAGAAGATCGCACAACCGTGGTTTCTAAACATAGAAGCTGAAAAGCTTACGACTACCGGATACTAGGAATCGAACTTGATCTCCGTATGACCATAACGGGACCGCAACAACCAAGAGTCTATGGTCAGTGATCCACAGATCCCACACCCTAACGAGTCCATAAGAGAATTAGACATGACACCGCCTACGTAAATTAGTATTTCACTACTACTCCGATTCCACCTCTCATCATTCAACAGTTATCCCTACTAGACACAATAACCAACGAAACTAGAGAATTTTGGACTAGGCCAGAGAATCGTCCATAGAGTTGACTATATCCACCATATGACCCTATCAGGAGAAATACACGAAACCATCCCGGGTCATTTTCCACGCATCCCACAACCCATAGATCGAATCACGCCGAGCTCGATATTGATTGGAGCCTTCGAGCAGTCATCCTCGCTGATCGATCTATCACACCAGTCCAAGTTAGAAGGGCCTTCTTTGCCTTAGATTCGCAAATACCATTAGTGCGTGTCGAAGACATTAGACTGCCTAACTAGTTTGCTTGCGCATTCTACCCACACCGGCCGTCTCAAGCACGACCTCCTGGAGGTCGGGTGCAGTAAGAGTTACTTGTTCTTTGGGAATGTATTTCGCAAAAATAAACAAGTTAAATATGAGCTCATCTCTCTTGAAAAGGGTTTTATCGATGGTATATCCCATGATGATTATCTTATGGAGAAATTTCTCTTATCATAGTTTCAAAACTTGTGTTCTAAGGAAGAGTAATTCTGTAGAAAAAAATGTAGGGCTCTATGGTTAAAATAAGGAGACCAAAATACTAAACTTTTTCACATGACTACTATTAAACATAGAGCTCATAATAAAATCTCATAAGTTTCCTTGGATGCTTTGGTAGTGTCACTTCTAATCAAAATATCATGAAGTAAGAATCACTTTATTTTTACAAAAATATTTTACATGATGATACCTAGTTTTCTATAGCAAATGTGGATACCTTTCTTGATTCTATCCCTAGTAATCTTTTGGCTAAAGAAGATTTTCTAAATATGACTAATCCAAATTCTATTGAAAAGTTACAAAAAGATGTTTTTGTCTTGAGGGTGAAAAGTCCCTTGAATTGGATGGGTTTTTGTATAAATTATTTTAGAACTTCGGGACATCTGCTAAGAGGATCTTCTTAAGGAAATTAATGAGTTTTTCAGAACTGGAAAGTTTCTCAAAGAGATTAACAATTGTTTCATTATTTTAGTTCCAAAGTAAATGAGTGAGAAGGATTTCAATAATTTCAAGACAATAAGTCTCACTTATTTCTTATACAATATCTTTAACAATATAAAGGCTATAAGAATTCAGCCTCTCCTACATAATCGATTTCTAAATACCGGGTGGATTTATCAAAGGTATGCTCATCCAAGATGGGGTAGTGATGGTCCACGGAAAAATTCATTTTATGGAAAAAAGTAAAAAAAACAAGTATGGTTATCAAATTAGACTTCAATAAAGCTTTTGAAAGGGTCTCCTAGTTGTTCCTTGACAAATTAATGGAGAAATTTGGGTTCACTGATCACTCTAGAAATATTATCATCTCTTGTATCTCCACTCGTATATTCTCTTTCATTTTTAATGGTTCTCTTGTAGGCTTCTTCACCAGTAATAGAAGAATATGGTAGGGAGACCCTATATCTCCTATCATGTTTATCATAATGGTTGATGGCCTCACGTCGAGACCATTACTAGATCCATAACAATGGGTTATCTCAAGGGTTTCAAACCTACCTCTTTCAAGATATTTGTCTCTCATCAGGTAATTTTTTGATGATACCAATAATATACTCCTATCCTCTCTTCTTGAGGATTAGATGATGAAAATCATTCTAAAGAATTATGAGGATGCTTCACAACAACATATCAAATTTGTTGAAATCTCTCTACATTTTTTCAATACTTGATCGAAGGAAAAGGAAGATTAATTGACATCTTGGGTTTTGAGATAAATTTTCTCCCTACTACATATCTTGGACTTCCTCTAGGAACTAACAAATTTTCTATGGAATTTTGGAATTATCTTCTTTACAGTTCCCAAAAACACTTGTAGGATGCAAGGGAATAATTCTCTCTAATGCTTGGAAATGTGCTACAAAATATCCTAATTTATATTATGTCTATGTTTTACATTCGAACATCCGTGATTGGCATAATTGAGATAATTGAAGTACTTTTTAAGGACAAGTATAGAGGAAAAATGGTTTTTTCATCTTGTTTCTTGGTACAAGGCATACACTCACAAGAGAGTGGGAGGATTAGGGATAACAAATATTGGAACAATGAATGTTTCTATCATATCCAAAATGAGTTGCATTCTTCTTAGAGAATAACATCCTTAGACTAATATAATAAGAACTAAATACTTAACACAAGATAAAGCTCAAAGCTTTCTAAATTCTAAAGCTCTTCCCTTTGGCTCTATTTTCTATAATAATCTGGTTAAAACTAGAAGGGACCTCTTAAAGGGCTATAAATGGAAACTAGGTAATGGAGATGAAATTTAATTCTGCAAGGATAATTTGGTATATTTTTAGAACCTTAAGAGAAAAAAATCCTAGTACCAACTAAATGACAACCTCATCTCAAATTTTGAGCATAAGGTTAGTAATTACATAAGTTATATTGATGGGATATTTCAATACTCAAACTAGAATGTCCAATTTTGGTAACCTAATTGATGTTATTCAAAGAATTCTCATAAACATCCAAATTATTTAGATTTAAAATAAGAATTAATTCATCAGGATTAAGTATTTTGATGGAGAATGTTCGAGTCAAAACAGTGTATCAATTACTTACTCGGGAGATACGCATTTTGACTTTGACTAGAGAAAAAATTGGTACAAAGAAATAACTCCTAAAATAAATCACTTCCTTTGGTAGTTGTTGAGCAAAAGGATACTCTCTATTGATAATATGATTAAGAGAATCTATACCATCCATAACATGTGTTTCTTTTGTAGGAAGGAGGATAAAGAAATTCACCATCTCTTCCTTCACTATCCTTATGTTTCATGCATGTGGGAGATCATCCTTGTAAGATTTGGAGTTCAATAGTATTTCTTGAAAGAAATTTTTCATTCTTGGGAGCAATGACAACCCCTTTTCAAGAATAGTATGCTTAGAAAAGTTTTGAGACTTGTTTTCCCTCATGCTATATGGAGAATTTGGAACATTAGAAACTTTATCATATTTAGGAATACTAAGAGATATAGGAAGAAACTTATAAAAGAGACAACCATTGAAGCCAAGGAAAACATATTAAATTTCAGGCCCCTCAAAATCAATTATTTTCAAAGGAAGAGGAGAGATTCCTCCTAAATTCAAATATTGATATAGAGGATAATCAAAACATAACTCTCATTATTGACCTCTCCCTCATACAATGGATTCCTCCTCTGAAAAGTTGGTAGAAACTAAATTTTGATGGTACCTCTAAACACAACCCAGGAGTTACAATTGCAAAGGCCTAATTATAACTAATATTAGTCACCTATTTTTTACATATGCAGACCCATTGGCAACCCAATCCAACCACTATGTTGAGTCACTTGCTACTCTATGGGATACAAGAGTTGTTAAAGATCATAAGATTTATAATCTTATTATCAAGGGTGACATCCTAAATATAATTAAACCTTTTAAAGGTACTCATCCTCCAATATGGACTATAAGGGAATTTATTCATGAGGCTATGATTATTTGTAATACTTTAAAAAATGTCGAATTATGATATACGTATAAAGATGGAAACAAAGTTTCTAACTCCCTAGCCAACTTATGGGTCTCTAATAATCATTTAAGTTATTGGCATGATTAGAACAAAATCCCCCAAATTAAAAATGAAATCATTTACAAAGATAATATGGTCAGTTGTCCACAAAATAGTACTTGCAATCGGGGAGGGAAACTGAGAAATTATCTTAATGAGTACTATGCATACTTGGCTCATGCTTTTCCCCTATGGTTTACTCAAGACATCTATATTTTTATAAATATAGTTAATTTCTATGTTGTTATGAAGCATTCTATCCACCATCATAAGTCTATGTGTGCCCTACTTTCCTATATCTCTTATCTCCACAACCATGGGCATCCCTCCCTACATATTCAATCCAATTTCGACCCTTCTTGGAAGGATAATGAAGAACTACGGAAGGTGTTATATGTTGAGGTATTTACTACCTTAATGAAGAGGATCAACCACCATGATATACACATCTCTCATTTACTTTTTCCAAACACTAGAAGGACAAGATAGCCACCTACAAAGGTAAGGAATTTCCCATCATAGAAAATCTGATTTCCTTTGTTATGGGCCTTGGTATGAATGGTATCAATTTTTTAGAAACAAATTTGATAAAAAGGGATATGAGAAATTTTTATGAAGGGTTTGAAACCCTCACATTTTTCAAGGTAGGAATGGTATTCTCCTCCATCCCTTCCCCTTTTGATGAGGTTGTTAGAATGGTGGTTAGATACATTACACTAAAGGTTAGATTCTCAACCCTTCCTTTACACCACCTCATCCATTTGAATCATTTCTGTAGGACCCCAAAAGTGAGCCTATCATATTACATTCTACAATCCTTAGAGAAATCTCTTCGTAAAGTGCACTCCCACCAATTTACTTTACCTATCCATCAAGGAGTTATACTTCTTTTACATCAGTTACTATTTTTATTTTGTTGATAATGATCCCTCTCATCCTATTCTCCCTTTCCAACCCCCTCCACATCATAAAGTGAGGACTAAAAATCTTAGACCACCCTCTCTTCCAACGATGAAAAGGGTTCTCTAAAGTAGAGACAAGAGTAAGGATATGTCCATAGTAAAGAGCCTACTTTCCATTAAAAATATTTGTCAGGATCCCTTGGCCAATCATGATTTTAAGGACCATATCAAAATGCATGTAGAAAAAATCAAGGTGTTTAGAGAGGATGTGGCTATGTTACTAAAAGGAGGTAAAGAAAAATAGGTCCATGAATACAACATTGACGAAAAACTTGAATATATAGCTAAGAAACAAAGGAAAATGGAAGAAAATACCATGAAGATCATAACAAGAAACTTGAAACCACGACTATGCATAAGGCCATACTTGATTTCATTGAAGTGTAGGTTAAAAAAGTTTGTGATCTTAGTGACATTCTTGCAAGAATTTTCTAAGGAGGTAAATTAAAGAAAATTTTAATCTCTTCAATCATCAAATACCCCTCTCAAAGCACACTTCCTTAATATGTTCAAGGCTATGGAGGAGGTAAAAATGTCTTCAAAAATTCTCTCAAATGAAGGTTTTGATATCTCTTATTTTTAGTATTTTTGATGGTATTTCATTGTTGTAAAATTGGTGTGATGTTATTGTTTGGTTATGTTTTGTCTCCATGCAAGAAGGTTATCCCCTACCTTTTTTAAACCTTTCTTTCTAGCTATTAGGCCTTTTTACCGTGGCGTGGTCCCCACATGTCAAAAAACCACTATTGTTGTCTTGTTTCATCTGGAAATTAAGTTCTTTTGTACTTGAGGAATGGTCCCCTTCAAAATAATTTATCAATAATAAAAAGGAAATTCAATTAAGCAATTTAGTGCTAATTATTTTAAGTGCATATGTGGGCTTGATTAAAATGAATTGGGTGCCTTGATAATGAGATATATGAAGGACATGTTTGGTTGAGGAAATTAGTTAAACCTAGTCAAAGAGCTGAGAAATTTTCAATTATTGCAAGTGAATTAATGAAGAAAGAAACACAAAAGAAAAGATATTTGAATATGTTTGCATGAAAGATGGTGAAAATTTGTACAAGACTTACATGTGATGTAGAAAATGTGGTAAATAAGTATGGAATTCATAGAACCCATTTATCTCAATTATGTCATATAATTGGAAAAGAAAAACACTCTACTATTAGTACTAAAACTTCCCAAAGGGAAAATAAAAAATTTAGAAAGGTAAATAAAGTTATAAAAAGGAAAAATAAAACTAGATGAGACTAAGGAACCAAAAATACCTACGATTCTGTGAAATATTAGATTTGTATATTAAAGATTTTCACAACAATACTCTAGCCAAAAATCCAGATACATACAATTTTACTTGTTGTAGTTTTCCATTTGGACTTGGAACTACATTGGGGAATATTTATACTTTATCTATACTTACATGTGATATTATTGTTATGGATATGTGTAATATTTCTACTGATCTAACAATAAAATACCTTATTTACATGTTCACATTTTTTGGAACAAATGCAAGTAGTTGAGTTTGTGTATTTATGATTCCAATTTTCTACCAATTGTGGAAGAATCTATGACAATATACTACATATATGTTAAGGATAATGTTTGAGCTTGATTATGGTTTGTATAGATTGTATAATTCCCATGGTTTTGATGGGTTTTCAGTAATATGTGTTGTTTACGACATCCATAACCATGATCATGAGGAAAAAAAACTTCAGGTTGATTTAGGTTGTGAGCACAATGAAGATGAAGTGAAAATTCCTTCTTGTAATGATCTTAATATTATTGGTTCAATGAAACCATTCTGATTTGAGATAATATAGTGTTATACAAAAAAATTGACAAAAAAGGACATAGAAGAGGAGAGAAACATTATCTCCAAAAGAGGGAGAGTGATGGAGGAATAGTGAGTGTTGTGTCAGCCGTTATGGCTACAGAATGTTTGTTTTCTTAGCCAAATATGGCTGCGAAAGGGTTGTTTATTATCTCAAATCAGATGGTTAAAAATATTCTCACGCAATTTGAGACAAAAAGGCATTCACACCTATTTCTTGGAATAATATTCATAAAGAACCTCCGGACAAGAATGTGGGTCCTCAATCACCTATAAAGGTGTAGTTCACGAGTGTAAAGGATAAGGAAGGCGTGACCCACCTTAGTGTGCTAGATGGTTGTCTATATCGGGCATTGGGTAAAGTGAATCTTACACTCGTGGGTAATTTTCTGGGATCTAGACCTAATATTGATGCTATTAGGAAATGGGCTTTGAGAAGGTGGCAACCAAAGGGAGATTTGAATATTACAACCATGTCACGTGGTTTTTCTTTGCTAAATTCAACCAATAGATTGATTTGGAATTGGTGCTTCTAGGAGGGCCCTGGTGCATGGGTAATATGGGTCTTTTTTTGAAAAGGTGGTATCCAGGTTTGATCCCAATACTGAGAATATACACACTATACATGTATGGTGTAAGATTCTGGTCTACCCCTTCAATTTTGGGATGATGAGATCTTGTTAAATGTTGCTAAATCTATTGGATCTCTGATTGGGCTTGATGGACCAATGAGGAATAGATCTAGACTTTCTTATGCAATATTTTGCATCTCTTCTGAAATGGAACAAGAACTCCTAGAACATATCATTTTACAATCAAAATTTGGTACATGGCAACAAAATATTGAATATGAAACTTTTCATTTGAGGTGCAAAAAATGTCATAGAATAGGACACTTCACCAGAAAATGTACAATCTTGATCAAGAAGAAGGATTAAGGGTTACTTCAGGTGAATATGATGGGTAAAAATAATATGTTAAATGATGGATCTACAGAGGCACCTAAAATAAGGAAAGAGAATGAGCCTAGGATCCCAACAGATGGTATTGAAAGAAGGGAAAAAGAACAAATGGAAGTGATTACTCTGAACTAGCCAGATTTGAAATATAAGAAAGGAAAAAGGGGTTCTAAACTCCAATCAAGAAACCTTTGGTATGTAGGAAACTTTGGTGCCCTAAAACTCCAATGCCAAAACTAGTAGGATAAATCCCAAGTGCAAAAGGAGATCTAGTAGTGGAAACACCTATGAAGGTGATTATGGATGTAGATGAAAAGACTACTACAGTAAGAGTTAATCTCATTTCCAAGGATACAGATTGCATGTTGAACATGAAATATCGACTAGATTGATGGATCGAGTAAATGAGAATAGATATGAATTAGAGATAGAAGAGATAAAGGGGGTAAGAATGATCCCTTATATACCATAGAGGAAGAGTTGTATGATGAAAAAGAAAATAAGGAACTAGACCTCCTCATGGAGGAAAAATTCTCTATGACAGAAAATATCTCACCTGAAGGTGGGAAAATTCAATTTAGTAATAAAGTAGTAATTTCACAGCCATACAAGGATCAGGAATAGGGAGAAAAGGAGGAGGGTGAATTTACACCATTCCTAGAAAAGACACTTTCTGATTGTGATATTGATTCGATCAATGGGTTTATAGAGGTTAAATAAAAAAATAATGAAAGGATTTGAGGAGATCCTAGATATGCTATATAATGATAAAAAATAGGAAACTAGGGAGCCTCAACATCCAAAATAACTAGATCGTCTACTAGAAGGATAGTAGATTTTGGAAGCAGTTCAATAAAGGTAGACTTTCGAAAAGGAACTCAAAAAAGGAAACAAAAAATATATTACATATGGATTTCAAATTCAATGGAGCCATCCGGAAAATATATCCCCCATATTATTTATATGAAGATAATCTCTTGGTGTATTAAAGGGTCGAATGGAAGCTCTAAATAAAGAATAGTTAAAGAGATAAGATTTTCAAGTAGAACTAATATTTTGATTTTGTGGGAAACTAAAATGAAAACAAATGTCCTTCAAAATTAAAAAAATATTTTCTGGCATAACTCGTAAATAGTTTTTATTGATTCTCAGGGAGATTCGGATGGTTTGGATACTTTCTGGGATAAAAAGCTTCTTACTGGTATGGTGATTTTTGAGACCAACACCCATCTGTTGTTAAGTTTCGTGCTATTGATAATAATTTTACTTGGATCCTTTCAAACATTTATGCACCTAATATTGTAAATGGAAGAAGGAATATTTGGAATGATTTAAATCTCTTTATAATTCATCATAAAAATTGTAATTGGCTTGTTTTTTTTAATAATGGCAAATAGTTTTTTGAAAGGGACTATACCCTTGAATACAAAATAAGGCCTTTAAGCTGGAATAAGAGTGAGAAACATAGCAGGACTAACCAATTCCAGGTAATACAATGAAATTCCACGTAGCCCAGAAACAGCTACACAAGCGAGACTTAACAGCAAAACATCAGCAAAAAAATAGTAACCCGACAGCCAAGAAACAGTAAGAATAACAAAAGAGTGCAGTAGAAGCATGCAGGACTACTTCTTGGCTGCTTGATCAACACTGATCTTGACTTTTTTCCAAGCATGAAACATACCCAAAGCGGTCATGTGGGCAGCATCCGTCTTATCGAGCTCCTCGATGGTTCTTTTGCTCTCTTTTTCATTGCCCCAAAGTGCAGCCGGGACACCGCTGAGGTTGGAAACACTTTTGGCATGCCCCACGATGAATTCCTCAATGGCCCTAAAGGCGGAAATGTTGTAATCATGCCTAGTCTTAGCCTTCCCAAGGCGGGAGTCCAAGGAGGTCAGCTTTTTGTATATGTCTTCAATCTGACTATTGTCAATGCTCCCTTCCCCCTCCATGCTTTTCTTACCTTTTTGCTTAGCTAGGTTTTTGACCTCATCCTTCAGCATTTTTATCTCAGCCTCTAAGGCCTCCAGTCTCTTGGAAGGGTTATCCATCTGTGCTTCCCGGGGACTGGCACTACTTATGTTTAGCAGGTCACGTGCAATGTCAAGATCAAGAGGCTCTTTCCCTGCTGCAAGAGTCTCAAGGTTGAGTCTCCTAGAAGCCCTGGTGAGTGGACGTTTAGAGGTAGAGGCGAGGTGGGTGGCAGGAGGAGCAGTAGGAGGAATAGAAGGAGAGACATGTGCAGCCGGCATGGGGGTAGCAGCACCGGTGGCAGGGGCAGCAGCAAGGGCAGCAAAGGCAGCAGGAGAAGCAGGACTGGCAGCAGCGGAGCCCATCGGAGCCGGGCTAGGAGAGGAAGGAAGACCGGGGTACTTGAGAAGGCAGTATTTGTGAATTAGCAAAATAAGCCCTTGATGCAAGGGAACCGCCCGGGTATGCTTCTGGAACTCCAAAATGGAGCGCTCAAGAGAGTTTAAAAGATAATGAGGGAAGCAAACCAATCTATGTAATTGGCTTGTTAGCGGAGACTTCAACTCCCCTTTAAATCCTGGAGAAAAGTAAGGGGCAATTCTAGATATTCCAATGCCATGGATGAATTTGCTGATTTTTTCTCTGATTCAAATCTCATGGATGTGGAACTTCATGGTAATCAATTCACTTGGAAAAATAGAAGAGTGGGAAATGACATGATTCAGGTTAGACTAGATAGAGCATTTATCTCTGCCAATTGGATTCTACATCAAGACTTTCATCTATCCTCTTTACCAAGAATTGGCTCTGATCATAATCTGATTGTTTTAAATCTTTTCAACTGGGCTAAACCAATACGATGCTCATTTAAATTTGAAAATATGTGGATGGATCATGATGACATATCTGATTGGATGAAATAATGGTTGAAATGGGATGGAGGAGGAGCTGCTCAATACAAATTAATTCAGAAATAAAAAAATGTTTAAAAGCAAGTTAGAATATGGAATAAAGAAGTTTTGGATATATTTTTGAAAGGAAAAATAATTAAATAAAAAACTTTGGGATCTTGAATCTCAAATAACTATAAAGGGCATGTCATTAGAGGATCGGTTAATCGAGAAAAGAAATTTTATCTAAGATGCATATGGTCCGTATTAGGGAAGAAACTATTTAGAGGCTTAAATCGAGGCAATTTGGCTGAAAGAGGGAGATAGAAACACAAATTTCTTTCATATGACCACTATTAAACATAGATCTTGCAATATTATAATGGAAGTTTTAAAATAAAATGGTGTTATCATCAAAGATCCTAAGGATATAAAGGTTAAAGCTCAAAGATTTTATGAAAATCTGCTTAAGGAGAATAGTGTGGATAATGAAGAGGTTGACTATTTCATTTTAGAGGCCATTATAAATGAAAAAATAGATGAGAAAACATTACAAAAATTTAAAAAGTAGTAACTTTGGAGGAGCTGAAAAAGATGTATTTACTCTTGAAGGGGATAAGGCACCGAGTCCCGATAGTTTTTACGCTAACTTTTTTCAGAAGTTTTGGGAAATATGCTCAAATGATTTATTAAGGGTAGTGAATGAGTTCTATAGAATAGGTGATCTCCTAAAAGAGTTGAATAGCACCCACATAGTGAATTGCTCCTCAAAAAATGGATGCTAAATATTTTAAAGACTTCCACCATATTAGTATGGTTAATGTTATTTATAGAATCTTTACTAAGATTATTACAACAAGACTACAAACTATTCTTAACAATTTAATTTCCAAGCATAAAAGTGGATTTATAAAAGGTGGGATGATTCAAGAAAGGGTGATCATGGTGCATGAGATCATTCATTCAATGGATAATAACAAAAAGGTAGTATGGTAATGAAACTTGATATGAAGAAGGCCTTTGACAAAGTCTCTTGGCATTTTCTTCACAATGTTGTTACTAAATTTGGTTTTCATAATTAAATCAAAAGAATTATTAAGGCTTTCATTTCTACATCTAGATTTTCTATTGTGGTTAATGGTGAGTCTGGTGGGATTCTTTGCTAACAGTAGGAGATTAAGACAGGGAGATCCTATATCCCCTTTACTCTTCATTCTAATGGTTGATAGTCTTAGTAGATCCATTACCAAAGTTGTTAATGATGGGATTTTAAAAGGAATTAGGCCTACTTCTACAAACCAAATAACTTCACATCAGCAATTTACAGATGACACAATTATACTTTTGATGGCCTCTATCCTTGAAGCTAAGGCTATCAAGTCTATTATGAAATTTTATGAGGTTGTTATGCAGCTACCAAAATTATATGTGCTACATTGGCGGGAAAACAGTTATAAAAGTCCCCAGTGATGATTCAAAATCCTTTCAAGAATTTTTCGAGCTCTAAAATCCTATTCATAATATATATATTTAGCCTAGATGGTCTTACTTGTATTTTCCTTGCATTTTTTTCGCTTCCCCCTTCTTTCTGTGCTTGTTTTGGCCTTGATGCAGGAACCGCCGCCCTACCTTGGGCGGCGGTCTTGAAACTACTGCCCTACATAGGGTGATGGTCCTGCCCACTTTTTCTAGAATCTTCATGTGAGAAATTACATGCGAAGATTCACTTAAGTTTGCTTTTTGAGTGCATCTGTGAGCCAATTTTGCTAAAAATAGCTTCGCTTGCTTGGTTTTCCTTGTTCCTTCAATTTTTAAATATATTTAATGAGAGGAACTACCTCTTGATTTCCTTATGCATTAACTAACCTTCCATCCTTCATTCCTATATGTTCCATGCTTGTATTAGAGAAAAAGGCTAGATAGTTTTGTGTATCTTGTATTGTTTTGCTACCATAATCTTGCTAGGAATTACATAGCCAAGTTCATATCTCTTGTGTTATCTTTCTTCTACCTGTATTATGTCTAGATTGCCTCCAAGCTACCATTGCTCAAGCACCATCCTCTTGTTGTTGTTCTTTGCATTCCCAAATCCTTGGACTCACATGAACACTCAGAGAAAGAAAGGAAAGAATTGAGGGGATAGATACTCATACTACTGGATTTTCCAAAGATCTTTCTCTTCCAGGTTGGAGTTGTGTATTTGTTTGCTTTGTTTTGTCAAATTGTCAATTACATATCAAATAGAGTAGAGAAACAATTCATTTCAATTAATCAGATAGTTACAAGTAGATCAAATCAATAGGAATTTTTCCCTTCAATATTACCAGGGAAGTTGTGGGTGAACAATAGCTCTGTTAGAGTCATGATTTGTTCTTCACTTCTGAGGTAGGGTTGGAGAGATTTTATTTGAATTAGAGTAGATCTTAGATTTATATTCACACATATGCACAGATAGCTAGCTACATCCCGTTAGTTATTTGTTTTAAAATCGTTTATTAGATTAGATGCATTGTCTGAAAAGTTAGAAAAGCACAAAAATATTTATTTTCATAGATTAGTTTGTTTTATTGCTTTGTCCTGATATATTGAGAAAACACCAAAAATATAGTTTATATTTCCTTTGATATGTAGTTTATTTATCGAAAATAAATCAATTCATCATGCATGACCATCATTGGTCTAGAGAGAAAACATCTATGGTTGCGATCCTCTAGTCCCATAGCCCAACGGACTAGAGTTAATAACTGACATTGACACAATTCTATGCTTAACAATCTTATGCACACCCACCACATACGCAGAGAAAATAAGACAGTTAGAGACATTAAACATAGCTACTAGTCAGGCCTACAACTTTTGGACTACTCTTGCTGGAAATAGGATTTTATTGCATGCATGACCATATAAGGGCCTCAGCCTCAATGAGTCTTTGGTTATGACCCATAGGTCCCGCAACCTAATGGTCCTACTAGTCAGTTAGATATTGACACTAGTTTACACACGTAGGTATTCATATCCTCACCTCTTCCACATGATATTATCACACAACTTTCATTGTTGAGTATAGCAAGACTAATCAAAGCTAAGACTTTTGAACAAGACCAAAATCACCCTTAGTTCTCGTAGCTCCACTTCATCTTTTGTCTCGGTTTCCATGACCTTTTTGGAAACCCATATGAGGCACTTGCAAGCTACTTTCCATGTATTCCACAACTAATCAATAGAATCTCGACTGAACTAGACATCGATTGGAGTCTCTGAGTAGCTATCATATCAGACCCTACCATTAGACCCCTTAAGGTTAGGAGATAATTATTTTCCTTAGATTCATAGATTCTATTATTGTGTTTCGAAGACATAAGGTTTCCCAATTACCTTGGTCATCACCATCACTTTAAATCTCATTTCAAATCCACACCGGCTATCTCAGTAAAACCTCGGGAAGTCAGGTGTGAAGAAGGTCACGTGCTGATTTTTGTCATACATTTGCCTCGGTCAAGAGATAAATTTTATAATATTTCCATCTTCTTCTTCAACACTCCACTTGAAAGAGAAAAATAATTGCTCAAATTCTGGGGTGTAAAATCAATTCTCTACCCACAACATATCTGGGTCTTCCTCTTGGAACTAAAAAAAATTCTACTACAGTTTGGAATGGTTTACTTGAAAGATTTCAAAATAAAATGGTTTGTTCGAAAGGGGCCATACTATCCAAAGGTCTTTGGAAAATGTCTTCTAATCAAAAGCACTCTGCAAAATTTACTTATTTACATTATGTCTCTATATAGCATTCCTATTGTTTTTAGGGACAAAATTGAAAGGATTTAGAATAACTTCTTGTGTAAGGGAACATAGGAAAGATTCAGATACCACTTGGTGGCATGGGATCAAGTATGTACACCTAAAAGAATAGGTGGGCTAGGCATAAAGGATATCAAAAAAATGAATATGGATTTAATTGCAAAAATGGGTTGGAGAATTCTTACAGAGGAGAAGACTTTTATTTATTTAATTAAGGCCAAATATCTAGCTCAGCTAAAAGTGATTTCTTTCCCTTATGATGATCAAATACCTCAAGGTTCTATTTTTAGGAATAATTTAATACAGACAAAGTAATTTCATCAAACAAGGATGTAAATGGAAAGTGTAAAATTAAAGGGATATTCAATTTTGGAGTGATAAGTGGACTAGATTTAGTTTAAATGATAAATTTGGTTCGACACAAGTATGGAACTATAGTTAAAGACTACATTTAAATGGAGGGTAACAGAAAAAGATGGAAGTAGCTTAAGGTGGAGAGGAATGATCTAAATTTCATAATCTCCTCACTTCAAGAGTAGATGAATAACATACCCCTTAATCAAATTGATGTCAAGGATGAGCTTGTTTGGAATAACTCATGTGATGGAGAATACACTGTAAAATTAGAATACAATTCCTATTTTGAAAATATTCATTGTGATTTCAAATGGAGTAGGATTTGGATGCCTGAACTAACTCCCAAAGTAAATTTCTTTTTTTGGCTTGTTCTCAGAGGAAGAATACTCACAAATGACAACCTAATCAAGAGAGGCTTTATAATGCCAAACATGTGTTGCCTATGCAAAAAAGAGGCTGAGGACATCAAGCATCTTCTTTTACATTGTGAGTTCACTTCAAAGATCTGGAGTTATGTTTTCTCAAAGTTCAATGTTTGTTGGACAGTGCCAAAGGAATTTCTTCAAACTTGGATACAGTGGGATCCTCCTTATAAGAATTGTATTGTTAGGAGATTATGGAAACTGGTTATGCCCCATATTATATGGAGGATTTGGAAAGACATAAATGACATAATATTCAGAAACAACAGATAAACATGCAAGACAAGCTTTACTAAAATTGGTAATGTAGTTAAAGACAATATTGAAAGATTTAAACCACCCAAGAACAAGAAATATCCTAAATATGAAGAGTTTATACTTTCAAATTGGAAGATTGACATTGAAAATGTCTAGAAATAGAGAACTCTAACCATTTACAGGTCTTCAATACATTGGATCCCTCCTAATTCTTGGTATAAAATCAATTTTGATGGATCCTCTAAGGGCAACCTAGGGACAGTTGATAGTGGAAGAATAATTCAAGATCACAAAGTTTATTTAATTGTTACTTATGCTTTGCTAGAATGGGAAATTAGACCAATCACTATCTTTGAAGCTTTATTAGCTTTATGGGGACTAAGACTTGCTAAGGATTGCAACATTCAAAACATTATTGTTGAAGGTGATTCCTTAAATGTTATAAATCATCTTAATTAGATACATCCTCCAAGTTGGACTATTAAAGATTTCATTTAGGAATCTATTAATATATGTCATACCTTCAATAGTATTAAAATTGGCCATACATATAGAGAGGGCAATAGGGTGGTGGACACCTTAGCTAATTATGGTACTAGTAATAACTTCATCACTTGGAATAATGAGAAAAACACCCCTATTGAAGTACATAATTCTATTACCAAGGATAAATATGAGAATTTACATCTTATGTAGAATCACTAATGAGATTTCATGGGATTTATTGGAAAATAAAGTTAGCACATGTGAGAGGAGTACTTATATTTATAATCATCAAAATTTGCATGCTCCACGGACTTGCAATTGGATGGTTAAAAACTGGTCTAGGAAAGACAAAAACAACTTATTTACGGGTGGTTTCAAGAAGGAAAATTGTAGAGGTAGGAAAATGGGGGGAGCTTCGTGTCAGCTAGAACCCAACTGTGATCCCATATGGAAAGATAGCATTGAGATGTGGAATTATCTTCAGATGGGGGTGTCGCCAATGTTAGAGTAGGTATTTACCTTAGCTCATGTTCACCTAGGTACATTATTTACCTTTATTGTATTTATCCTCACCCACTTATGTGTGTGGATATTTCTTTTTATTTATTTAGATATTAGGAGATATTATCTAGTTGTTGGGTATAGTTTTTCCTTGATCTATGGTATTGGCTAGTTCTTTCCTAGATGTATGGTATTGACTAGATCCTTGATGTCTAGTTCTCTCCTAAATCTATGGTCTTGACTAGTTCTTTTATGACTAGTTATTTCCTTGATTTATGGCTTGGTCTATGACCTTGACTAGTTCTTAGATTGTTATTACTTGCCTATTTTCTTAGGAAATAAGAGATAAAATATGTGGAATAATCCCTTACGAGAATCACAACAAAGTAGAAACTAATATGTAGAAAATATTACGGATCTCAAATAAAAGTGCGAGAATAAATAACACAACACAGAGAGACAAGATTTAACTTGTTTCACCCAATTTGGGCTACGTCCACTAAGAATCACTTGCTCGATTTTATTACAAGCTTCCACTCTCTCAATACAATACCTAGATCCGTTTGGAGCTATGCTCAACAAACTCTACAGAATTCACACATGAATTCAAAACACATCTGTAATACATTTTCTTGTGTATCTATCATATGCATAAGACCATATAAGTAGACAACTGTTGAATTAATTTTACAAAACCGTCCCATAAGCCTATGGGTAGTTGAAGAGGCATTTTTACAAAACAATGGGTACTGAAAAACCATGGGCCCAAAAACATCCCATAACGGTTACCCATTACCCATGGGTTAATAAACCACCCATGAAAATTTTCTTCGGGGGCTTTGCCCCCGAACCCACCTGACTCGCTCACCGGTGAGCGGAAATGCCGTAAAAATACCCGAGTGTAACACATAGAAGGTGTACCACACTCTAACATGAAAATAGGCTCCAAAAACCTAACAATCTCCCACTTGGAGACTAATTTCCACTGAGAAAGCTTCTCAACCCTTTACTTTCATCCACGAAGGCCAACCAAAGCTGAACATAGCTTTAGTTTATCGCTTGTGACCACCTTGGTCATCATGTCTATAGGATTATGACTGGTATGAATCTTCTCCAACTTCAACTTATCTTCCTCCAAAGTTGTCTGATGAAGTGATATCTCAACTCGTATATGCTTCGTCTCCCGGGTGGAAAGCGAGTTCTTAGCTAGGTGTATAGCACTCTGACTATCACTATGCAGCTTACATTCCTCCTGCTTATGCCCCAACTCCTCAAGAAATTTTTGTAACCAAATCATCTCTTTGCTTGCCTCTGTGGCAGCAACATACTCAACCTCCGTGGTTTGACAAAGCCACCGGCTTCTATAGTCGTGAAATTTAGCTCACTATTGTCCCACCTACAGTATAAATATAACTTTGTTGTGCTCCTCATCATGCCGTCTACATCTCCACCATGTCCGAATCTACATAACCATGTAAAGTGGTTTCGATCCATGTAGCACAAAAGCTGTCCCCATGGTTCCTCTTAAATACCAAAGGATCTACTTTACTCCTTTCCAATGCTCTTTACTAGGATCACTCATAAATCTACTCATAACTCCCACTGCATGGGCAATATCAGGCCTAGTGCACACCATAGCATACATCAAACTACCAACTGCTGATGAGTAAGGTACCTTGGACATCTAGTTTCTTTCCTACTCTGTCTTGGGACACTGCTCCTTTGATAACTTAAAATGGCCTACCAAAGGAGTCCCAACCGGTTTAGCATCCTACATGTTAAACCTATCTAATACCTTCTTAATGTACTCTTCCTGAGATAAAGTTAACTTCCATTCCTTCTTATCTCGAGATATCCTCATACCAAGGATTTGTCTGGCTGCCCCCAAATCCTTCATATCAAAGGATTCACTTAGTTGTTTCTTGAGTACTTTTATTTCCTGCATGTTTTTACCTACAACCAACATGTCATCAACATACAAACACAGGATAATATAACTTCCATCCTCAAATTTCTTTGTATACATGCAATGGTCATAATGACATCTAATATAACCTTGCTCCATCATGAAGCTATCAAACTTCTTATACCATTGACATGGAGCTTGTTTCAAGCCATACAAGCTCTTCTTCAGTTTACACACCATCTCCTCTTTACCTTTGACCTCATAGCCCTCTGGTTGCTGCATATATAGTTCCTCCTCCAAATCACCATGGAGAAATGCAGTCTTTACATCTAACTGTTCTAAGTGCAAGTCTTCTGCTGCCACTATTCCAAGAACAGTTCTAATAGAAGTCATTTTTACTACAAGAGAAAATATCTCATCAAAATATATACCTTGTTTTTGTGTAAACCCCTTGACCACCAACTGGGCCTTATATCTTTTCTTTCCTCCTTCATGTTTAACTCTATACACCCACTTGTTTTACAATGCTCTTTTGCCTTCCGGTAGCTTCAACAAATCCCAAGTCTGGTTCTCCATAAGAGACTTATGCTCCTCATCCATGGCTCGCTACCACTTCTTACTGGCATCTACATACATTGCTTCATTAAAGCTCTCTGGCTCTCCACTATCAGGTGAGTAATAAATAACAAAGAGAAGGAGAAAAATGTTCGAGGCTCATTTCTTACCCTAGAAGACCTCCTCACTTTGTAGGAGTTTGGGGTTCTGTTGAGTAGGTTCTGAACTGATTCAAGGGTCACTTTCGCATCTGGAAGATCCTCTACCACCGCATATTCTTCCTTGGATTCTTCCCTATTTTCCAACGAATTTGTTGCTTATACATGACTTTCTCATTAAAGACCACATCCCTAGACCAAATGATTTTCTTGTCCTTAATACTCCAACATTTAAACCCAAATTCATCACCACCATAACCAATGAAAGTACATTTTCGGATTTATCCTCTAGCTTGGTCCTATCATCCTTGTCTATATGAACAAACACCTCACATCCAAAGACTCTAAGAAATGAATAATCAAATTTCTTACCATACCATGCCTCCTCAGGTATGCCTCCATCCAAGGCACTTGAGGGTGATGTTAATTTTGAATCGCAGCACCCACAGTGTCCTGCACACGATGGGTTGAGACTCTCGGTGCGATTTCATAACATGGAGCTTTTCCCAAGTGTGGGACCTTGCGAAATCGGAAAGATCTCCTGATGAAGGCGGTTCCTATTCCTCTATTCGATGCATATGTAAAAATGTAGAGGGTTTACTAAAAACCTAATCTAACTTGCCAAGGAGACGGGGTAAGAAGATGCATAAAATAAAACCTAAACTACAAAGGTGATGCACCGGAATGAAGAACACCGTCTTTCCAATAAACAAAAACCATAAAAATGCAATGCAAGATCATGCACACATAAATAGATTCACAAAGTGAAAGATCGGGGAGGATGAAAATGAACACGAGAGAGGGTTGAGAATCATCCACACACATGCATTAATTTTCTCCAAATATTGATACAACACACTTTGCAAAATGCCAAGAGGCAAAGTTGCATTACGATTTGAATGGGAGGTTTGAACTCCACAAGTTTACTCCGCCAAAGAGAAGAAGGGAGGGGCAAAACAAGAATGTCCAACCTTTAGAAAGAAGCCCCTCCTTACAATTTATAGGAGGAAAAAGAGAGGGAGAAGAGAGGAATTCGAAATCTGCCCCAACCACCTCCAGAATGCACTTAACTCATCTCATAATGATGGTAGGTGAGAACCCCAGAAACCCAAAAGTGGCAAACTGTATTTTGCATTTTTAAGAATTTTTTCTCACCCAATTAAAGATATCTAGTCGTAGTTGGATAGAGGACCTCGTAAGATTTCCAAAAATTCCAACCTTGCATGAATCTGAGCTCCCAGTCAAAAGTTATGGCCATCTGAATATCTGCGCTGAGTCAGTCTCCTTCTGTCGGCGCTCAAAATGTTGCGCCTTGGCGCATCCATGTGTGTGTCGACATCCTCTTCTATGTGCCAAGGGCACATCCTTTACCTTGTCGACACTCATTATTGTGTGCCACTTCTGTGCACCAAGGGCACATCTTTTACCCTGTCGACACTCGTTGTCATGCGCCATTTCCGTGCGCCAAGGGCGCATCCTTTACCTTGTCAACATTCATTGTCATGCGCCATTTCCGTGTGCCAAGGGCACATCCTTTACCCTATCGACACTCATTGCTATGTGCCATTCATGCACCAAGGGTGCATCCTTTACCCTATCAACACTCATTTTTGTGCGCCACTTCTATGCACCAAGGGCGCATTCCTTACCCTGTCGACACTCATTGTTGTGCGCCACTTACTATGCACCAAGGGCGCATCCTTTACCCTATCGACACTCATTGTCATGTGCCATTTCCATGCACCAAGGGCACATCATTTACCCTATTGACACTCATTGTTGTGCGCCACTTCTGTGCACTAAGGGCGCATCCTTTACCTGTCGACACTCATTGCTTATGCGCCACTTCGCGCGCGCAAGGGCGCATCCTTTACCTGTCGACACTCATTGCTGTGTGCCACTTCTGTGTGCCAAAGGAACATCCTTTACCCTATCAACACTCATTGTCATGTGCCACTTCTGTGCGCCAAGGGCGCATCCTTTACCCTGTCGACATTCATTGTCATGCGCCATTTCTGTGCACCAAGGGCACATCCTTTACCCTGTCGACACTCATTGTTGTGTGCCACTTCTGTGTACCAAGGGTGCATCCTTTACCCTGTCGACACTCATTGTTGTGTGCCACTTCTATGCGCTAGGGGTGCATCCTTTACCCTGTCGACACTCATTATTGTGCGCCACTTCTGTGTGCCAAGGGCGCATCCTTTACCTGTCGACACTCATTGTCATGCGCCATTTCTGTGCGCCAAGGTGATAAATGTCAGGGATTTGAGCTTCTTTGATTTCTATATTCTTCTGCTTGTCTATATCTACCTGGGGAAAGATATATACAACAATTTGGTGACTCAATGGGATCACCTGCCTGCTAGGTAGAAGATCAGTGGCCTTTTAGCAATCCATTGGGCATGGAGTCATAAGCAATAACTTGAAACCAACCTGATATCTGATCCCGAACCTGATATTGCAACTCCTTTTGAGAGCATGCTGAACTATAGAAAACAACCTGAGAGCAACAAAACCTATGCCGGAGCACTTAGGGAAACTAAAACCTAACTACAACAAGACAATGTGCATACGCACTTAGAGGAATTGAAATCTAGGCTAATATTTACAAAGGTAAACCTTTTCCTTTTAGTAGCAATGTTTAAGATGGATTCCGTTAACCGGGATCAGGAATTCTTCTCGCATCCAATGTAGACAATTGGAAGGCATTACTACTTTTACATCCCGTGACCATGTGGGGGCCACTCCAAATGGCATCAAACTTGGAATGCCTTCCTAGTTTTGCCCGATCTGCATCCCATTTCAGAACTAGGTCCCCTTCCTGGAAGGTCCTTGCTCTTGCTTTCTTATCAAACCATCTTTTTACTAAGGCCTGATCTTTCTCAATTGTTTGAATTGCATGTTCTCTAATTTCTTCCAATTCCATCAACTCTACATACCTAGCCTCCATTGGTTCAAACTCAGCCAACTCCAACTGCTTCATGAACTCCAATGCAGGCAGTTCTAATGATATAGGCAATACTGCCTCTTTTCCATAGACCAACTTGTAAGGGGAATTACCTATAGACCTCTTTGGTGTTATTCTGTCAGCCCATAATGCTGATTTTAGCTTGGTATGCCATGTTCTTTGGTTTTCATCCAGAGTCCTCCTGATGATTCTTAGCAAATTTTTGTTCGTGGACTCTGCCTGTCCATTACCCTGCGGGTAATAATTTGAAGAGGTGCTCAAATAGATTCCATTCTTGACAGCCCATTCTGTAATCTTGGAACCTATAAATGCTAATGCATTGTTTGATATGATAGTGGCTGCACACCGAACCCTGGTCACTATTCCTTCATAAAAGTCTAGTATGTTAGACTCATTTACTTCTTTGAAACACTTTGCTTTGCTTGACCACTTGGTGAAATAGTCACATTGCCATGAGAATCCACTTGTGGCCTTGGCTTGAGTTTGGATTGATGACCCCGACGAAGTCCAATCCCCATTGCATAAATGGTTGGTCAACCAGGTGGGTGCATGGAAGTCTTTGCTAGTCTTTCTTTGCCTGTGAAGAGTGCACATTTCTTGCACTTTCTTATCCATGTATAGCAGTCACTGAAGACTGTCGGCCAATAATACCCTGCCTTCATTATCTTGAGAGTTGTTACTCGTGGGGTGAAATGTCCTCCAGAATCTCTATCGTGAAAATCTCGTAACACCCTTTTAATTTGATTTGTCCCAATGCACCTCAATAGAACTCCATTGATGTCTTTCTTAAACAAAACACCATCAACAAGCACATATGGAATGGCTTGTAATCTGAAGTATCTCCTCTTTGATTTTCTCATTTCTGGGGGGCATAGGCCTATCTGTGGGAAGTGTATCACATTCTGAGTCCAACACAGAGTGGGCACATCATCATTTTCCTATTCTTGACCATCCTGTAGTGCCAAGACAGCCTCTTTTTCATTACCTACTTCGACTTGTTGACTCAAGGCTAGCTGCTCACATAGTCCCTTTCCATGTACTAGTTTTGTGACCTTGATCTCGATGTCATATTCCATGACATGAGTTATCCATCCTACACGTTTCTCATTCAGATCCTTGTTTAGAAGGAATTCCTTGACTCCCGCATGAGAGACCAATAATTGGATCTTGTTGTTTGAGACTAGGTGCTTGAATTTCTTTAAGCTCCTGATTACTGCAAGGACATGCTTTTCAATGAAAGAGTACCTAGTTTCGTATTCCTCCAAGCCTTGACTGAAGAAAGAAACTGGTTGTTCTAATCCTCCTTTGTTTTGTTGTACCAGGATTGTAGAAATCGTGTCCCCACCACCAAAGGCATATAGCACGAAGTCCTTGGAGAAGTCTGGATTGACGAGAGTCGAAGCTTGAGATATAGCCTCTTTTATTTCCTCAAAACTTGCCTTGCCTTCAGATGTCCACTTAAATTCCATACTCTTCTTTAACATCAGCGTTATTGTCTTCACAAGAGCAGCAAAATTTGGAACAAATCTGCGGACAAAATTGATCCTTCCCAAGAAGCTTTGAAGAGCCTTCTTGTGACTTGGCAATGGCAATGCTCAAATTACTTCAACTCTTTCTAGGTCAATCGTCAACCCTTCCTTTGAAACAATATGGCCTAGAAGTTTTCCCTCGTGAGCCAAAAATATGCATTTTTTGGGATTCAATGATACCCCAAATCTTCTACACCTCTGAAATACTTGCCTCAAATGACAGAGGTGATCCGCTACATTTTTTGAGAATACAGTGATGTCGTCAAGATATATTAGAACTATTTTATTGATCAACCCCTTGAATGCCATATCCATTGCCCTTTGGAAGGTGGCTCCAGCATTTGATAGCCCAAATGGCATTTTCTTGTAGGCATAGGTCCCCCATTTGGTGGTGAAAGCCGTCTTGAATTGGTCATCTTCTTTCACCATCACCTGATTGTACCCTGAGTAGCCATCTAGGAGAGAGAATCTCTCTGAACTGGATACTACTTGCAATATTTGTTCCATTGAAGGAAGTGGGTAATGGTCTTTGAGAGATGCCCTGTTTAGGTCTTGGAAATCCACACACAACCTGATTTCTCCACTCCTCTTCCCACTGAACCAAGTTTGCAACCCAGCTTGAGTGCTTGATCGGGAATATAATGCTTACCTCTATTAGCTTATTTAGCTCTTTCTTCATTAGAGGTTCAATGTGAGGGTTGACTGGTCTCTGCTTCTACCTGATGGGCTTAGCATCTGGATCCAATTCTATGGTATGTTGTGCCAAATTTGGATCGAATCCTCTTAAGTCTTCATAGCTCCAAGCGAAGACATCTGGAAATTCTTGGCAAAGTTGTATGAAATCTGATTTCTCCTGCTCAGTGGCCACTTTACCAATTTGAAGAGTTTTGCCTTCCCCAACCGGAATTGGCCCTAAATCTTCTCTCTTGACCTGTATGTTATCCTTTTCCTTACGAAACTAGTCGTTAGGGTTGAAGATAGACTCCAATGTTACTAAACCCTTAGGAAGCTTGTTTGTCCACAGTTGCACTACTTGATCCCCATATTGCTGTGCTCTAATCTGTCTGATTCCTAGCTGAGAATTCAGCCTCTTCTTGTAAGAAATTGACGATTTGTTGATCGTTCTCAAACACCTGCCAGCTTGTGTTATTATCTGGAACTACTGGCCTCACAATCACATGGATATGTGGCTGTGTTTTTCCCCTTCTGATGTTGTCAACCACATCAAACATTGCTCCAACTGCTGCGAGCCTATCTGCGACTTCATTTTTCTTCCTGGGTATGGACACAATGTTGAAAGCTTCGAAATCCTCAATGAGGTCCCATACCCTATTCTTGTAGCTCTTCAACAAGTCGTTCTTTGTAGCATGTTGTCCCCTAACTTGGTTGATGATTAGCTCGCTATCTCCAAACACCTGCAAGTTCTTTATGCCCCTTTTCCTGGCCCAATGAATTCCATGAATCAATGCTTCGTATTCAACCGTGTTGTTTGAACAGGAAAACTGGAAACGAAAAGATGAAAAATATTTGATGTCTTGTGGTGAAATCAACATTGCACCACCTATAACACCTTATGCACTACGCTTCTCAAACCATCGAAAAATAATTTCCAAACTTTGTTTTCATCCTTTTGTTCAGCCGAATGATGTCAGGAATGGGTGAATTTTCTTCGTGTATACAATACACGCCCAATTCAGATTCTTCAATTTCCTTGTATGGGTAAAATTCATGACTCTTTTTTTCCCATTTATCTAAAGTTAAATCAGGAATTCCCTCGACCTTAGTACCTATTTCTAGATCACTTGAACACTCCTCCTGATCAAAAGCCGAGCAATTTGCATTGATAGGATTTGGTACATGAGGCTCAATATGGAAATTGGCAATTGGTTCTGACCTAATTGTTACTTTGGCTCCATACCTTGTCCTAAAAATCATGTGTGACCAATATGCAAATAAATATCCACCGATTTTTGTAGTGAAGTCTCTTGATAGACACAACGCAAAGAGTGGCAGAAGGTCAATCACAGACACATCTTGTAGAATTGTAACATTAGGACAGGAATGTAGTGTTAGGATTAACCCTTTGATGATCCCAACAGTTCCTATTGCTGTCCCATCTAGCTGTACTAATCCTTTCAACACTGGATCATACTTCAGACCCAGTTGATCCACTATTTTCTTTGGCATCACTAAACTACTTGCCCCTGAATCTATCATGTAGTTGTGTACCAAGTGGTTTCCAACAATCAACGAAACATAGAATGGTGGAGGCTTCAAATTTTCCTTGTCTAGCCCCCATCATGTTGCACTGCATTAGTGAGAACTTTCTCATGTCCCTAGTTTGATACATTTGTGGCAGACCAATTAGCCATTGCAGCTTGCAATAAATCTCGTTGCCCTGGGATCGCAAGTGATTCCCACATGGAAATGTTCACATGTGTCTTCTTCATTTGATCGATGATGTTGAAAGGGGATGAATTGTCCTTTTGTTGTCCCTTACTTGGCGCAACCTTTTCTGGAGCTTGAACAGGTGCATGTGTTGCTACAACAGGTACCTTAGGTTGATTTTGCACATTTGGAGCTGCGTTTGGTCTACTGACCCCTTGTTGTGTAGGAGTGGACTGAGAAACAACTGGATTACACGGTTGTCCCTCTCCTATATTTCTCTTCTTTGACCGTGTGTTGGCAGCCACACCTTGAAAAGGCTGTTGGTTAACTCCACAAAAGTCTTCCATTTTCCAATTGGCCAATGTGGTTTCTGTTGGAGGTCCTTCTTGTTGCATTTCTTGCTGTTGATTCTCCTCCTGGCTTGGTTCTTGAGGAACACCAATGGTTTGCACCATCAAGGCCTGATTTAGTGCACCATTGAAACATGCTGACTGATTGTGAGGTAGATTGCAAGGGTAACACCAGTTGTACTCCTGTGCCATGTTATTTTGTGTCAAGACCAAAGCTCTTGAGGACGTCGTTGCATTTGGATCATACGGTCGAAATGGCCTGGCAGCTTGAGGTTGTCCTTGGTTTTGGTTTTGATTTGCAGCCTAAGGTGGTGGTCTATTTTGTTGGTATGGGGGCCTAGCTTGGTACTGTGCTTGAGGCTGATACGGTCTAGCACTTTGAGCTTGTTGTCTTTTGATAGTCACTAGCTCATTTCCAAGGTTCTGCAGTTGTTTCATGACCTCCTGCAATTCCTTTGAAGTATTTGAAGAAGTCGACACCTCATTATTGCTTTGATTTCTAGGAGTTGGAATGGGATTCAACTCTGGTGCTTGACTGGTTGTAGGATTTCCCATATCTGGATAGAGAGGCATTGGTGGCCTTGGTGCAAGCTTGCTAGCTTGGATCAAATAGTTCTCTGCTCTGATAGCTGTGTCGTAGGCCCCTGGCAGCATTGTTCCTCCCATTGATTGGATCATCATGGCTATGTCTGAATTTATAGCCTTTAAGAAATAAAGGAATGCTCCTTCGGCGGTTGGTCTCATAGCTATTGGAATCCTATCCCATGTCCATTGGAATCTGAAGTTGAAATCTGTCATTTGTTCATTAGGAGCCCTTTTGATTGTTGTCAATTGTTCCAATAAAGACAAATTGTTCACCCTCTCCCCGAATTGGTTGCAAAGAGCTGAACAAAGTTGGTTCTAATTCGTAATAGACCCTGCTGCTAGGCTCCTAAACCATTGTAAGGCCTTACCTTTGAAAGATGAAGCCAACAACTTGACTGCAACATCCATTTCATTTATTTCATGAATTACACATGCATTAGCAATATCCTGGATGTGATCAATAGGAGTAGTATGATTTTCTCCTGTAAAATAGGGTATATTCTTTAGTGCTACAACTAGAATTTGATTCTGAGCATTTAGGGCAAGTGGACTACTACCCGTGAAATTGACAAAGGGATTCGGTGGTAGATGTGCCATTATGATTGGCCTAAGAACCCTGGTCGATGCGAGAAAGGCCTACTAGGTGGAGGTGTAGACAAAGTCACCGATAGGTGGAGATGGTGATCTTTGTGGTCTTCTTCCTCTCCTCCCTCTGCCCGGTGATAGTTTCAAGTGGAAAAATAGCCCTCTTCTCGAGTATTAGACTGGTTTGAATTCTTCTCATGTTCTGGGAAACTTGTCTGCTTACACCGCTGAATTCTATCCCTTTAGAGTCGCCAGATGTGTTAGAAAAATGAGCCTCAAAAGGCAAACTTCTGCCAAGTTACACACCAAACCTGACAATATTTAAAAAATAGAATTTTAAAAGACCTGTATTTTTGAGATTTTAGAGTTTGGAATTTGATTTGGAATGACAGTCCCGAAAATCCAAAAATGCCAGACTTCCGAAAACCCAAAATCTGAAAATCAAAAAACCATGAAATTTTGAAAGTCAAAATCTCAAAAATCTAAGAATACCCTTTTGAATATTATCCCCTGATCTATCAACTGGTGAAATTTTGACTTGTTTCGAGCAAGTTAAGTCCTTGAAAATTGATTTCAAAGTTCAGCCCAGAAGGTGAAAATATGAAATTGTAAAACCTGTAATTTTTAAGTCTGAATTTCTTGAAAGTTCCTTCAAATCTGTGGAATGACCTCTTGGTCCCACCAGTCGTGCCAAAACTATTGATGTCGAATCGCAGCACCCCTGAGTGTCTGCAACATGATGGGTTGAGACTTTCAGTGCAATTGCATAACATGGAGCTTTTCCCAAGTGTGGGACCTTGCGAAATCGGAAAAGCTCTCCGGATGAAGGCCGGTTCCTATTCCTCTGTTCAGATGCATACGTAAAAATGTAGAGGGTTTACTAAAAACCTAATCTAACTTGCCAAGGAGACAGGGTAAGAAGATGCATAAAATAAAACCTAAACTACAAAGGTGATGCACCGAGGAATGAAGAACACCTATCTTGCCAATAAACACAAACCATAAAAATACAATGCAAGATCATGCACAGATAACCAGATTCATAGTGAAAGATCAGGAGGATGCAAATGAACACAGAGAGGGTTGAGAATCATCCACAGACATGCATTAATTTTCTCCAAAGATTGATACAACACACTGCAAAATGCCAAGAGGCAAAGTTGCATTACAGTTTCAAATGGGAGGTTTGAACTCCACAAGTTTACCTGCCAAAGAGAAGAAGGGAGGGGCAAAACAAGAATGTCCAACCTTTAGAAAGAAGCCCCTCCTTACAATTTATAGGAGGAAAAAGAGAGGGAGAAGAGAGGAATTCGAAATCTACCCCAACCACCTCCAGAATGCACTTAACTCATCTCATAATGATGGTAGGTGAGAACCCCAGTGAACCCAAAAGTGGCGAACTGTATTTTGCATTTTTAAGAATTTTTCTCTCTAATTAAAGATATCTATTCGTAATTGGACAGAGGACATTGTAAGCTTTGCAAAAATTCCAACCTTGCGAATCCAAGCTCCCGGTCAAAAGTTATGGCCATCTGAATATCTGCGCCAGAGGTCTCGCTCTGTCAACGCTCAAAATGTTGCGCCTTGGCGCATCCATGTGTGTGTCGACATCCTCTTTTGTGCACCAAGGGTGCATCCTTTACCCTATCGAAACTCATTGTCGTGCACCACTTCTGTGCGCCAAGGGCACATCCTTTACCCTGTCGACACTCGTTGTCATGTGCCATTTCCGTGCGCCAAGGGTGCATCCTTTACCCTATCGACATTCATTGTCATGCGCCATTTCTGTGCACCAAGGCGCATCCTTTACCCTATCGACACTCATTTTTGTGTGCCACTTCTATGCACCAAGGTGCATCCTTTACCCTATCGACACTCATTCTTTGTGCGCCAAGGGCGCATCCCTTACCCTATCGAAACTCATTCCGGCGCCACTTCATGCGCCAAGGGCGCATCCTTTACCTGTCGACACTCAATGTCATGTGCCATTTCTGTGCACAAAGGGTGCATCCTTTACCCTATCGACACTCATTGATGTGCGCCACTTCGTGCGCCAAGGGCACATCCTTTACCCTGTCGACACTCATTGTTGTGCGCCACTTCCGTGCGCCAAGGGCGCATCCTTTACCCTGTCGACACTCATTGTTGTGCGCCACTTCGTGTGTGAAGGGCACATCCTTTACCCTATTGACATTCATTTTCATGTGCCATTTCCGTGCGCCAAGGGCGCATCCTTTACCCTGTCGACACTCATTGATGTGCGCCACTTCTTTGCGCTATGGCGCATCCTTTACTGTCGACACTCGTTATCATGTGCCATTTCCATGTGCCAAGGCGATAAATGTTAGGGATTTGAGCTTCTTTGATTTCTATATTCTTCTACTTGTCTATATCTACCTAGGGGGAAAAGATATATACAACGTGTCCTCTATTTATCAAGTAAATAGATGTGCTCACCACTTCTACCCAAAAAGAAAGAGGTAGTCCTACATGTAACCTCATGCTCCTAGCACGTTCCATTATTGTTTTGTTCATCCTTTCTGATACCCCATTCTACTATGGAGTTCCTAGAACCGTCTTTTCCTACGGATTCCATTCTTAGAATAGTAATCATTAAATTCATTGCTGCAATACTCCCCTCCATTATCTGACCTGAGACATTTTAGCTTAAGACCTGTTTCATTCTCTACCAAGGCTTTCCATTTAACAAAAGTGTCAAATACATCAGATTTGTTTCTAATACAATAAACCCAAACTTTCCTTGTTGCATCATCAATAAAAGTAACATAATAACTTGAACCCCCAAGAGATGATACAGCCGGCCCCGACACATCAGAATGTACGAGCTCTAACTTACTCTCTTTCTTCATAGGTCCAACCTTGAGAAACCTTACTCACTTCTGTTTCCCATATATGCAGTTCTCACATAAATCCAAACTTGTTTCTGTATATCTAGGAAAATTCTTCTTTATGATGTTCATGCCCTTATGACTCATATGACCGAGCCTATAGTGCCATAATGTTGTATCTACATTTGATGCCACAAGATTACAATCATTAGTACTATCAGTGGTTAAATACAAGGTTCCAACCTTCTTACCTCTTGCCACCATAAGAGCACCCTTGGTAACCTTCCAAGAGTTAGCCAGAAATATCACAGTACAACCATCACTTCCCAATTACCCCACCGATATCAAATTTCTCCTTAATTTAGGCACATGTTTGACATCCTTCAATAGCCATGTATTCCCATTCTGTATCTTAACCTAAACAGAACCTTTTCCAACTATACTACAAGGCTCATCATCGCCAAGAAAAACATGCCCAAAATCCCCTTCAACATAATCAACAAAATAATGCCTATGTGGAGTAGCATGAAAAGAATCCCCTGAATCTAAAACCCAAGATTCAAATATATATGCAAAGAAAGAATCAAAGCATCCCGACATACATTACCCGATGCCACATTTGCCTCCTTGTTTTCTTCCTGTTGTTTCTTCTTGTCCCGAAGCTCCCAACAATCCTTCTTTGCATGCCCACACTTTCCACAATTCCAACATACAATCTTTCTCTTGGATTTTGACCTTGCCCAATCTTTCGATTTTCCATGGTTTCCTCTATTCTTCTGTCTCCTTCTAGTTTCCACTGTCAAAGCATTCCTTGAAGTAGAAGATTCCCTAGAGATTTTTCTTTGCATTTCCTCACTTATAATCACCCCTACAACATCCTCAAACTTCAACTTTGAGTTAGCTGGAACCGAGTTGCTTACTGCCATTACCAGGTTATTCTAACTTTCAGGTAAAGAACACATAATTAATAAAGCCCTAACTTCCTCATCAAATTCTATTGTAGAATCAGTTAGCATATTCACAACCGTATTGAAATCATTTAAATGATCTGCTATTGAAATATTCTTAGACATCTTCATATTAAACAACTTTTTCATTAAAAATATCTTGTTAGAGGAAGATGGTTTTTCATAAAACTTCCCTAATGCATCCATTAGATATTTTATAGTCTTTTCCTTTGAAACATTAAATAATACCGAAGATGCAAGACACAGCCGGATCATTCCAAGTTCCTTCCGATCCAACAAATCCCATTCCGCATCTGTCATACTCAAGGGTTTGTTCACCTTCTCAGACAACAGAGTATAAAGATCCTTCTGATAAAGGTAATCTTCCATCTGCATCTTCCAAAGACTGAAATTCTGCCGTTGAATTTATCAACCCTAGATATTCCATCATCTCGCCATAGCTCTCGACTCAAGATAAAACTTTCCCTACGATTCAACACTTTAGCAAACCAAACCAGGCTCTGATACCAATTATTAGGAAATAAGAGATAAAATATGTGGAATAATCCCTTCGAAATCACAACAAGAGAAACTAATATGCGAGAAAATATTACAGATCTCAAATAAAAGTGCGTAATAAATAACACAACATAGAGAGACAAGATTTAACTTGGTTCACCCAATTTGGGCTACGTCCACTAAGAATCACTTGCTCAAATTTTATTACAAGCTTCGACTCTCTCAATACAATACCCAGATCCATTTGGATCTATGCTCAACAAACTCTACAGAATTCACACCCGAATTCAAAACACATCTGCAATACATTTGATTGTGTATCTATCATATGCATAAGACCATATAAGTAGACAACTGCTGAATTAATTTTACAAAACCGTCCCATAAACCTATGGGTAGTTGAAGAGGCGGTTTTACAAAACAATGGGTACCGAAAAACCATGGGCCCAAAAACATCCCATAACGGTTACCCATTACCCATGGGTTAATAAACCACCCATGAAAATTTTCTTCAGGGGCTTCGCCCCCGAACCCCCCTGACTCACTCACCGGCGAGTGGGACCGCCGTAAAAATACCCGAGTGTAACACATAGAAGGTGTACCACACTCTAACATGAAAATAGGCTCCACAAACATAACATATTTAAACAAGGCCCATTGTTAATGTATTGCATTGAGTTCCATAATAATATATGATATTGTTTCTCATTTGTTTGCAAAGGTTTTCTGTAAATTTATTCTAGTGAATTACTTTCATCTTATTGATCGTGGTGTTTGATTAGCATCTATGTTCTTGGCTTGGTACGATCTGGTTATCGTTCCTTTCAGATTAGCTTTATCGAGAAAATCCAAGGTCACAATAAAAACATTTTGGTGCATTTTTCTATAGATTGGGAAGAGCGGAAGGTTAGGTATGGAGGGAAAATTGTTGGTGAATGAGGATCTTATTGCCGAGGTTACAGGTCTAGCATTGGATGGAATCAGGTTTTTTAGCAAAAGGATAGACAAAAATGTTGAAGCAAAGAAGTTTTCTGAAACAAGGGAGGAGATCCTCTTTGTTACATATGGCATTAAGGTGAGTTCCATACCAAAACCTGTATGTACCCAAAATTGTAAGGGTACCGCTTTGCTCGTAACAACATTACAAGTGCCCCAATGATGATATAGGTCTCCTCGCAAGGTGCTCGAGTCCAGAAAAGCTCTCCAAGTATGTGTTAACATCCATCATATCCTGCTTAGCCCTTGTGTGCTTTATTTTTCTCTTCTCCCCTCTTTTTCCTTGCATTTTGGTCTTCGATTCTGAAACCGCCGCCTGCTCGAGGCGGGACGATGGTCCTGTAACCTCCACGTTGCTCAAGGTGGCATTCCTTCACGCATTTTGCATAATGTTCCTTTTAACGTGACTCATGTAAAATTTCAACGTTTACCAGCTTTTTTCACCGCCTTTGCTTGTATTTATGATTCTGGTTTCCTGGAATAGTGTTTTTACATTGTTTATGGTTAAAGAGTTCAAATTGGTTTTCACATTTGGGTAAATGGGGATTCTATAAATAGCTAGTTGATTTTTAAGAAAATGGGCCCTCAAAAATTGCCTCTCATCTTCTCATTTCATAGTTTTCAGTTGTTACATGCATAGTTAGTGTTGTTTTGCAGTTTAGAAGCCACATATTCTTCTTGTGATAGTGTTGTTATTGTTTCACACAATCAATCAAGATAGGATAGATTTATTTTTAGTCCGAAGCCATTAGAGTTACTGAGTTCTATTTTAAAAAATAATAGCTTCGTGTTCGACGCGTTTGTGTTGTATGACTTGCAATAAATCCCGCTAGGAATTGCATAAGACAAGCTCTATTCTCTTGCGCTATCCCTCTCCTACTTGCATTGTATTCGGTCTACATCCAAAAGCTACTATTGTTCCAATACCTACTTGATGCTAGTAATACACACTTTTATGGATTCACATGAGCATGAAGGAATGAGGAGATCACACTGAGGGGGAAAAGCCACACACCATCGTATTCGCCACTATTCTGCAGAATCCAGGTTCAAGCTTTCAAATTTCTAGTTAAAGTATATCAAATAGAATAGTAAAATCATTTCATTTCAATTAATCTCACTTTCGATATTTACTAGGGAAGCTATGGGGATTGATAGTTTATGAGAAACTATGATTCATTCCTTAGTTCTGAGGTAGGATTGAGAGTCTTTCAAATAGATTAGATCAGTTGTTTCATTATTTAGAATAGACTTACAACTGCACAAGTAAGTAGCTATACTCGGCTGCCTTATTTGTTTTAATTTCTTCATTAGTTTAGTTATCAATTGCTAGATATTTTAAATAATTTCTCTTTCAATTTCATTCAAATAGTTCATCAAAAACACAAAAATAGAGAAGTTACATATGTTGTAGACATACTTTTATATAGTTATTTTTATTTTTCTTGATTAGATTTACATTTTTTCTTTTGTTTGACAATCACGGGACCTAGGGAGCCCAGAGAAAATGTATTCAAGCCAATCTTACCTCAACCCAATCTTGTGGTAGTAATAACTAACGTAGATCAAAATCTCAGAATCCAATCCTTCCAAACAACAATAGACCTACAAGAAATTAGCTCACAATTAAGAGGACTAAATGTAGAAGATGAAAAAGCATATATGTTTTGGTCAAACCAGCCAAGCTATAGACTACCCTAGATAAATATCCACATGACTGTAGAAGGGCTTGAGAAAGAGAAAACATTTGGTTTCGATCCTTTGGTCCCACAACTAGACGCAAGAGACATTCTAACCTGATATAGACACTAGCTTACAGATTCAAGTTGCCAGGACGCCTAAAAGATACTCTGAGAAGATTGCACAACTATTAGCTCTAAATATAGAAGCCGAAAAGGCATACGACTACTAGATACTAGGGGTTAGGGATTGATTCTGCACATGACCATAGGAGGTCCACAACAACCACGAATCTATGGTTGTGATCCACAAGTCCCACAACCCAATGAGTCCACAGGTCAATCAGACGTAGATGTTGGTTTACGCACATTAGTATTTAGATCCACTCCACTTCCACCAATCATTATTACACAGTTATCCTCACTAGACATAACAATCTAAGCTAAAGATTTCTCGGACTGCCAGAGAATCACCCACAAAATCCACTATATATCCATCATCCATCTTATGACCTTATCCTGGAGACATATACGAAGCACCCATAGGTTATCCCCACATATTCCACAACCCATAGATTGGATCATGCCAGGAGCTCGATATTGATTGGCTCCTTGAGCAGTCATCCTTGCGACCGATCTATCACGCTAGTTCAGTTAGGAGGGCCTTCTTTGCCTTAGATTCATAGATTCCTTTAGTGCGTGTCAAAGACATAAGATTCCCAATTATTTTTTCCATACCCCACACATATTCCATCCCCACCGGCTGTCTTGGCACGACCTCGAGAGGTCGGGTGTGAGGAAGAGTTACTTGTAGATTCCCATGCTCACTTGTCACTTTTCCATCATATAAAATTGGTGAACCTGATGTGAACAAAATAGTTCTTCCTCTTTCAGTTTTATTTCTTCCTTCCACCTTCGCTCTTTCCCATTATTTTGTGGGTATTCATATACCCCCTAAATATGTCAGGATTTGATGCATATGGTAGACCTCTCTTAGGTCTTGAAGCATACTACGATCAATTGAATAGATAGCCATCACCCTCGCTCTTAGCATGGGGTGACAACTATTCAATCGACTCGATTGTCAACACAAACTCTGCCTCCAGGACTAGATATAGTTCTTATTTCCAAATAGAGGAGTTAGATCAGCTCGCTCAAACGTAAGAACCAGAGCCTTCGTGCTCGAACAACATGACGTTTATGAGAGAATCTGGTTTGACTCCTCAAAAGTGCGTATTACACACGCAAATTAGTAGAAAATCGGATCCATATCTATTTTTAGATGATGAACATTCGAGTTCATTATGCCAGGAGTGAAAAATGCTCTCGGAGTATGTACCCACCTATAGGAAGTTTACAAACATGACCCAAGGTCTCGTTTCAAGAAAACACCTCCATGCCACTACCTATGGGAAATGCCCTCGGTGAAACTTGGCAAGGAAATGATCAGTTCATAGTGGGGTACCACATGCCTATACAACCTCAGGATATACAACAAATGCCACTAAGGCAAAATACTGTGACTTCACCAAATGAAGTCATCTCAACTTTAGTAGAAAAAGTTAGAGGGTTAGAACTTGCTCAAGCAAGTCAAAATTCTCAATTCATGCAGGTAGGAAATTCCAAACCTCTGCATCATCCTAGCCAAGTAGACCTCCTCACAGGAATAGGAATGTTGGGCATGCCTCCTTAGTATTCACAACAAATGCCAACTAGAACCACGTTTTCTTACACCGTTTCGGTGGAAAATATGATACCTCTTGGTCTAGTACAAAATAATCCATTCCTGGGAAATACTCCTCCATAATTAAACATACATTCCAAGTCACCACAAGGAGATATGTTCTCTTCTCCTAGCATGTTCACTCAACCACAAGGATTTCCTTATGTCCCTGCAAATGCATATACCATGCCATATCAATAACCCATGCCACCTGCACCCCCTCAACAGGCACCATTGATGGTTGAAACCTATGCAATAGGAACTTATTCGTAATATTTGAAAGAACCCTTAGACTTTACCATACGAAGCATCATGCTTCCAAGACCTCTTTCTGATTTTCTCAAATACAAAGGGTAGGGAGACCCAAATGCACACATTCAGGCCTATGCCACAATGACCATTTGAATCTGCTCCCTTGGGATGGGGTTGTTGCCAAAATATTCCCTAAAAATTTAGAGGGCATCACCCTTGATTGGTATTACAGAATAGCTGAAGATTTAATCCATTCATTTAAACAACTTGTTTCAAAGTTCATCAAAGCATTTCACATGAACAAACTGTTGAGAACAGGGATCAGGGAATTCTTGCACATTAAGCAAGAACATAACGAATCTGTTGCTCATTTCATCCAAAGATGGCGTACAGTCCTCTATTCTTCAGCAAGCACTCCAAACATGGACCAGATGGAACTATGTGATTTATTCCTTCATTCTCTCAGAGAGGTAAAGGAAGAAGTCTAGAAGTTCCCACTAAGAACTTATGATGAAGTACTTGAGAGCGCCCTCCGAATAGATCAAGTGGCAATAGATAGCAGTCGCAAGATGTATGGAACAAATGGGAGGTTAATCACCCCCAGCTAAAATACTACGACTTATCCTACTACCACAAACGTCAATCAAGGACCTAAAATCCTTAACAAAAATTATGGCATAACAACAGATGGAGTAACTGACCAAACAAAAAAGAAAATGTTGTAAATACTCCACCGCCAATTAACAATCAATGAAACAACAACTTTACCCCGATAATCAACTCGGTGGATTTTAATCATCCATAACAACAAAAAGGTAGATCCATACATAGTTTCCAAGTCAAAATTCAACTAGATACCAAAACCAAAACCAAAACCAAAGACAACAAATGTAAAACTTTAATAGTCAATGGTTTAATCAGAGTTTTGGACCACAATACGTGCCAAACCAACAACCTAGGAATTACAATCCCAACTCGTATTGTGGTTTCCACAAAATTCAAGGCCATGACACTAGGACTTGTTGCGATTACAATAAATTCATGCAACGTCTCAGAAGAATAGAGATAACTTTTCATAGACATGTTCTTAGCAGATCCTACATCACCTGCGCCAAATACTTTCACGGGAGAAATCTCCCCTCAAAATTCTCCCCTCAAGATTTTCAATGACCTGCTCCCAAATCACGATAAATTAAATCCAAATGGGATTAACAAGAGTGTAATGACAGGAAACAATGATCATGAGACCTCGAATTCACCGAATCCACCTGTCGCACCACAATTAGGAAATCAGCTATGACCCAAGATAGTCATTTTAGTGGAGTTAGACACTGAGCTACCCATGGAAACCGTAACAAGGACACGAGAGTATTCCTCTCAACCAAGTCCAAGTTACTTGCTAGACATAGATAACATTCAATAGCCATTAGTAAAACCCGTAGGTGCCTATGATTTGATTAATGACCTAACAAAGACCTTCTCTCATATCTCCTTTTTGGACTTATTGAAGAACTCTCCTACCCATAGGGCTTCTCTTTTAGAGCGTTAGGTTTAGGTCATTTAATTAAAAATTATGTTAAACACGCAATGGTTGACTATGGGGTAGTAGCGATTAACATAGTCCCCTTCTCTTTCCTTCAAAAGCTAGGGTATGGAGAAACAAATTGTTCCACGACTCAGAATATGCTAAGAGGCTATGATAGCCTTCAAGGCACTTTGATTGGAACTATAATACTACCATTCACCTTAGGACCCAAAACAATCCTCACTGATTTTTATATTATAGATCAGGAAACTAACTATAATATGATCCTCAACCGACCATGGATACACCGTATGAAGGCAATCCCTTCTACGTTATTTCAGGAAATAAGATTCCTACACTTGGGAAAGGTATTCGTAGTGAAAGGTAATTTAAAACCATTCGATATACACCTAGTAGACCTGAAGAAAAGACCAGGCGTTCACTCTGAGTTTGAACTCCCAACAAACCAACTTAACAAGTCAACCGAATCAAAACCTGGAAGAAAATTTGGTACCCACAATGGAGTTAGAAGTTACGAATCTAATCAAGAATATCCCAGCCCTCAAAGATGAGGCTAGAATTGTAGAAACAATATCATTAGGAACTATGGAAAATATTATCAAATTGCTAGAACAAGATATACCAATTTTCCTGCCATTTGATTATGTAGGTATGGGATATGTCCTAGGTGTTGGTTCTCTTCCAGCAGAAGAACTCTACATGGTAGAAGTAACCGAAGTAGAAGAAGTGGACGTAGCAAATGTCCTAACATCCATCTTCCCAACTAAATATTGGAATCTCCATTTCAATGGATCTAGATGTCATTATGGGGCTGGGGCGGGTGTCATATTTACTTTGCCTCAAGGAAAGATCCTACCATTCGCCTTTAAATTAAATTTTGAATGTACAAACAATGGCACTGAGTATGAAGCCCTTCTCCTTGGTCTCATCATAGCTAAGAGGCTTGGCGTTAATGACATCAGAGTATTAGGAGACTCACAATTAATAGCAAACCAAGTCTCTGAGGTATATGAGACTAGATCTCAACACCTACAAACTCTACAAAATAACAAGATTACTAGATTTGAGCAAAGGATTTAACTTCATATAAATTGAAGCAATCCCACGAGAACAAAATATTCTTGCAGATTCGATAGCAACCTAATCTTCATGTTTCACTCCAAGTAGTGAGTTGGAAGACACTCATTTCATGGTATCCCTTCGCAGCACCGAATCAAGTAGTGAAGAAAATGACAAACCCTCTTTTAACGAACATAGTTGATAATAAATTTGCTATCTTAGCTCATGTTGATAGTGATAAAGCCAGTCTTGATTACTTAAATGCCTATGCAGTGTTACATCTCACTCATCACATGGTAGATTTGTCTTTAATCCCACATTCAACTTCTTACTTCGAAAATCCCATGATAGAGCTTCCCCATAAAAGGAACTCGACATACACGCTGTAGAGAATGGAGAATATCTAGAACTACCTAGAGCCCCACCTGAGTTTTAATAAGGTAATGCTTCTTTAATCAAAGAGATGATTGACATTAACATCGGAACAGAGGATGAACCAAAGATCTTAAAACTAGGATCTTCATTAACTCTAGAAGAGATAGAAATACACACTTGAATCCTCAGATAACATCAAAAGGATTTTGCATTTAATTATAAAGAAATGATGGGAATTACACCACACATCGCGGTACATAACCTCATCACCAAATCAGATGCAAAACCAATTAAACAAAAATCAAGACCAATGAAACCCAAGGTAGCTCTCATGGTGAAGGAGGAAGTAATGAAACTCCTCCAAGTAGGATTCATCAAGCCAGTTGATTATTCTCAGTGGGTATCTAATATTGTTCCTGTTCTCAAAAATAATGGGAAGATACGCATTTGCATAGATTTTCGAGACATTAACAAAGCATGCCCCAAGGATGACTTCCCATTACCATCCATTGATGTCATCGTTGATGCAACGGCTGGGTTTGAGATTTTGTCTCTCATGGATGGATTCTCAGGATACAATCAAATCAGAATATCTAAACAAGACCAAGCCAAAACCATGTTTATAACTCCTTGGGAACCTATTGCTACGTTGTTATGCCATTCAGTCTCAAGAACACTGGCGCTACATACCAGTGGGCAATGATGTACATATTACACGATCTTATTCATAAAATCATGGAATCCTCTCAGAGGCGACTTATTGGCCGCCAAGGCCAGAAGTGATGTGATCACTGGAAGTGCTCTGCATCATTCTTTCACATTTGATAGAATACAGAGTCACACTAAACCCAGAAAAATGCGTATTTGGTGTGACAGGAGGGAAACTCCTGGGTTACATCATATCATCACGAGGGATTGATGTGGACCTAGCCAAAATCTAGGTTGTTCTTGAAATGATCCCACCTTTGGATGAATCTAGAATCAGGTCATTTCTTGGGAAACTCAGTGCAATCCAAAGATTCATCCCAGATTTAAGCTTTTCCATCCATCCAATCAACAATCTACTCAAGAAATATTATAGTATTGATTGGACCGAAGACTGCAATGAGGCTTTCAAAGCAGTTAAGCATTTCTTGTTGTCACAACCCACGCTAATTCCTCCTAAGCCAGACTCACCCTTTAATCTTATATTCACGAGCTACCAATGTCTCGCTAGCTCAAGTCGGCTCAAGAAGACGATGACAAATGAGAATGTGCAATCTATTTTATTAGCTAAATATTACTCGATTATGAGACATGTTATATGCAAGTAGAACAATAATTCCTTGCCATAGTATTTGCAATCAAATGCTTAAGACATTACATGCTAAATCAAGAAACAAGGTTCATTGTAAAAATAGACCATTTACGAACTTTCCTCACGTAAGGGTCCTTGTCTAAAAAGGCTAGATGCTTTATAACATTAATGGGTGAATTAGAATTAACTTTTGTAAACCAAAGTCTGATTAAGGGACAAATCATTGCGGATTGGTTAGCCGACAATCCGTTAGATGGAGGCGATCTAGTAGTTCTAGATTTCCCTGATGAATGCATATACTACATCGAAGCTAGACATCCTATCTCTGAATTTCCTTGGTATACTAATATCGTTAATTATATCATGGACCATACATATCCAGAAGGTGCTACACCACAACAAAGAAGGTGGTTACGCATTATCATAGCTAAATACATTATTATAGAATAAGTGCTCTATCATAATGCTTTCGATGGAATGCTCCTAAGGTGTGTTGACATAGAATAATACAAGAATATTCTCTACAAATCTCATAGTGGAATATGTGGTGGTCTTTTTAGAGTTCATGCCACTACCCACAAAATACATCGGATGGGCTATTTTTGCCCACTTTAGAGCACGACGCATGGAGAGTTTGTCTGTAAGTGCCATAAATGTCAAGAGTTTTCCCATGAGATCCACATGCCGCACAAGCTCTACAACCAATCGCTACTCCATGGCCCTTTTTCGCATGGGCCCTAGATAGAGAAATTCTCTCCCTTTGTTTCACAAGGAATGTTTCGAATTTTGGGAATAGAGTTGCTTTTATCCTTTCATTCCTTTGAGAAATGAGATAAGGGTTAGGGCTAGGAGGAATACCTATTGAATGTCGAGAGGGTGTGCGCATACTGTAGAGAGAGAGATCAGGTTGATTGCGAAGAACTCCTTTTTGTCTTGGAAGGACTACTGCGAGTAAGAATACAAGACCACCAGATTTTAATTAGAAATGAGGGAATCGCCTTGGGCCCGGAAATATAAAAATTCCTTTCGAAGGTGGTGGTTCCCTGCTAATATGAATTAACACAAATTCTAACAAATAAGTTATTGTCCAATTACAATTTGTTTACCTTGTTAGAACAATAGAGAAAGGGTTGGTCTTGGTTTAGAATCATGGTGACCGATGCGGTCCACTTTATGTAATCGTACCTTAGGTTGTTGGGAATCGATATTAGTAGGGGCAATGTTTTAGGGGCTTTTGGTGAAGGTTGGTTGTAAGGTGGTTGTGTTGTTTTATAAGGCTGATAAATGGGTGGGGTTAGGTAATGGGGTGATGAGAAGGACTCAGAGAATACGGGGGGTGTTCTTGGGGTAACGTAAGGGTGGAGGAATGACAGTTAGATGTAGTGTGTTGCTGGGTAGTAGATCTAGGAATAGACTTATGATGGCTGTGATTCAGAAGTTCAAGAAATGTTATTAAAAGGACATACAAGATATTACTTACTGATTATTGATGAGGATGCAGGTCCAAGAACTGTGATGACGATGGCAGAACTTAGGTAGGATGACCTGACAATCAGGAGATGAGCTATCTTCCCTCCCGATGAACAGATGAGTGTCACAAGGCTCTGGTTACTCAGTTGTAGTTTTTGGGCTTGATGTCCTTCTCTGCAAACTCTTCTTGTTTCTTTCACTTGTCTCTATTCAGCCAAGTAAATTGGATCCTTCCAATGATTTCTGATTCGGATCCACCAAAATACAACCCTTTGTTTTTGGTTGGGAGTGGTCGTTTACAGGAAACCGATGGCGGTTACGCAACCGACGGTGGTCGAGTAGGAACCGGTATCGGTCAGGTCAAAGCGGGCTATTTTTGGTAAAATAGCCAGCTTTCCCTCCTTTTCTCCCGAGGGATTAGTCGTGGGCTTGGTCAAGTCATTATGAGGTTAGTTTTAGGTGCGGGTGAGGAGTAATTAGTCATTGGTGTGGATGTGGACCAAGCTATAGGTCTTAATTAGGTTAGTTTAGGGTTAAGACTAGGTCATGATGAGGTGGCAAAATGAGGTGGCGGGTATGGCGATGTGGATTTATTAATTATAAATTGTGTAAGGTTTATGTGATGAGGTTAGGTTGCGAAATGAGATGCGGGGCACGGGGGTCGTAAGACACAAATTTGGTGTCTACATTAGCCCCTTATTGTTGTGTAGCTTGTCTTTGTTAAAGCTACACGAGACAATAAGAAGTGGTTACCCTGTTAAGGGTATAGGTAATCCCCCTCAAATCTATCACAGTTGAGGTAGCGTGAAATCGGGGATCGGGTTGATAAAGGGCAATGGTGTTGAGATGATGGTAAGATGGTGGGGTAGGTCCAAAGAAGTAAACACATGTTGAAATGCGTAGTGCGACTAGGGTACATGATTTGAAGAGCAAACAAGCAATTCATAGGCAAAGGTCGATAGTTTATCCAAACAAGGGTGATATAATCTTGGTATCCAAGGCATAGGAAGTAGCTCCAGGGGATATAACGAGTAAGGTACAGAGCAGCTTAGGCATGTTCGAAAGTACCAAATGGTTGGTTTGGTTGAGATAAACATCATGGTCTTGGTCTAGGAAAGTTGGTCGACTGATCAAGTCAAGGACCTTAATCATGCTAAAACACGAACATGTGAGCTCGATTGAACAAAAGGCTACATGATGGGTGGATAAAATTGTAATTTGTTGATTTTGGGCGAGGTATTTAATTGGTGCGGCCTTGGGTCGGGCCAAATGGTTGGGTGCGGCCTTGGGTTGGGCCAAATGGGTTGGTTGCGGCCGTGGGTCAGGCCAAATTTGTTGGTGGCGGCCTTGGGTCGGACCAAATGGTTGATTGCGCCTTGGGTCGGGCCAAATGGTTGGTTGCGGCCTTGGGTCGGGCCAAATGGTTGGGTGTGGCCTCGGGTCGGGCCAAATGGTTGGTTACGGCCTTGGGTCGGGCCAAATTGGTTGGTTGCGGCCTTGGGTCGGGCCAAATTGGTTGGTTGCGGCCTTGGGTCGGGCCAATGAAGTCAACAAAGGGTTTTCAGCGAAGGTGGATATAGGTGATGTTGTGAGAAAGGGCGATTAGTAAATAAGGGCAGAAATTTGGTGAAGGTAGGTATTAAACCGATATCGATTGTCTATGACCGGTATCGGTTAGGTGACCGATACCAGTTCCTTAGGGCACAATATAACCGATATCGGTTATAGGTTGAAAACCTATAAAAAGAAAAGTATGACCTGTCATTGTCATATTGTCAATTTGAAAACCAATGTTAGTTGTCTGAGGTCTTTTGGCGAGATTGTTGAGTTTTTCGGCTGAGGTGGCACTATTTGAGTGGAGAAGTGAGTGATTGGGAGGCCCTAGTGAGGAGGAGGCAACATTTGATTGGTGGAGGACCCAGTGAGAGGAGTTAAGGGGTGTGGAGCGATTGAGGTGGATCATAGGGCACAGGCCGGGTGAGTACGAGAGGATTCCTCTAGATCGCATGCGGCGACAATTTGGGTTCGTTCAAGATATACCTATGACATATAGACCATACATGAGGATCGACGCCGAGGTAGTATTCTCACCTCCCGGCTACACCTCCAGAAGGGCCAGAAGAGATAGCAACCGATCGTAGGGTAATGGATGCGGGAACGACAGAGGCCTATAGAGTATGGTGGGTAGCAGAGCTACGAGGTGCACGTGAGCGCCCTGACATAGCTGTGATTACAGCGGAGAGAGATCATCTATAGGATTTAGTTCACCAGCTTCAAACATAGGTGAATGAGACAACGAGATTGTTAGAGGTTTCACAGTTACGAGTGGAGAGACTAGAGGCAAGATTCCTCCACGCGAGAGGACGTATTTGTATGTTATAGGAGATGTTAGTGGATCAGTGGGAGGAACCAATGGCAGTGGCACCTTTGAGGATGGAGAGGCCAACTGAGGGGCATCGATGATCACGATCACCACCTGATTCGGGAGGAGGCGCAAGGGTCTAAGTGAATTTCATAGGAATATAAGAATAAATAAGGATGCCGACCTACGAGTCGATGATAGAGAAGGTGTATTTGTTTATCATCTAAAATAAAACTAAATATGTATGTTGTTTTGAGTGATGATAATAATAAGAATGGTTGTGTTTTGGATGTTGTTTTTGTTTGTTTTAAAAAGGATAAAGATGAATGTTGGCAAATAGAAATACACAAAAACTATTTATATTTACAACACATGATAGGGTATGGTAGGGGATGGTCGAGCTAACCTTGGGAGACCCCATGTCTCCTAAGTGCTGCCTACATAGCCCATTGCACAAAGCAAGGAGGGGCCTCAGACCGATGTAGTTCTCCCTTAGGACCAGGGAGAGGTGAATTCAGGCAATTTGGTTGTGGTTAGGCAATTTGTCGGTTGGTAAAAATTTGATGTTGGTAGGGTAATGTTGTTGGTGTAGGTATAGGTGAAGTGAAAGTTAGCATACCCAAGTAGTAGGGAATCGTGTCCTGATTAAGGTCAACACACAATCCTAGAGTCGAGCAAAAGAGGCAAGAGTTTCCCGTAGTTGAGAAGAGCTAAACAAACCACATATTAATGTAGGATGACCTTGAATCCCTAGGTACCTTACATAGGCGAGAAGTCGATAGGTGAAAAGAGTTGTATAATCACAATATATCGGATATACGTCACGTCCCTTGAGTTTTGTTGTTTTAACGAATGGTGAGGTGAGGTGGTAGGTATAGCTGGCAAAAGGTGCAGAGAACTTATTATAAGATGATTATTCTGACGAAAGAGAACCAAACCTAAATAGACAAGTCCGTGACTCAAAATTTCTTTTGAATGCGGCTTTTATTTTGTTGAAAATAGACCGATCGATCAATGCGGGAAGTCTACATGGGATATGTATTTTGTTGTTCTTGAGGTCTTCATGAAGCCGATCAATGCGAGAAGCTTCGATAAAAGGTCGATGTGTATAGCTGTCCTTCAAGGAGCATCTATTTATAGTAGTAGATGCGGTGTTTATGTATAGTCGTCCTTCAGGGAGCAATCTATATATAGAGCAGCAGATAGTTTGGCATATAGATGCCCTTCAAGGAGCAGTCTATGTATAATTTTAGGGGTCTAGATGTCCGTTGGTCATAAAGCATCTAGTTTTGTAGGAAGTTTGACTCAAGAAAATCCCATAAGTGTTTAATTAAGAATGTGTCATTTTGATACTTTGAAGTCGGGGACTAGACTAAAAAGGGGAAGGCATCTTTAAGGGGAGGCGATAATCAAACCATGTGAGCTTGATTTGATTTTGAGATGTAAGAAACAAAGTGTATGTGGTGGTAAATGAGCTCAAGGGACGAGCGCAAGGTAGATAAGAAGTGATATAACACTAAATTCAACAGTAGAATGATCGAAGATGCAAGGCATTAAGGGGCTCAGGCTCAGGTTTACCATTAAGCGAAGCTAAACGATAAGTGTCTGATCCATAAGTGTGAGTGATAATGTAAGGCCAAATCCAATTAGGAGCAAAATTTCCATGTTTGCTCTTTTCTAGTTTGGTTACATGTTGATTCTCTTTGAGGACAAGATCACCAAACTTAAAGGTACGCTCATGAAGTCGCTTATCATAAGCACGCTTGATGCGTTTTTGGTAGACTTGAAGGTGGTCAAGAGCCATAAGATGTCGCTCGTCAAGAAGCTCTAATGGGCTAACCGCTCTTGGCGAAATCATCGTTGGTGAGAATATCCTGAAAAGATATTCGAGGGAGGGTATTTATATTTCAAGAGGCAAGACAGCGTCGATACCATATACCAAAGAAAATGGTGTGGTATTAGTGGAGGTAGGAATGCTTAGTACGATAAGCCCAAAGGGCAAAGGGAATGTGATCATGCAAATTTCTTCCAGAATGATTAACAACTTTCATGAGGATTTTGGTTAGGGTTTTATTAGAAGATTCAGCCTGACCATTGGCCTGTGGATAGTAAGGTGATGAGAAAATAAGTTTGATACCGAAGTTGTTACATAGATCTTGTAACAACTTATTTTTGAAAGATTTTCCATTATCTATTATCAGGAGATGAGGAACACCAAAATGACAGAGATAATGTGGTGGTTAATGAACTCGATGATTTTTTCTTTTTTGGTTGAAATGAGTGGAATAGCCTCCACCCATTTTGTGTAATATTTGGTTGCTGTGATTATCCATCGGTGACGTTGCGAAGAGGGTGGATGAATCTCACCAATAAGGTCTAAACCCCATTGTGAGAAAGGCCAAAGATCTCGTGCGACCTGTAGCGGATGGCTAGGAGTATGTTGAAGGTTTGCATGTTGTTGACACATAACACAACGCTTAACATATTCATAGCAGTCGTTATTAAGAGTAGGCCAATAATAGCCTAGGCGAAGGATCCGTTTGGCCATGGCAAGGCCACTAAAATGTCCACCACAAATACCGTCATGGACTTGTTGGATGGTATAGGTGACCTCCGCGCCGGTTAGACATCAAAGGAGGATGCCATCAAAGCCACGTTTATAAAGGAGTTCCCCAAGACGAGATAACAAGAAACACGTTTAAGAAAAGCACGTTTTCGGTACTAGTAAGGTCGGTGGGAGAACAGAGGTTGTAAGGTAGTCGTGAAATTGTTGATACCGGTATCCTGCGATTTAGCGAGACACATTATTTATCATACAAACAACCGGGCTGAGTAATATGGGGCAAAGAGTTGTTGGACCAAGACTAAAATGTCGAGTCGATTGATGAAGCGAGAATTTGTGAGGCTAAGCAAGCCATAGTATCATGAATTTGTTAGTGGAGCAGGAAATGGTCTGGATAGAATAACGAGTAAATGAGGTCAAAAGTGAATCCACGTAATGTTTGTACTTTTGAAGTTCCTCATTTTTACATTGGTAGATGCCCATAACTTGATTGACTACCAATTGAGAGTTGCCGAAAATATTAATAGATTTGACACCTAAGTGTAACGCAACCTAGAGACCCAAAACAAGGGCCTCGTATTCTACTGTATTATTAGTGCAGGGGAAATCGAGCGAAATGAAAGAGGCATAGGCTCAGCGTCAAGAGGAATGAGAACAATGCTGGCCCCTCTACCGCACTGGCATTTGGATCCATCGAAGAAGAGGGTCATTGGATACGAATCTTCCCTGAGTGAAAGAGTGGCGATGAGTTCGTCAGGGAAATTAAAATTGGTAAATTGTTCCCGGGTAAAGGAGCCTCTGCGAGTTGGTGCTGCAATAGTTTTCCTTTGATTGACTTCGTGTGTAAATTCAAGGTCGAGGTCAACAAGGAGCATAAGCCATCGGGTGATGCGTTGGTTTAGATTTGGTTTGGCATACATATAATGGATGGGGTCATGTTAGTGATGACGAAAGTTTTGTAATTCGGAGGTAGTGTCGAGTTTGGTGGCTACGAATGATAGGGCTAGGCACAATTTTTCTACATGTGTATACCTAGTCTCATAATCCACGAGAGTACGACTTATATAATAAACGGCTTGTTCTCGATGTGCCGAGTCCCGATGTGTGAGCATGGCTCCTATAGCATGGTTAGTGGCAGAAAGGTAAAGGTAGAAAGGGCGATCATCCTGAGGTGGGATAAGCACGGGTGGCTGCAAGAGATAGGCTTTGAGAGCTTCAAAGGCTTGGTGACACTCTTCGCTCCATTGAAAGGTAATGTCCTTTTTAAGAAGGTGATGGAAAGGTTGACATCGATCCGAGAGTTGGGAGATGAAACACCGGATGGATTGAAGTTTACCTTGCAAACTACGCAATTGTTTGAGGTTTTTGGGTGGGGGCATTTCTAGGATAGCTTTGACTTTAGATGGATCAACCTCAATGCCACGCAAAGAGACGATGAAGCCAAGAAGTTTTCCCAAAAGAACACCAAAGACACATTTCTTTGGTTGAAGCCGAGATAGAATATTGTAACAGGCGATCGAAAATAATGGTTAAAACATCGAGATGTTCACTGCGATGTTTAGATTTGCCAAGAAGATCATCGACATAATCCTCAAGGATAGTGTGCATAATGTCATGAAAAATGTAAGTCATAGCCCGCTGATAGGTCGCACCAGCATTCTTAAGGCCAAACGACATGACACGATAACAAAAGGTTCCCCAAGGAGTGATGAAGGCAGTTTTATGTTGATCGGCCGGGGCTACCAAAATTTGATTGTATCCCAAAAGCCATCCATGAGAGAAAGCATCTCATGGCCCACAGTGAGATCAATAAGTTGATCAATACTTCGGAGGGGAAGTCATCCTTGGGGCATATCCGAAGTCCCCCGCTGCTTTAGTGACAGGTACGATGTTAGAAATCCATTGAGGATAGTCAATAGGCAAGATGAAGGAAACAGAAAGGAGTCGTTGAAGCTCTTCTTTGACCAAGAGGGAAATGCGTGGATGCATTTTTCTTAGTTTCTATTTGACTGGTTTGGAATCAGGTTTTAGGGTGATGTTATGGACAGCAATGTCAGGATCAATTCCTGGCATGTCAGCGTAGGACCAAGCGAAAGCTTGGTTGCGGGTACGGAGAAAGGTAGTAAAGGCGACTTGTTCTGATGCGTTAAGGGATTGTCCGATCTTCACAATGTGAGGATCCTCCTCTGTGTGGATGTTAATTTCTATAGTAGACTCATTCAACATGGTTTGAGTTTCAGATGGTAAGGCGCGTTGAATATAGGAGTCATCCGCACCAAGGTAAGTGAGGATGGAGTCATCATCCTGGCACTCAACAACATTAATTGAAGGTGAATCCTCTTCGATCATGTCTGGATACAGAAAGGGAAGAGAAGACGGGTCCTCATTATCACGTTGATAAGTGAGAGGACCTAGGAAGATAGCATTTATGAAAAAAAAAAGTTAGGAGGGATAGATTCAGGATCTATCGACTCTGTGGGTGATGATGGCAAAATGGGTGATGATGGTTCGGTAGGGGTGACGTCGTCATCTTCCAGGAGACAACTAACATGAGGTTCCTTTGGTGTAAGTGTTCCAGAAATCTGAGACCACTACGATCATTGTGCTTACGTGTAGTTATGGGAATGATTGTATGTTGGCCTTGTTCATAAAGACCAAAACCAAAGCCTTTCCAAGCACAGCGAGTCAAGAAGGTGAGGGCAAAATGATGATTTGTCAGGTATTGAAAATCAGATTGGAAAGGAACCACACCAAGAGGAGGTTCAGGGGTAACGGAGGATGCGTCGACACCCCCATATGTTAGGTTGGTGCGGAAATGAGGTGGTCCGTAGGAGATTACTTCCCCCACACGACGGTCATAGGTAGGATGTGTATGTAATCGTCTCAGCTCTGTGGGGTATGGAAAGAACTAACGTTATATAGGTGATACTCCCCAGCGTAAGGCGTTGAAAAACATCTACTAAGGGGTTAGAGGTTGGGATGTTACCTGCGGGAAAGGAAGTGGTATTTGTGTCGGCAGTTTCATTGGTTAAAGGTGTAGGTGCGGTTGAAGTGGATGGTAGAGGTGTGGTTGAAGTGGATGGTTGGGTTGGATGAATGGATGTCTTGACTGGTACAAGCACATCATTAGGGTGATATAACATATTGCAGGTTTTGAAGGGGGGAGGATCAGCTTTTACAGTGTAGGACTTCCCCTCATACTCAAATTTTATGCATCTATGTAAGGTGGAGGGAACGCATCCCATAGCCCGGATCCAAGGGTGGCCTAACAACATATTGTATTGGAACTCTCCCTCAAGGACATAGAAGAGTTCGGGTAAAGTGCATGGCCCTACACGAATGTTAAGGATCACGGTGCCTAAGGTAGAAGTAATAGCATCATTGAATGACCACAACATGATGGGGTTGGCACACATGCAACTAGAACGGATATTCATTTATTGGAAGGATTTTGAAGAGATGATGTTTAGGCTAGTGCCCCCGTCAATCATAACACGATGTACCCGAATGTCCCAGATGTAAGCTGAGATGAAAAGAGCAGGGTCAGGATCTTCAGCACCAAAGTCGATAATTTCGTCTTCGGAGAAACTGACAGCAGCGGCTTGCTGTACAGAGATAGAAGTGGTTGGGGAGATGGGGTGTTTGGTGAGCGAAGCAACATGATTGGGTGTGAGAATGGAGGTAACAGGCAAGGTTTCATTAGGTAAGACCTCTATCCCTTGAAGGATTTCAACGAGAGCTTGTCGATGAGATTCAGAAGTTTGAATGAGCTCATACAGTGTCATTTTTACAGGTGATTGGTGAAGCTGTTTGATCATGGTTCGGTGGGCAACTCCATTAGAGACGGGGTAGGTGGGTCCACGAATAACCACTTTAGGTGGTGGTGCGATCGGGATGGTGGACGGAGAAAGAGATGCCGCAGGTGTGTTTTCTTTCGCTTTCCCATTGTTTTTCTGCCCTCGAGTAGCAACACCAATCATATTGATCTCGTAAATACGAGAGGAGGAAGACAGTAGGGATAAGTCATGGTCTTCGAGAGGTGGGGCTGTAATAATGATAGATCTTGGTGATGCGGCGACAGGTAGTACAGGAGAGGGAATTGAAGCTAAATGTCTCTCCCTTCGTAAGTTTTCTTTCTTAACTTTTCTATCGAGAGAGGTGACTAACGAAGTATGGATTTCAACGCTTTGCCTCCCTCTACGTCTTGTCCTAGTGTGCGGTGGCAAGCATGATTTTGGATCATAAAGTCTAAGTGGGGGTAGGGAAATGGTCACATTCTCCACCAACATAGCAAGGATTTTGGTGTAAGACCCTTTAAGTGGGTCAAAGTCAGAGGAAGATGAGGCTATTGACTGGGTAGTTTCTAGTAATGATGGGGTATGGTTGGTGGTTTAGCCAAGGAGTTTTGATAATGGGTTTTAACTAAATGTGGCTTCTTTGGCACAGAAGCTATGTTTAGCTGGTTAGATGATGAGGCCACAGATGATGTGGTATCAGAAAACAACCATGGAGAAATAGGAGTGACAGCAAACAAATATTTTGATGATGGAGTTTGTTTAGGGTTGGTAGGTGGATAGGATACGCGGGGTGACGGTGTTGATGTTCCCTTGGATCTCTGTATGGGTGCAGAAGGCGTACGTCATTTTAAAGAAAATGCAGGAGGTATGATATATTGGTGCAAGGTGGAGGGATGGGGTCTCAATATGGAAGGTAGGTGTGATGACGATGGTTTTAGTTGTGATAGAGGCATAGGTTGAGGAGATTGAGTTTGTCTCCTAAGTGGATGGATGGCTTTATTTTTAGATAAATCAAGCCGCTTAGGTGGGTGTGTTAGACTGGGTATTGGTGAGGTCCCAAGCGTAGGGGAAGATTGGGTTAGGTTAATAGAAGTGGATGAGGTATTTGGTAGAGATGAGGGAGGTGAAGATGAGGACTTAGGCATTTTAAACTTCTGTAAACACTTTGGGTATATGGTAGAGGCATCTGGGTTGGTCATCTGCATTTGAGTAGAATATGGCATACTCAAACATTCCCGTAGGACCTTTCTATCTTCTGGGGAATGACAGTCCTCACGTGTGAATAGGAACTTTTGTATGGAAGAAAGGTGGGTTGTGATTCCGGTCCACTGTGGGTGTGATATAGGGGGAAGATGAGGCACTGTATCAATGGGCATCAAGAGGTTAACCGGTTGCTGAAAAGATTTAGGCGATGAAGAACTAATAGGTAGGAGGGCGTGTTTGAGAGGATCCGTCATGTTTAAAGAATGTGGTGATGTCGGTGTAAGAGGTTTCTCGTCTAAGGATGACAAAAGAAGTGGTGAACCTTCCTCTTGTACAACAAGAATGGTAGAAGGAGACGTTTGGGAAATAGATAAATTAGATAACATCCACTCACAGTCTTGCAAGGATGTGGTGTAAGAAGGCTCATTTGTGAGAAGGGAACTCTGGGTGGTTAATTCTTTGATGGGTAAAGGAACGGAAAGGATTTTGTCTTGTCTTGATGGTGATGAAGGGGGTTCGGGTTCCTGCGTTAGTGAAGAAGCTTGATTCAGAATTTTTTCGATAGAGGCTTTTGGCTGGGAGTCGAAGACTGCATGGATCTCGTGAACACTCTCCTCGGCTAAGATATCTTGGTTTATATTACTGTTAGGAGAGTGATTCGGGAATGGTTTGTTGAAAATTTTCAAATTTCGGTTAGCAGGAGCGTTAGGATTATCGAGGGCTATATCCCCTGCATCAACCATTTCCTGCACTATGTTTTTCAACATCTTGCAGTTTTCATGACTATGTCCCTTCACATAGTGGAAGTTACAGAAGTCATTTTCTTTGTACCAAGAAGGTATGGTGCGAGTGGAATCAAACCCGGAGTGAGGTTTAACAGGAGGTAAGGTAATGGCTCCTGCTTTAAGCAATTTTTCCAATATCACACCATAAGTTTCTCCCAAGGGGGTGTAATTGATGGGCTCAGCTTTATACTTATAGGTGGTTTTTGGCGGGGTATTAGACGGTGGTTGGGATTTAACCATCACCATGTGCACAGCTCCTTTTGATTTCGAAGCAGTCGATGGGTGAGGATTGGTGGTGTTAGGTTTTTGGTGGAATCTTGAGTTCAAAATTGGGGTATTTGTTGCGCAATTGCAATTTTTCTTCCTTTAAGGCTCGAATCTCTAGTTTTCGAGCCATAGTAAAACTTCGTCAAATGTGCGGAAAGTTTGAATTTAGAGGGTAGGGGAGATGTGTTTAGCACAGGCCCATAAATAGTTCGATAAGTTTGGCTTGAGGCAAGGCATACATAAGTTGGTTGATAAGGCCCCGCATCCTCCAACGAAATCTACGATAGATTCGTCTTCAAATTGTCGAATGGCATAGAGGTCGGTGATAGATACTTTCTTGGAAATGTTAATGGAGAAATGATCCAAGAAAGATTGGACTAGTTGGTTAAAAGAGAAGATTGAGTGCTGGGTTAAAGCACTGTACCACTCCAAGGCGGGTCCTGATAAGGACATGGGAAAGGTGCGGAGTAGTAAGGCATCGTCGTGAGCAATTAGATAGCAGGCATGTCTAAATGAGCGCAAGTGTTGTTGAGGATCCTCCTTACTATTAAAACGAGTAAATTTTGGTAATTCCCATTGAGGAGGATATGAATGAAGGGGGACAGAAGGGTGGATAGGCTCCTGAAAACTTGCTCGTATGTCAAGGCGCTACGACTTCCTGAAATAGAAGCCTCTAGATTTTGCATTTTGTCCATCATTTGTTTGATGAAATCCGTGGTTGGATGAGCTGATGGTGCGGTTGCGGCAAATGGAGGCAAATTGGGCCAAGGGCCTCCACTAGACAATGGTGGCGTTAAATGTTGATAAGGTATGGAGGACGAATGTGTTGAGGTGACCGAATAGGGATATGTGTGTGGGAATGAAAATGTGGGCGGAGCTTGAGAAGGAAAGCTCGTGTGGATAGGTGGCAGAGAGCAAGTCATGAACGGAACAGTTTGCAAGAGAGATGAGGTAGGAGCAGTCGGTGGTAATGACATGTGGGGCCCAAGATTAACCAAAGGAAAGCCAATCATGTCGTATGAACCTCTCAAGCCACTTTGATTGGGAGACGGGCTAAGGATGCGGCGGGGAAAAGTAGAGTTATCAAAGGCGGAGAAGGAGCTAAATGATCAACTATACTAATAGGCATGCCAACAAGGAGTTGACCGTCGGGTGTATGGTCAGGGGCATGAGACAAATAGTATTGTACAGCACTAGGATTAGCATCCAGAAATTTGGCAAATTCTTTATCTCCTATAGGAATTTTAGGAACCTCACTGAGTATATCGGTAGAATTTCCTATAGAATGTGAAGGGGGTGATTCAGGAAAAGGCACAGAGCAGGCATGTGAAACCATGGCGGTGGCTTGCTTCCGAGTGATAACAACCATGGACAGGGGTACACAGCAGGATGCAATCTATCAGGAATAGAAGCAGCAACAAAATGTTGGAATTGGCAGGTTGCTGGTTTCAGAAACTTTGAAAGAAAATAACCGATATCGGTCAAGTAACCAATGTCGGTCAGGCTGTAGCCAGCGTCGGTAAGCTAACCGATGTCGGTATAATAGAACTGGTGTAAGAAGTAGTAGGAAGTTGTTGATTTGGTGTTAACAGTGATTAGTATGCCTACCAAACTATTCTGTAGTGATCACAAAAAAACAGTGTATGATAGAGAAACAGAACTGAAAACAAGCAAGAATGCACAAACAAATTAACAGACTAACCCTAGGGTTAATTTTAATCAATTTGGGCTTATGCCTTTAGACACAGAATGATGTCAATCCTAAAAAAAAGACTTAGGGGAAATGTCAAGTTTGTTTTGGCTTATAAGGTTACCTCAATCGGGCGGAGGAATACCACGGAAAAGGGGGGATGTTTTGAGCTGTTGTGTTAATTATGAAGTGATTCGGTATGTGTTGTGCAGTGAAAGTAAGATTAATTTCCTATCAATACCATGGAAATCACCCCCACGTGTACAACCTGTTACTTAGTCTACGTTCACTAGAATTGAAAACAACAAGCAAGAATGTAATGCACGTGTTTTAAACCCAAATCGAAAATGATATTCGATGAAGCAAAGAAGATGACTTTCACTAATGCAAAACTGGGAAAGCAAGACAAATTCTTTTACTAAATATAACAAAATACCGTGTGAAATTTTTAGAAGAAGAAAACAGCAAGTATGCTCCCTATATGAAAGCAAGCAAGAGAAACAGAAACCCGAAATGGGTCCCACCGGGCATGCCAAAATGTTTCGCACGGAATGTTTCAACTTTTGGGAATAGAGTTGCTTCTATCCTTTCATTCCTTTGAGAAATAGATAAGGGTTAGGGCTAGGAGGAATACCTGTTGAATGTCGAGAGGGTGTGCACGTACCATAGTAGAGAGAGATCAGGTCGACTACGAAGAACTCCTTTTTGTCTTGGAAGGACTACCTATAAGTAAGAATACAAGACCACCAGATTTTAATTAGACAATAAATGAGGGAACTGCCTTGGGCCCAGGAAATATAAAACTTCCTTTCGAAGGTGGTCAGTTCCCCTGCTAATATGAATTAACACAAATTCTAACAAATAAGCTATTGTCCAATTACAATTTGTTTACCTTGTTAGAACAATAGAGAAAGGGTTGGTCTTGGTTTAGAGTCATGGTGACCAATGCCGGTCACTGTAACCGGTACCGGTTGTTGGGAACCGATATCGGTAGGTTCAATGTTTTAGGGGCTTTTGGTGAAGGTTGGTTGTAAGGTGGTTGTGTTGTTTTATAAGGCTGATAAATGGGTGGGGTTAGGTAATGGGGTGATGAGAAGGACTCAGAGAATACGGGGGGTGTTCTTGGGGTAACGTAAGGGTGGAGGAATGACAGTTGGATGTAGTGTGTTGCTGGGTAGTAGATCTAGGAATAGACTTATGATGGCTGTGATTCAGAAGTTCCAGAAATGTTATTAAAAGGACATACAAGATATTACTTACTGATTATTGATGAGGATGCAGGTCCAAGAACTGTGATGATGATGACAGAACTTAGGTAGGATGACCTGACAATCAGGAGATGAGCTATCTTCCCTCCCAACGAATAGATGAGTGTCACAAGGCTCTGGTTACTCAGTTGCAGTTTTTGGGCTTGATGTCCTTCTCTACAAACTCTTCTTGTTTCTTTCACTTGTCTCTGTTCAGCCAAGTAAATTCCAGATCCTTCCAATGATTTCTGATTCGGATCCACCAAAATCCAACCCTTTGTTTTTGGTTGGGAGTGGTCATTTACAGGGAACCGATGGTGGTTACGCAACCGACGGCGGTCGAGTAGGAACCGGTATTGGTCAGGTCAAAGCGGGCTATTTTTGGTAAAATAGCCAGCTTTCCCTCCTTTTCTCCCAAGCGATTAGTCGTGGACTTGGTCAAGTCATTATGAGGTTAGTTTTAGGTGCGGGTGAGGAGTAATTAGTCATGGGTGTGGATGTGGACCAAGTTATAGGTCTTAATTAGGTTAGTTTAGGGTTAAGACTAGGTCATGATGAGGTGGTGAAATGAGGTGGCAGGTATGGCGATGTGGATTTATTAATTATAAGGTAATTAATAAATAATTGTGTAAGGTTTAGGTGATGAGGTTAGGTTGCGAAATGAGATGCGGGGCACAGGGGGTCATAAGACACAAATTTGGTGTCTACACCTTGTCACAATGATGGCCATAACTTCATAATCACGGCCACCTAGTATTTTACCAAATGGGTAGAGCCTATGCCTCTCACCATTGTCCCGGTTCCATGATCACCAAGTTCATTTTAAACCATATCATTTATAGTTACGGTGTCCCACAAATAATTATCTCATATAATGGTACTTCCTTTAAGAATGACGAAGTACATGAGCTATGTAGTAAATTTAAAATAAACCATCATCTGACTTCCTTGTATTACCCTCATACCAACAAGATGTGAAGCAATAAACAAAACATTGAAAGCTATTCTCCTTAAAAAGGTAAAAGAAAACAAACGATATTGGCATTTGAAGTTATATCCAGCCTTATGGGCCCACCAAACCTCAATAAGAACACTAATAGGAGCAACTCCTTTCTCACTTGGTATTCGGAGTAGAAGCAATTCTCCCACTTGAGGTTGAAATACCCAATCTTTGTATCTCACTACAAGGGATTCTAGATGAAGAAGCTTATAGAGAAGCACGTCTCTCCCAACTAGAAAGCCTAGATGTGACCGGCTAGATGCTAAACAATGACACAGAGTCTACATTGACCGGATGTTCGGCGGTATAACAAAAGGTCTATGAGCGAGAAATATATGAAGGATATCTAGTTCTGAGACTAGACATCCGGATCGATAAAAAGACCAGGGAAGGAAGGAAATTCTGGCCCAAATGGTTGGGCCCATACCGAGTCACGAAATACTATGGAAATGGTGCATATCTCTTATGTACACTGGAAGGTGAGGAATTCAACAAAACAATCAATTCCTTACATCTTAAACGATTCTATGCATAAGCAACCAACACTACTTGTATAATTATATCTACATTGCATCTTCATGTAGTTAGGTTCATTTTGTCCACTTGTTTCGTAAAATTTTGTGATCAAGGAACTTATTCTCAAAGCAATGCATTACAAACTTCTGATGGTATTGGCATAATCCTTCCAATCATACTTCTTCATTTTCATAACATCATCACCTATTTCTGAATCATTTCATCCATATAAAGCTAGATATGACAAAGTCTTAACGGTAACCATACCAAGGTCTACATGCTTGTTCTCACTTTTGGTTTCTTCCTAGGATAAGTGTCTTGCTTATGGTCTGTTCTAGAAGCTTCATAGTGTCACATATATCCCATATGAATATCTCTTTGGAAATAAGAACATACTTACATTTTGCTCAAATAAATAAGTCAAATGTAGATCAAACAAAAAAATTATTTTTACACATTTCCTTGCCCTACCAACCTTCGGTGATGAGCTTGCATCTCTTACGGTGACGTAGGGTTGGGAAAGGATGGGAATTCCCTTACTTGCCTATGCCTTATCCATGGTGATAAGCCCATGCTTCCTACTAGAAGCATGGGGCAAGGTGCAGGGGTCCTCTTGACCATAAACGCGTTGAAGTTCATAAGCAAATAGTTCAAATAAACCTTTGAAATCTTGAGTCAAAAAAAAATGAATCGATGTCAAAAATTCTAAGAGAGCTCAAAACCCTGAAAATGAGATTTTGTCTACCATGTGGACATCTACGGATCTAAGTCTAGATAAACCGCAAAGCAAGTCGCATTCTAAACTATGGAGTCACTAGAGTAGAGTAGGTTTGTAGCATCCTAATTTAGTTCCACCAAATCCTTGTCTATCTCTCATCACTACCATTCAAAAAAATTCATAGCTTGTGTCCTTTCTAGCTCTTGGTGGTGAGCCCTCACATCTTACTAGTTGCATGGAGTTAGGAGTGGGGCAAGTTCATCTACTCATCATACCAGTTTGTCATCATGTTCTTTCAAAACTATACTGAAGTACTGGAAAATTGCTTATAGAAGCTCAAGTTCAAAATAACATTGTGCTGTTATCATATATCAGCATCACAAAATGCCAAAAGAAAGAAAGCATTTGTATCTTGTGTTCTCCATTTGCATACATTTTGAAAATCATATAAAATTATAATATACATGTAGAAATGAATCACAAAAAAACTAGATACCAAAGATCTAATCCAAAAATAATATATATATATATAATCAAGTTTCTTGTACAATGCCATCATGCACTAGGCATGGTCAAAACGCTCAATGAGCCCAGGAAATACAAAATGAATCATATAAACAATCTACGAGAGCCAAGTGGCCTCTCAACCTCTATGAGACCCCTCTGAAGGTGCACGACCACGTCTAGGGCTCCGGCTACGCTGGTGCTATGAGTGCACGGAAGGCTCACAGCCTTAAGGAGTAGTTGTGGCCTCTCTAGTAGAGCGACTCCTCATCGGGAACTCTGCTATCCTATACCCAACTAACTTGGTACAAAGGGTAGTCACCATCTTGGCAACAAGCCGAGACCGGGAAAAAATGTCTCGTATGCCTCACAAGCACTCTTTGAAGGCTCCCTAAATCCATGGATAGCTCTACATGAGTCCTCTCTATGGGGATCATCGGGGTATCGACATACCCGGCAAATCAAGTCTCGCCACTCATCAAAAGTCTATGCAAGAAAAGGACAAAAAAAATTAGAAATAGTCAAAAGATAAAAACAAAATGAACAAGAGTAGAGACAACAACTAAGAAAAATCCTTGCTAAAAAAAAAACAAATATTAAGAGAAGGATGATAACTCACTCGGATCTTCGGGCCTCCAAGAGGGATCCCTAGGATCAGCGCCGCCACAGATGCTGCCACTGACTGATGTCCTCCTCCTGTGCCTGGGATGACATAGCGTCCTGCTATGGACTCATCCTCCCCTCCTAGGTCCTGAGAAGGTGGCTCCTCTGAAACTAGAGTCACCCTCTCCGCACTCTACTCCACCCTCTCCGCCTGTAAGATATCCTAAGTGTCATGCCACTCGGGATTGCTGTCCTCCTCTCCACCCGACTCATTGACCTCATCCTCGGTATCCTCCTCCATCTCTCCCCCTATGAACTCCTCGGACTCAGAGTCTATATCAATGGGGTTGTCACACGCTGTGGGCGGGACCAACAAAGAATCTAAAAGTAACGGTGTCTGAGAGGAGCACCGGCTCTCCTCGAGCACATACTACGCGCCTAGCTGTAATAGGGACACCAGGAGTAACAATGGTGAAACCCCGACCTCTAGGACCTCGCCTAGCCTCCCAAACTGATCTGAATACTGGCACCACTAGGGGGAGCATACCGACATAAGGAAGGCCAAACTGTTGAGGCAATTGATCAAAGGGGTGTGTCTCCACCTTCCCCATCCTATCCACAAGTTGCCCTGTGGTAGAGCAAGAGATCAAATTGAGGATCTCCTCGCCCCACAAACCTACCATGGCCTGATAAGGTGTGGCCTCCATATCATCAGTAGTCAGGGAGGGATTGGCTGGTGGGGTGCTCTAAGCACTAACATATCTGTCCATCGAGCTGCCCTTACGGCTCCGAGATCCACCACCTCTACACCTCTCCCATAAGGGATGATACGCTCGTAGACCCAGCTCATAACCAGGGTTGGATGGCTCAATGACTGCCCCTGTAAGTGAACCACTTGGTACAAATCATGATAGGTAGTCCCAAGAATGTCGGCTCCCTAGGCATAAATCTGGCCATGTCCCTTAATATGTGCAATAATGGGGGACCAACAATAAAGTAAAGTGTCTCCTCCTTGTCCCCTGATCAATCTCGAGGCAAGGATCCCCATAATGGCTTGATGAATCAAGGGAATAGGCAGGCTAGGAATAGAACAGACCCTCACCCCCTTCTTCGAACCAGTGGAGATAACTACATCTCCCATGTATAAAGCCCACTGTGCTATCTGAGCCTATGACCTTGCTGTCTCAAGCATAAGCCATCTCCCAATGATTGGGACCCCCAAGATATTATAGACATCCTCTAGGGTGATAGTCCACTCACCCCTGACTCCTGGAAATCAGAAAGTGTTCCAATCAGCATCCCAATATGAAAACAAGTCACAAAGTATGTGACTAGAAGGTGCAACATGTGGGACCTGTGATATGTGTAATATGCCGGCCCTCTGAAGAGTGTCCTGCTCATCATGAGAAAGTGCATCCAACACTACTGGAATCCAATCACACACTCTCTCTCTCTTGGTTCCATCTCGATATATTCCTCCTTTGGCTGCATACACCCAAAAACACACAAAAGGGAGTTAGTATTCAAATGACATTGGAAAAATCATGAAAACATATAAGAATTCTAGAAACGCAAAAATGAATTCAAACAATTATTATTTTGGCATTCTATGAAGGACCACCGCCCTGAGCAGGGTGGTGGTTCCATAACTCTTAGCCTTAAAGGTGGCGGTCTGTAACCACCCCTAATCGCAGTGGTGGTCGTGTAACCGCTGCCTGCTCGGGGTGGCGATTGTGTCCCAAATTTTCAAAAGGGTCACGTGCCTAAAAAAACCTAAACACACAAAACAAAGACTACCCATTAGGCACCCACCCTAAGTGACCCTATTAAAACTGACATTTTCAAATATAATCCCCCCATGATAAAGATTTCGTCATTTTTACATTTTGAGGGTAAAAACATTAAATCATGAAGAACTAACATGTGATCTCATAGGTCGATGTTCTGCTCACGGAGGTATGATCACTATCTCATCATGAACATTTTGACTATATTCTCGTCAAAAACTGTCACTATGGGTCCCATAGCTCAAAATCAATCAAATCAACACAAACAAATGAATAGGAAAATGGGCCCATTTTTACATATCTAGCATCTTAACTTGTTTTGAATGCCCCTTTTTGCAGAAATGGAGGGCCAACGGAGGTAAGTTCTCATCCCCGCATAAATGGTAAGTCCTCATTTCACATTATTTTAGTATTTATTTTTCGATTTATTTTATCTATCTACACTTGAGTCCTCTTTTCATTTTGTAGGTAGCAGGAATTTTGGATGGCATCATTTCGACACACGATGTGTCAAGTATAATTTCTAACTTCCCATTTCACTACCACCATACTCGGACCCATTGTTTTACGCCTCTTCATGGCTAAAATGCTTCTCTGAGGGGGCAATATGTACGTACCCAAAATTGTAAGGGTACTTCTCCGTCGAGAACAACGTTACGCATGCCCCAATGATGATACAAGTCTCCTCGCAAGGTGTTCAGAATTTGGAAAATCTCTCCAAGTATGCATTAACATCCTGTATATCCCGCTTAGCCCCTGTGTGCTTTGTTTTTCTCTTCTCCCCTCTTTTTCCTTGCATTTTGGTCTTCAGTTACAAAACCGCCGCCCTGCCTAGGTGGTGATCTTTGAATGCCGCCCAAGCAAGGTGGTAGTAATGTAACCACCGCCATGCTCGGGCGGCGGTCCTTCACGCATTTTCCATAATGTTCCTTTTAACACGACTCATGTAAAATTTCAATGTTTACCAGATTTTTTTTGCCTTTGCTCGTATTTATGATTCTGGTTCCCTAGAATAGTGTTTTTGCATTGTTTATGGTTAAAGAGTTCAAATTGGTTTTCACCTTTGGGTAAATGGGGATTCTTTAAATAGCTGGTTGATTTTTAAGAAAATGGCCCCCAAAAATTTCCTCTCATCTTCTCATTTCCTAGTTTTAATCTTTCAGTTCTTAGAGTTCATAGTTTTCAACTGTAACATGCATAGTTAGTGTTGTTTTGTTGTTTAGAAGCCACATATTCTTCTTGTGCAAGTGATGTTATTGTTTCACACAATCAATCGAGATAGGATAGATTTATTTTTCATCCAAGCCATTATAGTTTCAGGTTACGCTCATCAAAAAGAATAGCTTTAGGTTACGGGCGTTTTATGTCGTATGACTCGCAATAAATTCTGCTAGGAACTGCATAATCCAAGCTCTGTTCTCTTGCGCTATCGCTCTCCTACTCGCATTGTATTCATCCTACATCCAAAAGTTTCCATTGTTCCAATACCTACTTTTGTTGATGCTAGCATTACACGCTTTTCTAGATTCATGTGAGCATGAAGGAATAAGGAGATCACACTGAGGGGACAAAGCCACACACCATCAAATTTTCCACTATTCTGCAGAATCTAGGTTCAAGCTTTCAAAGTTATAGTTAAATTATATCAAATAGAATAGTAAAAGAATTTCATTTCAGTTAATCTCACTTTTGATATTACCAAGGAAGCTGTGGGGATTGATAGTTTCTGAGAAACTATGATTCACTTCTCACTTCTGAGGTAGGATAAAGAGTCTTTCAAATAGATTAGATCAGTTATTTCATTATTTAGAATAGACTTACAACTGCACAGGCAAGTAGCTATACTCGGCTGCCTTGTTTGTTTTAATTTCGTCATTAGTTTAGTTGTCAATTGCTAGATATTTTAAATAATTTCTCTTTCAATTTCGTTCAAATAGTTCGTCAAAAACACAAAAATAGAGAAGTTATATATGTTGTAGATATACTTTATATAGTTAGTTTTACTTTGCTTCAGTTAGATTTACATTGTTTCTTTTGTATGACAATCACGGGACCTAGGGAGCCTAGAGAATATGTATTCGAGCCAATCATGCCTCAACCCAATCTTGTGGCAGCAATAACTAACGTAGATCAAAATCTTAGAATCCAAGTCTTCCGAACAACAACAGACCTACAAGAAATTAGCTCACAATTAAGAGGACTAAATGTAGAAGACGACAAAGCGCATACGTTTTGGTCAAACCAGCCAAGCTACAGACTACCCTAGATAAATATCCACATGACTGTAGAAGGGCTTGAGAAAGAGCAAACATTCGGTTGTGATCCTTTGGTCCCACAGCCAGACACAGGAGACATTCTAACCGATATAGACACTAGCTTAAGGATTCAAGTTGTCAGGATGCCTATAAGATACTCTGAGAAGATTGCACAACTGTTAGCTCTAAATATAGAAGCTGAAAAGGCATACGACTACTAGATACTAGGGGTTAGGGATTGATTCTACACATGACCATAGGAGGTCTGCACCAACCATGAATCTACGATTGCGATCTATAGGTCCCATAGCCCAACGATTCCACAATTCAATCGAGACGTAGATGCTGGTTTACGCACATTAGTATTTAGATCCACTCCACTTCCACCAATCATTATTGCACAATTATCCTCACTAGACATAATAGCTAATCTAGCTAAATATTTCTGGACTAGACCAGAGAATCACCCATATAATCAACTATATATCCATCATCCATCTTATGACCTTGTCTAGAGACATATACAAAGCACCCAAAGGTTATCTCCCACGTATTCCACAACCCATGACCGGATCATGCCGAGCTCGATATTGATTGGAGCCTTTGAGCATCATCCTCACCACCGATCTATCACGTCAGTTCATGTTAGGAGGGCCTTCTTTGCCTTAGATTCATAGATTCCATTAGTGTGTGTCGAAGACATAATATTTCCCAATTAGTTTTTCTATACCCCACACATATTCCATCCCCACCGGTTTTCTCGCACGATCTCGAGAGGTCAAAGTGCGAGGAAGAGTTACTTGTAGATTCCCATGCTTGTTTGTCACTTTTCCATCATACAAAACCCTTTGATGAAATTACCAGAATGATGGTTAGATTCATTTCCCTTTAAGGTCGGTACATCACTATCCCCATGAAAAACTTGATCTTTCTAAATCATTTTAGGATAATTATTCTGTACACTTCCTGCACTATCTCCTTAATTTAATGGAGCTTTCCATTCTTGACTTTCAAAAGCATACCAGGGCCATTCCCCTCCATCAGGGGCTTATCTTTCTCCTTCATAGGCATTGCCTCATCAATTTTACTATCATTCCTACTACCCCATTACCCCACCCATTCCCATTCATAATATTCCCATTGTTAACCCGACCACCATTCCCAGTCATAGAAATGTCAAGACTAAAAACCCTTCATTCTCTAAAGTGACCCCTCTTCCTCTAGCTATGTCCTTAGGAGAAGCAAGGATATTGAAATAGCACATAATTTATTACATATCAGTAATGAAGGGAAAGATAATGCTAGTAAGAAAGATAAGGAGAATCTTCTCCACAAAATGGAAATATTGGAAAAGGAGGTGGAAAGTATCAAAAAATATCCGCATCAGTTAAATAAGCAAAAGAGGAAAAGAAATTTGAATGAGGATGCTGGTATTGGGACAGATCGACAGATGAAATATATAAGAAATTGAATTCCCTGGATAATAGACTTGGGAAATCTAAGGATAGACACGATCACAATATGGCCATCTTCAAAGCTATATGTGATTTTCTTGATCAATAGGTTAGAAGCATCACTATGCTAAGTGGAGTCCCTGAGGACATTTGGGGTACTGAAAAGGAAAGAAACCAAGTCATCTCTCAAATTTGAATGTAAATCACCCCACACATGTCAAAGACTCTTGTGCTTTTACCTCTCTCGTCTTTGAAGAAATAACATTTTCTAGATAGGATGGATGCGATCAATTTGTTGTTTGTTGCTAATATTATGTTTTTACTTACGTTTATCCCTGTCTTGCTTTTTCCTAGTAGTTTATCTTTCGACTACTATCTAGCTTATTGTAATATCTCGGAATCATATCCTTTTTCACTACTTAATCACATTTATCTAGTTGTTGATCCTTTTTTGTAACATGGTATAGTCCCTTCAAAACTATTTTCCATTAATAAAAAACATTATCTCCAATTATACGAGATGCGAGATACTTTTAGGATTTTTAAAAATAGGAGATCGTTCTCTTGTACTAATTGTTGAAAATGTTGACTAGGAGTTATTTATAAAGATTTTTTTCAAGGAAATATCAACCATAGAGGCATCATGTGTACCGTGAGTTTTGTACCTTTATATGATTATAGTTTTTAATTTTAGAATGATTAAAAATTAAATAATTATACTATCAAATTGTATACTCTTAAATTTATGTTTATTTTGTATAGGATAATATTTTTTCACATTGAGGAAGTATTTGATACCCCTCATTATCCCTATAATTTTTTTCATGTGGCCAAAAATTCTCCCTCTCATTTTTCTACTTCACTCTAGGGGAGAACTTGAGGTCATTCATTTTCTCCATGATATTTTCATGTTGATGGATAATAGGAGGCCTCCCATTATTCCTCTAATTATTTTTCCACTTTGAGAGAGATTGCTAGGCCTATTATTCTCCCTCTTCATTGTTAATTTCACTTCAAAGGATTTTAACAGTTTATAATTACTCATCTTCACCTATTTTACTCTTAACAGATAATAGGTAGGCATCATTTCTCATTTATGATTTTATCACATTGAGGGAAAATATGAGAGCTCATTCTTTTTATTTTACTTATTTCAATTTTGGAGTCTATTTTTTACTTTACATATATATGAAATAAAAAAATATTGGAGATCACATATTTGTATTTTACATTCAATTTATTTTCTACATATTACTTTTTAGTTTATGATTTTATTAAATCTAGTTGGTCACATAGTTAATGCCAGTAATTCTTAATGATGTAAGAATTTGTGGTCTCTTTTTAATATGTTTTTAACTACCATTTTCTATTTTTACCATAATTGATATAATATTAGTGAATATGTGTTTATAGGTGTGGAAATCCAAGAATTTAGTGTCTCTCAAACATATAAAGAACCACTTTCATTAACAGGTTTGGGATTTCTCACATGGTGTTTGCTTGGATGCAAAAAAATATAGTTTCTAAGAAAAGTAAATGCATATCTAATAAAAATATTTGGAAAACATCCTGAGTCGAAGATCCAATCATACCTAATGTTGTAAAATATCCATAAAAATATAGAGAATCAAGAAGTTGAGAAAGGTTTGAATATTACTGCAGATGAAACATGTAATTACTTACTCACTTTTAAATTTCATATCATATTTTTTGTTGTATTTAGTTAATTTAAATTATCAACTCTATGTAACATTTATTTTTAGTTCTTGATGAAAATATAGATGTAGAGTCAACAATTCAAGGCCAAACACCAAATCTTAAGGTATAATATAAGAAAATTTAGTTACTTTAATTTTTAAAATTGTAGACACACTGTATTTTGATCAAAGCACTATTATCTCTAATATTACACTAACTATTCTCTTTCTTGCAAATTGATGACACATCGTCGATTAGATATATCTAAATCCCCTTTTATGGCACTTTTTTGGTCTTATTCCTCTTGTAAGTCAATTAAATAGGCTATTATAGCCTCTTCTTGGATAGAATCCTCTTCTTCACTACCTCTATTAGCTTCCTAGACTATCAATCCATTTCATTGGATTGATTAGGCCTTCGAGAACCCTAATTTATCTCTAAACAAGATTAATTAGTATAACCTAGGTTAATTACCCTAAAACATGATCAACCTCTTCTAAACTTAGTCAAATATTGCTTTGACTTGCTAATTAACATGTTGACTCCCTTTTAGTCCCACATGCACCAAAAAGCCTTCCATTTCCCAAATGGAAAACTATAAATAACCCACTACCCCCTCTCATTTTCAAGAACACTTCTTCCCTCTAACATAAACTATAGTATTATTGCTAGGATTAGGAGTTTTATTTCATCTTATTGAGCTATCTTGCTTTGTCTTTTTCATTTCACCACACAACATGGAGTAAATGGGAAGAACCATTGGCCTTGAAGCCATTAATGGTGAGATCCCATTCTCTTAAAGCATAAACTGATTTCTTAGATCCTTATTAGGCTCATTTAATTAAGATTTCAAGAATAGAGGTTAATTACATTTCCTAAGTTTGTTTATTGCTTTAAAATAATGCATGTAAGGTAGGAATCCTTGTTTAGTTCTTAACTGATGGTCCATTTATGAGTTTTGCACAAATCTTTTGGGTTCTTGAGTGTTCTTACCCCTTTCCATAGCTTTTACAACCTTTCTTTAAACACATTTGGCATGTTTGGTGGGACACTTATGTCCATCCTCCAATAATAGAGGTCTTTTAAGTTTTTCAAAGTTCACTTACAAGTTTTTAGAGGAAACAACTTGTTATTTACTTATTTCCATTTCTAAAGCTAGTTAAATCACCCTTGTTTGCATATATTTTGTGGTTTTGAACTAGAAATAAGCTTCTTTGACTAAAAACTAACCTATTTTCTTTTGAAAATTTTAAAATACGTAAATTTTGTAGGTTTTTGGGGCGTATGTGTAGGTGTCTTGACAGGGCATGTCTCCATCGAAACCCTAGCGTTGGCATTGAGTTGGTTGCACACCTATTTGAGCATATTACACAGTTAAAAAATCTTTTAGAATGAGTCGCATCTCCGACGAGAGGTGGGCATCTCCATCGGTTGGTGAGCATACCTTTTACTTTGGACACATTGGCATATACTATCTTACTATGTAAACCCTATCATTTCGACCGGAAGCATCTCTGTCAAAACATTGACGTCTCTGTGGACTATTGAACGTCTCCATGTCTCTAGATGCATTGGTTTTTTCTGCTATACTGTGTTTTCTAACATTTTGTTCCTATAGGCGTACCCATTAAAAAGAGAGAGCATGCATCAAAACCTAGCATACCTATCTAACAGGCCCATGTAGGTGTTATAGCCCTCTGTCGCTTTTCCCGCTAAGAGTTTGTGTTAGTTAGGGCATGTATCCATCTGTTGGGAGTGTCTTTGGTGTAATTCTAGATGCACATGCATCTATGTTAAAATTTGAAAATCTTTCTCCAAGTTGTAAACTCATTTTGCTAAACGTTTCTAAGGTTTTTTAAGACTAACAAGGTAGATGTAGGGTTTTTTTTTGTTATTTCAGCTTGCATAGCTTAAGTGTCTTCATTTCTTGGCTTGAACAGAGTTTGTAAAGTGTGTATGCTCTCTCCTCGTGCCTTCTAGGTGATCTTGGAGATCAAAAGCACTTGTACAACTTTATGTCACACTTTTAAAAAACTTGTTCTATGATTCTAAAGAGTAAAATAATTTCTATATGATTTGTCTTAGTAGAATTTTCACATTGTGTATGCTCTTCCTTCGCACCATTTGGTGATCTTAGGAATCAAAAGAAAGGTATCAATTCTCTTTCTTGATATCAATTTGTGAAATGGAAAATTACTAAACTCGTTGTCTGCAGGACCTAACGCTTGCTAAAGAAAGGCGTCAAAATAAAACACAAAACTTATAATACACGTGTTTACATGTAGATTTCCAAATGGTGTGGTACTTAAAAACACATTTAAGTTAAAAATACTACAAACAAAGCATTCCCCTTCACACTGTATTGTAGGTTTTAAAAAAGGGTGCATCCCTATCTCTCAATTGGAACATAACCCCTTTGGCATAATGCCTTAAGCTACAAAAATGGGGGTGGTTCTAGGAACCCTAAAGTAATCCACTACTGAGTAACCTCGTGGATGAAACAAAAAGCGCTCCACTTACCCACTTGACTAGTTTTTCATTGTGAGTTAGAGTCACAATTTGTCTCGTATCGCGACCCTAGTAAGAGTACATGATGGACACATTTATTGCCCACTATACTTGAAGGGGGAAAATCCAAGATACTCCAAGAATTAGTTAGTACAACTTTTATTGGTAAATTGTGCCCACTCTTAGACAAACTTGTGACACCTAGTTGAGAGAACTTATTAAGGAGGCCATTCTATCTTATATCCCACTTTGTTAGTCCATTTTTCATGTCAAGCCATCATAAAGTGATGACTCACTTTGAATCTTAACCTTGTTCCTTAAACAAAGAAAATATCCCACGTAACTTTGAGCTAAGTGTCTTTCATCACAAAAATTAGACGTCTAGCTTAGCTTAGCTCCTTTATCCCCTTTGGACAAGGTGAAGCTCTGCCTAAGTGGTGCTTAGTTTATTTTTCATCGTTTCGATCTATACCCATGCATTCTCATTTTCACTTTTGGGGTGAGAAAGAGGCATACCTCGCGCATCTTATCAAAGATGGTACTCGCCACATTTTTATCCATATATGCCCATCCATGTTTGCGGTTGGGTTGTTAAACATCTAAAGTGCACAGGTACATTTTTCATATCTTTGATAAAGTCCTTTGATCTTGATTTCAAGATCATCTTCACTATTTAGAGTTTGGTTCATCATTTTGAGTTGATAGTTTCACTCGTATTGTAGTCGCACAATCTTGGTACTTACATCGTGTTTTCATTTTTTTGGGAATGTGATATAAGTCCCTTTATTGTGTAGTTACACTACTTACACAATTAAAACCTCCTTGTCATACTTATTACTTGGTTTGATTTCGATGTCATCGAGTCTTTTAAAAAGTGTCAATATTGCCTTATATATATCACAATGATGTTGTCTTGATACATCGACACTTGCTTTCTCGAGTTAATTTATCGGGATAGCGTTGTTACACTATATCTAGTTGTGACTTCCATTTTTAGAAGACTTAGCTTTCATTAGCATTCAAGCTAGTTTTATTATACCTTGTTGAGGGACTACATCAATCTTGCTTTGATATTTAGGTCTTGTTAGAATTCTAACTCAACCTATGCATTGATATGATATTGTCACTATTTGTTTTAGGGAATAGGCTTGTAGCAACAAAATTGAGTGATCATTACATTTAGGTGTGCATATGACCATTCTTTGATAAAAATAACTACATAACATTTCATCTAGGACACACTGTGGCATATTTAAAAATCACCTTGAACAACTTGCAAAATCATACATTTAGGAGCTACGCTAGCTTCATACGAATGTCGGCTAGTAATGTATAAAAGTGCAAAGATGGAAACCAAATAAAATGAGAATGATTTAGGAGAAAAACATTTTGAAACTTTCCTATTTAGCGGCAACAACTTAGCACCTCTCTTTTCTCAATTCAAGGATGCAGAGCCATTAATTCACCATAGTGGAGAAGAGTCGGACTCTCTGTGAGAGCAACATAGATTATACCTAGGTATATTTTATGAACTCCTAAGTTATAAATGAGATCAAGTACTTGTAAGAGTCTTAGAATTAGGAGCCAAACTTCCACACAAACACAAAGTAGAAACCAAGGACATCAATGAAAAAATAGGAGAACGAATATCGTTCTTAGACATAAATAAGCCCTTTGAGACGGGGTATGCTTCTACTGGGAAACACCATGACACCATCAAAGGAAACCCATCACAATGACCTCAATACAAAGCTTCATGTAAAGTGATGATTGAGTGTAAAGCTCACCTCCTCCCAAATTCTATGAAGAAGAGGACCCTCTAGTTGAAGAGGAGGTCCTTCAAAATAGATCTTGAAATTAAGCCAAAAATTAGCAAACGTAGGCTCTTGAAGAAACATATACAAAAAAAAAAGACAAAATGAAATCTAGCGAGTATCACTTTGACCCATACACTGACACTACCTTTAAGGAGGCTCATACACAAAGATCAATGTTTCTTACTAAAGAACAACTCATTCAAAAATAATTACAATCAATGAAAGATATGTTTGCTACACTACAGGGAAGGAAATATAGGCCGCATAGGAAATATTCATATGAAGAACTATGCCCTTATCCTTTCATTAAGGACATGTTATAGTAATCTGTTCCCAAAACACTTTACCATTCCCAATTTTTATAAGTATAAGTGCAAGAGTGATCCTCATGATTATATAAAAGAATTTTACATGGGTTGCCAAGAGTTCGCATAAAGTGATAAATTATTAATACAAAATTTTCCTCGCAACCTAGGAGCACTGGAATTTGAATGGTTCTATAGTATTCCCAAGGGATCCATTACAACATGGCCCACATTAGTAGAAACATTCGTATGACATTATTCCTATAACATGGAAAATGATATCACAATGAATGATCTATGTAATAAAAAACAAAAACCCAATGAGACCTTTGTAATCTTTTTACAATGATGGCGAGGGTTAGCAAGTCATTTCCCTTATGCATTACTAGAAAAACAACTAGTAAGCATATTTTTTCCCAACTGAAACCCAGAAATAACCTTCCATTTATAGATGCACTATGGCTTAAACTTTAAAGAGGTCATAGAAAAAGGTGGTCAAATCGAGAAATCCCTCATTGCAAAGGGGATGCTTAAGTTTGTTATTAAAGACAAACATGAAGTCAAATCCATAGACAAACCAAAAAATTTCAATAAAAACAAACATGTTCTTAGTGACGGCATTATAAACTCCAAGAGAGTCCAAGCTAAGTAGGTGGGCCCACTTTTAAAGCTTTTACAAGGACCTCTTCCCAAGGAGCCCACTAAACGTATGTTCACACCATTAACGAAATCCCTATCTACCACACTAACACAGTTAGATAATGTAAAAATGGTGCAATATCCAACTACGATAGTACCATATCAAGAAGATGCTCCAAAACCTAGTTGGTTCAAATACCATGAGTACTACAAATTCCATTGTGTTAAAGGACACAAGACAGATAGGTGTTTAAGACTACGTCACTACATACAAGACCTCATTGAAGAGGGTAAGATTGCCATAGATTCTCCCCTACATCAAGGAAAGGTCCAAATGAGAAAATGGGTATCTACAAAAAGTCTTTTCCTAATCATGTAAATACAAAGAAAAGGAATCTAGATCACAAATAAACCTTCAATGATTATAGGACTGCTACTTATATATACACAACTAATGACAGTCCCTTTGATTCTCTCATAGGATGTACTCTCACATCGATGAACAAGTTAACAATATTTGGATCTTATAAAATATATGCGCGATGGGGATGATACATGATTATTTAATCCTACCAAATACCCTATCTATCCCTCGGAAGGTCGAGTACAATTTGATAGACCAGTTATAGAAAACACTTGTTAGGATATCCATTCTTGATCTCCTCAAAATCTCTATTTCCCATAAGAAAATACTTGTATAAAAATTGTGAAATTCGGGAGTCTCTACGGATGTAGATCCCAAGTGCCTCCAAGCTGTTATCCCGTTTTGAGTTCACGATGAAACGATCGGATAACCCCTACAAAATTATTGAAGTGATTTTGCATTATGATCTCTTTTAGAGCAAATCGGGTTTTCGGGTGTTACTAACAGCTTGACATAAGTTTTAACATGCTTTTTGTCGTATGATTTCCAAAACCCGAAACCCGCCTTGTGTTAAAATCTCCTCGTATCGGGTTTTCGGAACTCTAAAGCATCGGAACATTCATGTTCCAAAACATGTTTTATGCGCCATGTTCTCCGATTCCCGAAGTCCGCTCATTCCTTAGTAATCGGGTTTTCGGAAGTTCATGCATCGGAACATTCATGTTCCAAAACATGTTTCGTGCTCCATGTTTCCCGAAGCCTGAAACCCGAAATATACTAAATCTCCTCGTGTCGGGTTTTTGGACTCCTCCAACACGCTGACGTGGCATCCATGCCGAATGGTTGGTGAGCTGGCACGTGCCGAGCTGAAGTGTATTTATTACTGATTTTCTTATAAATACGCCAAAATCCACGTCATTTTTACCGTTCATATTTTTAATTCGTGGATTTTTCGCATGCTCTTCCTCTCCCAAAACCCGCAAACTCACGTTACCAGACTGGATCGATCGTTTTCAATTTTACTTGTCTCGAATCGAAGATTCAAAAGTCCGAAATACAAAGGAAGCTCGCAGTGACGGGGTCTTTCAACATTCCGACCTCAACAGTGGGTGCCGGGCATCTCCTAAGTTCCGCCATCCACAGTGGACGCCGGGTTTTCTGCAGGTTCCGTCATTAAACAGCAAGTGCTTCTGGGTTTTCCCTATTTCCCATTGAAAGCAAGTGTCGGGTTTCGCCAAGACTCCGACATATCAGACGTGTCGGGTTTTCAAAGTTTTCCGATATCTTCTTCTGCGTGTCGGGTTCTTCGCTTCTTCCGACGCCTTACGTCAATCAGGTTTTTCAGTGTGCACATCTCCGGAGTTCCGAGCTTTTCTCTTTCCAATATTCTTCATGTCGGATCCTGGTTCATCACAGGAGAAGGCCGGAAAATCTAGCAAGATGAAATACAAATTTAAGAAACCAGAATCCCCGTCATATATCGACTGTAATTATGATATCAGGGATACTGAGATGGGCAACATAGATATGGACGATTTTTGGAACAGGGTGAAGAGTTCTTCTCAGACCCCATGGATGGTGGCTTTAGCAAATAGTGGCTTGCCTCTTGCAGCGGGCTTCCCCATGTCTGCCCAATGTCCAGAGCTTGTTTTGGCGTGTGCATCCAGCTACGACTCGGCTTCTCGGTCCGTAAGGAATCAGGCTGGTGAAGTAGTTATCAAACTAGATGGGGCTTATTTGGATGATCTCCTGAAACTACCAAATTTTGAAGAGTATGGAGCCCTAGACATGAAATTGGCTCAGAAGGCCTGGGACAAGAACTGTGAGAATTACATTAAAGATGTTAATAAGAAGTTCTTGGTTAAGGCAAAACCAGAATATCTAGATTTCCAAGAACTATCCCTAGATCGGATTTCATCCAAGAAATCAACGATATTATCACCCTACTGAGCCGGGTGTTTGGCTTGCGGAATCAAATTTATTTCATGGATGGATGTACCAATTTATGGTCACCATTAGGAAAAACGAGCAAGGGATTGATGGGAACCCTTATCGGTGATGAAATTGATTCCCATGACGACGGTCTGTCAACCTAAAGTTTTATATGTTCTCATATGTGGCCTATGCAGCGGTGGGATGAGGAGTTATCCAGTAGTGGAGACTAAAGGAAGCGAACCACAAATCCAGTCTATAAGTATTATCCTCAAATAACGAAGAAGGGGTCCAAGGATCACTTTAGGAGGGTAAATGACGCCTTTTTCTACGAAAACATCTGCCAGCTCAATCCAGGGCTGAGAAAGACAAGGGTCTCGGACGAGGCATGGGCTGAAGTATCTAAGTGGGGATGTATCTTCTTACGATTCAAGAAGTTTACCTACCTTGAATGGTCTTGTATTCCGAGAACCTTTTCGTCCGCCTCATTATCCCGGCGATAGATTGATACTAATAGAATTGGTCGACAGCAGTTATTGGATTTCCACAAGTTCCAACAGAGCAAGCATAAGGCAGTTGTATCCTTCCCAATTTCTATTGGGAGATATACTTGCTCAACAGCGGCAAAAGCTAAAAATGTCGAATGTGAACTCCAGGAGAAGTTAAAGAAGCATATGAAGTCTCGGGATGGTTTTGACATCCGAGGAGTACTAAGAACTTATGGAGCCCTACATCTGCACAGGCCCGACATTGAGGATATCTGGGTGGATCTGCATGAAGTTGCATGTTCACGAAAAGATCATAGCAGATTAACTATTGATGAGATTGACGCTAGAGATTTCTGATTTGCCAGATGGTATAAGGGACAATGAAAGTGTGTTAGATATGTCCTATGATGGGCTTAATGAAGATCGATACGTTTTTCCGCCTATTGATTGGTCGGCTAGCGAAAAATCCTCTATCACCGATAGGTCAGCCCTAATTACGCTCGCATGCAAAGAAATGGCTCTCTTCTTGGGGCATGAATTTTAAAGATGACAAGTTTCCAAAATTGGCTGCTCTGAGGTGGGGCCCTCCAAAAAGAAGAAGGACAAGGAATATCTTGGGGTCTATAAAAATCAAGATTCCCAAGAAGAGGAAAGAAAGACAAATCTCTTCAATTGTCTCTCCAACTCAAACGGTGGATGTGCCAGAATCACCAACACCACCAGAAATAGGAGAAATTAATTTGGAAGAAGGAGGAAGTCAGCCCTTGACTTCACCATTTGCTGATTGCTCAACTGAAGAGACCTTATCTCTGGCAGTCAAGGCTTTGGAGACTTAATCATGCCTCCCCCTCAACAACCACTTCACCTCCTCATCCACTTCTTCAAGCATGGCCAATATTTTCGCTGGGCTCTCACCCCTTTCTACTGGAACCCAAGTGATCACCAACACTCCCCCACAACCTGTGCCTTTATTCATTGCACCTACTACCACGTTGACTGTTGTTCCCCCTCCAATAGTAGAATCTGCTCCCCTTGAGAGTAGAATACCAGCTACTACAACATTGGCAGTTTCCTCTGATACACCACCATGGCTACTCGAACAAACTCCGAGGAAGAGGAAAGTGATTGTACCCCTACCAGCCTTTGATTTCAGCTCACTCAAGGCTTCTACTGCGAGATCAGCCAAGAAACCCAAAACAGTTTCAAGAGTTTTGGTAGATGCTTCAGGAGATAAGTTCACGAGAGATTGCCACTCCTCGGTGACAAAACTAGGGATGATGTAACAGTGCTGATTATCGATCACCAAGGTGGCTCTAGGAAAGTAACAACGAAGGAGCGTAACAAGATGCACGGGATTCCATAGACGTCTTTGTGCCAAAAGTTGAAAGAAACAAAGGTCAAGAGAGATGAGTTTAAAGAAAAAGTGGAGCAGTTGACAGAGGTTTTGATTAAACTCTCAACACCCCTGGAATCCATACCATCTGCTTCTGCTTCTGCCGGATTCGATTTCTCATCGGTGCCTACGATTGAGAAGATTACCAGAAAAGGAAGGGTGGTTGATGAGTGGATCCAAAAGTTGCTCCAACGAGGGAAGGAAGTAATTCAAGACGTGGTGAAAGTTCATCAAGTCCTTGGTGGAAATTCGAAGGAAGGAGAGAAGATGGATGAGGAATTCACTGAAGAACTTGGACAGCTTGATTTGACTTGTGAGGCTCTCCAAGTGCTGAAGCAAATACCAGCACATCTCTTGGTAGAAGAAGCAATTCTTCCACATACAGATAAACACTTTCAGCTGATCAAGGGCATCAAGTTCAGAGTAAAGATTCTCAACGAAGCTGCGCAAGTTGAGAGAATCAAGGGATAAATTGATCGATGGGAAAAGTGATCTGGAGGAAGAATTGCTAAAGATTTGTCCAAAGATGTCGGTTGGGAAATCAAGTGCCCTATCAGCAGATGATCTCTTCAAACAAGTTCAAGAGATTATTCAGCATGAACCTGTAGATGGATTCGACCTTGAAGTCATTGGTCAGTTTGTGCGGATTGAGCATACGTTGGAGGCCTTAAGAAAGCTCAGCAAGAGGTTGAAAAAGCTTCCCGGCAGTGCCAGTGATATCCATGAGACCTGCGAAATGTGGAATGATCTTTCCACTGCACCTGAGGAAAACGAAATGCAAGGCATTATTCGGAAGTTCCAGGAGTTCCGGAACAAACAGTCTCAGCTGGAGGAAGAGAAAGGAGAAGAATCAAAAGATGATGACTCGGATTGAGCTCCAACGTCCTATGACATTTCTATTTTTAGAATGACACATCTTTTATTTCCATTTTATCATATTTTTAATTCAGACTTCGACTTGATCTCCTGCGTGAGAATCATGCAAAGCTGAAACTCTAGTTAGCATGCTACTTTTCAGGATCTGTTCTGTTTAAACTCTAGCTTCTTTTGTTATAAAAAAGGGATGCTTGTGCATTCTAAAAGGTGGAGAATTTTTGGAGCATTAAGAGGCTATTGGAAAGGAGAAAAACTTTGTGTTTTCTTTCAATCATTTTGAAGAATAGAAGTTGATATTGTTTTGCAGACTTTGTGTTGTGAAATATATCTTATTTAAGATATTGTTCTTATGTTCATGATCTTAGAGCTATTCTTTGCATAAAATCTCGGTGTTTCTAATTATCTCTGGACACTATATCTCAGATCTAAAACTCGTATGATTATTTCGTGCTCTGTGTTTACTCGAAAGAAAATACGTTTCTCCCATTTCTTTTCTACCGTGCTTCTTTCAACTTTGTAATATTTTCTAACCTATTTCACGTCGAAAGCAATATCCTTGAATCGTGTGAATGTGGATTTCGGGATTTCATCCCAACCCCCAATGGTTAGATTAGTGTGAATATTGTATATATTATTTACTGTGTTTTAGATTAGCAATAAAACAGGCAGCCTCACCTGTCTTTGAGGAGGGATTCAATCCCATGCACTGTGGTTGAACCTCATATTTTGGTTTGACAAAATATCCAACCAACAGTTTTTGGCGACTCCGCTGGGGAAATACGGATCAATAGTACAAAGCTTATCCTCTCGGTGTCTGGCGACTCCATATTTGCCTTATTTTTAATAAGATCTCCTTTCAGTTCAAGCTGGCCAGGAGGATCTTCACTCGGTCTCGCCGAGCTCAAGGTGAAATTGATCCACTTTTTGAGTTGCTGCAACAGCACAATTTCAGCCTTTCTCCCAACAGCGTTGTCTCTAACCGAGCCAGAAGTTCTTCACCTGTTCGGAGAAATCGGATCCCTGAAGAACGGGAAACATCTGCAACTTGTCGTGCACTACTCTTGTCTGATACCCGGATCCCTGTACGCACTCTTTTCAGAAGGATGGCGGTTCAACCTGTGCCTTGGGGTGCAGTCATTGGTCCTCTTACTTTGACTCCTCCATTGCATGAGTTACCACGTGGATCACGTAAGAACATTCCCAAGTTCAATGGGGATGGGAAGCAGCATCCTGATGAGCATATTGCATCTTTCTTTGTTGCATGCGGTGTCCTCGGAGTAGCCCACGAAGATGTCTCTGTTCGACTCTTCGTTGAAACATTGCAGGGAGTAGCAGCTGAATGGTTTTATCACCTCCCGAATGCATGCATTCCAGATTGGGCTACCATGCGGACCAAGTTTGAGGCACGTTTCAAACCAGCCGAAGATTCTCATGCGTTGTTAGCTCAGCTTACTCATATGAAGAAGGAATCGCATGAACCTATGCGGGAATTCGTGGCTAAGTTCAATAAGCTGATCCGGAAAATTCCAGTTATAGCTGTACCAACTCTAGAAAATCAAAAGTGCTTTTTCATCAATGCTCAACCTCCTGATATAAGCTTTTTATTACGAAGGTCGGTTATCCCAGATCTGGCTACTGCTCAGTCAACGGCTACTGAAATAGAGGATGATCTCATCCTAGCTGGAAGGATCAAGAAAGATATACCCAAACTCAAAAATCAAGGTTCTTCTCAAGGTAATACTGACCCTATGTTTCAAAAAATGGCTAATGATTTGATTGCTTTAAAGAAGCAAGTGTCTCAGCAGGTGAGCAATGTTCCGTACCGGGATATCCCTAGGCGGAATTTTAATAACAATGGTGTACCTGCCAGAGATAGGCCGCGGTTAGCTCCTGCTCAACCGAGATTAGCAATTGAAGCTCCACCTATTAATGCATCAGTGGAAATAATTGAAGAAGATGATGAACCAGAAGAACAAGATTCCCCTGAGGATTTCGAAGCTTCAGGATATGCTGATGAGTCTTATGATGAGTCAGCTGGCGACTCCAGCATTGGTTATTTGGAATATGATGAAGATGAATGTGAGCCAGATGGTCAATCATTTGCTGTTTTCACTCGGTCCCAATCTCAGGTTCCCAGAAAGCCTCTGGAAAATACTAAGGAGAAGAATAAGGAACCTCCTGTATCCATAGTCAAAAGGGGTACCCCTATTTCGGCGCAAACTGAAAGAGAGGTTACTAAAAAGACAGCTGTTCCTTATTCTCCTTCTCCTAAGGCCAGTACCCCACCACAAGCTCATGTAATTAGAACTGAGCCTACTATCATTCCTTCTTACACTGCTTTCGACATTATTGATCATGCGAAGCGAACAAAAATTCAAATGTCGGAAGCAGAATACCTTCAGTCGAATCCCGAACAATTTGAAAAGCTGGCCAAGTTTATCAGAAGTAAAGCGGCCATTCCATCATCGTCAAAAGGTCTCCTTCCAAATCCTGTTCAACTTACACCTCAGAATAATCTGACCTCTGTTTCTTCCTCGGGAAAGATTGAACCATTTTATTTGTCTCTACTTATAAATGGGTTTAAACTCAGCAATTGTATCATTGACTCAGGGGCCTCTGATAATGTTATGCCTGCAAAAGTGGCTCATGCCCTTGGGCTTACTTTGACTAAATCATATGGACGGTGTTATTCCATGGAAACTAAACAAGTCCCTCTGATTGGTCAAATTAAGGACGCACAGTTTGCATTTGTTGCTTTTCCTGAGAAGAGAGTGAAAATGACTATTCTGGTTGCAGACATTCCTGCAGCTTATGGTATTCTCTTGGGTAGAGGATTTTGTAAAGATGTCGGAGGAGAGATTAGTATGGATTGGACCAAAGCTAAGATCCCAGTCAAAGGGGTTCAACAGGTTCTTCATCCTGAACCGCAGGCAAAGTATTTGGTGACCAAATCAGATGATCCGAAAGCTCAGATCCTTTTCGAAGATGCTAGCTTTGGGAATTATTTCATGGCTTCAGAGATACCTATTGTAGATGTGAAAGAGGACGATCCCAATGCAATTTGGACACTTGAATTTGATGGTAGCTGCTCAACTTCTGGATCAGGCGCTGGTGTTGTTCTCATATCTCCTAGCTCCGAGATTTTCCCATCAGCTTATAAGTTGCAATTTGATAATACTAACAATACGGCCGAATACGAAGCCCTGTTATTAGGATTAGAATTGGCCAGACAAAGGGAATCAGAAATCTCAAGGTTCAAGGAGATGCGGAGCTGATTGTTAATCAGGTCAGGGGTATATATCAGGTGAAAAATGATCGGTTGAGACATTACCGAAATAAAGTGTGGGATAGTATAGAATGCTTTGATGCATTTTCTATTAGGGCAGTTTTAAGAGATTATAATGACAAGGCTGATTCTTTGGCCGTATCTGCATCTCTTCTTCTTCCTCATCCTCAATTCAAGCAAGACACATACTCTATTGAGATTGTATATCGTCCTAGTATCCCAGATAACGCAACTCACTGGCAGGTATTCAATGATGATCGACAGGTGTTGGCTTTTCTAGAAAAGGCTGACAATTTCAGTGAATTGTATTTTGAAGGTTCTGAATCAGCCTTTCGTGAAACTATTTCAGATCCATATCAGGAAGTTGATGGTGAATATATTCAGCTGAAAGGCAATAAGATACCCAAAGGTTTGGTTTCTTTGGAGGGTCTGTTTGACAAGCATGATCGCTTCATCCAAAACAAAAGGCAGGTTGAAGGAACTTCTTCCTGTGAAGTGGATCAAATCAATCTAGGTTCATCTGATCAACCTCGGATGGTGAATATCGGTAAATGTTGTTCTCCTGAAGAGAAGGTAAGATTTACTTTGCTTTTGAAGAAATACATCGATGTCATGGCTTGGTCCTATGCAGATTTGAAATCTTTCAAGCCCAAGGATGTTCAGCACAGTATTCCTTTGAAACCTGATGTGAAGCCGTACAGACAAAAGCAAAGGCATTACAATCCGAAGATTTCAGGAACAATTCTGGCAGAAATTCAGAAGATGCTAGATGCCAGAATTATTTTCCCAATCCATCACTCCACTTGGATTGCAAACATTGTTCCTGTCAGAAAGAAGAATGGCGAGATCCGGATTTGCGTTGACTTTCGGAACTTGAATCAGTCCTCGCTGAAGGATAATTATCCCTTGCCGATCATGGACCAAGTACTACAAACTGTTACTGGATCAGAAATGTTATCCATGCTCGACGGGTTTTCGGGATATAATCAAGTCGAAGTAACCACAGAAGATCAACACAAGACAGCTTTCACGACCCCATGGGGTACCTTTGCTTATAGAAGGATGCCATTCGGCTTGATCAACGCAGGAGCTACTTTTCAGAGAGCTATGGACCTAGCATTCAGAGATCTGATGGGTAAGGTCATAGTCGTGTATTTGGATGACTTGACTGTCTTTTCTAAAAAACGGAGTGATCATTATGATCATTTAGAACAGGTACTTCAGAGATGCAGGCGTCACGGAATTTCGTTGAATCCTAAGAAGTCTATGTTCGGGGTTACAGAAGGAAAGCTGCTGGGTCATATTGTGACCAGAGAAGGAACTAAAATTGACCCAGAGAGGGTAAAGGCCATTCAGAGTCTTACTTTACCAACAAGTAAAACCGGAGTTCATTCTTTCTTCGGAAAAGTTAATTTCTTGAGAAGATTCGTACCTGACTTCGCTGATAAAACCAAGGATATTCTTGGAATGATGAAAGGCAAAGTCCCATTCAGATGGAGTGCAGAAGGGAAACTTTCATTTGAAGAAATCAAAAAGGCAGTTGCTTGCGCTCCGACCCTAGTATGTCCAGATTTTAAGAAAGATTTCATCATGTATAGCTATGCTTCAGCCCACACAGTGTCAGCGATCCTGATGCAGGAAAATGGAGAAGGCATTGAAGCTCCTATCGCATTCATGAGCTGCCCGTTGAAAGAGCATGAATTGAAGATGTCGCAAATTGAAAAACATGCTTACGCAGTGGTAAGAGCAGTAAAACACTTCAGGTACTATGTACTGAATTCTCATACTCGTGTTCTCGTTCCTGATACTGCTGTTAAATCCATTCTAACTCAACAAGAGCTGGGAAGCCAAAGAGGTACTTGGATTGCTAAGGTTCAGGAGTATGACTTGGACATTAAACCTACCAAGTTGGTACGAGGAAGAGGCCTGTGTCAATTGATTGCAGAGAATCATGCTGAAGCAGAGTATGAAGAGATTCAAGACACTTCCTCAGAGCTGCCTATGGTGCTTTTTGTAAGTACGACCGATGAATGGTACGCGGACATTGCTTTCTTCCTAACTTATGGTGAATGCCCTTCGCATTTAAATCAGAAGGAGAAGAGGACCGTCAAGCTGAGATCTGCTAGATACCTTTTGTGGAATAATGCAATATACAAGAAAGGTATCGATGGTGTCTTCCTGCGTTGTGTTGATAAATCGCAACAGGAAAAGTTATTAGAATCCTTTCATAGCCTAGCATGCGGAGGACACTTTTCGTCTTCGGTAACAGCGTATAAGATCTTACGGGCTAGGTATTATTGGCCTACCCTTTTCCGGGACTCAGCAGAATGGGTGTCTAAATGTGAAGCTTGTCAGCATTTTGTTGGTCGTCCCAAGTTAGCAGCTCTTCCTCACGAAGCTGTGGTGATTGAAGAACCTTTTCGCCAATGGGGGATTGATTTTATCGGAACATTGAATCCTCGCTTCCGGTCTTTGGACACAACTATGTGCTAATCAAGCATGATTATTTTACCAAGTGGGTAGAGGCTGCGCCAATCAAGCAAGCAACTTCTGAAGCTGTTTGCAAATTCCTTAAGGAAAACATAATTGTCAGATTTGGTGTACCTCATAAGATCATAGCGGATAATGCTTCCAATTTCTCATCACACGAGCTAACTGAGTTTTGCTATAGATTCGGCATTACTTTGGCTCATTCGTCTGACTATTATCCCCAGGGAAATGGGCAAGCTGAATCCAGCAACAAGAATCTGGTTACTATAATCAGGAAACTAGTGGACGAAAATCAGAGGAATTGGCACAAAGCATTGTATGATGCATTGTGGGCTGACCGGATCACTCCAAAGCGAGCCATAGGGATGTCCCCTTTTCAATTGCTATACGGGATTGATGCTGAAATCCCTATCTCAGTAGAATTGCCGGCCTTGCAATTAGCGAAAGCGGTTGAAGACGTAGCTTTTCAGAATTCAATTGAAAAGAGGGTTATGTACCTAACCAAGCTAGAAGAAGAGCGAATCAAGGTGATTGATCGTATAGCAGATCATCAGAGCAGGGTAAAGAAGATTTTTGATAAAAAATCCAAGCAACGTGACTTCCAAATTGGAGACCTGGTGTTGCTTTGGGATAAAAGAAGAGAACAAAAAGGAATGCATGGAAAATTTGATTCTTTATGGAAAGGACCTTTCAAAATTCATCAGCTGAATGGCGAAAATAGTTTCCTACTATCATATCTGGATGGAGGATTACTTCCGTTGCCTTTCAGTGGGCAACATCTAAAGCTGTTCCACCATTAATGCAAGATGCTCTCTTGCATTGTACATATTTTGCTTTTGTTGTGTGTTTGCTTTTGGTTTTCTGTCTTTCTTCGTTTTGTTTTATTTTTGGTTTTCTCCTTGACTCTGTAGCCCATTGGATAAGGCCCTGGTCCTCGAGACCAGAGATTCTGAGTTCTCTTCCTTTGGTATTGCAAAGAAAGTCCCCAACTGGAGCCAGCTGTTATCCCCGTTTTGAGTTCACGATGAAACGATCGGATAACCCCTACAAAATTTTTGAAGTGATTTTGCATTATGATCTCTTTTAGAGCAAATCGGGTTTTCGGGTGTTACTAACAGCTTGACATAAGTTTTAACATGCTTTATGTCGTATGATTTCCGAAACCCGAAACCCGCCTTGTGTTAAAATCTCCTCGTATCGGGTTTTCGGAACTCTAAAGCATCGGAACATTCATGTTCCAAAACATGTTTTATGCGCCATGTTCTCCGATTCCCGAAGTCCGCTCATTCCTTAGTAATCGGGTTTTCGGAAGTTCATGCATCGGAACATTCATGTTCCAAAACATGTTTCGTGCTCCATGTTTCCCGAAGCCTGAAACCCGAAATATACTAAATCTCCTCGTGTCGGGTTTTTGGACTCCTCCAACACGCTGACGTGGCATCCATGCCGAATGGTTGGTGAGCTGGCACGTCTTGAGTGAAGTGTATTTATTACTGATTTTCTTATAAATACGCCAAAATCCACGTCATTTTTACCGTTCATATTTTTAATTCGTGGATTTTTCGCATGCTCTTCCTCTCCCAAAACCCGCAAACTCGCGTTACCAGACTGGATCGATCGTTTTCGATTTTACTTGTCTCGAATCAAGATTCAAAAGTCCGAAATACAAAGGAAGCTCGCAGTGACGGGGTCTTTCAACATTCCGACCTCAACAGTGGGTGCCGGGCATCTCCTAAGTTCCGCCATCCACAGTGGACGCCGGGTTTTCTGCAGGTTCCGTCATTAAACAGCAAGTGCCGGGTTTTCCCCTGTTTCCGCCATTGAAAGCAAGTGTCGGGTTTCGCCAAGACTCCGACATATCAGACGTGTCGGGTTTTCAAAGTTTTCCGATATCTTCTTCTGCGTGTCGGGTTCTTCGCTTCTTCCGACGCCTTCCGTCAATCAGGTTTTTCAGTGTGCACAGCATCTCCGGAGTTCCGAGCTTTTCTCTTTCCAATATTCTTCATGTCGGATCCTGGTTCATCACAGGAGAAGGCCGGAAAATCTAGCAAGATGAAATACAAATTTAAGAAACCAGAATCCCCGTCATATATCGACTGTAATTATGATATCAGGGATACTGAGATGGGCAACATAGATATGGACGATTTTTGGAACAGGGTGAAGAGTTCTTCTCAGACCCCATGGATGGTGGCTTTAGCAAATAGTGGCTTGCCTCTTGCAAATGGCTTCCCATGTCCGCCCCAATGTCCAGAGCTTGTTTTGGCGTGTGCATCCAGCTACGACTCGGCTTCTCGGTCCGTAAGGAATCAGGCTGGTGAAGTAGTTATCAAACTAGATGGGGCTTATTTGGATGATCTCCTGAAACTACCAAATTTTGAAGAGTATGGAGCCCTAGACATGAAATTGGCTCGAAGGCCCAGGACAAGAACTGGAGAATCGCATTAAAGATGTTAATAAGAAGTTCTTGGTTAAGGCAAAACCAGTAATATCTAGATTTCCAAGAACTATCCCTAGATCGGATTTCATCCAAGAAATCAACGATATTATCACCCTACTGAGCCGGGTGTTTGGCTTGCCGGAATCAAATTTATTTCATGGATGGATGTACCAATTTATGGTCACCATTAGGAAAAACGAGCAAGGGATTGACTGGGGAACCCTTATCAGTGATGAAATTGATTCCCAGATGACGACGGTCCTGTCAACCGGAAAGTTTTATATGTTCTCATACGTGGCCTATGCAGTGCACTGGGATGAGGAGTTATCCAGTGGGAGACTAAAGGAAGCGAACCACAAATCCAGTCTATAAGTATTATCCTCAAATAACGAAGAAGGGGTCCAAGGATCACTTTAGGAGGGTAAATGACGCCTTTTTCTACGAAAACATCTGCCAGCTCAATCTTGGTGAGAAAGACAAGGGTCTCGACGAGGTATGGGCTGAAGTATCTAAGTGGGGATGTATCTTCTTACAGCTCAAGAAGTTTACCTACCTTCGAACGGTCATGTATTCCGAGAACCTTTTCGTCTCGCCTCATTATCCCGCGATAGATTGATACTAATAGAATTGGTCGATAGTTATTGGATTTCCACAAGTTCCAACAGAGCAAGCATAAGGCGAGTTGTATCCTTCCCAATTTCTATTGGGAGATATACTTGCTCAACAATGCAAAAAAAGCTAAAAATGTCGAATGTGAACTCCGGAGAAGTTAAAGAAGCATATGAAGTCTCGGGATGGTTTTGACATCCGAGGAGTACTAAGAACTTATGGAGCCCTACATCGCACGTGCCCGACATTGAGGATATCTGGGTGGATCTGCGTAACGAAGTTGCGGTTCGCAGAAAAGATCATAGCAGATTAACTATTGATGAGATTCAGACGCTAGAGATTTCTGATTTGCCAGATGGTATAAGGGACAATGAAAGTGTGTTAGATATGTCCTATGATGGGCTTAATGAAGATCGATACGTTTTTCCGCCTATTGATTGGTCGGCTAGCGAAAAATCCTCTATCACCGATAGGTCAGCCCTAATTCTGGCTCGTACAAAGAAATGGCTCTCTTCTTGGGGCATGAATTTTAAAGATGACAAGTTTCCAAAATTGGCTGCTCCTGAGGTGGGGCCCTCCAAAAAGAAGAAGGACAAGGAATATACTGGGGGGTCTATAAAAATCAAGATTCCCAAGAAGAGGAAAGAAAGACAAATCTCTTCAATTGTCTCTCCAACTCAAACGGTGGATGTGCCAGAATCACCAACACCACCAGAAATAGGAGAAATTAATTTGGAAGAAGGAGGAAGTCAGCCCTTGACTTCACCATTTGCTGATTGCTCAACTGAAGAGACCTTATCTCTGGCAGTCAAGGCTTTGGAGACTGAATCTGTGCCTCCCCTCAACAACCACTTCACCTCCTCATCCACTTCTTCAAGCATGGCCAATATTTTCGCTTGGCTCTCACCCCTTTCTACTGGAACCCAAGTGATCACCAACACTCCCCACAACTCGTGCCTTTATTCATTGCACCTACTACCACGTTGACCGCTGCTCCCCCTCCAATAGTAGAATCTCGCTCCCCTTGAGAGTAGAATACCAGCCTACTACAACATTGGCGAGCTTCTCGATACACCACCATGGCTACTCGAACAAACTCCGAGGAAGAGGAAAGTGATTGTACCCCTACCACCTTTGATTTCAGCTCACTCAAGGCTTCTATCATGAGATCAACCAAGAAACCCAAAATAGTTTCAAGAGTTTTGGTAGATGCTTCAGAGATAAGTTCGCAGAGATTGCCACTCCCTCACCGACAAAACTAGGGATGATGTAACAATTGCTTTGATTATCGATCACCAAGGTGGCTCTAGGAAAGTAACAACGAAGGAGCGCAACAAGATGCACGGGCTTCCATAGACGTCTTTGTGCCAAAAGTTGAAAGAAACAAAGGTCAGCAGAGATGAGTTTAAAGAAAAAGTGGAGCATTGTGAGAGGTTTTGATTAAACTCTCAACACCCCCGAATCCATACCATCTCGCTTCGTCGCTGGATTCGATTTCTCATCGGTGCCTACGATTGAGAAGATTACCGAAAAGGAAGGGTGGTTGATGAGTGGATCCAAAAGTTGCTCCAACGAGGGAAGGAAGTAATTCAAGATGTGGTGAAAGTTCATCACCCTTGGCGGAAATTCGTAAGGAAGGAGAGAAGATGGATGAGGAATTCACTGAAGAACTTGGACAGCTTGATTTGACTTGTGAGGCTCTCCAAGTGCTGAAGCAAATACCAGCACATCTCTTGGTAGAAGAAGCAATTCTTCCACATACAGATAAACACTTTCAGCTGATCAAGGGCATCAAGTTCAGAGTAAAGATTCTCAACGAAGCCTGCAGCAAGTTGAGAGAATCAAGGGATAAATTGATCGATGGGAAAAGTGATCTGGAGGAAGAATTGCTAAAGATTTGTCCAAAGATGTCGGTTGGGAAATCAAGTGCCCTATCAGCAGATGATCTCTTCAAACAAGTTCAAGAGATTATTCAGCATGAACCTGTAGATGGATTCGACCTTGAAGTCATTGGTCAGTTTGTGCGGATTGAGCATACATTGGAGGCCTTAAGAAAGCTCAGCAAGAGGTTGAAAAAGCTTCCGGCAGCTGCAGTGATATCCATGAGACTGCGAAATGTGGAATGATCTTTCCACTTGCACTCCGAGGAAAACGAAATGCAAGGCATTATTCGGAAGTTCCAGGAGTTCAAACAAATGCAGCCTCGAGGAGGAGAAGAAAGGAGAAGAATCAAAAGATGATGACTCGGATTGAGCTCCAACGTCCTATGACATTTCTATTTTTAGAATGACACATCTTTTATTTCCATTTTATCATATTTTTAATTCAGACTTCGACTTGATCTCCTGCGTGAGAATCATGCAAAGCTGAAACTCTAGTTAGCATGCTACTTTTCAGGATCTGTTCTGTTTAAACTCTAGCTTCTTTTGTTATAAAAAGGGATGCTTGTGCATTCTAAAAGGTGGAGAATTTTTGGAGCATTAAGAGGCTATTGGAAAGGAGAAAAACTTTGTGTTTTCTTTCAATCATTTTGAAGAATAGAAGTTGATATTGTTTTGCAGACTTTGTGTTGTGAAATATATCTTATTTAAGATATTGTTCTTATGTTCATGATCTTAGAGCTATTCTTTGCATAAAATCTCAGTGTTTCTAATTATCTCGGACACTATATCTGTGATCTAAAACTCGTATGATTATTTCGTGCTCTGTGTTTACTCGAAAGAAAATACGTTTCTCCCATTTCTTTTCTACCGTGCTTCTTTCACTGTAATAGTTTCTAACCTATTTCACGTACGAAAGCAATATCCTTGAATCGTGTGAATGTGGATTTCGGGATTTCATCCCAACCCCCAATGGTTAGATTAGTGTGAATATTGTATATATTATTTACTGTGTTTTAGATTAGCAATAAAACAGGCAGCCTCACCTGTCTTTGAGGAGGGATTCAATCCCATGCACTGTGGTTGAACCTCATATTTTGGTTTGACAAAATATCCAACCAACAAATCCATGATTACAAACATCGAATCCAATGATTATATTACTTTTGATTGCACCACAATTCCACGTAACAACCTAGGACACAACTTACCGTTATACCTAGAAGTGGTGGTTACCCATCACAAAATCAAGAGGGTACTTATGGACGGAGGATCTAGTGTAAACATTTGCACTTTGAAGCCGCTTAAGTAGCTAGGCCATTTGAAAATAGATCTAGGTGCTAAGACTATTACAATCATAACCTACAAAAATGAACAACGAGAATCAACGGTACTATAGTAGTTCCCATGAAAGTAGACCAAACTTTTCATGACATGACATTTCATGTCCTTGACTTATACCTTCCATATAACATGCTCTTTGGGCACCCATGGATTCATACCATGCAGACTGTTCCATCAAATTTCCATCGAGTGTATCAAGTTATGTCATGAAGGATAAGTGGTTACCATTCTGGGTGACCCATAACCATTCACACATTGTAGGGCATTACATAGTTTTTCTCATGCATCTTATGAGTTTCCTTCAGTGGATGTTGTTATCCCCCTACAAATGGAAGCTGTTAAGAAATGGGTAGATTTAGAGTCACTCACACCTTATAATTAAATTTTTCCTTTGTTATTCAACCCATTCTCTTTGTGGGAGGAAACGTTGGAAAAATATGACCCATGTGAACCATTTACTCTTGAACAGGCTCTGTTAATATCATATTTATTAGTATCTCCTAGAACATTGGGTAAACCTTATTTTCAGTTCAACAAGACTCGAGAGAAGTGTCCTAAATGATTGGAAAAGTTTTTCCATAATGGTATCCTATCTCGAGGAGAAGATGTTAGAAGATCCTACTAGCAGAGTGCTGAAGGTACCATGGCTCCATGTCATCAAGCACCCTAGTATATCAAAGGTCACCGCATGATGTTTTTGATGGGTTACTATGGATTTGGATGTAGAATTAATGCACAAGGCCAAATAGAGCCTATTCCCATCCCTCATTTCAATTTTGATAAGCATGTCCTAGGGATAAGGCCTCATAAAGCTCTACCTTTTGAGATTGATGCTTCCTCTTCTCGAACATGATGATGTTTTATCTCATTCTAATAGTGATGAAAATTCCTAGTGTAGACTCTACAAGGATATTTCTTCCACTAACCTATTCCCGATTCACTTTCCTTACCTTATCTCGAATCCAACCCCTAACCAATTATCAAATAGCCCTTTTGTATCATGAACTTATATATTGGGATCAACAACTTCACATGCCACTAGACTTCTTTGAAAACAATGAGGCATTTACAAAGTTCATGGGACTCCGGATTCTATTCAGTGGGATCACAAGAAAGGATTTGCAATTCAATTAGACACCTATGCATAATTCAGAGAAGAGGCAGAGATGTGTGGACATTTGAATAATAAGGTGGTAAACAAGATTACAAACACTTCAAAGAAACCTACCAGAAAAGATAAATGGAAGACTCACAAAGTGACAAAATATTTGAAACACTCTTAGATAAAAAGAACGAAGGGTTTAAGGATGAAGTGGTTTATCCATTTAAAGATGATAAGGAGCTACCATAGCAATTTTATCTTACTCTTCCCCCTGATCCTACACGGATGGAATATACTTCTAAGATGCTTGTTGAGGAAAAAAATTAATGTAAAAATTCACTCGGAAGAGCAACCTAGAATGATAAAGTTGGGAACCTCACTCTCATCTCGGAACAAAAGGTCTTTATAGAGATCTTAATAGAAAACGTGGATATATTTACATGGACATACATAGATATGCCTATTTTGGACCCATAGTTAGTTTTACACAACCTCATTGTGCAACTAGATGCCAAACCCATCAAGGAAAAGTTGAGAAATATGCACCCTAAGGTGGCACTCCTTGTCAAAGAAGAATTGGAAAAACTGACAAGAAGAATTGGAAAAAGCATTATTTGTTAATTTCATTAAACCCATTGTCTATTCAAAGTGGATCTCTAACATAGTCCCTCAGTATAGAAGAAGCCTATCGACATACGAATCTACACTTTTTCCATGACATCAATAAATAATTCCCTAAAGATGACTTCCTCCTCTGCTAACATTGACATGATAGTTGATTCCACTTTGTTGGTTGTGAAATGTTGTATTTAATGGATGGGTTTTAGGTTGTAATCGAGATACGGATTACATAAGAAGATTAACATAAAACAACCTTCATTACCCCTTGGGGACCTTTTACTATAATTTCATACCTTTTGGCCTCAAGAATGTCGAGAGACACTTATCGTGAGCCATGAATGTTATCTTACATGATATGATGAATGAAATCATGGAAGATTATGTTGATGACATCCTAGCTAAATCCAAGAGTAGAAGAGAGCACCTGAAGTGCTAAGATGTACTTTTCGAATCTTTAGGATTATAAGGTTCGCTTGAACCCTAAGAAATGTTTCTTTTGTGTTTTATTAGGAAAGCTCCGAGGATTCATTGTTTCACAAAGAGGGATAGAAGTGGAGCCTGCAAAGGTTACAACTATCATAGAAATTCCACCACCTACTACTCTCAAACAATAGAGGAGTTTACAAGGGAAAGTTTAGGTAACCAAATCACTTTATTTCACACCTTGCGAGATAAGTGCCACTCCTTTACCCATTTATCAAGAAGGATGTTGAATTAAACTAGGGACCAGATTGACAAAAGGCCTTTGTACTATTAAAAGAGTACTTGGTCATCCCACCTGTACTCATGCCACCTACCTCGTGCAAACCTCTCCTGTTGTAAATTTCTGCTACCCAGCTTTTCTATTGGTGCACTATTTTCCCAATATGACCTAAACCATAAAAAGGGAAGTTTACTATCTTAGTCGCACTTTGATTTCTTATGAGTTGAATTACCCAAAAATTGAAAAGGCCTACTTTTTAGTTGTCTTTACCTTCCAAAATATTTTCCATTATCTCTTAAATAATAAAACCAAACTCATATCCAAAGTTTACCCTATCAAGTAGCTTTTATCCAAACCCAACCTAACAAGGTGAATGGATAATTACATCATTCTCCTGTGAATTTGATATTGAGTTTGTGAATTACAAAGCCTTAAAAGGACAAGTTTATATGAAGCTCCTCTCCTAGGGATGGAACCTTTGAGCCTAGATTATCAAGATGCTTCTATGATGTAAATTGAAGATTCTCAGTAGAATGGCAGGTCCATTTTGATGAATCTTTCACCTTTCAAGGATCTAGAGCAGGAGTGGTGCTCATCACTCCCACAAGGGAGATCATACCAAGAGCATTCTAGTTGGGATTTCCATGCACTAATAACATTGCAAAGTATGAGGAACTCATTATTGGCCTCAAGCTAGCTATTACTTATAATATCAGACAGCTATGAGTCATTGGAGAATCCCAACTTATCATTAAACAAGTTAATGATGAGTATAAATTTAAAGATGAGAAGATCATTCCATATAAGAAAATGGTCAAAACCTTGAAGGGGTGCTTTACACGAGATCATATTCAAGAAAACTCCAAGTTCTTTGTTATGGCTACAACTGGGTCTTTGTTACGCATTCCACCTTAGGAAAGTAAAATTCCTTTCTTTGTAGAGCATTTACAAGTGCCCAGATATGATATGCTAGAGTCATGTTTGGCATGTGAAGTTTTTTGTTGATTATCCCCCTGGTATGACCCTATCTTTTGATACCTACAAGATGGAACTTTTCCAATAGACATTACACACTATGAAAAGAAAGTTCCTATTCTCCGTATATCCTGTTATACCCTCCTAGGAGGCACCCTTTATCATCGTGGATACAAAGGGAATATGATTTTCTATTTGGATGTTACTAACTCAATCCTTGCTATTAAGGAAGTACACTTTGTGGTATTTTTGGAGCGCACACTAGTGGCATGGTTTTAGCTATAAAACTATTAAGAGTAGGCTATTATTGTCCTACCATAGAATCAGATCACTGCGATTTTGTAAAGAAATGTGAACTATTCTAGAAGCATGGAAACTTAATAAATGTGCCATCCCGTGGATTTGTAGCCTATCCCAATGCCTTGGCCATTCTCTAAATGGGGTCTAGATCTCATAGGGAAGCTCCATCCTTCTTTTTTAGATGGCCACACCCACATCATCAATGTCATGAGTATTTTACCAAGTGGGTAGAGGATGTGCCTTTTACTTACATCACCGATGTAAAAATTTATAAATTCATTATGAACCATCTCATCTTGTCATTATGGTATCCCCTCCGCCATTGTCATTGATGATGGTAAGTCCATAAAAAATAAAACAGCTTAATACATTGTGTTAATGTTTCCATATTCAACTCAAGTGGTCTACCTCCTATTACCCCCAAGGTAATGGACAAGAAGAGGTTACTAATAAAACCCTTGTATGGATTATGGAGGAAATAGTCGATAAGATTAGCTATAATTGGCACTTACAGCTACATCCCACCCTCTGGTGCTGTCGAACCTCCATCCACACTCCTACTGATAGGACCCCATATTAAATTGTCTATGGAACTAAAGCCATCATACCACTGGAAGTGGAGCTTCCTTCCCGAGAATATATCTCAGTACTATCTTGATAAAGACGAGGACTACGAGAGTTGCTCACTTGGAAGAGTTGGAACTATTAGATGAAAAGTGTATGAGAGCGCTCAATCACCTCAAATTTTATCAGAACAAAGTGTCCAGGGGATACAAAAATGCATCATTCATTGGGGATTTAATTTAGGAGATATAGTTCTACAATAATATCAAAAAATCACCGTCAAAGATAGATAAAAGAAATGTAATTTTGAATATAACTGGTTAGGCCCTTATGTGGTGGTTGCTAAGTATGGACTAGGGGCCTATAAACTTGCATACTCGGATGGTGAAGAGATTCTAGAACCTATGAACGCCATGCACCTCAAGTGGTTCTATGCTTAAGCATGATGAGAATATTAGATAAGAACTAAAAATAGAAAAACAAAGAAAAAACAAGCAAAAAATGGAAAATTGAGAAAATAGTAAAGAAAAAGCAGGTCATCCACATGTGAAAACCACACAATTATGGCATAGTGGGTAGGTCTTTGAGTGAAAACCAGTCTCCGACGCTCAAAGAAGACTCTCCGATCCACAATCCACTCTTACAAGAAGGTGGGTAACCATCACTGCTTTCTAGATATAACTTCATTTTCTAGGTCCTGGGAACCCTACCAAATTCATCTTCATCAAGCCGTGATCTAGCTTATTTGATCTTATATCTGCATGAAGGATGTTTCCTTTATATATTCCCATCTCATGTTGGGGAACCTTCATATTCCACTTTCTCATACATACATGCGTGGAATTTTTCCTTTTGTGTATTCCCACATCATGTTGGGCACATTCATGGTTTTTTTCCTTGTACATTACTTTTGAAACATGACCTTAGAAAATACAAAAACATTCGGAAAAGATACACAAAAAAACTAAAAACTTAGAGAATCCCCTTTCTAAGGGCGAAGCTACACCAATTGTATAGTGTTATCTTGGAGAAACCTCAAAACAATGTTAAAACTTATCTTTCTAGATAAACCCAAAAACGTTAGAACATATATCAATGTTATCCCACAAAAACAAGGTAATAATTTAATTGTTTTTAGTTGTTGGTTTATATAGTTTTGATTGAGAATAATTTTCATGTGATGTGGTGACTCATTTGCTTATCTTGGGGTGGATCTTGTTTAATAAATTGTATATGGCATTAGGTTCATTCGTAGATTCTATGCATCTATTAGGATTCATTTTACTTACTTAGATTAAATGTAAATTTGATCTCTTTGGTATGTTTAGTAAATTCATGTAGTTTGCATCTTGGTTATGTTGTGTTGTATAGGTACATTTATTTAGCTTTGTTAACTTTTGCTTGTGTGTTTTTTTCTTGCACACTTGTTTGTTATCACATTTATCACCTATCATTCATCACATATAAACATCATCTACTACATCATATTTACAAAATGCTAAGTATTACATCATTCATGTATGCTAAGCTAATCATCACATATTGTATTATCAATGGGCACAAGAGTGGTTGCGCATAATCAAAAATATATCCCCCTACACCAATATCATCTAGTATCATACCAAGTGCTAGAATGAAAACTTAGAAACATCCCATAAATGCAAATCATGTGATACTATCTACGGATATATCATCAATATAAAAACATGGAACATACACAACATACACATATTTAAATCTAAAGTATGTCATATACATAGAGGAAAGAGAAATCATACATTATGATACAATAATTGCAAAGTAATAACCACAAATCGTAAAAGGAATAATCACAAGTATAACATGACAAAATCATCATAAAATTTCCATATGATGCATGCATAAATGTCCATCTCAAAACTCAAATATACATCATCGATACAATATGCTATCTAAAAGCAACATGCATAAAAACTTAGACTTCATAAGAGGAATGTATATAATACATTTGTACAAAAGGAAAAGTGAATAACTCAACCACATATTATGCCCTAAACGCGGCTCCCGTGTCCATGTTCTAGGGGATGAAAGAGTTGTGGCTATGATGGACCAAAGACCAGGCGTATCACCCTACATGCAGATGGCTATTGTCTAACCAACTACTCTATAATGGGATATCGGATTGGTCGAACCGAATGACCACCACCATGACTTGGAACCTTTCATACTCAAACCTAACTACTTAAAAGGTGCTACCCACTTTGCCCTATCGGGACTACTCGATATAGGTGGTCCTATAGTATAAGGCCCCACCGTTAGCCCTCATAGCATCCTATATCAAATCGACATCTCCCAAAGTAATAGCTACCTCCATATCGACATCTCACTCGCTATCAATCTACCCTCACATCGGCATGATCCTATCTAGTAACAAGGCCTCTCGGTCTCTATCTCAGTAATAGTCTACACCTTGTTTTGTTCCTAATCTATCCGAATGATATAACCCTATGATCGTGCCTAGGAATGGTCCTTTGTGTGACAACCATCTCGCACATGGGTGGGATGATGTAAAATGCTCGATGTCGAGCCCCCTTTGTGGCCATCTCACTAATCTGGCTCTTCCATGAGGCATTATCCCCACCCTTAGTGGCCTATACTCTGTCCTAATCCCTCTCAACTGTCAAAATCTATACCTAAGCATTGGCCTGATCCCGCTCTATTGTAAAGGCCTATACTGCTCCCCCAGCTGCATCTCTCTCTCTCCACCACCACTATAATCGAATGAAAATTACCACTTGTATCTGTTGTTGAAGAGTAGCCAACTTCCCACCATCGCCACCACCCAGTGGAGGATGAGGTGGCGGGCCATGCTCTGAAATACCTGCTGAAGAGGGGCATATATCCCCAGAATGCCTACTAGAGGAAACTCTATGTCTGGTGCCCTGGATACTGTCTTTGCTCGAATCGGGGTCCCCGTCTATGAGGTCTGCTTTGTAATGGAGGACCTATCCCTACCCCTAGCATAATGTGGTGTGTTAGGACCACCACCATCATCATCATCACTATCATCGCCACCATCGGATCTATCCTTATCACCACCGGAGGCCCCATTGGGAGATCTTACACCAACATTATAAGCTACCCTTGAAACAATCAAATCACGTGGAAGCACACAATGGTACCATGGTGCATACTTGGGTTTGGTACTAGGATCTCTTATCTGTCTCTCAATGGAACCCACAAAGTAGGTACCACCTATCGGAAGTTGGCTAGTGCTCTATCCTAGGTAATCTGTGGACTCATATCACTGTACTCTTAGGCCTTGTGAGCATACCATATATCTAGCCCAGGAACATCAAGAGTAATGAAAAACTATCTTTGACACCGATCTACTCGTACATCTCCCGCATATATCTATAGCTTCCCAATATGAAGCACTCAACTATGGCAATCTTGGGCTCTAAACCATCCTTAGGACACTTGAAATGTCTATAAGGCTTCCATACTATGGCATCCTATTGTAACTCATCAAACTCACAATGGTAATGATACACATCTCCCATGTATGGCTGCACATCATCCCCGATCGGGACCCAACCCACAGTAGAAGGCTACTCTAGAGCCCAAACTCTCAAACACCTAGGGGAAACCAATAGAAATATGGTTCCATGCCCAACTCACGAAGTATCTGGCTGTTCCTACCATCTCTGACGGTAGTAGGTAATCAAATGTAAGTCCCAGTATAAGTGTGCTAGAATGCACTGACCCCAATAATAGGTCTCTCCATCTATCAACCCACGTATCACTCTAAGGAGGCCAAGTGGAAATGAAGCACCGAGTCTTGTTAGGGAGTAGAACTCCACTAAAAAGGCCATCATATAAACCACCACTCGGTCTAGTTCTAGGTTCTTAATGCATTGCAACAACTTTTGGGACACCAAATAAATCGAGATGCAATGCTTTGAATATCGAGCCGCTGACGCATATACTAGATGAGCTAACCTTGAATCAGGACCCACATAATGCACCACACATCCTCAAGAGTAATCATGATCTCCTCAATCGGAAGCCAAAAGCATTGGCTCTCGCTATGCCATCTCTCCGCTACAATTTTTAGAAAAACGTGATCCAATGTAATATGAGGCATATTAGCCACATAGGCCAATCCCATGACATATAGGAGGCTATGCAATATCACACCATCATCCTTGTCAAATAGTGTCTCTGTCACCACTATCCAACCATATCACTTGCGTGTATGAAGAATGGGTAATATACACTGCAAAGAAAGAAACACACATGTATTTGGTACATTTTTATCTACTTCTATCTAATTTGCTAGTAAAATCCTTCATTCTTCCATCTCATTTCCTAAATTTTCACTTTCTTCTAGTCTAATTTATTTTTTCCTTAGCTATTTTCTTTGGAAGGGTGTTCTACTCCCTTCCCCACGATGCATACGTGCCTTCCCAACACATACGCACCTTTGCGGACGGATGCGTTCCTATGTCAGCGCATACTCGCCCCATGTATTTTTCTACCTTTTTTCCCTCATCCACATAGGATGCATATGTGCTTAGTGTGATGCCTACGCACCTATTTCAATTCATGCACATATGCACCCTCGTTCCCCATACCCATGATGCATATACACCATCTTCGACACATGCATGTGTACATCTCGTGTCTTTTCCTTTGGCATCTATGTGTACATGTGTCCATTTTTGTCAACCGATACACATATGCATACCTTCCAAATTTAATGCATGTGCACACATGTATACATCAATTCGACGCATGTACATATGTGCATCCATAAAAAGTTCCCTAATATAGCCTAAAATGCCATAAAAATGACATTAAATCCATAATTCACAAGAAAGTATAGACCACTCACGTAGGGTCCATCCTCTAGGTCCCGCATGAAATTTTGTATGTGATATGCTTGCCTCCTCCCACTCGGTAGCCTCACCATCTCACTCCGGGGTTATCGCTTTCACTCACGATAAAAAAATGTAAGAGATCTAGTACAAATGAACTGATTGTGATTGATTTACCCCCATGGGTGGGTATATTAGGCTATCGCGATGCCCCCGGGGAATGTTTTCTCCACCGTGATCTTTCTAACCCTTCTTCTCTCTGCCGAGGTTATTATTTTCCTTTTCACATCTTTGGGGCACTCGGTGCCATCCTACGGTCACTTATTCATTACCCTGGAATGATTTACGAATATCCTAGGTGTCGTTTTCCTATCATTTTCTTCTATTTTCCTCTCTTTCACTTGTCATGATGATTATTTTTATTAAATAATTATTTTTTGGCTTATAATTCTTCTCGCAGGCATTTTGTATGCTAATTGATGCCTTTTCCTTTACCTTTAGGAAGTTGTGCATGTTTTTAGGAGATCTTTGATCTCTTATACAAATTATTCTAACTAATCAAAAAATTAAAAATTGTAAAACTATTTTTAAAGAAAAGCTTAAAACATTGAAATACTTAGAAAATGAACTAAAATTTTGTAAAACAACCTGATTTGCGGTTGATATCTATATCTATCACATGGAACTCATCTTGTATCTTAATGAAATTTTCAAAGGTTTTGAAACAACGAATCATGGATCATCTGAATCTTCAATCATCTACAAAAGCTATGATTCTTAATTCATCAAGTACTGGGGGGCACTACCAATTTCTGATACTATTTTCATCATGCACATTGCTTTTTCATTGGACCCAAGTGTCCTCCATCTTTTCCTTGCTTATAAATATTTCTCGGGGCATCATTTTTAACCCTTGTCATTTATCGTAACATTTGGGACTACATCTCAATAACAAAATATTTTTGTGACTATCTTGAACATTATTGGTTTGAGTGTTTGTGATTGTACTCAATTCCTATCAAAAGAGTTTGTTTACTTCTCGTATTGCATTGCATGTTTGTATGTTACATGGAGTTTTTATTTTAGCAATGGACAGGGTTGTTGGTATCATGGATTTTTCATGTCATTTTACCCTTCTATTGTATGCTTACATCTTAATAAAGGCTTATGATGAGGATTCTAATCAAAATGATGATTTAAAGTTGTTGCACTGGTTTGACAGATAACTCAATATCCCCTTTTCTTGTTATTTTCTCATCTCCTATTTAAAATTTTTCTTCCTTATGTCCTATTTTCGATCGTCGATTGAGTTCTTCTATCACCCCATCAACACTCGAGGGGGCATCCTTCATCCTACCTTCATTATATTAATTTTTCTTCTACCCCTTGAAACAATTTCTACTCAGTTATACTTTTCTACTTTCTTCAAAGTGACGTAGCTTACGTCACCCCAAAGAGGGGGAAATGTAGAAACCTATAGTTTGATCAAAGCACTATTATCTCTAATATTGCACTAACTGTTATCTTCCTCACAAATTGATGACACATCATCGCTTAGATCTATCTAACACCCCTTTTAAGAAACTCTTCTGGTCCTATTCCTCTTATAAGTCAATTAAATAGGCTATTATAGCATCTTCTTCACTAGAATCCTCTTCTTCACTACCTCTATTAGCTTCTTAGACTATCAATCAATTTTTTTGGATAAATTAGGAATTTAAGAACCCTCCCAAAACCCTAATTTCTCTCTAAACAAGATTAATTAGTTTAACCTAGGTTAATTACCCTAAAATATGATCAACCTCTTCTAAACTTAGTCAAATCTTACTTTGAATTTCTAATTAATATGTTGACTCCTTTTAGTCCCACATGCACCAAAATTCATTCCATTTCCCCAATGGAAAACTATAAATAGCCCACTACCCCTCTTGTTTTCAAGAAAAATTCTTTCCTCTAACATAAACTATAGTATTATTGCTAGGATTAGGAGTTTTATTTCATTTTATTGAGTTATCTTTCTTTATCTTTTGCATTTCAGCACACAAATTGGAGTAAATGGGAAGAACCATTAGGCTTTAAGCCATTAATGGTGAGATCCCATTCTCTTAAAGCATAAACTGATTTCTTAGATCCTTATTAGGATCATTCAATTAAGCTTTCAAGAATAGAGGTTAATTACATTTACTAGAAGTTTTCTTGTTGCTTTAATCTAATGCATACAAAGTAGGAATCCTTGTTTATTTATGAATTGATGGTACATTGATCAGTTTTCACAAATCTTTGGGGTTCTTGAGTGTTCTTACACCTTTCCGTAGATTTTGTAGCCTTTCTTTGAACACAAAAATATATTGTAATTGGTAGTTTGTAGAGTATATGATTCAATAATTTATTTATGTAGATCTAAGTAGAAAACCTCTATTGATACTAGATTTGGAAGGTGTGATAATTTGTCAAGCGAGTTCTAAAATTTCCAGAATATCTAGACCAAAGGATTTCATTATGTTACAATACAATAGTTATCTCATTTTTAAAAATGCATATATACTAAATTTGAGATAACATTTTTCTCCGGTTTATGTGACCAAGATGTTAAATATTTAGGGAAGAAAGTTTTGAAGAAATATGGGGATGGTAAGAAGAGAGATTTATTTTATTATGGTGTTAAAATGTCCACAATATAGATTGTGAATAGGTAAAATATATGAATATAGTGTGGTCAAAAATAAATCATATGACACTAAAAATACCATATTTATCTATTCCGAAATGGTAGGGGTTCCTTAAGAAAATTGCTTCATTACTGCACTCAGCTTTTATTTCTCGATGAGGTGCAAGCTGATAATTGGATAATGGCTCATGTTTGGCACTTCACGAGAACTTTTGAAAAAAGGATGTAAATGATGAAATAACATTAGTTAAAAAATTGTAAATGATATTACAATGAGAATTTTGAGCTAGTTTCATTGTAAGACAATTTTGAAATCATTTTGAAGATACGCTTTTGTTGTATTGGAATCCATTCCAAAGTTAATATAATGCATTATTATTTTTTATTTTATAGTATTGACATAAAAATTTTGTATTTTTTGTTTTACTAGTGTAATTATTAAAATTCTAGTAATGTTATTCATATCTTGAACTTCAATTACAATGAATTGATTAATTTTTATAGTAATAGGGATGTAGTTTTGGAAGTTGTTTTAAATTTAGTATACCTATTCTTATTGATGCTATAACATTACATGGAGTTTAATTTTTTATTTGGTTATTTATTTTTTAATCGTTAATATAATCTCTATAATAATGTATATCATACATTTGATTTCGATTCTGCAAATAAATTGCTAATAATGGGACTAGAAGGATTGTTGTTCGTATTTCTAGCATATTCTAGAGCTAAGCCTTACAAATTACAAAATGATTTTAAATATTATTCATATACATATTTACAAATAATTTATTCTCCTTATTTATTAGAGGTTGAAAGAGAAAATTTTGATATTTCTTTGTGGTTTACATTTTTGTAGATACGGTAAATTAAATTTGGTTTTGAAGGGACAAAAATACCCTTTACAAAAAGAGAAGCATTATCACAAAATCAAACCAAAAAAGAGAAAAGGGATCCATGTCAAATAGGCTTGACTAGAAAGAAACCCCAAAATAAATCCAAACCAAGTAGGGGCCTGTAAAATATTACTATAACAATTTTTTTTTACAATAATACCATAATAATAGCCATATCCAGGATAAAAAAATAGAACACAATAAAAATGAATAAGGTCACCAAAGGTGTGCCATTATTTCACCCTCTTAGTAGGGCCTTTTTGTGAGTACTAGCACTTTTAACACTATCTTTTGATCCTACAACTTTTATGATAACCTTTTACGCCCTTCATTGGTATTGTTTTAGACATTTGATTCCATAACATCTTCACTGTCTCGAACTTCTCATCTCAAGCCTCATGTTCCGCTTTACCTCGCTTGAACTTGGAAACTTAATCATGTAATATAGAGATCCTTTATTGTTTCATAATTATCTCATCATTCAAATCCCTAATCCTCTTATTGTACAAATCAATTTTGTGGTGGTAATCTCGACTTCACAGAACCAAGTTCTTGTTAACAAGAATAATGGTGTCCACTCGGATTCTACTCTTAACAATATGTCCTTCGTATCGAAATATATATATATATATCTCTCTCTCTCTTTGTTTTTAGAACCTTCACCCCTTTCTTGGACCTCTTTTTAAAGTCACAAGGAACATCTGTTATACCCTCTGTCTTGTCCTTCCTACTATCTTTCTTGAGACACTCCACGGCCACAACAAGGGTTTCATTATCAAATTCAGTTTTGTTGGTGGTCATGGGTTGCATAGGGATTAAGGGTTTTCCATTTTGGAAAATTAATAAGATCAGACTTGGTGAAGTGGAACAATTTCCTAATCGTTTTTAAGTTCGAAATAAATTTAGACAAGGATCTAAATACAAATAAGGGAAAACTCATGGCCTAGTTTCTTCTCAAGTAGTTAAGAATGGATAGGTGATAAGAGAATATCTTCCTGAATTTACCCTCTAATGTAAGATACTTCATAACCACTAGAAAAACATTAACCCACCAATCATGAAGATACCTAGGATCATTTTTCTCATCATACATCAGTATTCTCTCACTAGGGCCAAATAAAGTAGTGATTTCGTGTTTAAACCTAGTTTTATCTTTAATTTTTTTAAGAAACTCCTTAGATAACACAAAAACATCATAAATGTATTCCTCTATAACTATAATTTCAACCCCCTCAAATTACAAATCCTCTCCACCTAGGAATTTCCAAAATCCACAGAGAGCTAAGGATCAATACCATTGAGATGTTGAATATAAATCAAGAATCCTCCTCCTTGAAACATTCTCCAAAGGGTGGTGTCATTATTAAGATGGAGGAAATAATTCATCTATATTCTTAATCCATTGCCACCTATCCTTAGGTAAGCTTCATTCCCTACTTCAGACATAGCCAAAATGGAACCCCAAACCCCAAACAAAGAGATTAAACACAAAAATGCGTAATACATTTCCTTTCCTAATAGATGAAGGGCCTTCTTATGGTACCAAGCGTGTGAAACTTGGGTACCATCATTACACAACCTCCAATATCTTATCATTATTAATCAAATTTAAAATACTCGACCAAGGTAAGATCTCCCCATGTCACGCCAAGAATTCTATCATGGTATTACCATAATTAGTGAGACCAACCACATGTTTATTACATGACCTATAAATGTGGTGAATTTCCACGCTTTCAAATGATGTCACCAACACCTTTGATTCCATGATTATATTGTTTAATCTCCATCCAAAGTTTTTTTTTATCATGATGGGAGATTATTAAGAGCTTATGCAGGCCCCTTGGGAAATCACTCAAATAGTCACGATCAGGCTTGGCTATGCTTTGGGGTATCAAACAATTTTTATCTATGAACATTAAACCCCTCATCATTGAAGGATATTTTCTATGTGTTTTTTGCATTATTAGATAACAAATAAGTAAATTATTTTCTTGCACACTTTACTTGGTTACGAGATAAAAAAATTATGTTCATTTGGGGAAGACAAAATTGTATAATATCAAATACATTTAAGATATCTCAAAGTGGAAATTTGAATCTTGTAAATTAGAAACGTTTAAAGGATGTTATTGATGTGTATGGAGATAGATATGTTGATTCTAACATTTTTTTATCATAGGTAAAAAGGGTTGAGGAGAACCAACCTATTACATAATAAAGCTCCTTAAGGATTAGATGGTCAAGTTCACAACATAACAAAAATACATATATAAAAACACAGTAAATAGTACGATAATAACTAAGATATAAACTAACATAAAAAAACAAAAACTAACAGCCATCTACATAACATTCAATTCTTGGATTTCTCTGGATTAGCTAATAGTTTATCCAATTCCTTTCACAATGTTTCTATGTTAGGCATGTAAGTGAAGTAAAGTCACATTCAGTTGTATCTAATTTTCCTTTTCTACATATTACCCTGTTAATCAAATTTCTTGTAAGAATTGGGTAGTTTCCCAAGTTTTTGGAGGTGCTTTATAGGGTAGACTTAACTATGGTAATGCACTTTTCCATGTAGCTCTAGAGTATGGCCTATATTTGGTCAACATCATTCTTGAGGCTTTTAAAAATTTCTTTCATAATTTTTATATTACCACCGCTTGTGACTTTAGCAACATCCTCCACTTGCATTCTTATAGATTTCCAATAATTAAAAGAAATTGAATAGGTCTTTTGGTGATCCTCATATCACCCTTCACCCATCTATATCGAAGTAATTTTATCAAGGTAATCTACGATTGGTACTCATATGTCCCAAATTCTGAACTTGTTTCTCCATCCGGTTTCCACATGTATCTTATTCCCTTGAAGGATCAACTCCCCCTTGTCAATTTTCTTGATAGATAGAGCATGTTCCTCCTTGTATTTGAGATCTTTGAGAATCTGAACTGCTATTCGACTTCCACAACATCCCGATCATCCCCAATATCCTCCCGTTCATGTGATTACGATAATTTTATGGATTCATCTCCCTCTAAGTTCATTTCCTTTTCCTCAATGTACTCCTCCAGGGCTTTAGCTAAATCACTAGTCCTACCAACCTTCTTGTCTAGGTTAAGAGCTGATCTTTTCACCAAGGCCAAAATTAAACCATTGAAGTAAGAGCTTCATCTCTTCCATTGCTTCATTCTTAGGATTTTATACCTCATGAACAACATTTAAAATCCCATGACATGTGCCACTGATACAATGGAGACCTCAATTTGCATGCCCCTTAGAATCACTTCTCCACCTTTTTTAGTCGACTTCCCTACTTTTACAAAATCCTTGCTAAGGTGTTCAAAATGACCCTCAAAGATTTTTAAAAAGGGGGAAATCCCCATCCATTCAAATACCTCCATCACCTCAGGATTGATGCCCTCAAGACCCCATGGCTCTGTTCTAACAAGATCACCACCCATTTTAGCATTCAATCATTTACCATTAACAAATTTTTGTTTAAAATTATTGAGGATACATCGATCTACCCAAACAATGGTGATGTCATTATACACATTTAAAGTATGATTAACATACTTTGGCATGAGTGTCTCATTTTACCCAATTTTTCCTATGCCCTACTCATTACCACACATGCTTTGCATCTTGTTATAATAAAATCCATATAATACGGTGGGTTATTCCATAACCTATAATGATTATCATTTTCCGATGTGTCCATCATGTTCCCTTTTTAGGTGTTCTCACACATTAGGGTTGAATTCCTTGACAAAGTGGTCATAAAATCATACCCTTACTAAATACACCTTTATTTGCAAAGTAATCAACAATTCTATTTTCCTCCCTATATATATGTTTGAACTTTATTTCTTCAAAGATAGTAACCATCTCCTTGATGCTAGTAATAGAATTTTGAATAGAAATATATATGGTACCTTTGTCAAGTATGTTATTAATTATATTAAGGTAGTTACCATCCCCTTCTAGTGTACTAGAATTTGTTTGAAAAGCTATTGAAACACACCGAAAGGTAGTTACGGCTTCAGCTACGTGGTTAGATTGGATTCTCATATTGCGGTGGCAGCCTAGGATAAATTTTCCATGATGATCATGAATTACCCCCCACAACTAGATCTACACTGGTTCCCTTTAGATGCCACATAAAAATTAAGTTTGATCCATTCCATGCTAGGTTTATTCCATCCTTGCACCCTTGGATTTAGAAAGATTCCTTTTGATTGGGGATTAAGATCCAATTTTTAGATATTCTACTCTCATCCTTTAGGATATTTTTCTTATTTTAAGGAATGATATAAAATTTATCACTAATAGCATTAGAACAATGAACCACCACCTTGTTTTTGTTTCCTTTTTACCTTTGAATATTCATCTATTTCTTTCCTTCCCTATTTCCCAAAAAAAGGTGCATAAGTGTAAGAATCCATATATGTTTGAGTCCTTGAATATTAAAGGGGTTGCACCAATTATTCCAAATTTTTCTTAGGGATGATGGGAACATCAATGTTTATTTCAAAATGTTTAATAGAGCATTAGAGGAATAAGTGCGATGAGTCTTTAGTTTCCTTTTCACAAAGAACACACCTTTTAAGAATATGAAAATTTCTATTGTTGAAGTTGGTAGATGTTAAAATTTTATCATGAAGAACCAACCACTAAAAATTTTAACCTTAGGGATTACCTCTTTTCTCCAAATAATATCCCACTTAAAAATTTTAGGAACATCTTCCTCAATAAAAAGGCATTATAAGAACTTTTAATCGTGGAAATCCCACTCTCTTCCACTGGACCAATATAAGATGTCAAGATCGATTCTTCTACTTACCATAAATCCACTTAGTTTTTTGTTAATAGAGGTGATCTCATTATTGTTTTGTCCTTCCAATTCAATAATTTTCCAAAGGCTCAGTGGATCCTCCAAATGAAATTAATTACTCACCTTAATACCATACTTTTCAATAATAACTCTTTAAAGGTTTGGGTAGCTATCTTTTATAGGATTATCACCTAACCAATTTTCTCCCAAAAATTCACTATACACCCATCCCAAATATCCCATTTTCTGCCTTAAGAAAACAATGTGCTTGGACCATTATATTGACTTCAAGAATGTAGATCCATCAAAGTCTAGATTGGTGAAACACAATTAATTCGCCTAAGATTTTTCCAATGTTTATTCCTAATGATTGAGGTCCACACACTCTCTTCCTTAACCAACCTCCATATCATTTTAGATAGCACTTATTTATTCATCTTTTCCTAATCCTTAATGCCCAAACCTCCTATTATTTTGGGTTTGCATATTTTTTCCCATCTTTATGAGGGGGATTATATCATCATGTTTAGATCCACTCCATAAAAATATTTTTTTATGCTTTCTAACTTGTTGTCAATAGAAGTGGGTATTCTATAAATTGACATGGTATACACTAAAAATTTTGAATAGATCATTTGAGAAGAATGCCTTTCCTTCTTGAGAGAGAAATGATCCTTTCCATCTTTCCAGGTTTTGTGATGAATCTATCTATGAGAAATTTACAATCGGTTATCTTAGGTCTCTCCATTCCTATGATCATTCCAAGATACCTAGTAGGGAATGTTTTAATATCATATCCCAGTATACATGTTATCTTAGAACATATTATTTCTGAATTGTTAATGAAGAAAATAGAGCTTTTACCGAAATTGATAAGTTGATCGAAACATACTCATAATCTAACATCAATTACTTGATTTCTATTACTTCTTGGATCATAGCCTCTCCCACCAATATGGTGTCATCAATGAAATGTTGATGAAATACATAGATACTATTAATAAAAGGAGAAATACATTTGATTCTTCCTTCCATATTATCCTTGGTTAGGGCCCTTCTTAGTATTTCTACCATTATAATAAACAAGAAAGGAGAAATAGGATCTCCTTATCTTAAGCCTCTAGCACTCTTGAAAAAACCACATGGGGTTCCATTGACCAACACAAATAATTTAGCATTAGAGATGCATGTTTTTATAATACTTTTGAAATCATCATTGAAAAAGAACCTCGTTAAGACTTTTTGGAGAAAGGTCCAAGAAACACGGTCATAGGATTTTTCCATGTCAAGATTAATGATCATCACTTCTTTCTTAATAGAGTACATATCCTAAATAGTTACTATGCTATCTTGAATTTTTCTTCCCATAATAAGCCCCCTCATTGATCCAAAATAATAGAAGGAAGAAGAAGTTTAACTCTTAAAGCAATAATTTTAGAATAGATTTTGTATATACAATTCTGAAAAGAATTATTGGCCTAAAGTTTCTAAAATTAGTTGGATTGTGATTATTTGGAATTAAGTCTAGAAATGTAATTCAACTCTTGAAGAATATTTTTGCTTCTAAAACATTCTTGTATGGCAAGGAAAATATTATCCTTAACAATATCCCAAAAAAATTGAAAAAAGAATTTTGGGAAGAAATTTGAGCCCAAAATTTATCTCGTTGATAGTTTTTAGCATGAAATCAATTTCCTCATTTGACGGTACCTTGGTGAGCATGCGATTACGAGCATATGTAACCAACTTTGGGATAGAATCTAGAAAAAAACTTCCTTGTTGCTACTTGAAACTTTCAACTGCTGAAAGAAGTCTTCTATAAAAGAGGTTGTAGCCCTCTGGATATCCCCGGATTCAGTTAACATCTCCCCATCATTCCTAGATACACTCAAAATTCTATTAGTACCTCTTCTTTTCAAGGTCGTGATGTGGAAAAACTTTGTGTTTTTGTCCCCATCTTTTAACCATTTCACCCTTGATTTATGTCTCAAAAATTTCTCTTCTTTTAAGAGTATATTATGGTAATCTTCTCGATAACTCCCTCTGTTTCATTTGGCCTTCCTAAATATAGTATCTAGTAAGATCTTCTAATGAAGCTTGTAGTGTTGTTAATTCATACTCCAAAGACTTATTTTTCTCAAAAATATTGCCAAATCTATTTTTTTTTCCATCCCTTCATTTTGTTCTCGACATTGGAGAGTCTTTTAGAGTCTCTAAACATAGTCATTCCTTGGATTTTTAGATTTCACCATTCTTTAATAACATTTGAGATATCCTTATTTTGTAACCACATCTTTTGAAATTTTAAGGGCATTCTTCTCCTCTCTTTTCTTTGATCGAAAAGGAGAGGTTTATGATCTTAGCCTATCCTAGGAAGGGAGAAGAGACAAGCTTCTTTATTCAACCATCCCCAAGATGTAAGAGCCCTGTCTAATTTAACTTGTATCAATTAATCCCCTTTTCTTCTGTTAGACCAAGTATATTTACTACCCTTCAACTCAATGTCCATGAGTTTGTTTTACAAAATAAAATCCTGAAGGTCTTCCATACTATCAGTTAAGTCAATGTTCCCTCCTTTTTTCTCCCCTAACATCAAAGGAGTGTTGAAATCTCCCATAACCAGCCACTCAGTGCCTTTTATAATCTCATGAAATTTAGAGAGTTGATTCCAAAAGCTTTTTCTTTCCCCTTTATTATTAGGAGCATAAATACTTGACATAACCCATAATTCCTTAGTTTTCTTATCTTTAAAAAACATAGCCAGATGATTGCTTTTTTTAAGAAGATTCGTACCTTGGATTTTTTCATCATCCCATATGATAGCTATGTCATCAATGACACCTTTAGAACTAACTCGCCACTACTTATGTCTTTCTACAATAGGTATTTTTAGCATCCAAAAATTGACCTTCCTCCATTTTCATTTCTTGAATAGCTATGATATCAATTTTATACTTAGATTCAAGTTCCTTTATTATCCTCCACTTAGTTGGGTTGTTCAAACCCCTAGCATTCCATGATACTATATTCATTTAAACACTTGATTTTTGGTCCTTCTAAAGAACCGCATATCGAGTTTAGATTGTGTTCCATCATCAATGTCTCTTTGGATGAGCTTTTTCCTAGCAGCTTGTTTATTAGGTCTCCCTGAGCCAGTTTTCTTCTCCATTGGTGTGGCTTTAGAAGTTTCCCTTGGTTTAACAGTGTGTTTTTATGATGCTCTCCTTTGTTTTCTTAATATCAACTTCTACAAATATTTCCTATTCTTTTTATTTTCCTTAGATGAATATTCTTCCTTGTATATTATCATTTTCATATTATTATAATCCAGATGTTATTTAGTTCCCTTCATTAAGATTATTTCATTCTCTTCTAAACCTAATAATTTATCAAAAGAATTGGAAAGAGGTCCCAAGGTTTCTTAAAGAATTTTTACTCGTGTTGTCTCCTTAGGATTTGTTTGACACTCTTTTCATGTACTTGTAGATTCCTTTAGTAAAGGGTCTAGGTTGTTTTATGACAAAACATTTTCAACCTCGACATGAGTCTTAGCACTGAAAATGAGGTTCGAGATAAGCATTTTCTATGTTATTTCCTATTCTTCTCTTCTATAAGCCATCACCATCCATCTTCGGGGTGCAACAATAGTTTTCCACATCTTTAAAATAATTTGATCCATCTCCATTCTTCTCATTAATGACTATACCCTTATTTGGGTTCTGATTCTTAACATTTTTCTTAGATGTCTTCACTTCCCTACCCTTAGCTTGTTCCTTTTCTCACTTGGAGACTTCCTTGTAGAATCGGGATAACACCATTTTGCACTATTATTTCACATGACCCCATCCCCCGGCATTTCTCACATTTTTTAGGGAAATTATAAAAATCAATCTTCTTCTCCCACTTCCCAAGACGAGATCTTAAAATTATGGATTTAGGTAATGAAGTGCCCATTAATGAATAGATATAGAATCTTGCATGATCGCTCTAGATTTTGACCGGGTTGCATTATCTAGAGTGACATAAGTGTTTAGAATATTAGAAATCCCTTTAATAACATCTACATCCCAAAACTCCAAAGGTAATCCTAGTAATATGACCCACACATGAAACTAGTTTATATTTTCTTTATATGGGTTAAACATAGGTGTCCATTTACATAGAAATATACCACGGCTCCCTAAAAGCGATGGGACTTCACTCAAAACCATTTGAGGGTCCTCTGGATTGTTAAAAATAAATAAAAATAAGCCATTAGGGAGTGATGTTTTTTCCAGATGTCCTGTTGGCTTCTATTTCTGGACATACCAAGATATTATTTTTATATGTTTGGTTTACCTCCAACAAGATTTCTTATCAAATAATTCTCCATATTACTCATTGTTCTATCAATGATACTATCAAGGATGTCTAGATACATACCCGTTTCACCTTGCTTAACCTGTGGAATGATCCCTGTGCTCTTTTCATTCCCGATCTCAAGATTCTTGCATACATTTGAGGGCCCCATTTTCCACATGGGACCCTAAAAAGGACCTGCCTTCGTCTTACCTACCTTTGTCAAATGCCATTCCTCTCGCATCCGCCTCCCCTCTGGCAGGGGATCTTTCTACTGACAATTTTTCACCCATCACTATTTGAAACCTTGTCTCTCTCCTTGAGCTCCTTGATGCTCATTGATGATGGGAAATACATATTTAAAGAGTTTGAGAATGCTAATTATTTTAAGATCCCACATAGTTGGGATTTTGATGGCTCTTATGAGAAATATAAAATTGTAAAAACCCATCTGTGTACTTGGGTTAAACATGTGGGGGTAAAAATTGAGGTGTTCATTAAGAACTTTTAAATTAATTATTGATGATTATTAATTATAAATGAAACTTAAAGTCTGAAGTTCTATTCCTCGAGAAAAATATGTTAAATGTATATGTTGATTTTATGGTTTTGAGAATAATAGTGATGACATAGATAGTATGAATAGAAATAACATAAAGAGAAGTCAACTAAAACAATAGAAATAATTGATTTAGTAGTATTTGTTTCACTCAATTTTTTTGTATCGGTAAAAAAATAATATGAAAATTACACATGTTGAACTAGACGGCCTCCTATTCATCATTTAAATGAACTATTCATTAAGTGAACTAGATGGAATCATGTTATATTGAAATCCAAATAAAAATTAATAAGGAGAATATGTGGCGTCAATTTTTCCTCAAATATCAACCAACAATTGGAAACCAAATATATTATGAAAAATTAAATTATTAAACTAGATGACATCCTATTATCCATTTGAGATAAAAATAACCATGAAGAGGTAGAATGTGTGGCCTCCCATTCTCATGCAATGTAAAAACAATTGGAACAACTAGGAAGCCTTCTAATATGGGTATAAAAGGTAATATATTTACCTCCCATTCTTTTTAATTAAAATTATAAAGACAATAAATTTCTTATCTATTTTTCCAATGTGAGTGAAAATTAATAGCGAGAATGGGTGGCCTCACATTCTCCCTCATAATTTAATTAACTAGAAATTAGAAACCAATAATGAAATTATTAAAGACCAAGAACTCAAATGTTGAAAACCAATAATAACATATTTGAAATCCAAAAATTAATATTTAAATAAAAAAAATTAGATGTAAAGAAACTGATAATGAACTTCTTGAAAAAAATATTGGACTAAAATTAGTCTAAATGTAATGATTTTTTTTCCAATGTGAGTGAAAATTAATAGGGAGAATGGGTGGCCCCCCATTATACCTCATAATTCAATTAACTAAAAATTAGAAACCAATAATGAAATTATTGGAGAACAAGAAATCAATTGTTGAAAGCAATCATAGCATTTTTCAAAACCGATAATCATATTTTTAAATACCGAAAATTAGATGTGCAGAAACCGATAATGAAATTTTTGAAAAAATTATAGGACTAAAATTTCCAAATTTAATGCAATGGTGGTTTTCTCAACTTCTCCATATTTGAGATCTTCACCCAAGCCTTTTTCAAGTTGGTCTTTTGACTTCTTTTTTAATATTAACTTGCTCTTTGGATTCTTCTTGCCACACTATCTTCCTTAAGTCTTTATGGGAATTGAATACCTGTAGTCTATTCACAATCTCATATAAAGTGGATATCATCATCCACATTAGCAAAAAAACATTAATATAAAAGAAGTATTTTCATGCTTTGATACCAAAAATGGTGCACAATTTGATTAAGAAAATATTGAAATAAAATGATGCTACTCTAAATACATAACAAAGATGAATAAATATGCAATAAAGTACCACTTTGACCAAATTAAGTAAGCTAGTAAAATATGAAACCCTATTTTCAAAAGAGGAGATAGAAGGACTTAGCTGATTAAAAATAATCCTAGAATTTCCTAAAATGAAAAAATAATGAACAAGAGGAAGGAAGTGTCGTCTTGAAGCCCAAAAAAATGTAGAAATGTCAAAGTAAGATGGATTGGGATGCCTAGACTAGGTCGGGGACACACAGGGCACTTTATACCTCGCATGAGCTCATGTGAATATTCAAAACCTAAAAAAACTAGTTTCATAGGATCGCAATATTTTTGCTAATATTATCCTTTGATTGAGTATATGTCATTGCACTTCACCGTTATCCACTTGAAACATGCAATGATAAATAAACACATTAAAAAAATACCAAACTACATTACATCCTGAATAAGAAAGATTAAAAATGGGAGGTCAAACTATCCTTGATCATTAATAAAGTGAACTTATAATCGAGAGTTGCACGACACTGCAAGCGATGTAGTTCTATATGAGTGTGTGTGAAAGAGTAATTACGAAGGAGGATCTTGTGTGTTGAGTTGTGGAGATAAATGGCTTCACAAATAACATGATTTATAAACTTACAGGTTTCCATAAGTGCTCGATGTTGGTTGGGTAAGCGACATTGGTTACTGTGCCTAAATGTTTTTATTTTAAACATGGGATTAAATCAAAAATTTGATTATAAAGGTGATCAGATGGTTGTAAATGCATAGCTAAGTTTCCCTAATGTTTGTCTATCTTATAAGTTAGAAAGAAAGGGTTAGAAGTTAAGAATTGGTATTATTGGAAGAAGATATTGTTGGAGAGATCTTAGAGAATTTTATGAAGGATAAGTATTGTACATCCGTGAGATGTGTGGAAGATTGTACAACTCCATTGCATTTTCCTCTATAAAGAAAAGATTTATAGATTGGTTGTTTCTCAATGGACATAGCCCACACTTTGGGTGAACCACATTATATCTTGTGTATCATTCTTCTAGTTTAATTTCCATGTTTATTGATTATATGCTTAAATTGAATATATATATGTACAAGATCTGGTGTGTCTAACCCCAAAAAATGGTATCATATCATTTTTTTAAAAGGTTTTTGTGTTGAAATATTTACTCAGGAGGTATTTATGATTGAGTGGGAGCACAACAATGAGAGAAGATGGGAAATAAAAAAGTGAAGAAATTTGACGGATGTAATAATCAATCATGGAAAATGTAGGTGGAAGATTATTTGTATCAAAAATATTTATATTTATCATTGGATCTGAATGCAAAGCCTATAAATATGAGGTATGAAGAATGGAATTTTCTTGATAGAAAGGCTCTGGGATCTATAATATTGAGCCTAGCAACATATGTAGCTTTGAATATTACTGAAGTAGTAACCACGGTAGATTTGATTTAATCTTTAGCTAAACTATATGAAAAACCAACTGCTTCAAATAAAGTTTATTTGATGAAGAAATTATTTAATTCAAAAATGCAAGAAGGTGGATCTATATCAAGCCACTTGAATGATTTTTGTTCCATTGTAAATAAATTAAAATTGGTTAATATTTTATATGATGATGAATTGAAAGTAATTATATTCTTATGATCTTTTCCATATATTTAGAATAACTTGGTAATGGATGTTATTAATACAACATCTGCTAGATTGCTATTAATATTTTGAAGTTTTATGATGTGGTTAGTATAATCATGAATGAATAAATATGCAGGAAAATTATAACAGAGTCATCATCTGGAAATGCTTTGAATGTAGAAATAAGGGGAAGGTAGAAGAAGATATCCATGAGCAAGAATAATGAGAAATCAAATTCAAATAATGGAATATCTAAATCTAGAGGTAGAGGAATAACCTGCTGGAATTGTGGAAAGAAAGAACACACAAAGAAGGATTGTTGGTTCACGAAAAACAAAGAAAATTTACTGAGATATAGAAAAAGAGGAAAATTTTGCATAAGAGGTAATGTAAGATGCCCTTATTTTTTCCTTAGATAATAAAATAGAATCATGTGTTCTAGATTCAGGAGCTTCTTTCCATGTTATCCCTTATAAGGGTTATTTCAGAAATTATGTATAGGGTAATTTTGGGCATGTTTATTTAGGAGATGATAAACCATGCAATATTACTGGTAAAGGGCAAGTTCATATTAAATTACAAAATGGAAATACATGGATATTGAAATATTTGAGGCATGTGCCAAGCCTCAGGAGAAATCTAATTTCTGTAGGATAACTAGGTGAAGTTGGTTACATGGTTACATTCACATCCAACTCTTGGAAAGTTACCAAGGGATATCTTGTTGTGGTAAGAGGAAATAAGGTAGGAACATTGTATTTGTCTACCTATATTACTATTCTATCTACTTTATATTTATATGTATGCATGTGGCATAATCGGTTTGGCCATATGATTAAAAAGGGAATACAAATATTAAAGGCAAAGGTAAGTTATCAGATTTGAAACATGTAAATATTAAAATATGTGAGCATTACATATTTGGAAAGAAAAATAAAGTGATATTTCTTAAAGTTAAGGCAAAAATAAGGAGAAAATATTAGAGCTTGTGCACTCATATGTGTGGGGACCAGCCCATATAGCTTCTCATGGAGGATCAAAATATTATGTGACTTTCATTAATGATGACACGAGAAAAGGTATCACTTTATTGTATAAAGAATAGATCTAATGTTTTTGAGACTTTTAAAATATGGAAATCCCTTGTGGATAATAAATCAAATTTAAAGTTAAAATTAATTAGATATGATAATGGTAGTGAGTACGCAGCAGTAATATTTTCAATGATTATTGTTTAGTGAATGAAATCCGTAGAGAAAGAACGGTTCCTAGAACACCATAGGAGAATGGTGTGTCTAAAAGAATGAACAGTAATGTCATGGAATGTAAAGGAAGCATGATGATACATGTTGGATTACCTTTACATGTTGGAAGCATGAAGCATGATGAAGCGCTTTTGGGCAAAAGCATTAGAGACATGACAGATATTGAATCAAGTGTAGACCTTCAAGTGCACTTGATGGTGGATTACCAGAAGAAGCTTGGACTTGAAAAGAGGTAGATATTTATTTTCTTATAGTATTGGGTAAAAAATACTTTGTGCATATTGATAAAGAAAATAGGAAGAAGTTGGATGCTAAATCCAAGAGATGCACTTTTATTGGTTATGTCTCTCATGATTTCATATTGTTTTTTTGGATTTAAATTATCTTAAGATTGTTAGGAGTCGTGATATTGAATGAAATGAAAATATAATTTACAAGAATCATATTTTGATGCCTAAGGATGAACTGGTGGAAGATTTTGTGGAAGAAAATGCATTCTCATATTTAAAATTGACACCTACAGTACCGGTTTCGATTCTGATAACTTCAGTGTCGGCATCTGAACCAAAGGCATCGGTAGAACCGGGACTGACCTCATAAGTAGAGGACCGATGTCTCACATTACTAGAACTAACGTCGTAGTGTGTGACCAACATTGGTCATTGTCAAAGGTTTATACGAATGTACATGATGTAAAAATGAGCCTCCGACACCCCATATTTATGTGAAAAGGTCACAATGGGTAAGTAGACCTCAAAAATATTTACACCTTCCTTATTTTATCTATTATTAATTGATAATGGTGAACCTAAAATTTTTAAGAAGCAATGCAGGAGGAAACCCACAAGAAGTGGGAGCATGGCATGGATGAGGAGATATATTCCTTAAAACCAAAATAGATATCGAATCTGGTTACCTTTCCAGAGAGGTAAGAGAACATTACAAAACAAATGGGTTTAAAAGATCAAGGAAGAAGAGGGTGGACATAAAATATACAAGGAAAGGCTTGTGGTAAAAGGATTTGCACAAAAAGTAGGTATTGATATTAGTGATATTTTTCTCTGTATTAAAAATGAATTAAATTCATAATTTATTGAGTTTCATTGTAATATAATATTTGTACTTAGAGTAACTTGATGTTAAGACAACTTTCCTTCAAGGTGATTTGGATGAAGAGATACATATGCGGGAGTCGTTTGGTTATGAATTCAAGGGTAAGGAGAAACTTGTGTGCATGTTGAAAAAGAGCTTGTATAGGCTCAAGTAATATCCAAGATAATGGTATATGAGGTTTTACAATTTTATGCATTAGCATCATTATATGAGATGTGAATCTAGCCATTGTGTTTATTTCAAGAAGCTTTAAAATGGAAGCTATATTATTTTGTTACTCTATGTAGATGATATGCTTATTGTAGGATCTAGTATGCAGGATATTTTTGAGCTTAAAGAAATGTTAGCTCATACATTTGCAATGAAGTATTTAGGAGCTGCATAAAAAATCCTTGGCATGAAAATTCATAGAGATATGAAGAACATGAAATTATATGCCTCATGAGAATTACATCATTAAAGTGTTTGAAAGGTTTAAAATGAAAAATTAAAAACTTGTAAGTACACCTATAGCTAGACACTTTAAATTAAGAAAACATAAATTTCCTACATCAAATAATGATTTCAATTACATGGCACGAGTTCCATATACTTAAGGAGTTGGAAGCTTTATGTATACAATGGTTTATACCAGACTAAACATTGCACAGACAATGGGAGTTGTGAGCAGATTTATGTCCAATCTAGGTAAAGATCATTGGAAAGTAGTCTAATGGATACTCAAATATTTTAGAGGGACATCCATCATGTAGTTATTATATGGAGGGTCATATACTTATTTATGTGTTTATGGTGATTCATATACGGATGGATATTTACATGGTAGGAGAAGCACCATTGGATATGTATTCACAATAGGTGGCATGATAGTTATCTGGATTTCAAGATTGCAAAAGGTTGTGGCCTTGTATACTATAGAGGCCAAATAAGTTTCAGCTAAAGAGGCTAGCAAAGAGATGATATGGATGAGCAATTTCATGGAAGAGTTGGGAAAAGAGTAAAAGGACTACATATTATATAATGAGATTCAAAATGTGATTATTTTAACAAAGAACTCAATATTTCATTCAATAACAAAGCATATTCAGTTGAGATATCACTTCATATGATAGGTTTTGGATGATGAAAAACTGAAGTCAGAGAAAATTCATAAAATGAGAACCTGCAGATATGCTAATGAAGTCGTTGAAACAGAGATAAGTTGGAGCTACACTCCACTTTTGTTGGTATTTAAGCTTGAGACTTGAGGAGGAATAAATAGGCCAAGGAAAGGATCCAAGGATGGATTTTTATGGTATAGTGCAAAATTTTATATAGAAATGGGAGATTGTTGAGTTGTGGAGCTAAATCGCTTCACAAATATCATTCTTTACAAACTTGAAAGGTTACATAATAACCGATGTTGCTCACCTAGGAGCAACCAACGCCAGCTAGGTAACTCGGCATAATTTAATTGTACATGAACTTTTAAAATTTTAAACGCAGGATTAGATCCAACCCTTGATTATAAAGGTGATCGGATGGTTATAAATACATAGCTAAGTTTCCCTAATGTTTGTATATGCTTATAAGATAGAAATTTTGGGTTAGAAGGTAACAATTGGTATTATTGTAAGAAGATATTCTTTGAGAGAGCTTAGAGAGGATTGTGAAGGAAAACTACTTTACATCCATGAGATGTGTGGAAGATTGCAAATATTCATTGTATTTCCTTTGTAAAAAAAATATGTATAGATTGGTTGTTTCTTAGTGGACATAGCCCACCTTTGGGTGAACCACGTTATATCTTATGTATTATTCTTATGGTTTAATTTTTGTGTTTATTGCTTGTATGGTTAAATTAAAAATAGATATGTACAACACTGAGGTGTATCTAGCACCCAACATTTTGCACGTCACACTTTAAAACAAACAATAAATATATGTTAAAAAATGTAGATAGATGTGTACATGGAAAAATGAACATCCCCTGTTATGAAGTGTATGAAATCCTTTTTTCTTGTGTGGATGCTAGATGGATGAATGAATTCTCTTGTAAATTCCTTTGGATACAACAATAGGTGGTGATGAGTTGTATTAATTTCTTTCATAACAACTCATATTTTGTATTTTGATAAGACCATTGTAGCCATGTCTATGTATTTCCTAAGTACATTGTTGAACATCACTATTACAACCATGAAATTTTGGCATAATGACTAATTGATATAGTTATATCTAATTGTCTTTATTTTGTGATATTATGTGTGAATTTATTCTTTTTATTCCAATAAATTGTTTGGATGATTATATGTGTTGATGCCACTCTTGGTTGTAAGAAATTTGTCATATGTAATAAACACATTTTTCGCCACAACTCATCTCGTAGTATAAGGAAATAATTCACAACAAATAACCCACATTTATGAAGATATTTTAAAACATGAAGTGGTGAAACTTAATTCATTATGCCCCATTCGAGAAGTGGTTACAATAGAAACATGGAAAATTGAGAAAGAAATCAATCTTTGATTTTTAGTTGATTAAGAACTAGTGAAGAGCTGATTGTTATTTGAACACTTGTGTGTTTTAAACATGAGTTATTTGATGGGAAGTGTCTTAAAAAAGTTATGCTAGCCACTTGGGCAGCTAATCTCAACAAGTATATGTAAGGAGAAAATTATAATTAAACACTTCCAAACTGTAAAACCATACCTCTTCATAAAACCATGATTTTGGAAAGGTGGTTTTGAGCAAAAATTCCAGCAAAGAGAAAAAATGACAGGTGATTTTGTTGGCGAGAATGAAGGTGGTTTTAACTGTGTGTGGCACTTTAGATCATTATTCTTCCTTCCTTTGAGCTTGTAATCTCTTCCTTGGTGAATTTTATCCTCCTCAACCTTAATCTTAATGAGTAAAGGTGGTTTTGAGGTGGTTTTGAGGAATTTGATGGCGAGCTTTGAGGAATTTGATGGTGGTATTGCAAGGGATGGGGCTGGGAAGTTGCAGAGGAAACTCTGGCTCTCTTTTGCTTACACAAGCTTCTCCAATGCTCCTCAAACTCTGCTGCAATCCTCTAATATCCTTCAACCTGCTCTGAAACCAAATGTAATTTCACAAATAGGGACGGAAGCTTGTATATTTTATTAATGTGAAATTGATTAACCATTACAATGGAGTGCTGTAATATTTATACATATTGGACAACAATGTGTAGACAAACAAATATGTTGCACAGGTAAAACCATACTCACAACTGCTTCCAATAATACATCCGGGAAGCATATAAATTGTTATAATAATTGTAACAATTATCCCTGTGAAACAAAAAGACAAATATGGTTTAAAACCATATAACAACTTACAATTATATTATGGTTTATAATATAACCATATAATATTATTATTTAATTAATAAAATAAAATAAATAATAAATCATATAATGCATAATTAATTTATCCTAACATAGAATGTATGCTTCCTAGTCTAACAACTAAATGAATGTAACTCAATATACAACATATTAATTGCTACAAGTTGATTGACACCACCATTTTTGGTGTCATTTCTGGGGATATTTCCAAAGTTATAGGAGTTTGTGAGGTTTTACATTTCTAAATTTCTTAGAACATATTAGGTTGTAGAAATTCCACCTTCAAAACCCCCACTAATGAATTTTGATTGAGTTGAGTCAGTTGATGTATGCATCGTCATAGAGATGTTTATGGTAGATTCCTACCCAATCCTCAAATAGAAGAAATTACTTCTAATTTTGAAGAAGAAACATCCTCTTCTATATAGGATTTTTGATAAAACACTCCTACCCAAGTGATATTTTTGAGACTATTCTGAATAATATAACATGTCAAAGGAGGTGAGTCAAAAAATTGAAGAATAGGTAAGGGAACCAAGCACATTTGAGTTTCCTATATCCAATAACAATTTGTCTAATCAAATGAAGAACATCTTTCCATCAGATCTTCCTAATTTTCATGGATATATGATTGAAGACCCAAACACTTTCTTGTTTGAGTTTGATGTCTTATGCAAAAGTTATGACTATATAACTGGTGCAAAAAAACTTGATTTACTCCATGATATACTTAAGGATGCAACCTTGAGATGGTTTATAGGCCTAAGAGAGACATCTTTACTACTTAGTAGGAGATGAAAGATAAGTTTCTGACTAAGTACCAAGACTACTGCAGGCCAAGTAGCAGAGGAGGAGATGAACTCTTCAAGATGACACAAAAGGAAGATGAGCCATTAGAATATTACTTGGAGAGATTCCTATTTTTTGTTAAAAATTCAATACATACAAGGTTACCTCCCGAGTCTCTCAAGTTACTTTTCTTAAAAGGACTTAGTGAGGAAGATATGGATGCTTTGGACTTAATAGGAGTTGGAGACATCTCCAAAGCCACTTTTGAGGAGATTTTTCAATCCTATAGGAACTATTCTAGAGAAACCATGAAAAGAATAAGAAGTGCTAGATCAAAGGGTGGAGAAATTACTAAAGGAATTGGGGAAATATCTAAATCAGAAATTGTAAACATGTTTAAGAACATGAAACAAGAAATAGTTAATGACATGGCCACCCATTTTGATGTTCTACATGCAAAGAAGAAGAGAGAGGATGAAAAGAAAGTACTTGTAGATTTCTTCCATTATTTCAAAAGAAAAAAATTTGATTTCACATGCAAGGGAATGGCCAACATCACAAAAGGAAAGGAGGTTGGACTAGAGTTCAATATGATAGAAATGGAGGATGGGAAAGTTTTCTATGTTGCACTAGAGTTCATAACGATGGTTTCCAAGACAAGGAGATATGTCAAAACATTCCATGACATATTTTCAAAATTGGGATAGTAGTTCATATAATAATATACAATCCCCACCTTGGGATAATAATGAGAAAGGTTGGGCTCCTTACCCTTGCCAATACCAACAGTCATGGAAACCTCAGTTCTTAGGACCACAGTGACAACATCCCCCTTATTCATATCAATAACCTTGGAGAGGAGGGAAGAAATGGATCAATCAACCTCCTAACTACCAAAAACCTACCAAAACCTCCCTACCCATAACAATAAGCTTTGATTCTAAACCCCCAATCTAGATCTCAACTAAAAACTACTCATTTTCCATCTTAACCAATAGATAACCCCAATAATAAAGCTTCTCATCCATCCTATAACACTGAATCAACCCAATAATTTTCTTATTCAGTTGATGTCAATAATATCCATCTCCATTTAGGAAGAACACTTGTGCCACCAAGTAAACCTATAATCACAAAGATACCAAATGAACCACAATTACTACAAGATGATCCACAAAAATCTAGAAGATGCTACTAATTGATCTGAAACAATATGAACATAATTACAATAAAATTAATATGCAATTCAATGGACCCTCATTTCTAGAAATATTGTAAGAGAGAAAATATGACCCTAAATTATATTCTTAATCTGATATTGTCAATCAGTTGAACGAAATTTGTGTAAAAATTACATTGATTCAAGAAATCAAGTATGTTCCTATTTAAAACAAGATAATCCAAGATCTAAAAACAAGAAGCCAAGTAGAAAAATAAAAGATCCATCCACTATACAAGTCATTGGACAGTTGGCTGACATCATTCTTGGAAAATTTGTGCTACCTAAGTACATATATCTAGGTAGTCCTTTGGTGAATGTTACTATCAATAGAACTACAATAAAAACACCCTGACTAAATTAGGGGCAACAATCAATGTCATTACCTATAAAATCATGGATGACCTAAATTTGGAAGGACTAAGGCAAAAAGATACAGTATCGCAACTAGCGGATAGATCAACAGTAAGTCCTAAAGGAGTCCTTGAGGACATTTTTGTGGTGGTAGACTCTTGGGAATACTTTGTTGATTTTGTTTTCCTACAACTAAAGACAAGTCAAGGAGTTTACCATCTTATACTAGGAATGCCATGGCTAGACACTATTTTTGGGGTTAGCACACTGGTTGTATAGACAATATATCAAATCTAAGCATACATGCAAATAAAAGTGGATATTATACCAGAAGAAATATACAAAACAAGAGACATAAATCAACACCAGATTTAATGTGGTTCACCCAGTGTGGGCTACGTCCACCAGGAAACAAGCCAATCTATTATCCAAAGCTTTAACAAGATATACAATGAAGATTTACAATCTTCCACACCACTCGATGTCCAATACTTTCTTTCCTCAAGTTTTTGCTACACCACCAAGAATTCTCTCTCACCAACCTTTTCTAGGTTATTTTTGATTCTTGTTAATTCTCTTCTTCTAAAACCTAGCTTTTGTGATTATATAGTCATTTATAGACCTAGGGAATGTAGTCATGCAATTACAGTAATAAATATATTTTAATGCTAAAAAAATATATAATTCCCGAGAGTTAATTAAAAACTTCGTCACACAGTAACCGACGCCGATTCTACCTAACATTTGTCAATTCCTAACTTGCTTGACTAATGTCGATCTTCCTTAACCGATGCCACGCGGTTCTTAACCAATGTCGATTCTTGTATTTTCCAGCAATTTCCAATTATCTTTTAAAAATAAGTAATTGAGCTCCACAACTCAACAATCTCCCACTTGGAGATTAATTACTTCACCATACTTATACAAAGATCATTCTTGGATCCTTCCTTGGCTTTTTTTCTTCCTCTTCAAGTCTCAAACTCAAAGACCAACATAAGTGGAGTGTAGCTCCAACATCTCCTTTACTAATGGCTTCGTTAGCATATCCAAAGGGTTCTTGCTTGTATGAATCTTTTCCATATGCAATTATCTATCCTCCAATACTTGCCGTATGAATTAATACCTCAACCGAATGTGTTTTGTTCTCAAATGAAATGCGAGTTTTTGCCAAATGAATTACACTCACTGTCACTAAATAGTTTACAATCACTTTTCTCCTTTCCCAAATCTTCCATGAACCTACTCATCCATATCATCTCCTTTCTAGCCTCTGTATATGCAACATACTCTGCCTTTGTAGTATAAAAACCCACAACCTTTTGTAATCTTGAAATCCAGCTAACTTCCATTCCACCTACTGTGAAAATATATCCAGTAGTGCTCCTTCTACCATCCAGATCTCCAGCCATATCCGAATAAAAATAGCCACATAATGAAATATTCAAACCTCCATAGCAAAACTACATCTTAGATATCCCTTTCAAATACCTGAGTATCCATTGGACTGCTTTCCAATGATCTTTACCTGGATTAGCCATATATCTACTCACAACTCCCACTGCATGTGTAATGTTTGGTCTTGTACAAACCATAACATACATGAGACTTCCAACTGCTGAAGCATATGGAACTCATGTCATGTATTTGACCTCCTCATGTGATGAAGGACATTAATCTTTGCTCAATTTGAAGTGTCTAGCCATAGGTGTGCTAACAGGTTTTGCATTCTGCATGTTGAACCTTTCTAACACCTTGTAGATATAATCCTCCTAAGACAAATACAATTTCTTATTTTTCCTATCTCTGTGTATTTATATGCCAAGGATTATTTTTTCATCTCCCAAATCCTTCATTGCAAATGTGTGAGCTAGCTTTCTCTTAAGCTCACCAATGTCCTGCATACTAGATCTTGCAATAAGCATATCATCAAAGCATATAGTAACAAAATGATATAGATCCCATTTTTAAGTTTCTTGAAATAAACACAATGGTCAAATTCACATCTCAAGTAACCATGCTTATGCATAAAACTATCAAACCTCATGTACCATTTCCTTGGATCTTTCTTGAGCCCATATAGGCTCTTTTTCAACCTGCACACTAATTTCTCCTTACCCTTGACTTCATACCCAAGCGGATGCTGCATATAAATTTCTTCATCCAAATCACCATGAAGGAAAGTCATATTCACATCTAGTTTCTCTAAATGTAAATCTTCTATTATAACTAAACTCAATACAGTATGAATAGAAGTCATCTTAACAACAGAGAGAAAATATTTCACCAAAGTCAATACCTACTTTCTGTGTAAATCCTTTTACTACAAGCCTTGCCTTATACCTTTTCTGTCCACCCTCTTCTTCCTTAATCCTATAAACCCACTTGTTCTACAATGTTCTCTTACCTACTGGTAACTTAACCAAATCCCAAGTCTAGTTCTATTCCAAGGAGTCCATCTCCTCATCCATGCCATGCTCCCACTAAACATGAGTCTTATCCTGCATTATTTCTTCAAAACTCTCGGCTCACCACATCACCAATAACAGATAAAATAGAGAAGGTGTAAATATTTTGGAAGTTTACTTACCCTTTGTGATCTTCTCACGGGAGTTTGGGGTACTCGGAGGTTTTATCTAGGCCTCCCGACATTAGTATCAACTTCTAATAGCGACCGATGTTGGTCACCTCTAAATGATGTTGGTTACCGTTGACCGCTATCAGTTTGGATCCTCTGTAACTATTGGCGGCTCATTCGACCAATGTCGGTTAGGGCCTAACCGACCATGGTTACTATGTATTTCTGTAGGTGTTTCTTTAAAACCTGAGAGTTCATTTTCATAAATAAACTTCTCAATTTTCTCATCCTTGGGTACTAAAATTTGATCCTTGTACATTCTCTTTTTATTCCATTCAACATCACGACTCCTAACAATTTTAGAATTCTCTAAATCCCAAAAATGGAAACCAAAATCACTAGATCCATAACCAATGAAAGTGCACCTCTTGGATTTTGCATCCACGTTTTTTCTATTTTCCTTATCAACTTGCATAAAGGCTTATGAACCAAAAACTTTAAGAAAAGAAATATCTACCTCTTTTCTAGTCCAAGCTTCCTCTAGTATTCCTCCATCTAGTGAATTTGAAGGGCCATGGTTAATCAAATAAACCACTGTATCAACTACTTCGCCTAAAACTGCAAGGGAAATCCAAATGTATCCTCATACTTCTAGTATGTTCCATAATTGTCTTGTTCATTCTTTCTGCAACACCATTCTCTTATGGTGTTCTTGGAACCGTTCTTTCTCTACGTATCCCATTCACTAAACAATAATCATGGAAATATTTGTTATAATATTCACCACCATTGTTAGATCTAAGGCACTTTAACTTATAATTTGATTCATTCTCAATAAGGGATTTATATCTTTTAAAAGTCTCAAAAACATCAGATTTACGTTTGATAAAATAAACCCATACCTTTCTCGTAGCATCATCAAATGAAAGTAAAATAATACCGGGATCCTCCATGAAAAAAGCTACCTGATCTAGTCCCGACACATCCGAGTGTACAAGATCCAATTTCTACTCCTTCTTGGTTGCCCCAACTTTGAGAAATCTCACTCTCCTTTTCTTTCCAAAGATACAATGCTCACGAAATCAAGATCTAAATCTTTTAAATCGATAACTTACCCTTAGCCTTTAAGATCTGCATTCTTCTTGACTCATATGACCCAACCGATTATGCCACATGCATGCATCTCAATCTGAACTAGATAATGCGAGAAAAGGAATCGATAATAGAGGTAGATAAAAATAAATTTCCTACCTTCTTACCTTTTGCCACAAAAAAAGCACCCTTAGAGACTTTACAAGAATCTCCTCTAAAAGTAACCATGCAACGGGATTCACCTAGTTTCCTTGTAAAAATAAGATTCCTCCCGAGGCTTGGAACATGCCTCACATCTTTCAATACCCATGTATTTCCATTCTGTAATTTTAGATGAAATTCCCCTTTACCATTAATACCGCAAGGTTCCTCATCACCCAAATAAACATGCCCAAAATTGCCCTGAACATAATTTCTGAAATAACCCTTATTATGGGTTACATGGAAAGAAGCTCCTGAATCTAAAACTCATGATTCAATTATACAATCTAAAGAAAGAATAACAGCATCTTGTATTACCTCTAATGCAACAAGATTCACCTCTTTTCCTTTTTCTCAAGTTGTTGGTGTTGTTTATCCTTTGACCAACAATATTTCTTTGCATGTCCTTTATTTCCACATTTCTAACAAGTAATTCACTTACTTCTGGATTCAGATCTTGTATCCCTTGACTTTGATTTCCCATTACTCTTACTCTTGGATCTCTCCTTCTGCCTGCCCCTGCTTTCTACATTCAAAGCATTTCAAGATGATGTTTCCTCTATACTCTTCCTACAAATTTCTTCATTCAAGATTATACTAACCACATCATCAAACTTCAAAATATTATTAGCAGATGTTGTATTACTAAAAACCATTACCAAGTTGTCCCAACTATCGGAAAAGAACATAAAAATAAAAGTGATTTTACTTCATCATCAAATGGTATTGCAATAGATTTTAGCTGATTTATAATAGATCGAAATCATTCAAATGACTAGAGGTAGATTCACCTTCATGCATCTTAGAACTAAATAGTTTCTTCATCAAATAAAATTTATTTGAAGTACTAGGTTTTTCATATAAATTAGCAAGATATTTCATTAAATCTACCGTAGAAGCCACTTCTATAATATTAGAAGCCACGATGCTGCCAGACTCAATCTTATAGATCCCAAAGTTTTCTGTCAAGAATCTTCCATTCTTCATTAGTCATCTTCATAGGTCTAGACTTTTCATCGAGTGGTAAGTACAAATCTCTTTGATACAGATAATCCTCAATCTACATCTTCCATAATTGATAATTTCGGCTGTAAAATTTCTCTACCTTGTATTTATTATCTTCTACCATTGTTGTAGCTCCCACTCAATTAGAAAACCATCTGTGAGTAAATATGTCAACACACAAAACCCTCAAACAAATCTTTGATACCAGTTGTTGGGGTTAGCACACTGGTTGTATAGATAATATATCAGATCTAAGCATACATGCAAATAAAAGTGGATATTCTACCAGAAGAAATATATAAAACAAGAGACATAAATCAACACCAGATTTAATGTGGTTCACCTAGTGTGGGATACGTCCACCAAGAAACAAGTCAATCTATTATCCAAAGATTTGACAAGATATACAATGAATATTTACAATCTTCCACACCTCTCATATTTTCAATACTTTCTTTCCTCAAGCTTTTGCTATACAACCAAGAATTATCTCTCACCAACCTTTCCTAGGTTCTTTCCGATTCTTGTTAATTATCTTCTTCTAAACCCTAGATTTTGTGCTTATATAGTCATTTATAGACTTACGGAACTTATCCATGCAATTACAATCAATAAATCTATTTTAATTCTAAAAATAGATATAATTCCTAAGAGTTAATTAAAAATTTTGTCACACAGTAACCGACGTTGGTTCTACCTAATCTTTGCCAGTTCCTAACTTGCTTGACCAATGCCCATATCGACCGATGTCGGTGAGTTCTTAACCAATGTTGGTTACTATATTTTCTAGCAAGTTACAATTACATGGTAAAAAGAAGTAATTTATCTCCACAACTCAACAAATTCTAATGCACTTATAGGGTGAATGTCTAAAAAATTATCATCTCAAATGGAAATGGTACTAAAAAACTCATCCTTTATCCTCCTACCCAACCATTGCATGTTGAGGATCAAATATTTTGGGTTTAAGAACTAGAAATTGATCAATTCCTATGCAACAACTAATGTTGTTGGAAAAAAATTGCTATTAAAGATAAGGAGGAATATTTTGTTCTCTCTAATACTCTACAGAACAAATATGAAAGAAATGAATAAATTGATAAGAGATTGAGGTGGTTGAGTTGTCCTCTAAACCAATTCTTGCCAAACAATGCACCATGAGTATTCCAGGTAAAAATTGTATTTTTCACCAACTTCTTCCTCATGACTGTATATTAAATTATGTTAATAGAAACATGTGTTCAATGTTGGACCTCTCCAAGAAAGTATAAATAACAATAGGGAGGCCACTAAATGTAAGCAAGATGTTGAATATACAATAAGAGAAATTATTGATTTCTCTTCTTCAAGAACATAATACAACATTTTCTTAGGATTATAGTGATATGTGTGGGATTCATCCTAGGATTTTTACTCATAGAATTTATATTAAATAATAATGTAAACCAATTAGATATCCACATATGCATATAAACCTAGCAAAGAAGATAAATTGTGAAGGGTGAACTACAAAAGTTGCTAGATGTTAGATTCATATACCCCATATCAGATAGTCAATGGGTATCACCTTTGGTAATTATACCAAATAAGAATGGGAAATGGATAATATGTGTGGATTATAGAGAATTGAATTCATCCAAAAAAGAATGCTTCCCATTTCCCTTAATTGATCAAATGGTTAGTAAAAATTACTTATCCTTTTTGATAAATATAGTGGTTACAATTAGAAATAGATTACACTAGAGGACCAAGATAATACTAAATTCACATTTCCATGGGGGACATTTTCCTATTCAGTTCTCCCATTTTTCCCCGTGTAATAGACCTATCACATTCAAGAGGGTAGTCCCGAGTATCCTTTACGATTTGAAAAATGAATACATGGAAGTCTATATAGATGACTTCACTATTCATGGAAGTAATTTTGAGGAGGATATGAAAAATATGGATAAGGTATTAAGAATATGCAAGGATCACAATTTGTCCCTAAGAAATGAGAAGTGCTATATGATGATGTTAGAGGGTATAATGTTGGGGCACTACCTTTCCTCAATAGGAATTCAAGTAGATCCAACAAAAGTTTCTATCATAGTCAACCTACCCACACCAAGAAAATAAAAAGATGTTAGAATATTTTTAGGCCATGTTGGATATTATAAAAGGTTTATACAAGACTTCAACAAAATTGCAGCACCACTTTTTCATTTCTAGGAAAGGATGTTGATTTTGTATGGATTGAATGTTGTGAAAGTTATTTTCAAACTTTAAAAGAGATGTTAACTATTGCTCTTATGTTGAGAGGAACTAACTAGAAATTTCCTTTTCACATCCACATAGATGCATCGATCATGTTATTGGAGTTATCCTAGGTCAAAAATATGGTAGTTTGAATTATGCAATATACTATGTCAGCAAGAATTTGTAACATGCAAAATTGAACTATATAGTAATAGAAAAAGAGTTCCTAGAATTAATATATTCCACAAAAAAATCAGAAATTATATCATATGATACCCAATGTTTATGGACACCGATCATGTTACATTTAAATATCTCGATAAACAAACCAATAGTAAGCAATAGAATCATAAGGTGGTTGCTCCTCTTGCAAGAATTTTATGTCACCATAGTGGACAAGCCCGAAAAAGATAATTTGGTGGAAGATTTTACCTCAAGGATGGAGACTAATAGTGAAGAGAAATTAGTTGATGATTCATTTCTAGATGAGAACCTTTTTTTTATTTCTACAAGAACACTCTGGTATGTAGATATAGCCAAATACTTGGTCTCAAGTAAAGAACCTAGACATTTTCATCCTCTCGAGAAAAGGTATTAGTTGAAAATAGTTTACCCTTTTCTTGGATAGCTGGACTTATATTTTATATAGGTCAAGATCAACTAATGAGAATGTGTATATATGATGAGGAGATATTTTATGTCCTCAAATCCTTCCGCAATGAACCTTGTGGAGGGAATTTTGTTGTAAAGAGAACAACATAGAAGGTGTGGACTACCGAATACAATTGGCCAAAATTACATAAGGATGAAGCACTATACACTAAGACATGCGAAAAATTTCATTGAATGTGTAAGCCCACTAAGTCTGATGAGATGTCATTACAACCTCAACAAGTTCTGGAGCATTTTGAAAATTGGGGCTTAGATTTTATTGCCCATATAGACCCTTAATTTCAGCGAAAAGAGTATATCCTACTCTTTACACATTACCAAACCGAGTGTGTAGAAGTAAAAGATTTTCCAAACCAAACCAATGAGAAGGTGGTTAAATTTCTACATGAGAACATGTTCACTAGATATTGAGTCCCTAGGAGATTATGAATGACCAGGGTACATATTTTATTACTGATGTGATTTCAGATTTTGTCATTGAATATGAAATCAGGAATAGAAAGTCTACACCATACCATCCCCATTATAATGGCTAAGTGGAGGTTACAAATAGAGAGATAAAGGCCATATTGATAAATACTATAACACTCCATAGAAGAGACTCAAGGCAGATAGGCTTCCAAAAGAATTCTAAGCATTCAATACAACACGGAAGACTACAACTAGCTTCACACAATCTGAACTATTATACGACAATAATGATGTTTTTCCAATAGAATTTGAGCGTAAAACGTTAAGAACTACACTTGAGCTAGGAATAGACTTATCAAAATATATGAGAAAGACAATTCACGAACTCACCAAGTTGGGTGAATTGAGAAAGTAAATAGTTCATAACATGGAGGTAGTGCAAAAACAAAGAATCAAATAGCATGACTAGTTTATTAAAACAATACAGTTCTAGGAAGGTGACTGGGCATTTTTTTACTCAAAATACAAGGATCACATAGGGAAGCTCAGAACAAGGTTTGTAGGCCCCAATGAAATTGAAAATATCTTCCCTAGAATAGAGCAGTAAAGATTACTACTATTGAGCTCGTGAGATTCAAGTTATAAGTGAATGGACACATGTTAAGATTGTATAAAAACAAGTTGATTAAAGCTCCTTTATGGAATTGTTCAGATGAGATTAGAGAATAATAACAAAATAAACATCAAAATTAACCTCATAGGTTGATCCTTTTCGCTCATCTTCTCGGGATTGAAAATAATTCATGATATTTCAAAGAGCTTGGAGAATTTATCTTGCAAAATACTTCAAGGCTAAATAAAATTGTTGAGATCTACCTTTCGGGTGATCATCAACATTCTGCTAACCCATTTTTTATATACTTTTTTTGTTTTACAGGTTTTATTGACAAGTGATTATAGGAGAACATGATCTCCATCACAAGGAGAGAGTGCAATGACCAAGAGTTCAACTTGCGACACAAGAAATAAGATCATGTTTGTTTGAAGCATCTGGTAGAACTCATGGTTACATAAAGGACATAAAAGAAGTGTTCACGCGGGTATGATATAAAAAGAATGATTGACACCCCAGCCAATTACAATTATTTTTCCAAGAAGTATTTATTTGTAGTAAGGAGTAGTCAACACAAGTTAAACCCACATCTATAACATCACATGGAACTTGCATGCACCCAATAATCGGTTCAATAAAGCATGCACATCAATCATTGTAAAGCCACAACGAGATAAGTGCATGTATTTATTACTTTAATAAAGAATTATTATATTAATTATATTTAATTATGAGTTATGCCAAGTCATAAAGCATGTGACACATTAAAATACCACTTCCTTTTAGTTATGATGTGTCCATTTAAGCCATCCACATAATCCAGTGTGTCACCTTATTTTTATTCATGTACTCAATGTTTTCACATCCACTTAATGATTAATCACCCCTAAATGTATTATTTTTCCCCTTGGTAATAAATTTCAAAGCAATGAAAAGCCATCAACACAATTCATTTTTGCAAAGTAATTTTAAGGAAAAAATTTCTGGTTGCATATTACACCTGGAAAAGTTGTGTATCCGCCATGGGAGGTGACCTAATCAGATATGAACCTTCTATGCATTTGTAACTTCTGAATCATCCTGAGATTGTGTAGTACTTTGAGAATCATGGTTGGATGCAATACATTAACAAATTTTAAGGATTTGATGAGGCAATTATGGCAGAATTTGTAAATACCTTGAATAATGGAGAGGAAAAGGTAAAAGGGTTAACAATTAGGGTAAATTTTGGCAAGGGTCATTGGTTTACCATCTGAGCCATTTTGAGACAAATCTCACTAATAAGTAGCAAGAAGAGAATTTACAGATAATGATGACGAGTTCATCTCAGACCATCAAGGTACTTTTAGAACATCTCTCAAACCTTTATGGGCACAAGCTGCCAATTTTTTCATTCAATATTTTACTTGTGAAGGGAGATATTCAAGGTTAAATACAATGCATTTCAAATTGTTAAATCATTTGAAAAACAATCATCAAGTGAATGTTCCAAATTTATTTCATGAGATGCTTAAGAAAATGAGAAAAGAGGTTCAGAGGGGTAGGGCAGCCCTATCACATCACTGTCTAATAACCCTAGTGGTCAAGCACACTTTATAGAGGGAGCACCCTCATATATCATGGGATGACTTTGTGAGAGTGAACAATATTGAAACCTTATTGGGAAAGAGGATAAAAAGGAGAAACAACACTAAAATTTCTACTTCACATATGCCAGAAGCTGCACCAATAAACTCCCACCTCAAGAACCAATAAATTATGAAAGTCTTCCTTCCACAAAAGAAACCCTTGTACCTATTTCACTAGAGAGAATCTTTATTTATGAAACGTATTTGTAATTTTCCTCCCCTAAAACCTCCACTTCCAAAACAAAAAGGAAATATACTCATTCTACAAAACAAACTAGGTGCTCCTATAGGCTTAGGAAAAAGAGGAAAAAAACATCTAGTTCAAGACAATCTCAACCCATCTCATTGGATAGTGATTTGGAATCCATAGAAGAAAATTTTGATCCTGAACCATTAGAAAAAGAGTATAGAGATATTGCTCCCACAGTAACTCAAGAGATAGAATACCATGAACAACCAATGGAAGGACAAGAAGAACTAAATCAGAATGAGGGAACAATTCATGAAGTAGAGATTCATGAAGTGAGACAAGTAGAAGAGGTATTGGAAGGAGGAAATGAATCTTGTAAATATCTATGATTTAATCAAATAAAAAAAAAAACAACACCGCACAGTAAAATAATAAAACTAGAGATATTGTAATTCATTTGGGACAAATTCTCAATGGAGAGATTACATATAAATAGCTTAATGAACTCCTATAAGTAAGGAGTCAAGGCTAATCTCTAAGTCCTCTCAATATTCCAAATATCTCTCAACTATGAGTTGTGCATTACAACTGTTTTGCACACTCATATATTATTTTATAATTATTAAAAACCTATTACTACCAAATAACCCAAACCACTCCTAAGTGTTCACACTATGAACAATATTTCTCTAACAGTCACCCCCTTAGTGTGAACATGGGGAAAGCTATCTCCTATACTCGCTCATGATCTATAAAGAAATGAATGTTTTCAATGAGTACCAACAACTCAAACAATATGAAGTTTTCAAAGAGAACCTCCAACTCTGAAAATGGTTTCTAGTAGAACCAACCACTACATAGCAGCGTACATTATTTTTCTCACATCATTATTTTTAACTTAGAGGGATTACAAAACATAAATTATGCTCACGCGGGAGATTTGAATAGGAATATTACTTCTGTTCATTATTACAGTGGAAAGCAAACACACCACACAACTGAAACAAAAGGTCACCAATACAATGAAGTAATCTCTTTGTTGGTGAATAAAAAGAGATGCCAATTTCCCTCCATCCTCCTATGCCTCCATCCTCCATCAGGCACTACTTAGTATAGGTAGTCATCTTCATCCTCATTCTGTTCAAGTTCATCTTCTTCTTCATTCTTTGACTCTTCTTTAACAGTTGTATTAGCTTCATCCATTTTTAGCTTTCCTTTTATGATGTCCTTGGCACGAGTAATAAAAAAATATTTATGTCCTTTTTTCTTACAATAAAAACATTTTAATTCCTCTTTGTTTTTGAAAAAATTAGCATGCTTAATTTTAATATAAAGAGTAGTTTCTTCCTCAATATCTTATTTTGTTCTTTTTTCTTCAACTAGTAATGCAAAAATCATACCTTCAAGTGAATGAGAAGGCATTTGACCAAGAGTAAAAACTACATTACTGTATTTTGGAGGTAAACTATTTAATAAAATAGCTTTTGCATCTTCTTCATCTACCTAAGCACTTACTTCTATCAATTGTCTTAGAAGAGATCTAAGATCGTTAATATGACTTGACATAGTTGCACCCTCATTCATTTTCAACTTGAATAACTGCAACTTAAGTGAGAATTTAGCATTCATAGCCTTTGCACCAAATGTATTACTTAGCAAATCCCATATATCTTTAGAATTTTTTTCTAAGTCTATATAATGCAACTCAGTATCTGATAAAGCAAGCCCAATAATGGATTTTGCTTTGTCATCCTTTTTTCACCATTCAAGAAATTTTACAAAGATCTCTGTTGGTTCTGTTCTTTTCCACTCACAATTCCCCAAAGGTTCTTGTTCATTAATTACATTTGTATTTTCACCTTCCATGTGTGAAAATTTAATCCATTGAATTTATCTAATGGAATTTCCATAATAGGTGTCGAACTCAGTCGAAAATGCACCCTTACAATAAACTTTAAACACTGAAAGTAAATTTTTTTGACATATTTGCAAAAAGGAAAAAATAATTTTTTTCTAGTAATAGAAAACACAGGATCAATGTGTAGAGATAAAAAAATACACATTTTTAAAAAATGGCACATTAATCTGAGTTACCAGCTGAAAGTTATGACAATTTTAAGTTATAACTCCAACATCTTCCCAGACCCTTTCCAAATTTGGCAAAAAAAAATTCTTTCCTTCTGTTTTTTTCATCTGTGTCCAAAAAAGGAAAGAAACGCAATACCTTTGTTACTACGGATCCGGATATTGAAAGAATTTGTGTCATAGCCAAGTATGGATTCGCCTGAGTGAAACCTCGCCGCTGTTGGTAGACAAACACGCAGGTCACAAATTTGACTCCAATGAAACACAGGTCGTAGACTTGACTCCAATGAAACAAATTTGATCTAGATCTAAACGCCTCACAAATTCCTACAGGTTATCATTGCAGTCTAACCCACTCTGATACCAAATATTGTAAATATCTATGATTTAATCAAATAAAAAAACAAAACATTGCACAATAAAATAATAAAACTAGAGATATTGTAATTCATTTGGGACAAATTCCCAATGGAGAGATTATATATAAATAGCTCAATGAACTCCTATAAGTAAGGATTCAAGGCTAATCTCTAAGTCCTCTCAATATCCCAAATATCTCTCAACTATGAGTTGTGCATTACAACTGTTTTGCACACTCATATATTATTTTATAATTATTAAAAACCTATTACTACCAAATAACCCAAACCACTCCTAAGTGTTCACACTATGAACAATATTTCGTAACAATGAACAAGATAAAATGATTGCAGATGATGTCAATGAACAATTCATTGATAAATTTGTTGAACAATCACAAAATGATAGTCTGCAAGAAGAAAATGTAGAACCAATGCAACCCCCAAATATTATTCATGAAATCATAAAGGAACCTAAAAAACCATCTTGCAATGAGATGGGAACACAAACTATGGGGCCCAATATTGAAAATTTGTTGCTGCAAAGGGAGGCTTACATAAACAGGATCAAGAAGAAATTGGAAAAGGAGAAGGAAGACCTTATCTCTAAACATAAGGAGGAAATGGAATACAAAGATAAGGAGATTAGTAGGATGAAACAAAAACAAGATAAACAATGCATGTAGCATTTGGCATGTTTAGTTGAAAATCCACACAAATTTCTATGCCATATACCTAAAAAAAGATTTAATACCACAAGTTTTCTTGCATAAATTATGATATGATATATGAGATTAGGTCAGTTAGAAATTTCTTTACTTTGTATCAACATAATACACATGAACTACATAATTTATTATGTGAGCTATATTTACATAATTATGCCCTTCCATATGATAGATATTGGATCCCAATTCTATATATTAGGGATGTACATGTTAAGGAATTATGTTCTTATCTTTCAAATGAAATGGAAAGAGCTAAGAAAATGGAGGCATATAGACATTTGGAGAAGGTTACACCACTATATATCAAAGTTGAGGAAATAACAACAGATGAAATTACATAAGAATATGATAGCTATATGGAAGTGGATGCAATCAAAAACAAAGTGTTGAGAATGAGGATGGAATCCCACACAGAAGTCAGGAACATGATCAAAGAACATGTAGTTCAAGTTATAGTAGCATACGTAACCATATGGAAAGAGTTATCACCTGCACTCCAAAGGAAATAAATGCACTCATATCCAAATATACTTCTAACATTACGTAGGGTGAACAAATATATTGAAATAGAAAATGAATGTGGGGATGATTGGTTTCTTATAGCTTATCATCCTCTAATATTTCATTTCCCAATTACACCTTGGATAAGAAATTTACCAATCAATCAAAGGGTGCAAGAAAGAGTCTGGGATAGATTGAGGAGGAATTATGGATATTTCTATATAGAAGAGGAAGGAATAGGAACAACCATAGATTTTTTGCAAGAATATAGTTTCCAACATAAAAAATGTGAAGATCTTGAATGAGAACATTCAAGCGTTTAAGCTTGAGAGTTTGATGAGATGTATTAATTTCTTTCATAAAAACTCATCTTTTATATTTTGATTAGACCATTGTAGCCACATCTATGTATTTCCTAAGTACATTGTTTTTTTTTTTATTATTGGAAAATAGTTTTTTGAAAGGGACTATACCCTTGATTACAAAAGAAGGCCTAAAAGCCAGGATAAGCAAGAGAACCAGAGAGAAAAGGATCAGAATCCAAATGTTACAATGAAGTTCAAAGTAGCTAAAAAACAGCTACCAAGACGAGACAAAACAACAAAATTACTGCAAAAAAGCAGTAAAGGATCCGCAAAAAAACAACAAAAAAACAAACAAGGACAACAGAATCATCTACAACTACTTCCTAGTAGCTTTGTCTATGATGGTTTTGATATTCTTCCAGGATTTAAACATACCCAAAGTAGTCATATGGGCAGCATCATTAGAATCCAGCTGCTCCAAGGTCTTCTTGCTTTCCTTATCAGTACCCCAAAGATTTTTCGGCACTCCGCTTAGGTTGGAGACACTTCTGACGTGTTGTTCAATAAATTCTTAAGTACATTGTTGAACATTACTATTATAACCATATTTTTTGCATAATAACTAATTGATATACGTATATCTAATTTTCTTCAATTTTGATATTAAGTTTGCATTTAATCTTGTTAGTACAATAAATTGTTTGGATGATTATATGTGTTGATGCCACTCTTGATTGTAAGAAATTTTTCATATTCAATAAAGGAACTTGTCTATAGCAACTCGTCCCCCAACATAAGGATATCATTCATAGCAAAAAACCCACATCTATAAAGATATTTTGAAACATTAAGTGATGAAACTTAAGTACTTATGCGCCATTGGAGAAGTAGTTACAACATAAACATGGAAAATTGAGAAACAAATCAATTTTTGATTTGGTTATTGATTAAGAACTAGTGAATAATTGATTGTTAGTTTAACACTTGTGTGTTTCAAACACATGTTGAATCTCTCACTTATTCTATTAAATACTCCTTGTATTATTCTTCTTATTGTGTGATATAAATGATAAGATATAAAGGAAAGGGTTGGTACCTTGTGATGATTTAGTTAAGGGAAGTTATTAGTCATATTTGGAATTACAAAAATAGAATACTTTGAATCTTTTTTTCATAGATGTAATTTTTTTATTAAAATCAATAAGTAAATATGAGTTCTGTCATCTAGTTTTTAGTTACAGAGTTATGAATGGATTAACACACATGTTATGGCCCACTTGACCTCTTATAAATCCCCTCCATTGTTTCATTTCATGCGTATTTTTTAGAAAAAGTATTCTCTCTGAATCTGCAACTTTGTTTTAGCAATAACATTTAGCAATAGTTCATTTTCAAGTCTGAGTTTTATTTTACTTTCAACATTATTATGTGACAATTATTTTCTTTCCAACCTCCTAGATCAAATATATTTGTGCATACAACACCAAAAATATTTAAAATATACACTTCATGGTCAAACAAATAAATGAATGTAACTCAAGGTACAACATATTAATTGTTGTAAGTTGATTTACACCACCAGTGGTGATAGTAAATTCTTAGTGCGTGGTCCTTTAATATTGTCACATAGATTAAAATTTATATGATTCCCTTGCTCAAATTATGTGATTAACCACTAAAAGTCCAAATAATAAAAATCAAGATTCCCAAACCGCTAGAAGAGACCCAAAAGATGCAAGAAAAGTACAAAGATGTTGGCGATGCCTAGAGTGGATGGGGAGCCTCAGGCGGTGGAATCATGGCTTGATTTTAGTATCTAGAGTAAAAAATGACAAAGTATGAAAAGAGAGAATAGGTAAGAAGGTGTATGAGACCAAGAATGAAAATAGAAAGAAAGTAAAGCTTGACCCAAGATAGTGGTTAATTATTAATTTCTTTCTTAGAAATCATATGAATAGGACTATGTGATGAGGACTAAATACATACCCCAAAGTTCATGATTTAGTGTCTAAATTTTCCCCCACTTTATGTTGTTTAGTGAATACTTGATAACATAAATTTGATAAGAGATGTGTACTTAATAACCATGTCGATAGATGGTGAAAATTATGTCAAGAGACAAGGAAAAGTGTGGAGTGATAAAAAGTGAAGCATGGAAGCTCGACAAGAGAAGTGAAGAATTATGATGATGATCCTAGGGTGAGAGCATATGTGTAGATGTCACGTTCTACCTGTTGTTGATGTAGCTTGATGTATGATTATTTCAGATTGATGTTACTACCGCTTCCCATAAGGATGGAAATGAAAAAGAGAATAATGAATGAAATATTCAAATATATATATATGAAAAATATTATCAAAATGTGTAAGGAGTAGGTAAGAAAATATGTAAAAATGGGAAAAGGAACATGTGCACATGATCTGTGATGAGTAAAGAAATATAATAGATCTTGAAGGTGTTGTAGAAGAACGAATTTTGTGGGAAATATCAAACTAGTTGCATTGAGTGCGATTTTTTTCGATGAACTCACACCAACTTTTCCAAGTAAAGAAGAAGTGTAGGGAGAAATTTTTACTTTTATTCTTCAACCTTTAACTATTTCTCGAATAGAAAACACCAATGCATATGGTGTGTACAAATCTTATCCATTTCAATCAAGTATGATCTAAAGTGAAAGTAGAAAAGGAGGTGTAATGCATGCATGATGAGTATGAAATGAATTTGTGTCATGTAATATTAATTGTGTACACTACCAAAAACTATATTGAACTGAGAAAATATGTGTAACTTTCCCTAGTCACAGGATCCCGTGGAAGGGTTAGGGGTTCCCAGTGCTACTTTGTGTGTTTAGGCATTGGTGTATGTGTTGTGCAGAGGACCCGAGTTAAGTTTTGGTCCTTTCACGAGGCTGAATACTATGATGTACCATTATTGAACCGTGATTGTAAACTGTTATATGGGGTGACTGATTCACTCGATGATACCTCCCTCATTTTTGGTACATTTGATGTCACTAGGAGAATGTGGCCCAAAGGAGGAACATACACGAAATTTATATTGATTCTCTACAAGGGGGAGGGAGTGTTCTTGGTAGAAACCAAGGCACACACAAACAAAGTGGCTAGAAACAAGTGTAACTTAGTGTGTACAAGATAAACACCCATATAGAGAACAGTGTATAAACCGGCAAGAAAGAAGAAAAATTTAGACAATGATAAAAAGTGGTTTGTAAACATGGGACATCACTCAAGATGTCATAGGATAATCAAGGCGATCATCCAAAATCAAACAATGAGCATAGAAGACAAAGGGAAAATCCCAAAAATAATGGTGTACAATGACAAATTAATACAAGCAAGAGAAAGAAATGTAAGAGAAAACCATGGTAGCAAAGAGTTCCTAAAAGATAGATACTCGCACATGAAGAACCTATTAGCATGTTAGAAAGATAAAAAGTATGTCAAAGTGTTTATAATCCAAAATAGTAATGTGCAATGAAAATGAAACAATAAAACCTTTTATTTGTATATAAAATTGGATGCCCCAGAGCCTATTGTGTGACTTGTAAGAGGTATTGATCCAAGAATACATGCTTCCTATAATGATCTCATGTAACATATGTAATAAAAAATAGAACATAATTTAACTCACATATGTGTATGATAAATATAATGAAATAGCAAGTATATAGATGACATAGTAAACAAAGTGTACATGTGATAATAAGTAAGAAAGAATAATGTGCAACAAAGATATGTAGTATGTTGTGGATGTTTGAGATGGAATGGAATGCAAAGTGTGAGTGTGAAAAGAGTAGCACTCCCCCGAGTGAGTGTTAATGAGTGTGCATGACTTGAGATTAATATATAAATGCCCCCGCAGTAATGAATAATGATCCATTGAACAAGTGTTTGCCATCGGGAAATGGTTTGAATAATGCACTAGAAATATATGATCGAGAAAGCATAGAGCATAGAGAGTGAGTGAGGTTCATTTTAGATGGAGGCCCTCGGTAATCAAGTATGAACAATGGAACTAGAGTGTGCCATAAGGAATTTTGTTTTGATGAATGTCATGGAAGAAAGATGTCTCATGAAAGCACCGAGTGTAAATTTTTAGTGTGTATGATGTGAGGTTCATGAATGTAGTGATCCCTCAACAGTCAAGTATGAACCATAGCACAAGAGTGCTTCATTAGGTAATGATGATACTAAATGTAAAGTAAGAAATGATGTAGTAGGAATGGATGAAACCTAATGATGGTAGAAGGGGAGAATAAGTATGATGCCCCCAAGTGTATGATGATGGAGATATATACAAAGACGTGATACATATCATGCCATTATGGGAGAGTTTCATTTGTTACATGATAAGATAGAGAGCCAATAGAATGGTAGGGAGAAGAAATACTAGGACCATTCGATAGTGGTGGTGTTTTAAATGTGTCCTATCCATCAAGAAGGAATAGTTTCTTTGAAAAAAATGATTTTCTATCGAAGTGGTGGATTACTAGGTAATGTTGTAGAAAAAACTTATAAGGAGGAGGTGATGGAGGAGTTACCTTGAGAGATGATTTCTTAGTTCGACTTGGTAATGAGGTAGAATCCTTGAGAGGAGAAGGTGTTAAATTGATTTTGAGAGGAAATTGCATAGGAGGTGCTTTACCTATTGTATAAGGAAGATGAGTAATGATGACATGATGCTCATTAGACATAGATGAATCAGATTTAGGAACCAATTGGGATGTAGTAATTCACGATGAAGATCTAGGAGCATTTTGTGTATAAAACAAAATGAGCACATAATGCTTAAGGTGGTTGTGCACACCCAAATTTTCATGGTGCTATATTTTCGCTTTTACTCAAATCCCTAATGATGATAATTTTGTATCTATATTAAAATGTTGTATCCAAGTACAACTTTCTCATTTGCAGTATGTTCTTGTAGCTTAGTTTTCCTTATTTTTTCCTATCTTTTCCCGCTTTCCTAATTTCTTTTTCTAAATTTTTCCTAACATTCTAACCTTTAATTATAGAACCGTGTTAGTTGTTGTGTAACCATCGGTTCTCCTTGAGCGGAGGTTATACAACCGCCATGGTGGTTATGTAATTTCGATCTACAAAAACCAGTAGTTCAAAGGTGTATTTACCCGAGACTTTGCTTTGGCGTGTTCTCAAGGCATGTTGATTCTTCCCAAGTTTATATCTCAAACGTTTCTTGACTAAATTAAATTCCATTGAGCTTGTTAGATGTGTATATACTTATTCTCCTTCACTTAATACTAGTATTAAGTTAACTACCCCTTCCCATGGTGATTTGGTACTTCTTGGTTGTCAAGTGTACTGCACCATTTCCATGCCAAATTTCTATAAAAACCAATATTTTTCACGAATTTTTGTTGGATTCTTTTGATTTGGAATTTCACTTTTATGCTTTCAGAATTATTCCAATAAGTACACATGAAATCATAGTTCATTCTCCTTTTTTCTCTTGTTTGAATTGCTACTGACTTCCCGTAAACTAGTTAACTTCAACACTCCTTCATTTCTTCTTCACACTTCTAACATAGCTCCATTAACATATTTGGATTCACTATTGGAAAATAAGCTGAGGGATAAAAAAATCATATCCATCACTATAAATTATCTCATTTCTACAATTCAAGGTTGTAGTGTAATTGAATTCTTTGAAGATTTCTCTATTTTAGTTTATATTTAAATATGTAATCAATTAAAACATCTCTTTTTTAAGGAAAGTAGAATTTAAGTAGTTGTTTCATTTCCTATAAGTAGATTCCATTGAAAAATACTTCTCATCTCATCCCTGTGGATTTTTCTGGGAAGGTTTTGAGGAAGCTCTTATGCACAATGCTTTACATTTCTTCAATTATTCATTTAGAAGCACCCTTAGCTTTATTTTGTTTATTAAATAGTTTGTACGTGCATAAGGGAAAATTTCTCTTTAGATACTCCTCCCTGCTTATCCCTATGAATATGCAAGGGAAGTAAGTTTTTAGGAGCTTTTATTTCTATGAATTTCATTAATTTTCTTCACAAAAATATTTTCTATAAATTTTAGTGTTTTACCAGGGAAGTCTCAATCGTAGAAATTTCTTCTGAGAAGCTTTCAATTCTTCCCATGATTTTGAGGTAGAACTAGAGGAAATTAGATCCACAATTACAAATTAGGAAAATCCTTTGTTTTAATTAGAATAGATTAAATTCATTCTATAATAGGGAAATAGCCACATCCGGCTATTTCAATGTTTACTTAATTTTAGGAGTAGTTTCCATTTAATTAGGAGAAGTTGTGTTGTTTGTGTAGCTTTTATTCATTTAATTCTAAAAAACCAAGAAAATCCTTAGAAACATAGATTAGATTAATTAAATTTGTTTATTTGTCTTATTCCCTTTTATTTAAAATCAAGTAGACTAGATTTAATCCATTATTTCAGCTTAATTATTTTCATTTCTCTTAATCAATTAGTTTCATGTAGATTTAATTAAATCTATGGAGAGTAATTATTTTGGTCTAATTTAAATCTATTTGCATTTGTTTATTAATTTTAAAATATAATTTTAATTAGACGGGAATTAACACAAGCTCCCCACATTACCTTAGAGGCCGAGGTTACTCGAACTTTACCTTAGTTTCCTTTGGTTTCTTTGCATGCTTTGTTTGTTTCCTTAGATTTTTGTTTGCATGTCCACATGACCACCCAAGGCCCTAGACAACCTTAACAAAGAGTGTGTGGCTCAATAGTACCACAACCAAACATTGTTACATAATTTACCAACATTCATAAGGGCCTTAGACAACTCATATTCCAAACTACCCTGTTCGACCAAGTATTATCGACATCCGATATACCTAAATGATGAAATGGATAACGATAACTAGTTTTCGAATAGTCGATTAGTTAATACTAGATTCATGAATCCATAGATTTTTCCTTCTCACACATTCATAATATTTCCTAGATATTTTTATGTGGCACACACAGGAAAATTCCCACGTATTCCACATCCAATTCAAGGTATATTTGGTGATTCTAAATTTGATCCTAACTTTTATTCAACCATTATCCTTAACCATTCCATCTCACCCAAACAAGTTAGATAGGCGTTCATTTCCTTAAATGAGTGAATTCCCTTAGTGTCTGTACAAGAAATTCATTTTCCTTGATCTAAATTTTATTCCTTTTCACCCATTTTTACATATTCCACATATTCATCCTCTTTATCCATTCTATAGCCATATTTCCATCTCATCGTATCTATCCCTACATGAACTCAGTGAGGTCGAGTGTGCCTTAGAGTCACGTGTTGATTCTTGGATGTACAAAATTGGTGAACCTGATGTGAAGGATTAGTTCCATCCTTCTCCTCTCCCATTAATTTGTGGTTGTTTCTACACCCCCGAATATGTCAAGTAAGAAATATGGCTGGCTCATTCTAGGACTCGAATCTTATTGCAATTAGATGAGTATGCATTAGTTTCTTTCTTTTTTAGGGTGGGATGATAATTACTCGCAATATATCTTATCTCCTCACAAGCCCCCTTGTCAAGGTTATAATACTTGGTTCATCTATTATAATTAATGAGATAGATCAACCCAACTACAATGCGCAACTATAGTTCTCTAGCTCAAATAACATGACATTTATAGGAATAAAAATGTTCTAACCTCAGGTCTTGTCTAGGCCTTAAATCAGTATGCAAAATGATTCACTCCCTTCCTATCTATTACCAAATTATGAGTTCTTAGCATGGCTTAACCAAAGCAATGAGCCTCTAATTTCTATAGATCAATCCTTTGACAGGATGTAAGGGTATATTAATGTTCTTCTCCTGAAAAAGTTGTTACCCCTTCTCCTACAATAGAAAATACATCTAAAGAGGGTTTTCCTAACAAAGATAAATTCATATTGAGGCATCATGTGTGTTTTCCCTAACAAGGATCAATACATTGCTAAGAAAAATTCAACACCTTCATAGAAAAATTGTATTTCAACGTTGGTGGATAGAATTAGATAATTAGAGATTTCCCAACCTTCAATTCTACACCATTCACATGGAAAGGAAAATTTCCCCACCATGTCCATAATTAAAGTTATGTTCCCTCTACACCATCACTTTTCACGTCCACATGGGTGTTCCTAGCCTTTGTGACCATTGTACTAGATCGGGCACATTAGTTATGTCACCTTATTCTTTATATGGATACCCACAACATGGGACAACCAAAAGTGCATTCTCAAATACCATTCCAACTGGAAATGTGACGTTACTGGTTTCACCCCTACCAATCCATATCAAAAAAATGTTCCCCCATATCTTCACATGTATTCAAAATCACCACAAGGGGACATGTTTTCTTATCTTGGTCTATACACTCAGTAGTCATGGGTTCCTTATGCCTCGCCCAATGCCTATGTTGTGCCATACCAAGCTCTTGTTCCACCCCCACCTCCCCATCAAGGATTGTCAATGGTTGAGTCTTATGTAGTAGGCACATATTTTGAGTATCTCAAGGAGCCTCTTGACTACATAATACAGAGTGTAATGATCCCATGACCATTGTATGATATTACAAAATGAGAAGGGGAGGGAAATCTTAATTCTAACATCAAAGTGTATGTGACCGCCATTAGAGAGCTACTCCCATGGGATGCGCAGTTATGGTTAAGACATTACCCAAGACACTTGAGAAGATTACTCTCGATTGGTATTATATAATACCGAAGCCTCAATCCACTCTTTCTATTAACTCATATCCGATCTCATAAAGGATTTCAACATGAAAAATATCTTAAGAATATGAATCGATAATTCTTTCATATGAAACAAGAACTTAACAAATATTCTTCACATTTCATCTAGAGTGTGAAAATTCCTATAAACCTTAGTTAGGGCTCTAAACATGGATCAAATGAACTATTACTTGACTCCCTAAATCAAGAAACTAAGGAGAATGTATAAAATTTTCATCTCAAGATTTATGAGGAGGTCTTAGAGGGAGCTCTCCGCATTGACCAAGTGGCGATCGACGAAAAACGAAAAACTTCTTGTTTATATGTGAAATTGGTCACTCCTTAGGTTAATGCAAATTACCTAAATAGTTCAAAAATAAAAATCAAGGACCCTAGGTCCTCAATAAGAGTTTTGGTGCTACAACAGATGATGTGACTAATCAAATAAAGAAGTCAAACATTGTTAGCACTATCAATGCAAATAATGCTAATAACAATGTAAATGTAAAAATCATAGTAACAACTTTACTCCTTCTATTAATGCAATCGATTTTAGTCACCATCCTTTTCCTCCTCACCAGAAGTTCAGCCCAGTCTCAATTCAATAACCAAACCAATATTCGAAAAAATTCCAAATTTATATCAAAAATGCCATAAGAATCCAAACTTCAACTACAATAACCAACATTAAAATAACAATAGATATTATAGGCCACAAAAAAAACATAACCAAATACCTCATGACTACAATCTCAAATTATATTAAGGTTTCTATAGGTTTATAGGAAACAATTCTCGGATGTGCCGTGATTGTAAAAAAATCAAACAAAACCTTGGAGAGGACCAGAGATCATCTTTGATTGAGATTTTCTTTGTTAATACCATGACACCTACGCATAAAAATCACATGGGGCATGTTTCTCCATAGAATTATACTCTTAGGATCTATAAAGACCCCTTCCCACCACATCCTAAAAATGGTAAAATCAATCCTCATGGTACCAACAATCGGGTACCTATAGTAAAACATGATCATGAATCCTCTACGTTTTGCAGATCCTTGATTAGTTTGTCCATTGGAGAGAAAATTTCAACCTATGATTGTAGGACTAATTGAGTTAGAAACCAAGCCAAAAGTCCTTACAGAGACTCACACACATGATTATTCTTTAAAACCTCTTCCTGTTTATCCCTCAATGTTAGATGATACCCTTGTAACTCTAAAGGTAGTAGGAGCATATGATTTGATCACAAATCTGAATAATACTTTTTCTCACATTTCCTTTTTGGATTTGTTAACTATCTTCACTATGCATCGATATTATTTATTATAAGCACTAGGTCTTGGCCATCTAATCCACATCACCCCTCCTTTAGAGGCCCAAATAACTCATATAGACTTCAAATTCTATCCATCAAGGAAGCCCGAGACAGATGCCATTTTTTTATATCAGCAAGATGACTACTAACGTTGATCTAGCATGAAGAGGCGATCTTGAATTATATCTCTAAGTGTGGATTTATAATAATTACATTAAGTGAGGTATGATAGATGATGGGGTTATTGTTAATATAGTCCCCTTCTTGTTTTTAAAAAGGATGGGCTATTGAAAAACAAATTGTTCCTTCTGAAACACGTTGAGATGCTATGATAGCTTCAAATCAACCTCTATTAGAACCATAGTTCTTCTAGTCACTCTTTGAGCCAAGACCTTATTAACTGAATTTTATATTATAGATCAGGAAACTAACTATAATATGATTCTTGGTCGACCCTATATTCATATAATGAAGGAAATTCCTTATACGTTATTAAAAAAAGTTATATTCTTGCATCTAGGGAAGGTCATCATGCCTCACGGTGACTCAAGCCATTCAATATCCATCTAGAAATTTTAAAGAAGAAACAAGGAGTTCATACCAAATTGTATCTCCCAACGAATTAGTTAAACAAGTCATAGGGATCAATGTCTACATTTAAGCTTATTCCTATAATTGGGTTAGAATCCCCTAAGGCGATTGAAGGGGTGGATGCTAATGAAAAAAATCTATTGTAGTAAAAATTATGTCAATGAAAAAAACGGCTGAAATGGTTAATATTTTGTAGAATGATTTACCTATTATTATCCCATTTGATTCTTTGGGCATAGGTCATGTTCTTGGAATTTACTATCTTCCAAATATGGGATTTGAAGAGGTTTATGTGGTTGAGGTCTTGGAAGCTAAGGAAGAAGACTCAAAGAACAATCAAATGTCTACCTTCCTCGAGGATTGTTGGAATCTCAATTACAACCGTGGAAAGTTCCACTTTGGCACTCGGGAAGGGGTGATTCTCACTTTCCCTAAGGGGATGGTCATGCCTTTTTCCTTCAAGCTGAACTTTGAATGCACAAATAATAGATCTGAATATGAAGTTGTACTTATTGCTCTTACTATGGATAAGAGGATGGGTGTGAATAATGTCAGAGTCTTGGGTGACTCTTAACTCATTACTAATCAAGTCTCGAAAGTCTATAAGACTAGAGCAGAGAACCTATAACTCTACAATTCCATCGTTCTTGAGATTTGCAAGGGTTTTGACTTTATCTCCATAAATTCTATTCCACGATAAAATAACCTTTTTCTTATTCTATGGATACTTCCTCTTAATGTTTTTGTTTGAGTGAGAATTCTAAGGAAACTAAATTCACCATTTTAGTATAAGCCAGACCTTTGGTTTTAAGGATGCCAACGAATGAAATTTTTGCATACGTCGAGGATAAGAATGAGCCCATCACATTGGATTTTTTGGAAAATTACGAGGTGATCTTCGGGTACCTCAATGTCTATACCAACCTCTATCCCGTGCACCATTAGAATTGTATTTCCTGTAAGCCTTACTCTGTCTCCTACTTTGGAAATTTTATGACGAACTATTCCTCATCGAAATATTTCAAAATCTATGAAGTCGAGGAAGAAGATCTATAATCACCCCAACCCCACCTGATTTTGAATAGGGTAATGTCTCTTTGATTGATTGAATGATAGAAATAAACATAGGGATGTAAGAGGAACCCAAATCATGAAACTTGGTTCTTTTTTGTCTCCAAAATAAGTAGAAAAACACATGAACGTTCTTAAAGAGCATACAAAATCCTTCTCCTTTATCTATAACGAAATGATGGGTATGGATCTTGACATTGTAGTGTACAATATAGTTCCAAATCCTGATGTTAAACCCATAAATAAAAATCAAGACCCATGAATCCAAAATTGGATTTGATGGTTAAAGAGGAGGTAATGAAACTCTTGCAAGTAGGGTTTATCAAGATAGTAGATTATTCCATGTGGGTTTCAAATATCATCCTAGTTCTTAAAACAAATGTGAACATACCCATCTATATTGATTTCAAGGAAATTAACAAGGCATGTACAAAATATGATTTCCCACTATCTTCAATTGATTTCATCATTGATGGAATGACTGGATATTATATTTCATCTCTTATGGATGGATTTTATTGTTACAACTAGATAAGGATTTTCAAGGAAGATTAAACAAAAAATACTTTCACAAATCCTTGGGGAACCTTCTATTACACAGTCATGCCTTATGACCTAAAGATTTCCAAATCCACTTACAAGTGGGTAATGAAATACATTTTTCATTATCTTATTCATAAGATCATTGATTCATATGTTGATGACCTGCTGGCAAAAGGAAAGAAACATGGCAATCCCCCCGAAGTGTTTCATGTTAGTATCTCTCGCCAAATCGAATATAGAGTAATGCTAAATCTTGAGATATATGTATTTGTAGTAATATGAGGAATTTTTTTAGGATATATCATTCCTTCTTGAGGCATTGATGCTTATCCACAAACAAATTAGGTAGTTTTGGGAATTTCCTACCCACTAATGAGTTTTTTATTATATCTTTCCTAGGTAAGCTTGGGGAAATTCGCAAGTTTATCCCCTCGACTTGACTTAGATCGTTCACCCCATCAAATTTTTTTGAAGTAATATTGTAGAAAATACTGACCAATGAGTTTGATGAGGTGTTTGAATCAATAAAGCACTTTCTTATGTCACCACCTACGCTCATGTCACTAAAAGATGGCCATCCTTTGATTTTATATTCTCGACCCACTAATGTCTTGACCATGCGTGGTTGTTGGCACTAGAGGATGAAGATTGTAGTGAGTGGGTTATTTATTTTATTTTGTGTACTCTTATCAATTACTGGATGTGATACATACAAGCAAAGAAGGATTTCTTGGATATTCTTTTCACAACAAAGAGGTTAAGGAACTAAATTCTTAACCAAGAGACACGAGTGATAGTTAAATCTAAACAGTTGCAAACATTTGCAACTCAAGATACCTTATCCAAGAAGGCTGGCCATTTCATTACATTTATGGTTGAGTTTGAACTCACCTTTGTTAACCAAAAGTCCATAAAGGGACAAAGTATCATTGATTGGTTAGAAAATAATCCTATAAACTGTGGGGAGCTAGTAGATCTAGATTTTCCTGATGAATGTGTGTTCCTCATAAATGAAATCCTTTTGTCACTTTGATTCCATGGTATGTTGATATTGTAAATCACATTATGGACCAAATGTATCTCAAGGAGAAACCTCACAAAAATACGACGGATACATGTCATAGTTTCCAAATACATAATTATGGAAGAAGTAATCTATCGCAGAGCCTTCTACGACATGTTGTTAATATGCGTTGACGAAGAATATTGGGAGAAAATCCTATTTTAAGCCCACAATGGAGTTTATGTTGGCAACTTTAGAGGACATGAAATTACTTGTAATATTCATCGCATGGGCTATTTTTGGCCTATTTTAGAATTGACGATGTAGAGTATGTATGCAGTGTCAAAAATTCTACGAGTTTTCACACAAGATAAATATTCTTGTTCAGTGTATAGCCCATTGTGAAACTTCGGTTCTTCCCTAATTAGGGTCTCGATTTGATAGGTAAATTATCTCCATCATCATCGGATGGCCATAACTTCATTATCATGGCCACTGAGTATTTTACAAAGTAGGTTGAGGCTATGCCTCTTACTACTATACCTTGATCTGTAATTGCTAAGTTTATTTTAAACTAGATCATCTGTAAGTATGGATTCCCACAAGTCATTATTTCACATAATGGCATGCCTTTCAAAAACTAAGAGGTGTGAGAATTGTTTACACAATTCAAAATATCCCGTGACACAATGTCTTTGTATTATCCTCGGGATAATGGACAGATTGAGGAAACAAACAAAAATCTAAAGTCCATTCTCTTTAAGAAATTTAAATAGAACAAAAGAGATTGAAATATAAAGTTATTTATGGCCTTGTGGGCCTATATAACATCGGTAAGAATACCCATGGGGAAAACCCTTATTCTTTAGTGTTCGGACCTAAAGCAGTCTTATCATTAGAAGTAGAGTTACCTAGTCTTCGAGATATCATGACAAGGAATTTTTTATGAAGATGGATACCAAGAAGCACGACCGAAAGGGAAAATTTTAAGACCCCACCCCCAAAATAATTTCTTATAAATTTCTTGGTGAATCTGAGTAAATTGACTTTCGCACTAATGGAAAATATTAAGAAAATGCAAATAGGTTGTTGTTCGATAACATTTTTATGATATCGACCAACAACATATATTATGTTGTCAACTTATATTATATGATGTTAGAAATTACTATATGCGATTTTTCAAAAATATTTTTTTGACAATAACAGATTAAAATAATTGGCTCAACGAGAAATCGACCCTCACAAAATAAGGTGCAAACAAAAATAATGCTTTTTTATTAAAAAAGTGAATTTTGCTAATTTTGTATGGGAATTTATTATTTTTACTTTTTGATGTTAGAAGTTAAAATTATCGTCTCAATGTGAAATATGTCCTCCCAAAATATGGCACAATGAAAAAAATCCCATACAAGAAACTTTTTGTATGCTACCGATCGATAACATAATATATGTTTTCAGTTGGTAGCATAAAATATCGTATCAACCAATAGTATTAAGGAGAATATTGTGAATTTCTCTTTAGCAAGGATGGAAAATTGAACCCTCAAATTCATATTACCTAGAAAATTTTGTGATCCGGTCATACTTCCTACCCTAAAAATAACCATTTTCGAATTTCAAAAGCGTAATATTCATGAATTAACAAATATTCACCACTAAAATTTTCCCCGGTGACTAGTTGAATTGGAAACACTTGATGAACCTTAACTTATAGCTAAGTAGGATCATTGTGTTTATGCTTGACAAGACATGTCATCGTATAAATTGAGTGTGTACAAACATGAAATAGACGTAGGAGACCTAGTATTGAGACTTGATATCCGGATTGACAAAAATACGACTAAGGAAGGAATTTCAGACCCAAATGGTTAGGAAAGTACCAAGTGATAGAATACAAGAGGGATGTTTTGTTCCACCTATCTATTATATAAGGTGAAAAATTCAAAGAATCAGCTTAATTTAGTTCACCTCAAGAATTTTTATGCATATTTCATTGGCATCTCCACTTGTACATTATTACATCCATAATGTGTACCATCTCGCATTATCATATTATGAAATTATAAATCAAGAAACTTAATTTTCAAGCAACTTTTAAGAAACTTTAAAATATTGTCAAGCATTTAATCATACTAGTTCATGTATCCATTGTATCATCATCAAATTATTCTAATATCTTCATCATTTCAACAATTAAGATGGAATATTGACATTGATCCTATCAATACTTGCACACTTAGTTGTATTCATGGTTTCTTCTATCTCGGTGTCTTTGCCCATTGTTTTTCTAGAATATTCTTGATGTAACATCTTTCCCTATAAAATATTTTTGATAATATAAGAAGTATAAACATTTCACCCAGAAAACTTGTTTGCCTATCTCAACCTTTTTTTGGGAGCCCTCGAATCTTACTTGGATGCATGGGGTTGAGGCTAGGGAAATTGTGCCTTCTCAAAAGCACAATTTTTACATCAAACAAAAAAATATAAATCAATAATGAATACAAAAATATTTCTTTTAAAAATAATACTACACTTCTTTTTCCTACCAACCTTTGCTGATGTGTCTACGCTTCGTCGGTAGCATGAGGTTTAGAAATGAGGTAAGATCCCTTAATCACCTATGCATTATCCTTGGTGATGATCTAGTACTCCTTATTATTAGCAAGGGGAAAGATGTAAGGGGTCCCGTAAAATAAATCAATAAGTTTTTAATAAGTCAATGAAAAAATATGATTTAAAATCTTAAAAATCCCAAGAAAGTGAGTTAGATGTGTATGTTAGAAGAGAGACAATCCCTAAAACCCTATTTTCTCAATCAAAAGGCCATCTACAGATCTAAGTATAGATAAAATTGTAAGTAAATCATATTCGAACTAGGTAGATGACCTTTCTTAGGTTTGATTTGTAGGTTCTTAATTTTATCTTTGTCAAAATTTTGACCTATTATCACCATATCCATTCATCAAAATCATGTTACTCACGTCCTTCCTATCTCACAGGTGATGATCCATCACATCTTACTGGTTGTGTGGATTTGTGAACGGAGAAAATTCATCTTTTTATCATGCCACATTAATCACATTTTTCCAATAAAAAAGAAGTGCTAAATATTGTTTTAAAAATAAAGTATCTAATAATAACTTTTTCTCATGTGCATCATATATTAAAAATAAAAAGAAAAAGAAAAAGAGAAATCATTCTATTTACACATTTATATCATCATCATCCATAGAACCCACCCACGTAAGAATTTTAAAAAGCATAAGAAAGTATAGCTATCTAAGAGTACACATATGGGATAAGTCACAAATGAGTCAACTCTTACATAGAATGGGTGAACGAAAAAGAAATGTATATATGTATATATGTATATGTATATATATATATAAAATAATATTTTGTGTACAATGCCATCGCACTCTATCAAGTGTGATCAAAATGCTCATCTATTATCCAAAACTAAAAAAATAGATACACAACCAAAAATAGTCTCAAAGTAATAAATCTAATAAGTTTATCTCTCTCTGGGATCCCCGTGTGAAGGTGCATAATGAGGACTCCTATTGCGAGACATATGGTGAGAATCAAAGCCTTCATGTGTTGATCAAAGGGAGTGTCCATGAGATGGGGTAGGTGATCTCACGGTAGTGGTGGATCTAATGAGAGAATGTTCTCGCATCTTTCTCCTCTCGGCTAGCTCATGTGCTGCTAGGTTAGTCCTCATATGGATCATGTCCTTTGTAGTGTGTCATTTCGACACAAACACAACTATGTGATGTCCAACCATCATAGGGAATATAACATCTGCTAGTAACTAATCTTCCATCATCCCCATAGGGAATGAAAATGTGTCCAAGAGAATATGATAAATAAAATCTCGTCACCATCTCCTATGACTACAAAGAATAATTCAAACAATTACAAGTTAGAAAAATTCCAAAAGAAATAATAAAGTAATATACTAGATTCATTAATAGTCTACTCTAGAAATTAAAGTTGAGAGAATATTTTTCTACTTACTCGGATCTCTAGGCATCCGAGTTAGATCAACCAGGGTGGTGCTGATGCTTTGGAGCTGATATGGGCTTCTCCTCTACTCTCACCTATTCTCCCATCTTGTAAGTTTGGAATGACTCGTCATCTCAACCTTCTATAATCAGAGGATCCTCTTTATCTAATGTATCTTCCTTTTCCTCTACCTCATATCTAGCGGTTGTGGATGCCTCTCTGGTGGCCTCCCTCTCGGTGTTTCTCTACTACTCTAGCTCCTCCTTTACCTCTGTCTTAGCCTCCTCCTCTTCTCCACCATGTGCGGGTCATGCCTCTAACAAAAGGAATTTTCGGGCCTAATAGCTCCTCCAAAGGTCAGTATCTGAAGCAACCTATTTTTTTCCAATAAGATCACCAAAATTGATGATATTCTAGTCTATCTTACCCTTGGGCCATCTCTCACTTCTCGGATGCCCCTTTATACAACAAGAATTGTTGGGAGGGCATAATTGTATGGGGTCCTAAAATTATAAGGCACCATAAGGATTAGATGTGTCTCAACTCTCCTAGTCTTGTCCACTAATTGTGTCTTAGAACTACATGTAGTCAATGTGATGATATCCTCACCCCATATGCCATCCATGTCCTAATATAGATGCATTATGAGTTCATCTCGTAGTAATTGTAGAAATCGACTAATGTGGCCCTCTCGAGTGGAGCCACATAAAACCATATCATCATTATAATTTCATTGACATTAGTTATCCCAATAAACCTATTGTAGGTAATCATGTTCTCATAGACCCAACTCATGACCAATTTTAGATGACTAAGGGATTTCCCTTCACAAATAACTCTATATAAATCATGGTATGTACAACCTAGAATGTCATCACCCCATGTAAAAATCTAGCCATACTACTCGATATTATGTATAATGGGTTACCAACAAGAAATTAGCTTATCTCCACCCTTATCTCGCACCAAACACGAAGTGAAGAAACCAATAATGTCCTTACGCAAGGAAGATATAGGAGAAGAGGAAATTGATAACAATCTCATCCCATGCTTGGAACTAGTTTCAGGTTCCCATGCATCTCCCATATATGTGCCCCAACTGTGAGCCTATTCCACTAAAATCATGCTAGCAAAAACCAATTTCCTGTTAGTGACAGGAATCCCCAAGATCTGGTAGACCTCCTCCAAAGTGAAAATCCACTCCCCTAGCTTTATACATCTATAAAGCATTCCATTCTACATCTGAGTAAGATAGTAAGTCACATAATAAGTGGATGACAGGTGGAACCAACCATTTTGAGAAAATCTCCATATCCCAACTATCTATAAAAAAATACCTCTTATCCTGGGGAATTCTATCCAAAATTGAGCTAACCGGAGCACACTAACAGAGCCCTAATCCACCTGATATAATCCCCCTACATTCAAAAACAAAAAAAATATAAATTTATAACCATTCAAATGCATAATAAGATCACCACAAATATGATAAAAGCAATTAAAAACCAAAAAAAAATCCATACTTAGTCAAATATGGAAAATTATCTCGACAATTACGCAACCGCTACTCGTGCAGAGTGGTGGTTGCATAACCTCTCGTGGTGTACACGAAAATCATGTACTTTGGGTAATTATCTAGTCCTAATCATATACTAATTTTCATATAATTCCTAAGTAACAAAAGTACTAATTAACCCATGTCTTTGGCCACCTTGCTTTACTTTCTATTGTTTTCTTTGTTCTTACACCATTACTTATTTAGTCTTCATTTTTAGTATTTGACATCTATCATCCTAGACACAAGTTCCCAGCTAGGATGATAGTTTTAGGAACCCTCATCTCCACCGGGCACCTCTATCCTCTTTCACCTTTACTAACACTTTTTGGGTCCTTTCTAGCCATTTTATTATCTTATCTTTTTGGTAGTCATCCTTTCTGGGGTTAATTATAAAATTCAAGCAAGGGAATCATATAAATATAAAGTTGTGTGATCATAATAAGGGACCAATCACTAAGAACTATCTATCACAACCTAAGGTTACATCCATTAGGGAATCCAAGATCTCGATTGCATCTATTTATCTCCATCAAAAGGGACACAAGGGCTGGTTTTATCCATCACAATTCATAGGAGGGAAGTTCATTATATTCCATGCACACATTTACTACATTCTTCATCTTGTTACTGCTCACTATCTAAGTACAACTGGCACAAGATCAACTTAGGGTATAATTCATGTGCACACACAAAGAACTACATTGGGTTTGAGATGTAGTGTAGTGCTCACCATAAGTTCACCATCGTGATAGTTGAGGACAATCGACTTATCATTCTACATCTTTCATTTTTGGGATTTGATGTTTATTTGATGGTTTTGCAGGTTCATTCTTCATTGCATGTTTCTAATGACCTCAAAGTGATCAAAGGTGACAACCGCAAAACAACTTACAACACCTCATTGGAATTGTTTTGAGCATTTCCACGACATAGGCACCCCATTATCTCTTGTTCCTCAAGCTTTTCATTTTCATGGGTCTCTATACAATACTCCTACTATTCTAATCACATGTTCATCACTTTGACATACTCTAGATTTCACTATGAACGAGCTAAGTCATCATATTCCTTCTTTACACTTAGAATTTTCACATTTCATTGCTTATTTTTCTTAGTTGTATTTTTGTACTTAATCTATTATTCATTTACTTTTGTTATAGCATTCAAATTAGGCTCTTATTTACATATGTTACCTTAATCTTTTGGTTAACTCGAGTTTTATCTTCACACTCCTATGATCCTTTCTCTTTTATTACTCATCTTCCTATGGTCTTATCATCATGAACATCTCTATTGATGAATTCTTACTCACCAATCCTGAATTAAGACATAGAATCTAAAATCTCCTCTCTACTAATCACATTCATACTGATATGCATCTAGAATCTATATAGCAATCCTTTGTTGATGCGTTTTCTAGCATATAGATTTCCCATCATATCCTCATTCTCGAGCTTTCTATTTTTGACAATGATCCACCCTTGCATATCATGATTCACATTTACAATATGGGTATTAAGCGTACTTTAATCGATAATGGATCTAAGCTCAATTTATGTCTTATTTCATTCCTTGAAAATATTTTTCTTTTGGCTGCTAATGTTAGTCCATCATCTCTTTCTCTTCATGCTTATGATGGCTCTCTTCATCCATTCTTAGGTCAAATTACTCTACCTATTACGTTTGGACCCAAAACTCTTAACACGGTGTTCTTTTTCATCAACTTCCCCATTTAATACAATTAGTTACTTTGTAGTCCATGCATTCATGCCATGCAAGCAATTTCCTATAACATACATCATTGTGTTATGTTTTTACATGAGGGTATTGAATATATTTTTTCATGATTTTCAGCCATAAAAATATTAAGACCATGATTGAAATACTTAAATTTCAACACCAAGAATTGACAAGATTGATGAACAACAACCTATAGATGAGCTACTACATTTACCACCTCTTGAAGGTGCCATTTGCATGTTAGATATGGTTCTAACTACATCTATGCCTCCCCATATTCTACTAATGTTATGATTATTTATCCAATGCATGTCCCTACATCAAAGGCGTCACTCTAGATCCTCTATGTCCTCATAGGCCACCTCCATTGATACAACCTCCTTTCACATGCACACTTTTCATGAATGATTCTTATTACACACACATTCCATTTGATCCTACTTGTTACATCACCATATGTTCACATGATGGCCTGAATAATTTAGGTTTTGATTTCAAATACCTTTATCCTCTAACTCATGATCCTCATCTATATTATGGATTAATCACTATCATTGTTGCATATAGTTTGTTGGTTCTCAAATTAATCTCGCTCTGTTTGTTCAAAATTTCTTAGTCTGCATGGTTTGAATTATTCTTTGTCTCCCTGTATGGGTGTGTGAAATATTTCTCCTTCATTTGGTTTCCATTGTCATTCCTTTCCTTGGGTCATGGATCACATTGATCCTTGGTATTATTTACGCTTCTCTCCATGGAGAAAATTTTTGTTGTTGGGCATCTTCCACGACCGTGTCTCCTTTGAAAATTATGTTCCTACACCCATGGATAAATGGTCTTTTCTAATTAGAAGTGGCACAGAGGATCTATTTGGTGAACTTGTCACTTTTGTTAAATTTGTACAAAATGCTAAATTAGTCCCGCAGCCCCGATAGTTTCAAATTGGCTATTCAATAATATGAAGTGTTAAGGAAAATTTCTTACTTTGACCCCGAAGATGGACACGTGGCCATTTTTCAAGTTAAAAGCGGGGAGGCGAGTCACCGGAGGAATTTGAAACTTTTAGCCTTTTTTTGAAAAAAGGAGTAAGGTATAAAAGTGAAGTACAACCCCACAAGTGCTTAGATAAAGCCACATGTTAAGTATACATTAAATATGGAAGGGCGGGTCACCGGAGGTATTTTAGAAATTTTGGCTTTGTTTTGAAGTGACATAAAATGTAAAAGGCCGCCATAGGCCCGCCTTAACTAAGATATTTTCCACGTGGAGGGCCTGCGCTCATTTGAGGATTTTCCTCTTGGTTTGACCTTTAGAGTTGCACCAAGGAGACACGTGGAGGTTTCCACTGGCTCTACCCACACTCGGACAATTAAATAGCTGGTGCAACTTGTCTAGACCATAGAAGCATGGAGAGCCTACACTCATTTGAGGTCCCGCCTCTAGGTCTTACCTTTGGAGTTGCGCCAAAGAGACATGTGGAGGCTTCCATTGGCTCCTCTCTATACTTAGACTTCTCAATGTCTGAAGCAACTTTCTTAAGCCTCGGGAAATGTGGAGGACTGTGCTCATATGGGACCTACCCTGAATTTTACTTTTGAAAGAGTGTCAAAGAGACACATCGAGGTTTCCATTGGATCTTCCTATACTTAGAATTTTCAAGCATCTCGATGACATTTTCTCGCACCCTAGGCACGTGGCACCTTCTCGCTAGTTCTTACACTTATTCAACAACTTTTCTAGGCCGAGACACGTGGAGAGCCCGTGCTTGTTTAGGGTCTCCACTTTTGGGCACCATATCAAAAGTGCATCAAAGAGACATGAGGAAGCTTCCACTGGCTCCTATTTACACTAAGACTTTTTCAATGGCCGAGGAATCTTTCTTGGGCCCAGGGCACGTGGTGAGCCTACGCTCATTTGAGGACCTACCTCTAGACTTCATCTTTGAAGTTGCGTCGAAAAGACACGTGGAAGCTTCCGCTAGACCTTTCTATACTCTAAATTTTTAGTGATTGGTGCAACTCTATCGTGGTTATGAAGACATGGAGGGCCCCCACTCATTTGGGAACCTTTCTCTGGACTTCACCTTTGCAGTTGCGCCAAAGAGACACATGGAGGCTTCCGTTGGCTCCTCTTTACACTTGGTGTACTCAAACTTGCAACGTAGATATATGATATAATCCATGTGATGGAACTCATTTCGAGAGGCACGAATACGTATCCATGCGAGTGCTCTCATTTCTCAAGGTTTATTCTCGAGGGTAAAAATTATTTCTTGTTAGGTCAAGCCATATGGAGCCACCTGATAATTATTAAAAAGAGGATTTCTTGCATGACAGAATAAAAGAATGATTAAGAAGACTGTCAAAAGTTATGATATGGCATCCCAGTCATAGTTGAGGGACTGAGAAACGTGATCAATTCATGATTCATCCACCTGGCAGCTTTTGGGTGTAAATTTGTTAAATGTCACTTTCTGGAACAAACTTGTAACAAACAAAGGATTCCTTGAATATTCTTCTTTTGGGGGAAAATTTGGGATGAGTGAGCGAGTGAAATTGTATAAATGCAATGATAATACTCTTGGATAAGGGGGTTAACTTTTCTGAGAAAGTTTGAGAGAAAAAAATTCCCAAGAGACCATCTCGAAAACCTGTTTATGTTCTTGTGTTTTAGATGTAATTGCGTCAAGAAGGTTGCAAGTGTACAACCATTGACAAGCACTAAGATTGTTCAAGAAAATTTCCTCACGATGAATCTAATGAACCTTGAATAAATTTGTGTTAATCATGAGCATAATTATGTCTCATTGTATTTCAAAATGTTTTCAAATAGTTTTTCTTGTTCATGTTACAATCTTACGTTAAAATCTCTTAGTCACACAAGATCTCATCTATGTGTTAGTATTGTGGCATTTGCAATTTTTTTATGAGAAGAGCTTTCATCTGGTAGTGAAATAAACAATTTAAAATCACTTTACTTTCATTATGTTGATAAAGATTTTTTCTAAGTCTATGAGTGTATCTTAGGCATGACAAACCAGGATTTCTAGCATTTAATTGAGTCTTTACCATGAGTCTTTATGTTGAATTATTGAATAATATCTCGAAACCGTGCATCTCTCGGGCCTTCATTGATTCACATATTCTAATTGAAGGAATATTTTGGCTATTTTGAAGCATTTTGTTCTATGATTTTTCCAATATTTGTAAAGGCTCTCAAAGATCTGGTAAAATCAACTTTATCTTGCTTAACTTCCCACCAAAATATTCTCAAAAGCGATGAATCCTACATGAATCACCCATGTTTACACTGTGTATTCACAAATGAACAAATTCCATTGCCAAAGTATGTAGAGACAATCAGGTTTCAATTATTATGTTTAGTAACCCGAACCTTTTCAAGAAACATCTCCACTCTCTAGTGTGAAAACTCATGAGAGTTATATTGTTTGTATTGATCATATTTTCTTAAGGTTCTCATGAAAATTGTGCAAAGAAGGATCTTTTGACATCCTTTACCAACATGGGTTATAGAATGGGTCCTCTCACCTTGGTTGAAGGCATAAGCTAAAGTAATGAGGGTATATCAAACCCTTTTTGATGTTCTATCCATTTCTCCAATGCCTGAGTGACAAAGAGTAAGTTGAATCCTCTCCCCAGATACAAAATGACTCATATCATGATTCATCTATCTCCAAGCATCCTTCCAGTTTCGTGATGTTGCTCAGCCCTCACAGGAGAATTAATTTGAATACCAACACTGAAGTGGAACCATTGCGGGGGATTATTTGAATGTCGGGACCTATTTGTGCGACAACAACACCGAAGTCGTGCCATTTCTAGGGACTATTTGCATTTCCAGGATTATTTGAACCTCGTGACCTATTTTTGTGGAAACAACACCAAAGTGACACCATTTTCGGGGACTATTTAAACACCGAAGTGGTGTCGTTGTCGAGGACTATTTGCATTTCTCGGGGATTATTTGAGCACCGGGACCTATTTGTGTGGCAATAACACTAAAGTGGCATTGTTTTCAGGGACTATTTTTACAAATGCATACACATGCCAACCCGGGTAATGCTTCTTACATGGTTTAAGTACAAATAATTTTTTTAGACGTCATTCGTTGTTGAGATTTGTAAGATTTGTGCAATATTACAAGTTCATTATGCAGTATTTCGAGTTTCTAGTGCTTATTACACTAAATTTACATCAATAGTGATAAATGTGGGTAAAGGAAGGTCAGATATGTTAATATTTGCATAAACTAAGCATTGCTAGACACTTGGAAAGTTTCTTATAGTGTATCTCGCACAACTAAGGTTAAAATCCTTAGTGGAAACTCCATGTTGAATTGAAATTTTGATGATTACCAGTGTCTTAACTTGTGTCAAGTGAAATTTTTCATTAATCTGCAAAAGTCTGGAGGGAAGAAGATAGTTCTTCACTAGGGACCCTACTAGGAAGTTATTTCTAGAGCTAGGAAAAAAAAATTCAAAAGGAAGACAAGTCTAAAAAAATTTAGAAAGCAAGAATCAAAAAAGGAGATATCAATTACGAAAGGTGATCAATATGTGGTTGAAGATTACCATACATCTTCAAGTGATTCTCAACCAAGTAATCTTTATATATATTTGAGTTCTTCAATTGGAGAGGGGCCATAATTTGTGTCTGAAAAGTGTGCCTCTATGTTTTCCCCTATTTCTTCCAAGCTTGATATGATTTTCCAAGAAGCTGAGTCATTAGAGAATATCTATTTTGAAATCTATACTCCTGCACTCCAAAGACCCCTTATTCCCTATCATTTTGTTTCTCCTATAAATTCACCGCCTCAAAGCAATATGGCCCAACCTCCACCTAGACCTCCCTTTGTTGTCAACACTTTTGGACCTATAGATTTCAGAGGTATGGATGGATATCCTAATATGGTGCCATAAGATGTCAGAAAGAGGTTGCCAAAATTTCAAGGGAATAATTCTATCACTGGTGACCACCATTTAAAAATCTTTGTCAATATGATGGAAGGTTTTGAAATTGAGTTTGAAGATATGTATGTAATTTTTTTATTCATACTCTTGAGGAGGATGCATGTGACTAGTACAAGTCTTTACTAGATAATTCAATAGATTCATGGACCGAGATGAAAAATTCCTTTAGATTGTAATATGGGGATAAGACAAATCCCAAGTTCCTTTTATCTAAATTTGAAAATATAAAGAAAAATCCAAATGAATCTGTCCATGATTTCAATACTCGGTGTTGGTACCCAAATTGATTCTCCCTCATAAGTTGAGTAGCATCATAGGTTTGAAAAGAAGCTTAGAGACAAGAAGATCATGTTGTGTGTCATTTTGTAGCTAGGAGAGAAATGCAGCTTCTTATTTATCACTCAGATGTGGAGAAATGGATAACACCCTCAAGAGGATTTGATCTATTCTCACTACTTTATGGTTGTTCCTTTCAACTAGGGTAAGATGACCCTTTTGTGGCCTATTTTTTGTGAAGGAGATGGAGATGTCCTTCTTTGCAAAGTTATTAAGAAGACCTTGAAGAAAATATGATCAATACAACAAAATCTAACTCTCACGAGTTGTCACCCTAGATAATGGAGATATTTTCCAAGCAAGGTTTAGGATACTAAAGACAATGAAAACTTGATTGCTTCTGCATGTTTTGGTAATAGAAATTATGCATTTGTACACACACAGGACAAATAGGGGTAGTATGGGTAGGATTGGTTGTTTTTAAATGAATTTTGGTGGGAGGTGAGGCAGAATGAACTTGATTCACCAAATCTTTGAGATATTTTACAAAAATGGAAGGCTTAATCAACAAAATGCTTCAGAATCAGCTAAAATTTTCCTTTAACTAGAAGGTGTGCTTTAATGGAGGCCCGATCAAAGACGTTTTCACAAAAACTTTAAGAATCCAAAATGAAGGCTCAAATTGAAAAACTTAATTGAACATTATCAACCTTTGTTTTATCACACCTAAGATACCCTCAAAGGATAACAAACAATCTTATCATCATGCTAGGAGTAAAGTGATTTTAAATTTGTTTATTTCACTATCAAATAAAATCTCTTCTGATAAATGAAATTACAAATGCCACCAAACTATCACAAGGATAAGATCTTGTGTGATTCACAAATATTTCAATGTAAGATTGTAATGGGAACAAGAAAAACTATTTGCAGACATTCGAAATGAAGAAGACACAATTTTTCTCAAAATCAACACAGATTAACTCAAATTTGATTAAATTCATCAGTAGGGGAAAGTTTCTAGAACAATCTCAGAGCTTGTCAATGGTTGTACACTTGCAACCACCTTGACATGATCAAATTTAACACAAAAGAAATAAAAATAGGTTCCTCAGATGGTTTCTTAGAAAGATGGGCTTTGTCAAACTTTTCTCTTAGGAATTAACTCCTGACCTCTAACACTCCAACCATTTGCATGACAAGATTCATGAAATTTATAACATTTAATCTACAACAAATTTTTCCCCCCAAAACAAAAAACATTCAAAGCACCATTGCTTGTTACAATTTTGATTGTGATTCCCAGAATCAGACTTGCCAAAAATTTGTCGAGTTCTCGGAGGAACAATCTCTTCAAATATTTCCAACATTCAATTCTTTCATCTGGTAAATCACTCTTCATCTCATGCACCAACTACTTCCTCCTCTAATCTGTCAAATCTATTTTTTACGTGCCAAGGAAGGAAATATTGGAAAATCAGATTGAATCCGATAGTCAGATCACATCTTAATGGTAAAATATGTTTTTAGATCTTCCCCACCAAATCAATATATCAAATTAATTCTCCTCTTCATTTGGCATGTAGGAGACATTAAGAAATGAAAAAAAACCATAAAATTTTGCATCTCGAGGACCTTTGGAGCAAAATGGCAGAAAATCATATACAAATGCACAGTTGCCATTGATTTCCCTTTCAACTTTGAATTTTGACCGTCCACGTGGGAGATCTGAGTTAAAATGGGCCTAGGGGTTCCTTTTTACCTTTTACATCTTTTGGGAAAAATGCAAAAAAAATCATTTTACTCCGCTCCTCTGCCTTTGAAAAACAAGCTTGACACATGTCCCAATGTGGGTCCCAGAGGAAGCATGGCTCAATTCTACTATTTTACCTCATTTTTGGAAAAAGGATAATTTTTCAAATTTTCTCCGCAGCTCTACCCTTTCGCCTTTAGCTTCCAATGTGGGTCCCAGCAGAACCATGCTTCCTTTTTACACTTTAACCCCTTTTTTCATAAAAGGAAAATTTTCCAAATTTCCCTCGAAATTCCACACCTCTGCCATTGAATTTTCAAAGAAAATTTTAACTATTCTCTATCGGGCTTGTGGGTCATTTTGATGACTTTAATATTTTTGACAATAAGAGGCAAAAAATCCAAGTTGCCTCTCGATGGCCCGCCTCCCCACATTTTGACTTTTCAAACTACCACATGTCCTCCTCTAATTCGTTGCATGGTTGCGCTTTACTTTTATACTTTATACCTTTTAAAAAATAAAGCTAAAAAAGTCATAAAATCTTCGGCCATCCATCTCCTCCTTTTGAATTTTCAAAATGCCACGTGTCTCAATGGTGCATTTTGAGATGGTCCCCAAAAGTAGAGAGCCCAAAAAAGCGTGGGCTCAACACGTGTTTCACCTGATGCAGTCTGTTAAAAAGTTGAAGGTTCAAATGGAAGGCACTATGTGTCTACGGTTCGAGACAGTCTCCTTTGGCTATTGCAAATTCCAAGCAAAAGGGCAGAGTGATTGGAAGCCTCCATGTTTCCTCCCGGCGCTTCTTCAAAATAAAAATCGTGGTCGGTCCCCAAACATGCGTGGTCCCTCCACATGTCCTAGGCCATTTAGGAATTTGCGTAAAAAACTCTAAGTACAAAGCAGAGCAAGCGTAATCCTCCACATGTCTCCCTATCGCAATTGTTAAGGTGCAACACTAAAGCAAATCCTCAAATGAGTGACATCCCTCCACATGTACATGGCCCACCAAAACTATACCGTATGTATGAAATATTTTTTCTAAGTTCGGGAAAAGCAATGGAATCCTCCACATGTCCCCCCAGCACAACACCAAGGCCAAACCAAAAGGTGAGTTTTCAAACAAGTTCCATTCTTCCATGTAGAAAAGTTTTAGGTTGAAGCAATCCATAGAGTTTATAAAGTGCCCCGCCTAGTTTGTGTCCAACCAAAAAGGGCCACATTTCCACTGATGCAGAGATGTAAATTTGACAGAAAAACACACTCGTCAAACCGTAAAATGCAGGAAAACCACCATTTGAGCCCGGAGATGAATTTTTCTTCAAGGAAAGAGAATTTGGAGATGTTATAAGTTTCAAACATGATCCTCTCGAGCTACATCCAATCATGTTTCCTCAGGTATTTGGGACAAAAATGACAGGGAAAACAATACATGACTGTGGAAAACGGAAGGAAAGGAACAACTCGAGTTTTACGCCCAATTTACAGACTCCTTCAGATGGACAGAGAAACGAAAAACAAATTCTGGATCTTTAAGTGATCCTTGACCCAGAAAGGACTGATCATGGCAACCAAATGGAGGACAGAGTCTTTCAAGCACCAACATGAGGAGATAAAAAATGTGACAAAGGCCGCAAACTGAGGGATTTCAATGACAAATGGGGTGAGACTAATTTGAGCACCAACACTCGGTTTAATAAGACCTTGAATAGGCTACCTATAATCCTAAGGCCAAGTGATGTGTCATGTTTGATAAAATATTATGATGCTTTTGATAAAAAGGTTACTTTTTACTTAAGAGATAAGAACCCAAGAACATTAAGGCAGGCTTTCACCATGGCCTTAAAAATAGAGAATAACATCAAAGAAGTTGGGAAGCCTCCTAAGAGAGAAGATGTTAAGTTGATCAATCCTAAAAGCTTCAGTTAGGAAAGGTTGTGGATCTCGGAAGAGGTTATAAAACTTTGGTGGAGCAGCTTAAAGAGATATCCTATAAATTGGCCAAAGTAGAAAAAAGGGATAGGATAAAGTTCCCAAGGTCGGCACAAGCCAAACAGCTTATGAGAGATGTGGAAATCATCACAGAGGTAATCACAAACTAGATGACATAGGGAAATGGCTCATGGGATCAGGAAATAGACAGCCTCAACCCAGGGAAAATAGATTGGTTCCTAACCCTTTGATCATAGGACTGCTACCGTGGAGGAGGTAAATGTTATCACGTGGTGTGATAGGTGTTTCTGCCACACTCCCCATGTAATTTAGATTAATAAGTTGAGGAAGTAGATGATAATGAGACATATGATGATTTGTGCATGATGGAGATCCCTGCAAACTCACAATAGGGGACAACCTCAACTCGAATTGATAAGTGCCAAAACCGCCGAAGATTTATGGGATTGTGTTCATCGGGTATTACCTCTTCCTCCTATTAATAATTTTGAAATTGATATGGTGCAAGAATTTGATATTTCTAATCATGATTTTGAATACTTAAGGGCTTTGATAATTAAAAATTATGATGGAGGAATCCTTCAAGAGAACAGAAACTGTTTATGATTGCGAGTTGCTCAGAGAAAGAATATAACACTAGAAGTAAAGTTGTCAAAGGGGAGCACCACAAACCAAGCCAAAAGTTCTAGTTCTTACCAATATCCCAAATGACCTTCCTAGAAAATATACATATGGCAAAGGCCTAGTTTCACCAAATATAACTGGTGCTCCTTCTCATGCCCAAACTCTGAAAACTCCTATACTATTAGAGGAAGTGATGAATCTCCCTCCTAATACTACCCAACCCAAATATGTTCCTTGTGACATAGCCCAAATCTTGAGTCAGATCAAGGTCATTGTTCCCATTTTTGAATTACTCAGATCCTTGAGCATATGAAAAGGGCATTCAAATATTTGGGATTTAAGGAAGAAAATATTACTCAAGGAAAAAGTGTTAATAATATAGAGGTTCCTCCCATTATTGCAAAATAAGAAATACCACAAGCATTGGAGGAATTGGGTGAATCATCTGAGGTATATTTGGGAACTTCTCTGGTTGAATCTCAGCTTAATGTGGATCCATTTTTTACCACTTTGATTATTAAAGATAGGCTGGTACATAATTACATGTTTGATTCAAGAGCCTCATGTAATGTAATGCCTCTTGAGGTCATGAATGATTTAAATATCAAGGTAACAACAGCTTTTTGGAAATTTACTACCATGGATTCAAGAGAAGTTCTAGTAATTGGATATGTCAAGGGATTAGTAGTGTAGTTGGTAGCTTTTCCAAGAAAGGGCTTAACCATGAATGTGGTTATTGTGGACTGTCCTACTAAGTGGGGAATGTTATTATCCAGAAAGTGGGTAGCTAGTGTTGGTGGAAGTATACAAATGGACATGTCATATGCAACCATACCAATTGAGGGGAACCTTGGGTAAGTTGTACAATGAGAAGAAAATTTTATATCTCATTGAGGATCCTAACAATGCTTCTATGAAGTATTGTATGCAGAGGTCGATGTCGACAAATTTGTGGGTTATGCTAATTTTAAGGAGCGTAAAATTGATGAGTACAAGTATTCCAAGTAGATTGGTTCTCCCTAGACTTTGATGTTTGATGAGGTTTGTTCTAGATCTGGTAAAGGCACAAAAGATAAACCTTGGAAAATATGGCTAGGTAGCAACTTAGATAGAGAAGGAAAACAAGTATATGTCTAGTTGTTAAAAGAGTATCAAGACTTCTTGGCTTGGTCATACTTAGAATCATAGGCACTTGAAACATTTCCTTCATTGATTTCTCATAATCAAGGCACACATCATTGTAAAGTGTATAGTCTTTTGTTTTGGTTTTGTTTTCACGTTTTTGTTTCGGTTTGTCTTGGTCCTTGGCGGCCGGTTTTGTTGGTTTCTCGCTTTTTCTTGGGAGGTTGGTGTTATCCAAAATTCACCCCTCAAGGTAATTTTGATAACATGCATCAAATTATTCAGTCCCAAGCAAATAGATTGATTCAAGGCCCAAAATCGTGTTTTTGGGGCCCCCTCGGCTTCTCTCTAACTCTCCCATCCAAGAAGGAATCCCAACGAGTTAGAGAAAATGGAAAACTGCAAAAATAAGGTCAGTAGGACTGTTTTCAATAATTTCAGGTCTGAAGGGTTTGGGTTGTACCAGCTTGGGTCATACTTGAGGCTCGTTATACCAAGCTTGGGGCCAAAAAAGCAAGAAAATTGTCTAAGTCAGACATTTTTGTCCCAGGCGGTCCGTGGGATAGTTGGGACGTCGGGACGCGAGGGACGCGAAAAGCCGAAATGGCCGAAAACAAAGAAAAATCACCTAAGTCTTGTTTTTCACGTGGTTTGGGACAGCCAGGACAAAAGTACGTGAGGGACGCGAAAAGGCGAAAAAGCCGCAAACAGGAATAGGGAAGCCCGAATCGGCCGAAGCGGAGATATTCGTGCAGGACACTGGGAAAAAGTATGTGAGGGACGCAAAAAGGTGAAAAGGCTACAAAAGAGACAAGGAGGCCCGCAAATGAATCAGAACGTGCCACGTGTCAGAAGGGGAAGAAAATTGCGCCCCTCAGGCTCGAGCCAATAAAATAGTGCCACGTGTCCAAGTGGCAAAAGATTTTAAGGAAGGGCCCGAAAGAAATTTTCAAAGGATGAGCCCACAGACAAATCAGAGCCTGACACATGTCATCCAAGTGGCGGAGTGTGGGGAAAATTTGAAAAAATTTCCAAAGACCAAACGGGTAAAAAATTCAAACTTTTTCCCGCCAACCGTTTTAAATGTTTTTGCCCTAAATCTTCAAATGGCCATAACTTTCGATCCAGAGCTCGGATTTTCACGTTCTTTATATCAATGGAAAGATGGAAAAATTATCTACATGATTCTAGGGTCAATCTTGCATTTTGGTTCAGTTTGGAGAGGAAAAAATTGAAAAATTCCTCTGCACGTGGTAATGGCTAGAAATGACGTTTCAACAACCAACTTTAATGCAAAATACAGTTCACCGCTTTTAAGTTTGCTAGGGTTCTCACCTACCACCATAATGAGATGAATTAAATGCAACCTAGAGGTGGTTGGGGTAGATTTGGATTTCCTCTCTCTTCCCTCTCTCATTCTTCCTATAAATTGTAAGGAGGGGCTTCTTTCTAAATGTTGGACATTCTTGTTTTGCCCCTCCCTTCTTCTCTTTGGCAGGTGAATTTGTGGAGTTCAAACCTCCCATTTAAAATGGTAACACAAATTTTCCTCTTGGAATTTTTTAGTGTATTGTATCAATCTTTGGAGTAATTAATGCATGTCTGTGGATGATTCTCAACCCTCTCTATGTTCATTTACATCCTCCTGATCTTTCACTGTAAATTTTGTTATCTGTGCATGATCTTGCATCACATTTTAATGGTTTGTGTTTATTGGTGAGATAAGTGTTCTTCATTCCTTGGTGCATCACCTTTGTTAGTTTAGGTTTATTTTTATGCATCTTCTTACCCTGTCTCCTTGGCAAGTTAGATTAGATTACGAGTAAACCCTCTACATTTTTTTTTTTGTGTGCATCTGAACAGAGGAATAGGAACCAGCCTTCATCCGGAGAGCTTTTCTGATTTCGCAAGGTCCCACACTTGGGAAAAGCTCCATGTTATGCAATCACACTGAGAGTCTCAACCCATCAAGTTGCAGACACTCAGGGGTGCTGTGATTCTGCACTAATAGTTTTGGCACACCCGGTGGGACCTTAGAGGTCTTCACTTTTATTGCAACAAGATCGATGTGCACTTGTTGTAAGTTCCAGCTTTGAAGGAGCTTAAAATCACACATCTGGTGACTCCAAAAGAAGCATAATCCGCTGGTTTCAGTAGTCCAAGCCTGGCAAATTTATGAGAAGAATACGTACCAGGTCAAGAACTAGGGAGGAAGGATTGTTCATCTACACCTATCTCTAGGAAGAGAGAGAAGGGGAAGAAGAGCTCAAAGATCTCCATCTCCACCTAATAGAACCTTGTCAACACCTCCACCTGGTAGGCCTTTCATCCAATCAACAAGGGTTCTCAGGCTAATCAAAATGGTGCAACCACCGAATCCGTATGTCAATTTCACTGGCAGCAGCCCACTTTCTCTCAATGCACAACATCCAATCCCAGTTGCAGCATTGAAGAACATTCCATACTTCACTGGAGAGAACTAGACTACTCCTAGTGATCATGTTAAAGACATTGCCAACCTTTGTGCAATTCATGAAATCAATGAGATGCAAGTTGCTGTCAAATTGTTGGCATCCTCATTCAAGGGGAAAGCTTTACAATGGTTCAGGAGCCTTGCCTCAGGTTCTATTCAAAATTGGAATCAGCTATGTATAGCCCTCCATGAGTAGTTTGGGGAAAAGGGAGACAACTTGTCCCTTTTGGAGCAGCTGACAACTATCAAAAGAGCTCCCAATGAGCAGCTGACTGATTTTAATTTCAGATTTCAAAGGACTTGGGAGAGAATTCCAGTGGCAGTCAGGCCAATAGCAGAAGGTGCTTTTCTTTACTATCTCAAAGCTCTAAATTCTGATATTTCTATGTTGATTCAGTCCATGGGAGGCATAACTATCCCTATGGCTTATAGCATTGCCATTAGGGCTGAAAATTGTTTGATTCAAGCTGGAAAGCTAGCTCCTAGGCCTCCAATGCCATTATATCCAAGTTTAGAGAGCCCAAGTACTAGCCAAGTGCCTAATTTAGCTTCTATTCCCACTCCTAGAAATCAGAGTTCAAATGAAGCTTCTACTTCATCTTCTAGTGCCTCAAACAAGCTTCAAGAAGTCATGACGCAGCCCAAAATATAGGTAATGAGCTGGTTACACTCAAAAGATAGAAAGCTCAAGGTTTTAGACCTTCCTTCCAGCCTCAACCTCACCTATCATGCAGCCATATCAGCCTTAAATACCATCCAATCTAGCTACAAATCAGAATCAAACAAGGCCTCCCCGCCAACAAACCATTTCAGCCCGATAACCTCAATGTTGCATCCACATCCAAAGCTTTGGTACCGTGCAAAATAACATGGCCCAAGAATATGATTGGTGTTTCTCGTGTAGTCACCACATAACCAATCAATGTGCTTTAACAAAGGCATTAAATCAGGCTCTTATGGTGCAAACCATTGGTGGGTCGCAAGAGTCCAAATACGAAGAGGATCAGCAGCAAGAAGCACCTCAACAAGGAACATCTCTCGAATGAAACTACTCTTGTCAATTGGAAGGTGAAGATTTCTGTGGTATGAATCAAATACCCTCTCAAGGTGTTGCAGCCAACACAAGGTCAAAAAGGAGAAATTTGGGTGAAGGACAACCATTGACTCCAAGTAATCCACAACCTTCTACCACTCCACAAGCTTTTGGCAAACAAAATGTAGTCCCAAACATGCAAGGAGCACCCAAACCAGCTCCTAAACCAACTCAAATACCAGTTGTTGCTGCCCACATGCAAGGGATGAATATGAAAACCAAGGGACAGCAAAGAGATCCTTCATCACAATTTAGTATCATTGATCAGATGAAGAAGACAAATGTAAATATATCAATGTGGGAATCCCTATATATCCCAGGCCAGAGAGATTTGCTACAAGCTACCATGAAGGACTGGCCAACTTCGAATCAACAAGTCCGAATGCAAGAAAAGGTGCTCATAAATGCTACCTAGCCTTGAGGGAATCATGGAGGACAATAAGGTAAAATGTTGAAGCCCCCTCCTTTTTATGTCTCATTAATCATTGGAAACCAATTGGTGCACAATTGCATGATTGATTCTGGGGCAAGTAGCTCAGTGATACCCAAGCAAATAGTTGATTAGCTAGGACTTCAATATGAAACCATATCCAAAGGGGTAGTGCAGTTGGATGGGACGGCAGTAACAACAGTTGGGGTGATTAGAAACTTGAGTCTTACCTTGCATGCATGTCCAAATGTTGTTGTTTTACAATATGTATCGATTATAGACCTTCCACCACTCTTTGCCCTATGTTTGTCAAGAGATTTCACACCAAGATTAGAGGATATTTTTCTACCGATTGGTCACACATGTTGTTGAACGAGGTATGGAACCCAAGCTACAATAAGGTCTAAACCTATTGTAAACTTCCACATTGAGCCCTACACTCCAAGTCAAATCAATGCCAACTATTCGGCATTTGATCAAGAAGATCACCCAAGCACTGATGAAGCTGACACCAAGGTTGGAAGCATCCCGGATCTAACTCTTGATGAATGGGAAAACAAGGTGCATGCTTTTGATCCTTATCAAGAAGTAGAAGAATCTGAGCTAGGAGTCTATTGCATACATGAAAATATCAGCCCATTCCTAGCATCACCAAGCCAGACCACAAGGATGACAATGAGGTATGGCAGCTGTTTTTTGATGGATCAAGGAGTAGACAAGGTGCCGGAGGGGGAGCCATGCTGGTTTCACCTCAAGAAGTAAGGTGCTATTCAGCTTTTACATTTCAATTTGCATGCTCCAATAACACCGCTGATTATGAAGCCTTCTTTGCAAGTATGCATTGGGCAATAAAGAGAGGAATAAAGAACTTGCAAGTCTTTGGTGATAGTGAATTGATTGTAAATCAGGTCAAAGGGAAACATGTTGCCAAGAATGATCTACTCAAGTGCTACAAGAACAGGGTGTCGGACCTCATTGAAGATTTTGAAGGCTTTGGCATCAAATCGGTTCTAGGAAAGAGAACCAAGTCACCGACAAGCTTGCAGGCTGATTGGGGCAGCCTTTGAAATTGTGGAGAGCATTCAAAAGACAAGGTACAGCCAAAAATCCATGTGATTGCGAGGCCTTCAAAGGCTAGATAACAATGTAAGTTGGAAAGTGTTTGAAAATGATCAAAGAAATCATCCATTTCTTGGAAGAAGAGGCTGAATTCTCACCAAAAATCAGAAAAAATTAGAGCAGCAAAGATGGTGACCAAGTGGTACAAATTGAGAACTAACAAGCTGCCCAAGGGACTTATCACTTTGGAGTCCATTTTCAATCCCAATGATCAGTTTAGGAAAGAGAAAGCAAACATTCAGGTCAAGAGAGAAGACTCAATATCCATTTTGGTGGAAGAGAACAAACCATTGCAAATTGGAAAGATGACAACTGAACAAGAAAAGTATGAATTCATACAACTGTGTCAAGAGTTCTCTGATGTGTTTTCTTGGAGCTATGAAGACTTGAAAGGTTTCAATTCTGAGTTAGCTCAGCACACCATTGAGTTGGATCCAAATACTAAGCCCATCAGGCAGAAACAAAGGCCAGTCAATCCACACATGGAACCTCTCATGAGGAAGGAATTGAATAAGTTGATTGAGTCAAGAATCATATTCCCAATCAAGCATTCTAGTTGGGTTTCCAACTTAGTTCCAGTTAGAAAGAAGAGTGGAGAGATCAGATTGTGTGTTGACTTCAGAGACTTGAATAGAGCATCTCTCAAGGACCATTACCCACTCCCTTCTATGGAGCAAATTTTACAAGTGGTGGCTGGCTCCGAGAGGTTTTCACTACTTGATGGCTACTCGGGCTACAATCAGATTATGGTGAAGGAAGAAGATCAGTTCAAGACAACCTTCACAACCAAATGGGGAACTTATGCATACAAGAAAATGCCATTTGGGTTGTCCAACGTTGGAGCTACCTTCCAAAGAGCAATGGACATGGCATTCAAAGGTTTGATCAACAACATGGTGCTGATATACCTTGATGATATCACTATTTTTTCAAAGAATGTAGCAGACCACCTCTCTCATTTGAGACAAGTCTTCCAAAGGTGCAGGAGATTTGGAGTGTCTTTGAATCCTAAGAAGTGTATCTTCCTAGCACATGAAGGAAAGCTCCTTGGCCATATTGTCTCTAAAGAAGGATTAGCAATTGATCTAAAGAGGGTTGAAGCCATAAGAGCACTACCATTGCCAAGCCACAAGAAGGCCCTTCAGAGTTTCTTGGGGAGAATAAACTTTGTTCGAGGTTTGTCCCAGATTTTGTAGCCCTTGTCAAACCTATCACCAAAATGTTGAAGAAAAGCATGGCTTTCAAGTGGATAGCAGAAGGCAAGGAGGGTTTTGAAGCAATCAAAGAAGCCATCTCCCAAGCACCAACTCTCATCAACCCAGATTTCTCCAAGGATTTCATCCTCTATGCATTTGGAGGTAATGATACTATTTCTGCCATTTTGGTGCAGCAGAACAAGGACAATGATGAGCAGCCAATTGCTTTCTTCAGCCAAATCCTGGAGGACTATGAGGTGAGATATTCTTTTATTGAGAAGCATGTACTTGCAAAATCGAAGCTTGAATAAATTCAAGCATCTAGTCTCAAAAACAAAGTTCGGTTGTTGGTCTCTCATGCAGGAGTAAAGGACTTCCTCCTCAACAAGGATTTGAATGAGAAAAGAGTAGGTTGGATCACTCGTGTCATGGAGTATGACATAAAAATCAAGGTCACCAAGCTAGTAAGAGGAAAAGGATTGTGTGAGCAGCTAATTTTGGGCAAGCAAAAGGGAGTATGCAATGAAGAAGAGGTTGTTTTGACAGTTCAAGACAGCCATGTGCAAGGTAGCACTCAAGAAGAGGATAATGTTGTCCCCACTCCTTGCTGGACCCAAGGTATAATGCACTTCCTAAGCACGGGCCTATGCCCTCCAGAGATGAACAAGACCCAAAGAAGACACTTCAGATTGTAGGCTGTCCAATATGCCATAGTAGACGGTATTTTGTTCAAGAAAGATGTGAATGGAGTACTGTTGAGATGCATTGGTACAAATCAGATTCATAGGGTGTTGGAAAAATTCCATGGTGGATCAGTTGGTGGTCATTTTACACCAAGAGTGACAGCCCTAAAATCATGAAGGCTGGTTATTATTGGCCCAAGATTTTCAGTGATTGCTTCGCGTGGATCAAAAGGTGCAAGAATTTTGCATTCTTCACAGGTAAAGAGAGGCTTGCTTCCCTCCCATTGCATCCAATTTCAGTTGACCAGCCATTCATGCAATGGGGTTTAGACTTCATTGAGTCATTAATCCCAATTCAAGCCAAGGGCATAAGTGGATTTTGATAGCCTACAGACTACTTCACCAAATGGACTCAAGCAAAGAGCACTCAAGGAAGCAAATGAGTCTAGCATCTTAGACTTCTATGAGGGGATAGTAACTAGATTTGGCGTACTGCTGCTAAAATAATCTCGATAATGCGTTAGAATTCATTGGATCCAAGGTGACTGAGTGGGCTGTCAAGAACGGGATCTACCTAAGTACTTCATCAAACTACTACCCTCAGGGTAATGGCTAGGCTGAATCTACAAACAAGAACTTGTTGAGGATCATTAAGAGGAATCTTGATGAGAATCGAGGTCTTGGCATACATAATTGGAATCATCCTTATGGGCTGATAGGATAACTCCCAAGAGATCCACAGGAAACTCTCCATTCAGGCTTGTTTATGGAAGAGAGGCAATCTTGCCCATGTCACTTGAGTTGCCAACATTGGAACTCATGAAGCAGTTAGAGTTGCTAGAGTTTGGGCCCATGGAGGTGAGATATGCAGAGTTGATGGAACTCCAAGAGATCAAAGATCAAGCATCCCAAGCAATGGAGAAGGATCAAGCTTTGATCAAGAAGACCTTCGATAGGAAGGCCAAGAGTAGATCTTTCCAAGTTGGAGATCTAGTGTTAAAATGAGATGTAGATAGAGCAAAACTGGGAAGGCATTCAAAATTTGATGCCATTTGGAGTGGCCCATACATGGTCACAAAGTATAAGGATAGCAATGCCTTCCAACCGTCTTCATTGGATGGCGAAGAACTGCAGATTCCAGTCAATGGAATCTATCTAAATCATTCTTTACTAAAAGGAAATTCTCCACCTTGTAAATATTAGCTTAGGTTTTCATTCCTCCAAGTTCTTGTGCACACTCTGCATGTTCCATTTGGAGCATGTATGAATTTCAGTTTTGTACATAGTTTTTGTGGTGCTGGTCTTTCTCTTGCACAGTCCAATTCAATGGGTTTCAAGTGGCTCAGAGAGGAAATTTTTCAAAGTTTAGATCAGTTTTCAGGCTTGCTTATGACTCCATGCCCAATGGATTGCTAAAAGGCCACTGATCTTCTTCATCTTGTAGGAAGATAACCCCACTGAGTCGCCAAAATTGTTATCCAAAATTCACCCCTCAAGGTAATTTTGATAACATGCATCAAATTATTCAGTCCCGAGCAAATAGATTGATTCAAGGCATGAAATCGTGTTTTTGGGGCGCCCTCGGCTTCTCTCTACCTCTCCCATCCAAGAAGGAATCCCAACGAGTTAGAGAAAATGGAAAAATGCAAAAAATAAGGTTACAGGACTGTTTTAAAGCATTTCGGGTCTGAAGGGTTTGGGTCGTACCAGTTCGGGTTATACTGAGGTTCGTCATACCAAGCTTGGGGCCGAAAAAGCAAGAAAATCGGCTAAGTCAGACATTTTTGTCCCAGGGAGGTCTCAGCAGATATAGTTGGGACGTTGGGACACGAAAAGCTGTAATGGCCAAAAACAAAGAAAAATCACCTAAGTCTTTTGTTTCGTGCGGTTTGGGACAGCCAGGACAAAAGTACACAAGGGATGCAAAAAGGCAAAAAAGCCGCAAACAGGAACAAGGAAGCCCGAATCGGCCGAAGCAGGAGATATTCGTCTGAGACAGTCGGGACAAAAGTACGCGAGGGATGCGAGGGACGTGAAAAGGAGAAAAGGCTGCAAAAGAGACAAGGAGGCCCGTGGATGAATCAGAATGTACCACGTTTCATAAGGGGAAGAAAATTGCGCCCTCAAGCTCGAGCCAATAAAATAGTGCCACGTGTCCGAGTGGCAAAAGATTTTAAGGAAGGGCCCGAAAGAAATTTTCAAAGGATGAGCCCGCAGATGAATCAAAGCCTAATATGTGTCATCCAAGTGGTAGAGTGCGGGAAAATTTGAAAATTTTTCCAAAGACCAAACGGGTAAAAAATTCAAACTTTTTTCCCGCCGATCCGTTTTGGGCCTATTTTTGCCCTAAATCTTCAAATGGCCATAACTTTTGATCCAGAGCTCAGATTTTCATGTTCTTTATATCAATGGAAAGCTGGTGAAATTCTATACATGATTCTAGGGTAAATCTTGCATTTTGGTTTAGTTTGGAGAAATAAAATTGAAAAACGCCTCTAGCATGTGGTAATGGCCAGAAATGACATTTCAACAACCAGCTTTAATGCAAAATATAGTTCGCCACTTTTAAGTTTGCTAGGGTTCTCACCTACCACCATAATGAGATGAATTAAATGCAGCCTAGAGGTGGTTGGGGTAGATTTGGATTTTCTCTCTCTTCCCTCTCTCATTCTTCCTATAAATTGTAAGGAGGGGCTTCTTTCTAAATGTTGGACATTCTTGTTTTGCCCCTCCCTTCTTCTCTTTGGCAGGTGAATTTGTGGAGTTCAAACCTCCCATTTAAAATCTAATGTAACGTAACTTTACCTCTTGGCATTTTGTAGTGTATTGTATCAATCTTTGGAGTAAGTAATGCATGTCTCGTGAATGATTCTCAACCCTCTCTGTGTTCATTTGCATCCTCCCGATCTTTCACCGCAAATTTTGTTATCTCAGTGCATGATCTTGCATCACATTTTAATGGTTTGTGTTTATTGGCGAGATAAGTGATCTTCATTCCTTGGTGCATCACCTTTTTTAGTTTAGGTTTATTTTTATGCATCTTCTTACCCTGTCTCCTTGGCAAGTTAGATTATATTTTAAGTAAAGCCTCTGCATTTTTATTTTTTTCATGTGCATCTCGAACAGAGGAATAGGAACTCGGCCTTCATCTAGAGAGATTTTCTGATTTCGTAAGGTCCCACACTTGGGAAAAGCTCCATGTTATGCAATCACACCAAGAGTCATAACCCATTGAGTTACGCGACACTTAGGGGTGCTTTGTGATTCTACACTAACAGCTTGGTAATTGTTTTTCTACTTTGCAATCTTGTTCTTGACTTCGTTGCTAAATGGATTTTTGTCACATGGTCTATTATGTTGTTCTTGTGGCACTCGTAGGGAGTTCCTATCCCCGAGATGGAGCTGATGTTGGTGCTTAATTTAATCTTGATTTGTTTGTTCATAATTTCTCAGTCCACATGGTTTGAAGTATTCTATATCTCCCTATATGGATGCGTGAAATATTTCTCCTTCATTTGGTTTCCATTGTCAGTCCTTTCCTTGGGTCATGGATCACATTAAGCCTTGGTATTATTTGATCTTCTCTCCACGGGAAAATTTTTGTTGTTGGGAATCTTCCATGACTGTGTCTCCTTTGTAAATCCTGTCCCAACATCCATGGATACGTGGTCTTTCTAATTGGACGTGGCACGACGGGTCTATTTGGTGAACTTGTCACTTTTGTTACATTTGTAAAAAATGCCAAATTGGTCCCATGGCCCCGATAGTTTCTAATTGGCTATTCAACAATATGAAGTGGCAAGGAAAATTTCTTACTTTGACCCTAAAGATGGACACGTGGATGTTTTTCAAGTTAAAAGCGGGGAGGTGGGTCGCTAGAGGAATTTGAAACTTTTACCTTTGTTTTCAAAAAAGGAGTAAGGTATAAAAGTGAAGCGGGACAACTGCAAGTGACTAGATAAAGCCGCGTGTTGAGTCCACATAAAGACGAAAAGGGCTAGTCGCCGAGGTATTTCAAAAAAATTGGATTTGTTTTGAAGTGGCATAAAATGCAAAAGGCCCCCACAGGACCACCTCAACTAAGATCTTTTCCAAGTGGAGGTCCTCCGCTCATTTAAGGATTCACCTCTCGGTTTCACCTTTGGAGTTGCGCTAAAGAGACACATGGAGGTTTCCACAAGATTTTCCCACATTCGGACTTTTCAACGGCCGTGCAACTTTGCTACAAATAAACAGTAGAGAGCCTACGCTCATTTGAGGTCCCGCCTCTAGGTGTTACCTTTGGAGTTGCGCCAAGGAGACACGTGGAGGCTTCCACTGGCTCCTCTCTATACTTATACTTCTCAACGGTGAAGAAACTTTCTTAACCTAGGAAACTTGGAGGGACCATGCTTGTTTGGGGACCTACCCTAGAATTTTACTTTTGAAAGAGCACCGAAGAGACACGTGGATGTATTTTCTAGATATGCCCATACTTATATTTTTCAATCATCCGATGCAATTTTCTCGGACTTAGGTACGTGGAACCTTCCGTTGGTTCTTAAAAATTTTCAACAACTTTTTCAAAGCCGAGATACGTGGAGAGCCCATGCTTTTTGGGGTCTCCACTTTTGGGCACCATATCAAAAGTGCACCAAAGAGACATGTGGAGGCTTCCACTAGCTCCTCTTTACATTGAGACTTATTCAATGGCTAACGAAGCTTTCTTAGGCTCAGGGCACGTGGAGAGCCTGTGCTCATTTGAGGTCCCACCTCTAAACTTCATCTTTGAAGTTGCACATCAACAGAGATATGTGGAAGCTTCCGTTGGACCTTCCCATACTCTAAATTTTTAGCAAACGGTGCAGCTCTCTTGGGTTATGAACATGTGGAGGGCTCGCACTCATTTGGGAACTCTGCCTCTGGACTTCACCTTTGCATTTGTGCTAAGGAGACACATGGAGGCTTCCGTTGGCTCCTCTTTACACTTGGCCGACTCGGACTCGCAGCACAAATATATGATATAATCTATGCAAGGGAACTCATATCTCAAGGTGTATTCTCAAGGGTGAAAAGGACTGCTTTTTAGATCAAGCCATATGCAGCCACCTGAGAATTATTAAAAAGAGGATTTATTGAATGATAGAATAAAAGAATGATTAAGAATATTGTCAAAAGTTATGATATGGCATCCTAGTCATAGTTGAGGGACTGAGAAATGTGATTAGTTCATGATTTATCCACCTAATAGCTTTTGGGTGTAAATTTGTTAAACATCACTTTCTGGAACAAACTTGTAACAAACAAAGGATTCCTTGAATATTCTTATTTTGGGGGGAAAATTTGGGATGAGTGAGCGAGTGAAATTGTATAAATGCAATGAGAATACTCTTGCATAAGGGGGTTAACTTTTCTAAGAAAGTTTGAGAAAAAACCATTTTCCTAAGAGACCATATAAGAAACCTGTTTATTTTCCTGAGTTTTAGATTTAATCACGTCAAGATGTATGTAAGTGTACATCCATTGACAAGCTCAAAGATTGTTTAAGAAACTTTCCCCTGTTGATGAATCTAATGAACCTTGAATAAATTTGTGTTGATCATGAGCATAATTGTGTCTGCTTGTATTTCAAAATGTTTTCCAATAGTTTTTCTTTCTGTTGCAATCTTCTGTTAAAATATCTTTGAGTCACAAAAGATCTCATTTGTGTGTTAGTATTGTGGCATTTGCAATTTCATTATGAGAAGAGCTTCCATCTGGTAATGAAATAAACAATTTAAAATCACTTTACTTTCATTATGTTGATAAAGATTGTTTGTAAGTCTATGAGTGTCTATTAGGTGTGACGAACCAGGGGATTTCTATCATTTAATTGAGTCTTTAGCATGTGCCTTTATGTTGCATTCTTGAATAATATATGAAAACATGCATCTCTGGGCCTCTATTGATTTACATCTTCTAGTTGAAGGAATATTTTGGTTGTTTTGAAGTATTTTGTTCTGTGAGTTTTCCAATATTTGTAAAGGCTCTCAAAGATCTAGTATAATCAACTTTATCTTGCTTAACTTCCCACCAAAAATTTCTGAAATGATGAATCCTACATGAATCACCCCTATTTGCACTGTGTATCCACAAATGAACAAATTCCATTTCCAAAGTATGCAGAGACAATTAGGTTTCAATTATTGTCTTTAGTAACCCAAACATTTTCCAAGAAACATCTCCGCTCTCTATTGTGACAACTCGTCGTGATTTAGATTATGTTGTATTGATCAAATTTTCTCAAGGTTCTCATGAAAATTGTGCAAAGAAGGATATCTTGATATCCTTGACTAGCACGAGTTACAGAACGGGTCCTCTCATCCTAGTTGAAGGCACAACCTAAAGTAGTGAGGGTGGATCAAACCCTCAGTGAGCTGCTATCTATTTCTCCAACTCCTGAGTGATAAAGAGTTAGTTGAATCCCTCCCCGCTACAAAATGACTCATATCATGATTCGTTTATCTCTAAGCATACTTCTAGTTTCGTGATGCTTCTCAACCCTCATAGGAGAATCAATTTGAATACCAACACACGCTTACATGTATTTTCCTCACCATCTACCTTGAGTGATCCCTCGCTCTTCTCCACTCACCTTAGGAAAATCCTAGCTTCTTTACATCGGGGCACATTAGACTCGACCACACTTATATCATTCCCCATGCCATTTGGTCATGTTTTCATTTGCAATGATTATTTCCTTGGTTATTCACCTAATATGACTCGAGTGGTAAGCACATGGCTATCCATTACCTCCTTTTAATGATGATGAATATGTCATGGGCATGTTTAATTTACTCCTTAATGGTTATTTACGTGACCAGCCCTTCGACACTATATCTTATCACGTCTCAGATGCCTCACCATATGATATTGAATATGAAGTTGATGACCTTTTAGATGAATTTAATTAATCACTTTCATTATTACATGCTTCTAGCACATCACACTTATTCTTCCCCCTAACGTCAACAAGCATCTTACTATCTCATCAGGTTCATACACAATATATCATTGTTACCCTATGACACACTTTTGTGCTTCGGTTCACACTTGACCGTTGAGGGCATCCTATATAGATGAACCTTACAAACTATAGATTAAATGTTACTACACCTTGCACACTATACACTACATTATACATCATTCTATTTCTCATGCATATTCATCACTACACTAATATACATTTTATAGTATCCTCGTCCTCAAAATCATATGCGCATTGCACCTCCATACTTATACAATCTGCACATCTTTCACTACACACTACATATTGTCACACACTTGACACATTTGTATCACATTTTTATCATCACTTGGCCACATTACATACTTCGCGTTTAGGAATATTTCCAACCACATTATTGTAGTATTTCTTAGTCACACTACACATTACACATCACTTGCCTTGCATAACACACATTAGACATGTAAAACATCTTCCTCTCCTAGATTCTATCACACACTAGGTGGAATACTCACTATAAACATTACATGTTTTAGACGTCACATACCCATGAAATTTTCTCATCACCTCATCTACTATACGTATTATAAATTTTACTCATCTACTTCTATACACTACACTTACTACTCGATGATGCACTCTAGTCAAGTGGTTCATACTCATTGCTTTGGGCCTAAATAAAAATTTAACCTCACCCCATCACTCCTACATCATTCTACACTTTCATCTTCACATTCAATACATCATGCTTCTTACCACACTATGCCATATTTTTCGTTATTACCTTATTCATACATATTGTGTTATACACTTTAGGCTAAATCATTATGCCTCCTAGCATCCTACTCATACATTTCATGATATACACATTTTACTACATCATCATGCTTTCTATCATTTCCATCCATATATTTCATGATATATTCCTTGTGCTACATCATCATGGTTTTAATCAGTTCAATCCATATATTTTGTGATATACGCCTTGTGCTACATATTCAGCTTTCTATCATTTCCATTCATATATTTTTCTATATACGTTTTATGATACATCATAACGCTTTTTGACATATTCCTCACACATTTAGTGATATATGATTTAGGGTAAATCATCACACATTTTACCACCTCAAATAGTTTACTTTTTCACATTCAATCCTACACAATACATGACAACCAACAAACAACATATTTATCACACACTTTTCAAACCATTTCCTGATGACGCACTCCCATTTAGATTTCATTATTGACTATTGAGCATGCATAAATAAATGAACCTCATGGCATACATACATATCCACTCGGGGGAATGCTGCCTCTATCATTCAAAATGCATTTCATTCTACCTCATCCAAAACAGATTGCATATCTTAGTTGTATTTACTCTTTCTTTCATTTACTTGCTACATGTGCCCTTTATTACACATGCTAGAAAGATATCTTGTATGTCATTATATATATCATATACACATGCATGTTCACTTGCTTTTTAGTTGTGATCACAGATTATATAGATCCATTACACACAACATGGATGCTTAGCATAGTACCTATTACCTATCCCACAAGGGCTCTTAGGGGCATCTACTTTCATAAAATAAATGTACTATTGTTTCATAGAACACTAATTTATCATGTTATACATGCTTTGACATACTTTTTATCTTTCTAACATGATAATAGGTGCTTCATGTGTAACATTGTTTATGCGGGGTTGTTTTCTTCCATGATTATTTGTTAAACTTTTTCAATCGCTTGTCACTTTGTTTGCTCTTGTTTGTGGGATTTTCCCTTTGTCTTGTGTGTACACTTTCCTGTTCAAAAATACTAAAGAATTGATTTTATTCGACATCATGATTTATGTCCCATGTTTGCAACCCACTTTTTATGGTCTACTTTGTCTTCTACTTGCATCTTAGCTTATACTTTGTCTTCTTATCTTAAATTTTTTATTATACATAAGTTTTTTTCTTTGTTTGTACCAACACTTGTTTTTTCTATCCACTTGTTTGCATTTTCCTTGGTTTCTATAAAATTTTAGCATAAAATTTTAGCATAGCCTCTTTTAGGCTGCATACTCCTTTAGCGATGTCACATGCACCCTAAAAAAGGGGGAATAATTTGGGTGAATGAGCCACCTCATATAATGTTATACATAATAGATTACTAGTTCAACATCGTTTTCAATTTCAGAAAGGGTTGAGAATCATACTTGGGTCCTTAGCATAGCGGTGTTTCTGGATGTCCGAAACTAGGTAGTAATATAGCGGTATTTCCTTGATGCCCGAAACTAGGGAGTAGTTATAAAGTGATTGGTAGTTCAACACAATATACATAAATCTATACACAACGGATTTTATAGGGTAGACCATACTTAGCACATTTTTTTTTCACACCATCTATAGAGGCGTTCTACATAGTGAGAAGGAGTTAAAGGTTGATGGATGACATGAGATAGTTCTCTGTACACTTCTTCCATTACATTGATGTGAGATCACCTGAAAAAATCAGGGATCAACATCATCTAAAGGATCCTTTCTACTTTCCTTTCCTCATCACGATCGGTGCACATGTTATTTTTCCATAATTTCAATTTTTTTACATACATTTCTTACACATTTTTATCATATACATGTGTATTTGACTACTTTTTGGATTCTCTTTTGTAGTTACTCGTCTGTATGGGAAGCATTAGTTAACATCAACATATTAAAAACATCGCACACATCAACATCGACATCAAAAATAGGTACATTGCGACATGTACACATGCACTTCCTCCCTAGGTTCATTTTTATCATCACTTTTTTTACACTTTCTCCTCTTTAGCATCCATGCTTTAAAATTTTAGCACTCTGCACTTTGTCTAGTCCCTCCGCATGCTTTTTACATCAATCTACATGGTTATCAGTTACACATCTCTATCTATTTTATGTTACCGATATTTCCACTCACCAACATAAAGTGGGGTTAAATGTACAGACAAAATCACACACTTTAGGTAATTATTTAGCATTGATTGCATACTACTTTTCATATGATTCCTAAGTAATAAAAGTACTAATTAACCCATGAATTTGGCCACCTTGATTTACTTTTTATTGATTTTTTGGTCTTACACCCTTACTTGCTCATTTAGCCTTTTTAGTCTTTAGAATCTTTCATCATGTCTATTTTGTATTTTACTAACACTTTTTGGGTCCTTTCTATCTGTTTGAGCATCTTATCGTTCTAGTAGTCAACCTTTTTGGGGTTAGTTATGAAATTCAATAAAGTGAATCATATAAATATAAAATTATGTGATCATAATAAGGGGTCAAACATTAACCACTATTTATCACAACCTAAGGTTGCATCCATCAAGGCATCTAAGAGCTCCATTGCATCAATCTAGCTCCATCATAAAGGACACAAGCATTTGTTTTCTACATCACACTTCATAGGAGGTAAGTTTATTATATTCCATGCACACATTTACTACATTCTACATCTAGTTACTTTCTCACTATCCAAGTGTGATTGGCACAAGAGAAACCTAAGACACATTATCACACACACACACACAAATACATTGGTTATGAGATGTAGTGTAGTGCTTGGTCATAAGTTCACCATTGTGACAACTGAAGATAGTCTGACCTCTCATTCTACATCTTTATTTTTTGGGATTTGATGTTTATTTGAGGGTTTTGCAAGTTCATTCATCATTGCAGGTTTCCAGTGACCTTGGAAATCTTGGTGCGACCTCAGAATGATAAAAGGAGACCACATGTGAATACCTTGCAACACACCTCAAAGGATGGTTTTGAGCATTTCAGTAGACCCAAGCACCTAGAGATAAATCTAGGGCATCAACAGATGCCTCTGTCCCTCTCTAGGTGCCCAAATCTAACTTGTTCCTCTAGTTCTATATTTTTCTAGGTCTCCATGTGACACTCTTTCCATTCTATTCACCTAGTCATTATTTTGGCATACTTTAGAAATCACTGCACAACCAGCTAAGTCATCATTTTCATTCTTCACAATTAGGGTTTTCACATTTCATTGCTTAGTTTTCTTGGGTGTATTGTAATGCTTAATCTATTATTTTTAACTTCATTATAGCATTCAAGTTAGGCACTTATTAACATATTTTAGCTTAATCATGTGGCATTTGTACATTTTTATATTCTTAGTAGAAATTTTGTAACCACTTTGGAGGTTGCGCGAACCACCACGGTGGTTCCACCCGTGAATCTCGGGTTTGACCCTAAGGTCCTAAAAATTCAAATAATACACAAAAATGGATCATTTTGAATTAAAAATTACACATCTTATGTGGAGCCCCCTTGTGGTCATTTAAAATAGGAAATTATAAAAATAACCCTCGTACATTAATTTTTTCACATTTTCTATGTTTTATGGTGCAAATAAATAAATGTAGATAAATAAATTGATTTTGACGTAATATTCCTCCTACCAAGGTAGTGTTTTCATTGTCTCTAGATCCTCTTTGTTTTAACTGTATTTTCTCGAGAAACCATCACGGGTAATCTACAAATCATATTTTTCTTAGTGGGTAGGTGCAAATGATTTTTTATAAATATAAATTTCAATATATATAACATGTCTTAATATTATTTCAAGTGTGTGTCTTATAAGGTAGGAACAATGACATAGGTATATCTCTATCCTGCTGATATGGTAAGCAGTCTTGCCATTTTAATTTTGATATTTTTTCGATTATACATTATATATGCACTTGATTTTCATTTTCTTCTTACATGTAGTAGGAAGCTTTGATTGGAATAGTACCAACACATGGGCATCTAAGGTATAATTTCTAACTTTTCCATTTGGGAGTGCCATACTCAGACTTCACATCTTACTCCTCTTCATGGCTAAAACACATCTTCGAGGGGGTAATATGTATGCACACAATTTACACGGTGTTACACTTTGTTTGAACAATTTAAATCACCAATGATGATAATTTCATTTCTAGATTAAAATGGTGTATCCAAGTCAAACTTTCTCATTCAACACATGTACTTGTAGCTTAGTTTTCCTTATCTTTTCCTAGCATTTATCACTTTCCTAATTGATATTTCATCCTTTTTCCTAGCATTATAACCTTTAGTTACATAACCATGTTGACGATTGCATAACCACCACGGAACTTACACAACCCCATGTCTTCCTTGAATGGTGGTTACACAACCACCATGGCGGTTGCGTAACCGCCGGTCTATGCAGATCGGCGGTTCTATGCACATTTATACAAGACTTTTTCGGCATGTTCTCAACATGTGTTGCTTCTTCCAAAGTTGATATCTCACATGTTTCTTGACTAAATTGGCTGCCATTGAGCTTGTTAAACACATATATAATTCTTCTCCTTCACTTACTATTATTAGTAAGTTAAATGCCCCTTCCCATGGTGATTTGGAACTTCTTGGTTGCAAAGTGTGTTGCACCATTTCCCTACCAAATTTTTATTAAAACCAAGCTTTTTCCTGAAGTGTTGGTTGGATTCATTTCATTTGGAATTACATGGTAATGTAGTTGGAATACTTCCAAGAAGTACACAAGAAAACACAGTTCATTTTACTTATTTTTATATTTCTTGCATTGCTACTAGATTTCCTACAAACAAGTTAGCTCCAACACTCCTTTATTTCTTTTGCACACTTCCGGAAAAGATCCTTGACATATTTTGATTCACCATTGGAAAATAAGTTAAGGGGATAAATAGAGCACAACTAGCACTAGAAATTTTCTCGGTGGTAGAGTTCAAGGATGGGGTGTAATTGAAATCTTTGAAGCTTTCTCTTTTTTAGTTTAGATTTAAATTTGTAATCAATTCAAACATCTATTTTAAGGAAAGAAGAATTTACAAAATAGTTTCATTACCTGTTAGTAGATTCCATTGAAACATCCTTCTCATCTCATCCCTGTGGATTTTCCTAGGAAGGTTTTGGAGGAAGTTCATGTGCACAATGCTTTGCATTTCTTCATTTATTCATTTAGAAGAACCTATAGCTTTCTTTTGTTTATTAATTAGTTTATACGTGCATACGAGAAAAATTCTCTTGAGAGCTTCCTCCTTGTTATTCCTATGGGTCTGTAAGCGAAGTAAGTTTAAAGAATCTTTTATTTATGTTCATTTCATTGAGTTTCTTTAGAAAAAGTTAATGTAGGAATTTAAGTGTTTTAACGGGAAATCTCAGGAAAAAAATTCGATAATCTTTCAATTCTTCCCATGATTCTAAGGTAGAAGAGGAAATTAGATCCACAATTACAAATAAGGAAAATCCTCTATTTTAGTTAGAGTAGACTAAATTCACTCGGAAATGCGAAATGGCCACATATATCTATTTCATTGTTTAGTTTATTTTTGAAGTAGTTTCCATTTAATTAGAAGAAATTATATTGTTTGTGTAGTTTTCAATCATTTAATTCTAGAAAAATAAGAAAATTCTCAAAAAATAGATTAGATTAATTAGATTTTATTATTTTTCTTATTCCCTTTCATTTAAAATCCTTGAAAATTAAAAAAAGTAGACTATATTTAATCCATTGTTTCATTTAATTAGTTTCATTTGTTTTAATTAATTAGTTTCACGTAGATTTGATTAGATCCAAGGAGAGTAATCAATTTGGTTGAATTTAAATCTGTTTACATTTCTTTGTTAATTTAGGTACATAGATTTAATTATACTACAATTAACATAAGCTCCTCATGTTACCTTAGAGGTTTAGGTTACATGAACTTGACCTTAGTTTCCTTTGGTTTCCTTTGGTTTCTTTGAATTCTTTGTTTATTTCCTTATATTTTTTGTTTGCATGTCCACATGACCATTTAAGGTCCTAGACAAGTTATATAAAGAGTGTGTGACCAAAGAGTACTACAACCAAACACCATTATACAATTGACCGAAATCAATCAAGGCCTTAGGAAAATCATATTCCAAACCACCCCAGGTCTGCCAAGCATTTTCTTTAAAATGATGGCCATGAACAATGAAGTTGATAATGCTAATGAGTTCGGCATAATCAGCATGGTCGAGACTAGATTCTACAATCAATAGAATTTTCCTTCTCATGTGTCTTTTCTCACACCTCCATGACCTTGTTTTGAGATTTTAGCGTGGAAAATGCAGGGATAGTTCCCAAGTATTTCACATTCCATTCATGGTATATTTAATGATACCGACATCGATAAAAACCTTCACACAACCATTATCTTTGACTGCTTCTATCTCACTGAATAAGTTAGATAGGTATTCATTTCCTTAAATGAGAAAATTCCCTTAGTGCCCATAGAAGACATTTGTTTTCCTTGATCTACCTTTAAGCCATTTTTGCCTATTTTTCACATATTCCACCTATTCATCCTATTTATCCATTCCATAGCCATACTTTCATCTCATATCAATTGTCCCGACATGACCTCGAGAGGTCGAGTGTGCCTTATAATCATGTGTTGATTCTTGGATGTACAGTGGTCGATTTTTCACTTGAGATCATAGCAATCATTGTCATTATGGCCATTGATTCGATCATAATTTCAATATAGATGACCTTGATATTTTCCAAATTTATAAGGGGGATAGAACTTAGTAGATGGAAAGTTGATCAATTGATGAGTGAATAGCTATAGAAGAATATTTTATTGCGTAGTAGTGACATTGAAATTGAGGGTTGTGGGGAATGAAAAGACTTGCGATTCACTGATATGCATGCATGTAGAATACATATGATTAGAATGAGATGAAAGAGAAGAACTAACATTAGATATAGAAGTATCCGTGAGGATCTGAATTTTGATTTAAGAGGTATAATCCTAGATTCCATAGCTTGAAATTTATCTTGAAATAAATAATGTAGAGCTTGAATGGATTTCCAAATATATTTATTATAATTATGACCAAGAGAGTCATCAAAATAACAATCGAACATAGCACTAAATTGTAAAGGTATCATGTTGATAGGGAGATACATGGTGTCTAGGGTTTTATGGAGAGAATATTTACATGATGTGTGCATTTTAAGAAAATGAAGCAAGGAGACTTTAGAAGCCATGAAAGAAGATGAATATCCAAGAATGTTTGAATAACGGGTTCACCAAATGATTAATAAAATATTGAAACAAATAGATGCTAATATAAATATGTAACAACGCTAAATAAATATGCAATAAAATACATATTCGACCAAAGTAAGTAAGCTAATAAAATATGAAATTGTAGTTGTTAATGATGAGATAGAATGACTTAGTTGATTCGAAAATAATCCTAGACTATGCGGAGCTAAAAATATGATGAACATGAGAAGGGAAGTGTCGTGATCAAGCCCAAAAAATGTAGAAGTGTCGAATAAGCTGGAATGGAGTGCTGGACTAGGTCGGGGTGCACAGGCCGCTGCAGAGCTCCTCCGGGTGCTGTGATGGCTCAAAACCTCGAAAACTATTTTTACAGGGGCTGCAAGATGTTCACTAATGTTTTAATTTGATTGCATGTATGTTTTTAACTTCATTGTTATCTTCCTGAAACCTAGAGTAAGAAATAAGCACATGCAAAATCCCCAAACTACATCAAATCTGAAAAATAACGATGTAAAATTGGATGTCGACTTTCCTTGGTCACATAAAGTGAACTTACTACCAAGCATTGCACTACATTATAGACCCATTGTAGTTCTATGTGTGTGTCTGAAGGAATCATTCCCTAGGTGGCCCTTGTGCATGTCACACTTGATAACAAACAATAGCTAGATAAAAAAATATAGATAGATGTGTGCATGGAAAATGAACTTCCCCTCCTCTCAAGTATATGTAGAATAATGCAGTCATGTTTCCTCGTGTGGATGTTAGATGGATGTTTGAATTCTCTTGTAAATGCCTTTGGATGAAACCTTATATGGTGATAGTAAAGCTTAGTGCTTGGTAATTTATTACTGTCACATTTCTTTATATTTATATGATTCCCTTGCTCAAATTTTGTAATTAACCACTAGAAAGCCGACTAGTAAAAAGCAAGATGCAAAAACGGCTAAAAGAGACTAGAAACATGTGAGCAAAGTAAGTAGATGATTGGTGCACCCAAAGGGGATGGGGGTACCTACGCACTTACATCCTGGCTGGCGCTAGTGTCTAGAGTCGAAATGTTGAAGTATGAAAAGACATATTGGCCAAGAAGGTGTTTCTGCACCAAGAAGGAAAACAGAAAGAAATTAAAGTGGCCCAAGATAGTGGGAAATTAGTAATTTCATCTCTTATCAATCATATGAGTAGTATTATGTGATCAAGACTACATAAATACCCCAAAGTGTATGATTTAGTGTCTACACTATCATAGCTAAGCTTAACTCTTAACATAGATTTCAAGAACATAAAAATTAGGCTATAACCCACAATCCTCTAATGGTTAATTTTTGACCTAATATGGAATAATGAAATTGAGACTCAATTTATGAAAATGATATACTTACATGGATTAGGGTACTTAGGATTTCATACCATCTCTAACTCTATTTGACCAATGATATAAGTCCGCTTCTCTCTTAATAAAGATCCAAATTCCAATCTTCCTTGCATGAGGCTAAGAGCATTTACTTATTCAAAATCCTACATAAATCAAATACTATTTATCATAGCATTGTATTATTAGTTATTTCTCAAATACATTCTATGAATCTTGGTACTATGTTTCTCCTTGTCATGACTATTCTTCACTAGATCTTTGAGTCTTAGTTATTAGTCAGAAAGGATACCATGACTTGGTTTCAAAAGTAAGAGCGGTTTCATTATTGATGTATCATGCATACACCATAATTACTCTCTATACCTAATATTTTCCGATCACAATCTCTTACCTTCACCGTATATCATACACTCCACAACATGTATGTTCTTTGACAGATGAACAAAATTTTCTTCATAAAATAAGTTTCACGTGCCTTTAAGAAATTTTTTTGAAAACCCATGTAGATAAAGCCATATTTCATCTATAGGTACAAAATTTGTGTCAATTGGAAACTCCATGCAAATTTTTTCTTTGTTGTCCCAAAATTGGGTTTTCATAATTTCCGCAGTTGAGACTGAGTTTTTCTTATAAAATGCAAAATTTTAAGTTTCTTGGTAAACTAAAAAAAATAGATACCATTTATTGCATTTTAGAATCTCACAAAGTTTCATTCAATACCTCTTAACCAATTCTCCCCAACACTATGACATTACTTCTCAAATTAGACCTCTAGATTATATGTTTATATGCCTTATAGGACCGGTAAGGATAACTAGCATGTGTGAATATGAAATCATAAAATTATATTTGGATATGCTTGGGGTGCATGTATAGATGGTATGTTCCAAGTTTTAGGTTCTAAATCTTCTTGGTGACTGAGTTATGATGATTTTCCAACCAAACTCTTGTCTAGGTTTTCTAAAAGCCAGAGAGGGCATATTTCATGATAAATCCTTGGTTTTTGTGTCTCATGACATAGCATCACTCCAATAGGATATTAATTCTTTCTATGCACCTTTATAAATCTGTACTCTTGCATGGGAGTCCTCTTTATTATTTATCACACACAACATCACTTAGAGAACAATGAAAATAATACACAATACATTCATTTAAGAGGTGGATCATAACATATTAAGCATTTTCATTATAATATTCACTCATATTAATGAATATACCTTCATACATGTCTATGGAGTTGAGGAAACACCAGCTATATGACCATAACCCGAGTCTTAATCTTCATGTTTTAACAACTCGCAATTTGCATAGTGGTTTCTTCATATTTTTATCCTCATTTCTCCTTTTCCCTATGTCACACACCTAATTTATTATCTATTCTATTAATATATAACTCCCTAATCTCCTTTATGATACTATAACTCAAACTCCTTGCATGGATATATCATGAAAACACATTATTCTCTAACCTCATTCTAAAACAAGATTATCAATATCTTGTTGAGATATTTGCTCAACCTCCAACAAGAATAGATATAGTTGTTGATGTCACCTAAACATGCTCTAGGAAAACTAGAACACACATCCTAATTCAATCTAATCCCTCTTTCTAAGTAGCCTATCCTAAAATAACATACTTTGACATTTACTCTCTTAGTAAAGAATAACTACATGTATAATTTCAAATATTCAAACTTCAACATGTTGGAGGGAAACTATGAAAAATATATACACATGGCGAGAATGCCTTAAAGGCTTATTCAACCTTCTTCAAGCGTCTAAGAGATGTTACTGCATTAAGATTCATTCACGCTATGTAAAAATTAATAATATAGTCATCAATTTGGTTATTATCTTCTAAGAGTCAAAAAGTATATGCCAAAAGAGTCTTTTACGTCAATATTTTTTTATATTATTACCGCATTAAAAAAAATAGGTGTTTTGTTAAATGTGTAACATTTTTGTTTATATATCAAATTTTCATTGATTCCAAAAATTCAAAACTATCAAAAGTCTTCAAATAGTTTGTGTTGTCAATAATTTCATAATGTCTTCATTATAATTAGTAGAGTGAAAAGAAATTTAAAAAAAAAAATTGTCTTATCGATGTATTTTTCGTGTTACCTCACGTCTGGAAAATAAAAAATTCATATTATGGGAGTAATATTAAAAAATATGGAAATCATTGAGCAACATGATCACATTCCGCTAAGGTATTAGTGTCGTATTAGGGCTGCTCAAAGCATGGGTGATGTGTTTTTTTTTGTGTGTGTGTAGTGTGTTTCACTTTAATAGTTGTTGTGTGAGAAGTATATCCCCTAAGTAATCCCCTTATGTGTAAATATAGTAGAAAGATAAAATCACAAGGGAAAGTTACATCATGTTATTTGGGTTGGTTGTCTTGTAAAACCATTTCAATATTTGGGTTGTTTGTTTTCTAGTAAAACCATTAGTATGTGCATGTTGATGGCTTTCGTTGGAAAAACATCCTTGTTGAGGTTGTTGTTGTCCTTAAAAACAATCCTTGTTGGTTGGTGGTTTTCTAGTAAAATCATTTTTGAAGGTTGTTTGTTTTCATGAAAACCCATCTAGATCATGAACACGTAGAGGCGTAAAACTCCATAGGGAAGTGCGGTTATTTTTCTTACATTTTTGCACTAGGGGAATGTTAAGGATATCATATTATAGTTATCAATTTTACAATATTATTAACAATATTGTTGATATGTTTACCGATGGGTAAATATTATTCATTTTAAGTAATTAGCAATATTGTTAGTAATATTAATGCAAGGCATGGAAGAGAAGTTCAAATTTCACTTAGTGGCCTGGGATAAGGTCTGCACCCCGAAGTTTATGGGAGGGCTGGGCATAAAAAATATTGAGAAAATGAATGAGGCACTCATTGCTAAAATGGGCTGGAGAATGCTGTCTGAGAAACAACCCTGGATTGATTTAATTAAAGAAAAATATTTAAATCATCAAGTTGTTTACTCCTATCTGCATGATGAGTACCTCCCCTGTGGTTCCATTTTTTGGAATAATTTGGTCAAGAGCAGAAACTTCATCAAGCAGGGCAGCAAATGGAAAGTGGGGGATGGCAGGGAGATAAACTTCTGGGAGGATAATTGGTTTAGTGGCAATCTCTTGGACAGATTTGGGATGGCTAAGGACAGTCTAATAAGCAAGTATGGTATTAAAATCAAAGATTACATTGAAGGAAATGGCACCAACAAGAATTGGAAAAAACTTACTGTGGAGCGAATTGATCTGAAACAAATTACTTCCTCCCTTCAAGATCATTTAGATCTTATTCCATTAAGTCAGCTGGAAACCAAGGATGAGTTGGTTTGGAATAATTCCCATGATGGGAACTACTCAGTCAAATCTGGTTATATCAATCTCTTTCATAGTAATCAATCTGATTTTAATTGGAACAAGATTTGGGTGTCTGAATTAACTCCCAAAATAAAATTTTTCCTCTGGCTGGCCATCAGAGGTAGAATTCTTACCACTGACAATTTGATGAGAAGAGGATTTATAATTCCTAATTGGTGCCATCTTTGTAAAAATGACTCTGAGGATATCAGCCACCTGTTCATACATTGTGATTATGCCAAAAGAATTTGGAACTTTGTCCTTTCTAAATTTGAAGCTCTCTGGGTGATGCCGAAGAATCTTAATCAGCTATGGAATCAATGGAACCCACCCTTCAGACATTGTGTTATCAAAAGGATCTGGAAATTGGTTTTCCCACATTTAATCTGGAGGATTTGGAAGGACAGAAATGATATCATTTTCAGAAATAAGAAGCAAAACTATAAACTCAGTATTGGAAAAATTTCTAATGGTATTAAAGAGGATATTGCCAGATTTAAACCTCCCAAGAACAAGAGTTATCCTGAGAATGAAGAGTACATCTTATCCAATTGGCAGATTGGAAATTGGAGCAATCCCGGGAATAGTATTGATAGATCTTCGATCAAATGGCATCCTCCTGATTCTAATTGGTACAAGTTGAACTTTGATGGGGCCTCTAAGGGAAACCCTGGGATAGCGGCAGGAGGAGGAGCAATACGGGATCATAATGGTAATCTGATTGTTGCATATGCTGGAAAAATGGGAGTTCAAACTAATCATTTTGCTGAAGCATTATCTGCTCTCTGGGGCTTGAGAGTTGCCCAGGCTAAGAATATTAAGAACCTAGTTGTTGAAGGGGACTCCCTTAATATCATTAAACTTCTTAATCAGTCCTCATCTCCTAGTTGGAGTATTAAGGATTTTATCTCTGAGTCCATAAGCATCAGTCATACTTTCAATAACATCAGAATCAGGCATACTTACAGAGAGGGCAATAAATTGGCGGATGCGCTGGCCAATTATGGCATTAATGTTAATTTCACCATCTGGGATAATAACAGCATCCCTAATCAGCTCCACAACAGCATTCATGCGGACTTCTATACGCAAGCAATCCCTAGAGATGAGACATAATCTTTGGATGAAGATCAGCATCAATAACACTCTCACACGTGTTGCTTTAATGAATATGATGATGCAAATAATATCAAATATTCATGATAGTAAGAATTATTTGGGGAACTCCAATTGGAGTTATGTTGATTTGAAAATCGCGCATGCGGGATGTACTACAGCTGTTAAAATCTAGATTCATAGCTCCTCGAAACCGATGGAAGTTGTTATGTGATTGTTGACAGAGAGAGAGCTACTCACACACGCGACTTCCCGCAGGCTCAGTTCAGCAGTCACGCAGCCGTTCGTGGGAAGAGCAACGGCTATAGTTTCCAGTTTTGTGCGGTTTACAATAGCAAGAAGCGGACAGGTCTCTACGCACACAGGCATCTGGGAAATTGTTGTAATCAGTCTTTCACAGAGAAGATGGGAGGACCTCCCTGCCAAATTGAGCCATGCGCGGACCCCGACTGGAAGGAAAATATCGAGCTTTGGAACATTCTCAGCAAAGGTGGTTTCACCAAATTCATGGAAAAGGTGCAGGGACATGACCAAAGCATTTCTGTGCGTTTTGCTAAGGAATGGAAGGAGCGGAATGTCGACTACGGGGGACAGAAGATTTTGGTCAATGAAGATCTTATTGCTGAAGTGACCGGTCTTGGTTTGGAGGGATACCGCTTCTTCAACAAAAGGGTTGATAGAGATGCTGAAGAAAGAAGATTTGTGGAGGGATCTGAGAAGCTCACATTTGGTACAGCGGGCCTGCTTGTCAGCTCAATTCCTCCACCCTATGATGAGGTTACTCGCATGATGATTCGATTCATCTCCTTGGAAGGTAGGTTTGTCACCTGGAAGGTAGGAATCGATTGGTTTGCTTTCCCCATTATCTGCTGAACTCCCTTGAACGCTCCATTTTGGAGTTTCAAAAGCACACCCGGTGGTTCCCTTGCATCAAGGACTTATTTTGTTGATTCATAAATGTTGCCTTCTAAAATACCCTGGGCTTCCTTCCTCTCCTAGCCCAGCTACACCTTTGATGGGCTCTCACGCTGTCACCAAACTGCTTTTACTCTTGCTACCCCCACCGCATGCATTCTTGTCACCCCCGACTATTCTAGCTTCTCCATCCATTCCCCCCGCTGCTGCTCCAGCCACCCACCTCGCCTCTACCTCTAAAAGACCGGTCACCAGGGCCTCCAGGAAGCTCAACCTTGAGTCTCTTGCTGTGGAGAAGGAGCCTTTCGAACTTGAGATTGCACATGATCTTCTGAATATCAGCAGTGCCAGTCCCAGGAAGTGCAGTTGGATAGCTCTTCTAAGAGGTTGGAGGCCTTAGAGGCTGAGATGAAACTGTTGAAGGATGAGGTCAAGAAGCTGGCTAAACAGAAAGGCAAGAAAAGCATGGAGGGGGAGGAGAACATTGATAACAGTCAGATTGAGGACATTTATAAGAAGCTGACCTCCTTTGACTCCCGCTTAGGGATGGCCAAAACTAGACATGATTACATCATTGCCGCTCTTAGGGCAATTGAGGAGTTCATTGAGGGTCATGCCAAGAGTGTTTCCAACCTCAGCGGTGTCCCGGCTACACTTTGGGGCAACGAAAAAGAGAGCAAAAGAACCATTGAGGAGCTTGATAAAACTGATGCTGCCCATATGAAAACTTTGGGTATGTTTCGCACCTGGAAGAGAGTCAAGACCAGCATCGACAAAGCTACCAAGAAGTAGTTTTGGTTGCTTCTGCTGCTTCTGTTTGTTTTTTTGCTATTTTTTTGCGGTCTCTTTACTGCTTTTTTACAGTTTTTTTGCTGTTTTGTCTCGTTTGAGTAGCTGTTTCTGGGCTACTTCGAGCTTCATTATAACACTTGGATCTAGATCCTTTATCTCTGCTTCTCACTCTTATTTTGGATCTTAGGCCTTCTTTTGTTCTCAAGGGTATAGTCCCTTTCAAAAAACTATTTGCCAATAATAAAAAATATATATATTGTTAGTCGTATATATTATTATATATTGATGCCTATCCATGATCCCTTCAAAACCAAATACTTTTTACCTTATCTAATAAAATATTATTATAAAAACAATATATACACATAATAATGTTATTTGTTAGTATTCCTTCATATTTTGTAAGAAGTATCTTAGCTATGGTTAAGGATCTATAATAACATGTGTTTGATTTCATTGAACACCGAATAATAGAGAGAATATTAAAAATTTAGTAATTCCTCTATCGAAACAACACCCTATGATATCTATTGTTTTTTTCCCAACCACTATAGAAATCCAACAAGGCCACCAATCAAATTTTCTTCTTTATGGATTCCATACTACCCGATTGCATGTAATAAGTATCACTTTTTTATCCAAAGTTTTTTATAAGTTTTGGGCCCCTCTTTTTGTTTAAATCATCATGGGAACCACTCCTAAATATAACATTGTGCTTATAGGTCTATAAATTGGAAAAATATCATAGATCTATTGGATATAATAAGTATGAAGGACCCGACTTCTATATATTTCCACACACAAATATCATGAAAATTGTGAACTGATTATACCCACGTTGTCATACCCTAACTAAACTATATGTCATATCCTAATTATATTTGTATTCCACTTAAAAACAATATTATTTCTTCATCTACTTTCTGAAAGAGATGTGTGCCACAAGCATACCTATGATCACCTTTCAAATATCTAAAATATACACAACAAAAAAAAAAGAACTCCAGACCATTAATGATGATACCCTCACTACCTCGTATCTTAAAATGCTAATTCCATCATCTTTTTGGTCATTTATGGTACATCGCAAAACATCTAAACACCTTCAATGGGAAACCCAAGAATTGCATGTACATCTTATAATATAAAGGAAACTTACATCATCTCTCTATCGAGCCTCCACCCGAACATGTTTGCATTAACTCCTAATGGGCAAAAACATTTGTATCAAAATTTGATCCAATAGGATCCATCTCATCTACATAATGCCTCTAAAATAAAATCCCTATAATTTTTCAACATTCTCCATAGATAAACAACATAAAATATATGGTGGCCTTGCCACATCCACTCGAACCTAAAAAATTTCAACCAATAAGTGCAAATTAAATATCAATATATGATAAAGATATATAAAATAAATAAAAATACCAAAAGTAAAAACATAAACTACTTCCCAACTACATCTACCACCCTATCGTAATGTGACCGACTAGCATAAAAATCTCCACTACCGAAATGAAATTAAATGCAATTTTGAATGTCATATATCATGATATGCAATCCTAATGCCATCAATCATTATGTGATTGGTCATTCTATCATTATTATTCCCATCTGTCTTAGGGTTATGTAAAATTTTATAATATTAAATTGAAAAACCAACTCTATTATTTCTAAAATTCAAAATGCTCCCAAACCCACCTAAAAATCGACCCAATATACATTTTAGCTATCTTTGGGAAACTTTTATAACACAAATTTTCCACAACATAATTTTTTTCATTTTACTCACACCAAGCTTTCCAACTTTAAAAACAAAACCTACCATAGGATTCACACCTTCACATGCTCTACCTCGACTAACTCCCACCACCTCATACTCTAACCATCAAGACTAAAATATCTCAAATTGTATCATCTAAGAAATCATTTTATATCAATATCAATTAGACAAATGGAAAATGAATCTCTTTGATTATGACTTATAGAAATTCTTATACCTTATTTTTTTGTGATCTCTCCTCATCTTCAAACCTTTATATCTTCCAAATGAAAAACCTTAAGAGTGTTTCATAAGCTATGTCTTGATCGTGGTTGTGAGTTTATAATTTTGACATATTAAATGTAATTCTACAAAATTCCACCAATAATTTCCCATTTTGGTCATTTCAAAGTTCAGCCGCATCATGTTATGGCCTCTTAGCTAGGTGATTTATGTTTTATTTTACTGATTATCTTCTAGTATTTATTTTTAGTCTTTCTTCTTTAGAGTTCCAAGAAGCTATTACGTCCATCAATGGAAAAATGGATGCCATCAATAGTAAGAGGTATTTATATTTCATCTAGAGGAGTTGATTATTTATTTACAATAATTTCCTTACTACATTACATTTATAATTTACTTTTGATTTCGAATTACGTCATTCTTTTTATAGACATCGTCTCATGTTTAAATATTTCAACGTACGTTGATATTCAATTAGGGAATATGTATAAACCTCATTTTTGACGCTTGATAATAATTTCTCTTGTATAAGGGATGCTCATTTATTTTCCTCTTGAGCAGATTCCTCAAATATCTTCTTGACCACAATATTCGAGAGATGCTTCTCTTATGTCATAGTTCCCTAACCATTTCCTCATTTAATGCATATGTTCACAAATTACACCCATTAATTCTACTTGTCTCATTATGTACACTTTTTAATACTCATGCATGTTATTATCCCTACTTTTGGTGATCCTGGACCTTCTTCATTTACTCGATTTTTCTCATGGATCTCACTTTACATGTTTTTCACCCTTTTGAAAATAGGTTTCCCTCAAATATGACACATTATCTCATGGGTGACGGTGTTTTCTTTTATTTTTTCAAGGTGATGGCATAAGGTATATATAATCCCCCCTTTTTCAACAGGTCACCATCAATCAAACATTCATAAAAGAACTACTAGATATTGCTTGCACATTGTTGTAAATTATTTTGAACCTACTTATTGGACTTGAGGTTTTGAATATCACCCTTTTATATTTAGGTCACCATATTGAGTTAGGATTGAAATTTTTCATGTTTATATTCCCCCTTCTCTACCCATAAAAATTCTCTCTAAATGTTTATTTCTCTGGGAGGATTCTCTATGAATGGTCACACACACACACACACACACACACACACACACACACACACACACACACACACACACACACACACACACACACACACACACACACACACACACACACACACACACACGTATGTATGTATGTATGTATGTATGTATGTATGTATGTATATATATATGTATATATATATATATATATATATATATATATATATAAAACCTTATTCTTTTTATATTTTTCTATATGGTACACTCCTTGGATTTATCTATACCATGATATATCTCTATTCTCGAATCCTAGTAGGATACCTATGTTTATATTAGGCATAAGCCTTAGAAACATATAACTATTTTGGGGTTAAGTTCACTATCCTCTTGAATTAAATACAACACTAGTTCTCCTTGAGAACCTATGGTATCTATACCATGTGCCCATACTTATCTTTGATCCCTAGATTTTATAACCTAGTTTGGAATTTATCTCTTCTCATAATACACTAACTAGTTCATTAATCATGTAGTGCCTTTTATTTACATGTAGTTTTGGTCTATATGGCCCTTGTCTCTAATCATATGTACTTTGGTAATATATTATCTATACCTATATACCTACTAACTCCATGACATCATGTCTAGGTTAACACATTTAATCTCACATTATCATACTCAATGTATTTATCCATCAATTTTTGCACTCTTTAGTATTGTTATCCTCCCCAGGATATCATCCTTTTATCCACATCTCCACTATACTCATTATATCCGATGGCCTCCTAGCTATTTGATTTATGTATTTTTTACTAATTTCCTTCTAGTGTTTATTTTGATTCTTTTCTCTTTAGTGTTTCAAGAAACCATTACGCCCACCATAATAAATCCAAGAAACACTAGAAGGTAAGTATGAGGTGGGCATATTTAATTTGGTGAAGCTCATTCTTTATTATCTTCACTTACATGATTAATTCATTTCTAGCATATACTTTTGATTTGAACGATTACATAAATATTTTTTTGAAGACCATATCATGTTTCAATAATATGGCACATGAAGATCTTTTACTGGGGCATATGTATACACCTTATTTTTTAAAACTTATAACCCTTTCTCTTGTATAAGATTTTACAATGGATTATCTTCCTAATTCATTAGTCAAGGGGCTTGTTGGCAGCTTGGATGTGATCATAATTTTTCACATGGGATAAACCACAACATTTTAGATTTATCGTTATGTTGTCCTTTATACTATAGTCACCATATCATTTCCTTTTTTCCTCTCTTTTTCGAAAGTTTTCATTATAATGTTCACTTTCTCTCACTCATTCCTAGTCTGCTCACCACTTTTAGTTGCTTGGACTTTAAATTTTCTTCCATTATTTAAATTTTTTCCATTACCCATTTTCTTTCACCCATTGACCATACTATCTCCCGAATCGAAGGTAATCACTCATGGGAGATTTTTAGAGGAGTTGTATTTCCCACAGAAATAGATAGCCCACATGTGATTGCATGTGGTGCATATACTTGTCTGTATTTACCATTTTATAACCAATCCATCATTACTTTTTTCAACTCACTTTAATTGTACATTGGACATATGTGAACATATTTGCATCAAATTGTTATAAAAGTGAGGTTTTGTTTTTTTCCTTTTTGCTTTTGGGTCACCATAGTGAGCTAGGATTGTGGTTCTTAATTTTTAGAATTAATGAGTCATTAGTCATAGCACATTTACATATCTCTAACTCTTTTATGTCTTTTGTTTCATATTTATTGGTGTGTGGATGGTTGATTTATCATTTCTATCCATTATGGTATAGCATGTTTTATTTAGCCTATTGTTTTTAAATATTTTATTATGTCCCTTGTATTTATCCATCTTTTCACCTATGTTTATTATGCATCCTTATAGGATATATCTCTTTATCTCGAGGCATAGGCCTTGTAAACCTATAACGACCATATGGTTAGGACTATTGCCCTCAAGAATCGTGACCTTTTTTCTCCTTAAGAACCTTTGATATCAACATATCAGGTGTAGAAATAGATTTGATCCCCAATATTACCTCCTATAACACAAGTGAGGACCTTTCTAACCCCGTCATACAAATAAAAGTTTAACTTTTATCATTTATGTACAATACTTTGTAAAATGATATACCAAATACAAACAATTTCACTTTGTAGAAAGGGAGAAATTGCATAATTCTTCACAATATACTTGAGAGGGGAAGGATAAAGCTTGAGGGTGACATGTCCTTTCACAAAATAGTAAAATGATAAGGCATAAGAAGAGAGAGGTTATATGAAAACAATAACAATTAGCAAATATTTATAAATTAGATCAAAATTGGGGAATATGTAAATCCCTAAAGGATAATATGAAAACCTAAGGTTGCAAAAAAATTGATATAATATTGGTTCATGAAATTGTTTTAACTATTTTACACCTAAAGATTAAAAATTCATTAAAATTAAAGCACAATTAAGCTTTGTATATAAACTAAAAAAAAGTGGGTAAATCATGGTAAAATTAGAAGGAATGATAGTTAATTTTAGAACAAAGAACATCGAAAAGACAAAGAAAGGGTAGAATACATAGAAAATTCATCTTATTTGAATGTATAAGAGTTTAAAAGATAAGATACAAATCAAAAAATTGTACAAGATTGATACAAATCTTTTTTAAAGTTTGTTTAAAAAAATTATTGAAAGGATAGAATACAATTAGATAACTAACATTGTTTAAATGTATAAATTCTTCAAAATTTGAGAAAAACTCAAAGAACTTTAAAATAGTTCTCTAAAAACTATTAGGAGGATCTAAGGTATCTAAATTAAATTTGACATGAAGAGTTACAATCATTTCCAAACTTGTTTAGTATGGTCAACCCATGGGGGTTTCACTTAGTAAAAGTATGGTATAGCACATTTGTTCAAAGGGTATTAAAGAATATCCTTAATGTTAGTTATTACCTCTAATTATTCAATTTGATAATACCCCCTCCCGTTATATTATTAGAATGAAAATAACCCTTATTTTTTCCATTTACATTACTTACCCATTTTTCCATTACAATTTTATTTACCCCTTTTTATTTATACCCTAATATATCAAACAAAAATATATCATGTTTCTCACTCAATTATTATTTTCTTAATATGTCTTTTCTCTAGAAAGAGAGTTTGAAGCAATTTAAGACCTATTACCAATTACGTTAATGTTAAAATTCAACCATTTATCAATATTTCGTTAAATAATTAATACGGTGAAATAATATCATGTGTTGAAAAGCGTACCCAATATTAGTTTCTACCAATTTTATTATTTCTTGCTTAGGAATCTCCTCATTCGATTTCCTTATTCAAAAAGAGATTATAATATAGCTTTATGACCATGAAAATTTTATGGTATTAAGCTTTTAAAACTAGGGTCCAAATGTTTTAGTTTTATATTAAAATTAACCCTACCTCTTCTCTAGACCGTGTCTCTAACCCACCGCAATGCCTAATTATTCAATATGAATGAATGTGCTAAGATATTACCTTCTTAGTGAACGCCTCGTAGGTTAAAAGTAGATCTTATGTTCGTCAAAATGCTCCAAGCTTTTTGGAACATGTGTTTGTCTACTTTTTGATTGGAAATAATGTTATTTAGATTTTTTCAATGAGATTTGTGGTTGCTAGAATGTTTTCTCTTCTTTTATAATTCTAACACAACTTGATTTTATATATGGACTACATGACTACAAATTAACGACACTTTGGTGCACAAAATATATTTGAAAAAACAAAAAGAGATTTTTATTTTATTTATTAAAAACAACCCAATCATGAAAAGTCTTAAAATCAACACTTATAAGTAAATAAATTTTATTTAAATCTTTCTTCTAAATTTTACCCTTTCAAATTTATCTCAAAAAAATGCGTGGCACTTACATTTTACAATGGGACGTCTTTTACTCCAAATAGTCAACGTGAACACTAAAGATCCCCAATAGTGGTTCTCTTTCTTTACATATGGTTTGACTAGAGCGATACAACATTGATAAATTTACGACCTAGTCACTTCCTCCTCATTCAAAGTCTTTGAATATGTTTATCGTTGAACTGGCCGATTCAACATGGTTGACAATAACACATCGTTGCTCAAGACCAGCTACCATTTTTGAATACCTTCGTGCTTTGAATTTTATGGGCAGTTGAACCGGTCGATTTGCTTCGTAAAAACTCCACGTGAAATTATCAAGTCAAAAAATCTACACCCTCTTATCATATTCTGTTATATAAGGTGTTATTTGTAGGATAATATCCTTTGAATTTACAGCAAACCTTCAACCAGGTTTTGTTATATCTGTATTTGTAACTGGACATTATTCTGTTGATTGAAGGAGAGCTCCATATATATTTTGGCGAATCGCATAACTAGTGTTGATGAGGAGGTTGGCGATAGTAGTATTAGTAGTATTCCTGGTAATAATAATGGAAGCCTCGAGAGCAGAGTCGAGGGGTGGTATAGTAGTAATGTTTGAGTCGCTGCCGAGAGGGGCAGTGCGGGGATCATGTCCGAGTGGATGTAGAAACTACAGATCTTCGAAAGGCAGCACGGGATGTTCCTGCCCCAACGCAGCAGATCTCGGTGGAGCCTAGGCCCTAGATCATCATCAACTTGTTTCTCTTTCTTTTCATCACGATTATCTAGGCCCTAGGCCCTAGATAATTCCATGGCGATGATAATATGATTTCATATTTTATAATAATTGATGAAATATTTGAAATTTACAAAACTTTTAATTAATAAATAAACATAACCAAAATCGTATGAGTATGGTCAAAATGCAGCTTTATTTTAATATTTTTAAAATATCAATTTATGGCATATTCATTACCCCGATTATGCTTGAGAGGCGTTCCTACAAAGTGATGCTAGAGCTGTAATGGTGTGAGTGATTCATTATTTGGGTCGATATCACAAAAAAATTAAAAATTATGAACCAACACAATATTTAAAAAATAAAAAAATTATGAACCCACACAATGTTTACAAAACTCCATCTCAATAGGAAGATCCTCATGTATTGAAAATTATTCATGTGAAACCAAAGGCAAGAAAGTGTCAAAAAAACTCCACATATCTACAAATAATGGTCGGTCATATCATCAAGACTTCACATTTCTGAGTGAGGCTAGCCCTCCAAATCATGGTGTGAGTTGTTTGTGGACGAATTGATGACAGATAATGAACTTGAGTTTGTCGATTTTACTCGAATCGATAATTTTGTTAATGGAGAATATATTCCCATTTCTTTGCCTAATTTCATCGACAACCAAGATCTCTTCTCTTGATCAGAATTTGTTGTCTTCTCCATTTGATTATTTCAAGATTTCAGAGAGGAAGACTATGGAGCAAGGCCACTTGCAGAGTCGCAAGTTTAAACCAAGAATCCTATATTGTTGGTACGTTCTCAATTCAATGGTTAAGTATTAACTTTGGCTGGTTTTAAAATATTTTTTAATTCTTGTTGTGATGGTGAGTTAAACCCGTGTCGATAAATATAAATATTCCAAGACATGCCCGCATTTTATATTCACGAATGAAACAAATGTTTGAATAAACACCATAATTTAAAGTATTATTGGGTGATAGAAATAACTTTTGGTTTATAGAGTAATGTTGGTTGTTATCTAAGTATCATCAAATGACACAAATGAAAGTATCATCAACACCACTTAGGTGGTGCATCCTACATGTGTGGTGTCCTTCGCATGATGTTTTGAGTCTTGATGATCTCAACTAGATTCACTATCATCCCACCTCAAAAATTGAATGTAGTCTGCATTGTAAGAAGGAGAGAGTGGAAGAATCAAGTTTCATCTCTAAAACTGCCAAACACTCACGTTAGAGGATTGTCGTTGAAACGACCCACTCATAACTACACTAAGCTTCCCTCGGCCGCTAATTATTCAAAAATGGGAGAAGCCCCATGCAGAGTTAAGTCCATCATTGATCTGCAATGACAAGAGAATGTCGAGCTATGTGAAACCCTAAACATAGGGGTTTTATAGATTTTGTTCAAATAATCAAAGGACATGATCAACACATTTCTCTTCAATTCATGGAGAACTGGAAAGACAGGAATGTTAAGTTCAGTGGAAGGGATTTCAACATCACAGAGGAGTTCATTTCCTTCATCACTAGCCTAAACATGGAAGGTATTAAATTCTTCAGGAACAAATTTGACAAAGAAACAGAGGAAAGGGTCTTCCTGGATGATGGTGCAAATATTGAATACAAAAAGGAAGGCATTTTCTATGCTTCAATTCCGCAGCCCTTTGATGAGGTAGCTCCTATGATGGTTTGTTATATCACCCTTAAAGACATATTTTCAACTCTTCCTCTCCACCACCTGGTTCTCCTAAACCATTTCCGGCAGGAAATCAAGTTAAGTCTACCTTATTACATTTTGCATTCTTTAGAAAAGTTGATTCTCCAGGTTCAAGGTCACAAAGTGGTTACGCCTTTACAACAAGGGGTAATCTTTCTCATGCATCGATAAATCATGACCGTGGGTTCCTAACGATCAAGCACCCCTAATTGCCCCTTTGCCCCCAGCACCTCGCATCCGCTCCAAAAACCCTATGTATCGTGAATTTGTCAATGTGCATCCCCCCAAAAGGGTTCTCAGGAGAAATAAAAAAGGAAAGGAAATTATGGTTGAAGTTAACCGAATTGAAGTCAGTCCAGGTACTCCTCCCACCTAGATTAACCCCCTCATCATTGGAAAATTCAAAATGCAAGCAGAGGATTGAAAAAAACTAGAGGAGAATGTGGATTTCATTATCAAATCCGATAATAAAATCACTAATACGACACCTTGTCTATCCCGAAAGAAGAGGTCAACTCTCTCTCTCTGCCCATTTCAAAGATCTTGAAGATAAGAAAAGAAACCAGATGGCCATCCACCGTGCAGTGCTTGACCTTCTCCAAGTTCACATCTACCAAATATGTGACATTAGTGGAGTTCCAGCTTCAACGTGGAAGAATGACAGGATAACCAAAAAGTACAAAGCTTCTAACTAGGACCCAAATGTTACTACTGCTCTAAATCTTTACAATGCACTTAGGGTTTCTCTCAAGGTCTACAGTAAAGTTGTTATCTAGTGTCTCTGCTCTTTTAATGTTTTGTTGTTGTTTTGATGTTGTTGTCTTGTTGTTGTTCTGTTGTAGTATTTTGTGTTGGGATTCTTGTTGGCATCCAACCCCTACCATGGTTTTATTTTAGTTATAGTCTTTTGGGTTGGGGTGTGGTCCCCGTTTCAAAAAACCACATTGTTACTTCATGGTCTTCTTGGCTCTTCAGCCTCTTGGTTGTAACTCTAGGTAAGGTCCCTCCAAAACCTTTTTCCATTAATAAAAAAATGTTTAAAATAATTTATTATTTATGATTCAAGTTTTAATCAATAAAATAAATATATGATTATGAATTTATACATGGAAATGTAAGGTATTTTAAATGTTTGAAAGTAAATAAGTGTGCGATAATTTTTATTGAAACATAATTACTTTGGAATAAATAATAAGTTTCAATCCATTTAAGTAATATATAATTATTATAATGATCTATATTATTTATAGTTTTTAGTTTTAGATGTATTTTTACTTTTAGTAACTATATTTATTTTTAATGGAAGAAAATTAGTGTTGAATAAATTATTTCTAAATAAATACTTTCTAACTAATATTTAATGGTTAAAACTATTTATTTTAATGCCAATCGAATTTGTAATAAATAAAATAACTAGCATAGATATCTAAAGACAACGAGAGATATCAACATTGAGGTGCCTATCTAACTTATGTGTGAATATTAATATAGGCACCTCGAGATTGATATCTCTCGTTGTCCTTTATATATATATATATATATATATATCCGTGTAGGTTATGCATTATAATATCGTTATAATAAGTATAAGGTTATATAAGTTTTAAATAATTTATTATTAATTGTTAATGGGATGTTATAATATTAACTCATATAGCATTACCTTATTTTTAGTCATTTTCTTTTTTGTTGTTTTATGTTTTTAATATTTAATTATGGCTTAAATGCTATTTGTTCTTTTTTTTTTCTTTCTTGTAAATTGAAAAATAGTTATTTTCACATTTAAGAATGTGAAAATTAGAGATATAAATTTGTTATTATGTTCTTTTATTTTTTTATTATTTAATTATGGCTTGAATGTTATAAGGTATAGTATGGTATAAGATGAATTTATATGCATTAAATCAACCTATTGGTCGATGCATTGCCACTAAAGGATAAAAAAATATAACTCCTAGATTAGACGATGAAAAATTACAAGTTGAGTTATTTATTTTTGTTGGAGAACGAGTGATGCTCACTACAAATTTATGGACGTAAGTAGGTCTTGTTAATGTAAAGCTTGGATTTATTCAAGCATTGTCTACAAACCAAGATTGGGACCCCCGAACCGCCAACATACATAATGGTTGAATTTAATAACGCACAGAATTCCTTTTACTAATGAAGGTTCAAATATTTGTTGTTATTTCACTTGTCAAATCATTCAATGGATTGAGAATTTTACCTCCATTCACATATGACTAGTTTCGAGAATTTGAAGAATCTAAAAGGAGATGATAAGAGAAAAGATGAAGAGAAAAGACTCCGAGTTGTTGGAGTAAAAAAATGTATGATATTTGAGAATCAAAACTTAATTTTGTTCTTCATTACGTTTAGATGCATTCGTATAGTGGCAATCAAAGCTTGTAATGGCATGAGGGGTTCTTTTTTAGGGCCGACATAAAAAAAAGAATTAAAAATTATGAACCAACACAATGTTTAAAAAAAAAAATGTTATGAACCGACACAATGTTTGAAAAAACTCCATCTCAATGAGAGGATCCTCATGTATTGAAATTTATTCATGTGAAACCAAAGGTAGTGAAATTTTCCAAAAAAGCGCACAAATCTACAAATAATGGTCGGTTAGATGATCAAGATCTCACATTTTGAAGTGAGGTTAGCACCTCAAAATCATGGTGTGAGTTATTTTTGGATGAATTGATGAAAGACATCAACTTGAGTTTATCGATTTTACTCGAATTGATAATTTTGTTAATGGAGAATATCTTATGATTTCTATACCTAATTTCATTGACCAACAAGATCTCTTCTCTTCATTGTAATATGTTCTCTTATACATTTGATTCTTTAAAATATTTCGAGAGAAAGACTTGAGCAAGGATAGTTGCAAAGTTGCAAGTTTAAATGAAGAATCCTATATTATAGGTACGTTTTCAATTCAATGGTTAAGTTTTAAAATGGCTGCATTTAAAATATTTTTAAATTCTTGTTGTGATGGTGAGTTAAACCCATGTCGATAAATATAAATATTCCAAGACATGTCGACATTTATTTTCACTAAATTAAACATATGTTTTAATAAAAACCATAATTTAGAGTATTATTGGGTGATAGAAATTAATTTTAGGTTTATAGAGTAATGTTGGATGTTATCTTACTATGTAATCAAAAGAGATAGAAATGTAGTCGATTTGATATGATAACTTGTATTCAATTTCATAGAATAAAATGAAGACTACAATTAAAATTTTAATAATTAATTGCTATATAGAAAGGAAAAGAACACTCACTATATGGCTAATTTCATGAATTTCACAAATAAGCTTCCACCCTTACCTTATAATATTCTTTAGTTTTTTATTTTATTATTCTAATGTTGTTTATATATATATAAATTTAGAACCATTCCCCCTATATAGAATAAGATAAGTTAGTTACGACACATTAAATATATAATAGTAGGAAATATATTATGTAATATATAGATATGTGTGTGTGTGTGTGTGTGTGTAAGATGTTTATTATTATATAATAAAGTATATCCATGTAGGTTATGCATTGTTTTTTTTATCAGAGGTAAAAAGGGTTGAGGAGACCCTACCCCAAACACAATCACCTCTCCATGAGAGTAGATAAATACATTACCACACCATAAAAACCGATAATATAACAGTTCATAATAATACGAGCTCCCCCAAGAGCTAAAGTAGTGAAACAACAACAACAAAAAAACACAGTGGAACTAACAGCAACAAAGAAACTAACAACCAAAAAGCTACAGAGATAGTAAATAAAACAAAACACCCCTCCCCAAATCATTTATAGGATTTTTCAAGCCCCTCCAACACCTTAGCCCATTCCTTAGCCAGAGCATCTATGTTACCAACCAAAGATGCCAAGTTGAAACCATCGGGAGTCACCTTTCTTTTCTTGCCCTGACTATCCACAACACTATAGGCATTAGCAAGCTGACCCAGAGTCTGGAGATGCTTTGCAGTAGATTTCACCATGACTACACTCCACTCCATGTAGCTATGGAGAATAACACAAACATGGTCCAAATCATTGGTTATGAAACCATAGTTGGCTTTTAAAACCTCAATCTCTCTACCATGCCCATTGCTGACCGCTTCCTCAACCTGCGCTTTCATCTTATGCCAATCATTGAACAAAAACTACACCGAGCTCTTGGTGAGCTGCATATCTCCCTTAAGTTCCTCAATATTTCCACCATCTTAGCCAAATGGTTCTCCCCTTTCACAGGTCCAACGTGTCCCATAGCCTCGAATTTTTGTTCCAATTGCACATTGATAGGAGTCGGAAGATCTTGTTTACTAGAATCCCCTTGGTGTTCAAAGGGACACTAGGACCTTGCTTAGATTTCATTTCCCTAAGATTCAGGCTGCCACAATCTCAACCTTGTCTTTATCCTCTTCCGAGTCACCTTCCTGAGAGTCATAATATTCACTCGAGTCTTCTTCCTCCGAGTCCGAGTCGAATCCATCCGCATAAGCTTCCAGAGCTTTAGTTAGGGAGCCGATTTGTCAATATCTAAGGAAACTCTTTTAACAAGGGTGAGAATAAATCCTTGATGGAGCGGGATAGAGACCCTTCTGGTTTTGAACTGAGAGATAGAGGCACACAAGGAATGATAAAGAAAGTAGGGGAAGCTAAAATCCTGGCCACATCTAAAATGATTAAGCATAGGCAGGTGGTAGGCATAAATAAATTTTTGGCAGCCCTCAAGAGTGAGAAATTGGATAAGGGTGAGAGCCACCTCGTCATATGGATTAGGTAAAGATAGACGAAGATAACCAACAAAATGGGAAGTGATATTTTCATTACCTTTGAGAAACAGGTTCAACTCTTTGGAGGCTTCTTTTTTAGGTTTATAGACCTCCCTCCCGATAACAGAATACCCATCACTTTGGCAACCGAATCCATAGTAATCTCCATGCTAATCCCCTTCATTTCAACCACCACACCTTTTTAATAGTCTTCCGTGCTGGCGAAATCTTTGCTAAGATTTTCAAAATGACCTTCAATTTTTTTTAGGAAGGGCATAAAACCCTTGCTATCAAACAAAGCCATGGCTTTAGGCGTCACCCCTTTGAGATCAGTAGGTTCAGTTCTAACCAGATCACCACCCATTTGGCCACACAAAAAACTGTTCACGAAAAATCCCAAATTCCAGGTAGCCATAGGATTACACGCAGGCCCAAAAATGAAATTTCTCTAGGCACGGGAAGAAAAAAATATTTCCAGACACACAAGTGGATCCCCTCCCCGATCTTTGCATTATTTAGAAATAAATGCTCACTATTCCTACGAAAATGACCATGATGAATTTGACACACCATGAGCTGACATTATTTTGTGACGTGTCCATTTATGTCATTATGTAAGTGTTCTCACACCTTGGGATCAAGAGCTTCCACTTCATTGATAAGTGTCAACTCATCACAATTAACCCCCATATTAGAAAAACAATCCGCCACAAAGTTAGCCTCCCTATAAACATGCTTGAAGGTAATAAATTCAAATAAATTTGACATTTCCTTAATACTCTTAATAGAGTTATGGATGGAAACAGAGATGGAACCTTTCCCAGTTATGTTGTTAATTATGTTTAGAGAGTCTCCTTCCACCTCTAAATTGGAAAAATTGTGTTGGAGCTCTATAGAAAACCCTCAAAAAAATCCCCGCTTCTTTAGCGACATGGTTTTTTTGAGGGCCTAGGTTACGATGGTACCCAAGAATAAATCTTCCTTCAAAATCCCGAAAACCCCACCATAGCCATCTCTACCAGGGTTTCCTTTAGACGCACCATCAAAGTTCAACTTAAAACACTCCTTGCTAGGTTTCACCCATCCTTTGAGTCTAGGGTTTAGAGAAGGGGTACTAGTAGATGTGGATCCCAAACCCCACTTTAAGGAAAATCTAGATTCATTCTGAATGATAGACTTCTTTTGAGGGTTCAGATTAGAGAAATTAGCTAGAATGGTATTAACACAATGGGCTCCAAATTTCTTGGAAGACTCTTTCTTGCCTTTGAAAATTCTTCTATTTCTCTCCTTCCATATCTCCCAAGCTAAATGCATAATAGAAAAGGTCCACAAATATTTTAACCCTTGGCTCTTAAAAGGATTAGACCATTGGGACCACAACAGTTTTATGGAATCGAGAGAAAACCCAATTGAATTCAAAAAGATTGAGAATGGTCTTCCTAACCGAGACTAGAAAGCAGCGTCTAAGAAAAAGGTGTGAGGAGTCTTCACACTTAGATTCACATAACACACACTGTTTACCATATGGAAATTTCTCTTGTTTAGGTTGCTAACAATTAGAATCTTATCATGGATAACCAACCACCAAAACATATTAATCTTGGGGATTAACTCTTTGACCCAAACACTTCCCCAATTGAAGTTTTCTGTTTCCCCCACCTCAGAAAAGAAGGAGTTGTAGGCACTTCTAACCAAGAAGACTCCACTATCCTCCTTAGACTAGTAAATACTATCCTCTTCTAAGCTCTCCTTATTAACAATAATGCCTCTTAATTTTTTGTTAATAGAAGAAATCTCAATGTTGTTAGAATCATCTAGATCAATGGTTTTCCATTGTCCCAAGGGTTCATCAAAGTTGAAAAAATATCTGACCTTGGTCCCATATTTGGTCATAGAATCTCTATAGACTGTGGGGTAAATGATCTTAAGAGGGAGGTCCCTAACCATTTTTCCTCCCAAAATTTGATCATTCACCCATTTCCAACCATCCATTTTCTACCCTTAGAGACTATGTGTTTATCCCAATTTATAGATTTCTAGAAACAAGAAGAACCATTAGAATCCTAGATGCAGAAGCACCATTCGTTGGCGGAAATATTTGGCCAATATTTACCTCTGATAATAGAATTCCAAACACTCTCTTCCTTGACCAACCTCCAGCTCATTTTAGACAACATTTCTTTATTCATTTTGGTCCAATCTCTGATACCAAGACCTCCAAGTTTTTGGGGTGCAAAACTTTTCCCATGCAATTAGAGGAATTCTATCTTTGGGTTCTGAGCCACTCCATAGAAATATTTTTTGAATACTCTCTAACTTACTAGAAATTGAGGAGGGTAACTCAGTAGATAGACATTGTATAAACAGGTAAATTCTGAATCAAGCATTTGAGGAGGACAACCTTGCCAGCTTGAGATAACAGAGAACCTTTCCGCCTTCAAGTTTCTTCAAAACCTATCAATTAAGAAATTCCAATCAGCATTCTTAGGTTTTTCCACCCCAATAAGCATGCCTAGATACCTAGTTGGGAGGGTTTTAGACACACAACCAAGAATTCCAGCAATTTTATTGCATCTTCTTTCCAGGGTGTTGATAAAGAAAACCAAGCTTTTCCCATAATTGATCAATTGGTCTGATGCCTCCTCATAATCACCCATTAACTATTTGAATTCCATAGCCTCTAGGACAGAAGCTTCACCAACCAACATAGTGTCATCAACAAAATGCTTTGGTGAGTAACCCTGTTATAGTTAACAACAAGAGAAATACCTCTAATCCTACCATCCAAGGAAACCTTATTTAGAGCTCTACTAAGGGTCTCGGCCATAATAATGAAAATAAAGGGAGAAATAGGATCACCTTGTCTTAATCCACGCATGCTATTAAAAAAGCCACAAGGGGTCCCATTAATCAAGACCAAGAACTTTGTTGTGGAAATACATGAAAGAATCATCATCTTAAAGTCTTCACCAAAGCCAAACCTAGTAATAACCTTCAGAAGGAAGGGCCAAGAGACTCTATCATAGGATTTTTCCATATCAAGTTTAATAAACATGGCTTCCTTCTTATTCTTGCTTAACCGAATGAAGGGTCTCTTGAATAGTGACTATACCATCCTAGATCTATCTTCCCATAACAAAGCCTCCCTACTACTCAGAGATGATCGAAGGCAAGACAAGCTAAATTCTTAAAGCCAGGATTTTGGAGCACATTTTGTAAACACAGTTACATAGGCTTATAGGTCTAAATTTTTTGAAATCCGTAGGATCATGATTCTTAGGGATCAAGGCTAGAAAAGTGATATTTAACTCTTGAAGCATATTTTTATTCTTAAATAATTCTTGAATAGCATTGCAAGTATCATCCTTCACAATCTCCCAGAAAGTTTGGAAAAAGAGAGCTAGAAACCCATCCAGTCCCGGAGCTTTGTCAGATTTAGGGATTTCATCATAAATTCAATTTCTTCCAGCGAAGGGATTTTGGTGAGCATACAATTGTCCTCTTCATTAATCAATCGGGGAATACAATCTAGAAACTGCTCTTCCTTAATGCTGTTAGAAGCTCTGGAAGAAGCCAAAAGCCTGCTGAAAAAAGAACTAGTAGCTTGTTGGATTTCCTTAGTGTCATTGAGCAGCACTCCCTCTTCATTCTTGATATAGATAATTCTATTAGAGATCCTTATTTTTAGAGTTGAGATATGAAAGAACTTCATGTTCTTGTCACCTTCTTTGAGCCATTAGACCCTTGATTTCTGTTTCCAAAAAATTCCTCCTTCAAGAGAATGTTATGATACTCAACTAATAATTCCTTCTTTTTTTTTGTTCGAGTAGTAGATTGTCCTCAGCAGAGGATTCCATATTTCCTTGGAGGGATGAAATATCATTAGCCAGAGACTACTTTTTCTCAAAAATGTTACCAAAACTTCTTTTATTCCATCCTTTCATATTTTTTTCACATGAGCTAGCTTTTTAGCAATCCTGAATAAAGTTGTTCCTTTGATTTTCACATTCCACCAGCCCTTGACTAAATCAAAAATATCCTCATCTTGCAGCCACATCTTCTCAAATCTGAAGGGGGTCCTCCTCCTCTCTTTATCCTTGATCTAGAAGAGGATAGGATTATGATCAGACCTGATGCAGGGAAGGGAGTACAAACCAGCTTCTTTGTTCAACCATCCCCATGAAATCAAAGCTCTGTCAAGTTTAACTTGAATCAACTGATCACCTTTTCTTCTATTTGACCAAGTAAATCTACTACCCTGCAACTCAACATCCATAAGGTTATTGAGAGAGATGAAATCTTGAAGGTCTTCCATACTTTCAGTAAAATCAATATTTCCCCCTTCTTTTCCCTGGACACAAAGGGGTGTTAAAATCCCCAAAATCACCCATTCCGTCCCTTTAATAACATACTGGAATTTAGAAAGATTGGCCTAGATCTTTTTCTTTCTCCTTTAATATTTGGGTGTAAATATTAGATAAGATCCAGAACTCCTTGGACTTCTTATCTTGAAAAAGCAAAGCCATATGGTTATTTCTACTAAGAAGCTTTGTTCCTTTGATTTTTTCCTCATTCCATATAACTGCCATTCCACCAACAGTACCAATTGAACTAACAAAAAAACCCCTAAAAATATTTTGCAATACCTTCCACTAGCCTCCAAGAAAGGACCCTCCTCCATCTTGGTTTCCTGCAGAGCCAAAATGTCAAAATTGTGAGTCACCTCCAAATCCTTTATCAGCCTCCATTTAACAGGGTTGTTCAAACCCCTGACATTCCATGATATAATATTCATTTAACCACTTGGTTCTTTGTTCTTCTAAAGCTCCTAAGATCGAGTTTAGATTGGGTTCCATCATCTATTTCCTTATTGGAATTATATTTATAATAAGTATAAGGTTACATAAGTTTTAAATAATTTAATTTTAATTGCTAATGGGATGTTACAATATTAAATCATATAGCATTAGCTTATTTTGAATCATTTTCTTTTATTTATTTTTATGTTTTTATTATTTAATCAAGGATTAAATGTTATTTGTTATTATTTTTTAATTTTTTATAAATTACAAATAGTTTTGTTCACGTTTAAGAATGTGAAAATTAGATATCTAAATTTTTTATTTTATTTTTTTATATTATTTAATTATGGCGTAAATGTTATAAGGTACAATATGGTATAAAAGGAAATTATATGCATTAGTTCAACCTATTTCTCGATGCATCGCATCAAGGAAAAACCAATAGTGCTATTGGATTAGATGATGAAAAATTCCAAGTTGAGTTTTTTTTTTTTTCTGGCAAAGAGTTATGCTCACTACAAATTTATGGACTAAAACAGGTCTTGTCAATGGTGCACTTGGATTTATTCGAATAATTGTCTATAAAATAGGATTGAGACCCCCTGAACCACAAATATATGTAATGGTTCAATTTGATAACTACACAGAATTCATTTTACTACCGAAAATCCAACTATAATTCTAATAACACCTATAGAAAGTGGCGTGTAGGGGTCATATGTGAATGGAGGTTTGACCTTTGTTGCTATTTCACATGTTAAATCAACAGATGGATTGAGAATCTTACCTTCATTCACATATGACCGGTTTCATAGTTACAAGAATGTAAAAGGAGATGATAAGAGACAAGATGACGAGAAAAAGACTTCAGATTGTTAGAGCAACAAATATATACTATTTGAGACTCAAAAACCTACTATTGTTCTTCACATATATATCATATGCATATTTATTTCTTATATTAATTATTAATATGGTGTTTCTTTCTATTTTTAATTCAACATTAGATTACATATAATTAACATGAATGTTAAAATTAGATGGGCATACATTTGATTTAATGAATAAATAGTTACTTTTACTCTACTCAGTCGTGAATGCTACTAGCATACCTATCTTAGAAAATATATGTAAAATATGCCGAGAGGTATCATTCTCGAGGTGCCTATATTTGATTCCACAAATAAGTGGAATAGGCACCTCGAGAATGATACCTCTCGGCATATTTTACATAGATTTTCTAAGATAGGTATGCTAGTACTTTATCAAGTATATATTATAACATGTTTTTAGATTTATCAATAATTGTTATTTATTTAATTATTTATTATTAAATTTTATTTGAAGTTAACCCATATTTTATGGGTTATCAATGGGATACACAATTTCTAACATCAAAAACAAAACTATCGATGGCTCGAAAGTGTGTACATGCATATATGTGTACACACATATATCTCTACTTTTCAAATATGTACACACACACACACACACACACACACACACACACACACACACGTGCGCAAGCACACAATACAAAAACACAGGATAAATAGTTTTGAAGGGACTATACCCTGTGTACAAAAAGGCTCAAGAAGCCGATATAGCAGGAAAACTCAACCCAGAAAGGCTAAATGCCTTAAACATGGAGGCTCAACAGCCAGATACAACAGTAGAAAGAGAACAAAAAGATCAAACCAGATAGTGATCCAATGAAGAACATAAGGGCCAAAACACAATAAAAAGGATCCAAAACAGGGCATCTCAGCAAGAGAACAACATCTAAACCGCCAAAAAACAACATCAACACAACAACAAAGCAGCACCAAGGCCCCGCATCACTTGATAGCCTTGTCAATCTTGACCTTAATTTTTTGGAGAGAGATGAAGAGCGCAATGGCTGTGGCCTGAGAAAGATCACTCATGTCTACCTTAGCAAGTGCCAGGTCACGGGTCTCGTTGGAATCCCAAATATTTTTAGGGATGCCGCTAAGGCTGCATACACTCTTTACATGTTGTTCCATAAAATTATACATACCTTTTAGAGCCGAGAGGGTGCAATCCTGATGCCCCTTGGCATTGCCCAATCTAGTATCTAGTGAAAGCAGCTTTTTGTAAATCTCAGCAACAGTGTCCATGTCTTTAGGATTTTGCAACTTCCACTTACCTTTTGTTTTTTCCATATTCCTCAGGGCATTTTTGAGGTCTTTGATCTCCTCTTCAAGTTTACTAACTCTGGTAAGAAGGTCCGCTTCTTTGGGATTATCCACATGATTACTTATGTGCAATAAGTTCTCCGTAAGCTCCAAATCCTTATGACTACACAAAACTCTCTGCAAGAAGAAGGAAGAGCAACCTTTACCTTCTTATCTTTCCTCTTTCTAACTCGAGGTAGCAATGTCCAGGTTTTTGTCATAGTAGGGAGAGGGTTAATCACAGGGGGAGTGGGTAGAGGGTGAGAGCCAGAGAAGCAATGGTGGTGAATGAGTAGGATCAAGCCTTGGTGAAGGGGAACAACCCTGGTATGCTTCTGAACTTCAAGGACAGACTTCTCCAAGGAGTTTAGTAAATAATGTGGGAAATTTATGGTAATATTCCTGTGAAAATGATTGAGGAAAATCAAATGCTTTAAGGGAATGGTGAAATATCTTCCCTCCAAAGAGACATACTTTAACCATCATTCACACAATCTCAACAAATGGTTCAGGTATAGAAGCCACCTTTATGCCTGTTGTGACAAACTCGAGGTTCTCCCCTTCAGCAAGGAATTTTTTTACCTCCACCTCTCTGTCGACACGTTTGTTGAAGAACTTGGTACCTTCCATGCTCAGTACCAGTAACCTGGGCAATGAGCTCTTCAGAGATCTCGACCTTGGCATCTCCATACTCAACAACATGATTTCTCCACCCATTAGCAAACTTCACCGAAATGTCCTGATCGAAACCCTTTATTTTTTCAATGAAATTTGAAATACCCCCCATTTGCAGATAATTCCAAAGAATAGTATCTGTTTTCCAGGTTGGATCATGAATGGGCTCGGTTTTGCAAGGAGGTCCCCCATTTTGCCTGTTTTTTTTCTGCGCTTGCACAATGGTATACAATTTTTGAAACTCATTCAACTCAACACCGCCTCTACTTTTGGGGACCTCTGAAATGTGTGGAATTTTAAGAGCATCATTAAACTTAACTTTGTAATTAATAAGCACCTCCTTCGCATCAACATTGTATCTATTAATAATTGTGTTTAAAATCATGCATATCTTTAGTGATGTCATCAAGTACTTTGGCAGGAAGGGGGTCACCACTTAGCCAAGTTTGCATTGTATTGTTGACCCCAATATTTTCTAAACAATCAGCCACTCTATTACCCTCACGATAGGTGTGGATAATCTTATAGTTATCAAAACCATTGCATATTTCAATAGCTTCACTAATGAAGTCCTTGATGGACCAGCTTGGAGATTGCTTTTGATTTAGTAAATTAATAATGTTCAACAAATCCCCCTCAATTATAATATTGGAAATATTACAATCTCTAGCCAACCTTATTCCCCAAAGTGTTGCTAAAGCTTCCGAGTAGTGATTTGTTTGCTTTACCCATCTTGCCAAAAAAAGTGGCAACAAAGCAGCCTCTGTGATCTCTAATCACCCCTCCACCTCCCAAATCCCCAAGATTACCTTTTGAAGCTCCATCAAAGTTCAGTTTGTACCATGTAGTGGGAGGCTGGATCCATCGTACAGTAGATCTATCAATGCTATTGTTGTCCTTACATTTGTTGCTGCCAGTGCCAATGTTCCAAGCAAGTAAGAATGTGCTCCTCATCTTCAGGATAAAGTTTATTTTTGGGAGGCTTAAATCTTTCAATGTTGTCTTTCACTGCAATGATAATTTCATTAAAGACTTTTGTACAAACCTTTCTGGTATTTCTAAAAATAACATCATTTCTAGCTTTCCAGACTCTCCACATGGTATGAGGGAGAACTAGTTGCCAAAGCCTCCTAACCAGACATAGTGCTTATAAGGGGAGTTCCATTGCTTCCATGCCTGCAGACAAGTATGGGGGAAAACCCAATTCTGATTGAAATTTTCAAGGATAAGATGCCATATTTTTGAAGTATACTTACAATGCAGAAAAAGATGTTTAATATCTTCAGCTTCTTCCCGACACATGCGCATCTGTTAGGCATGATGAAACCTTTCTGATAATAAGATTTTCATTAGTGAGAATCTTACCCTTGATGATGAGCCACCAAAAGAAATTTACTTTAGGGGTTAGCTCGGCATCCAAAGCTTGTGCCATTCAATTTCACTATCAATAGAAGAAAAAAAAGAGTTATAACCAGATTTAACAAAATAATCTCCATCAAAGGAATCTTTCCAAATAATCTCATCCTTATTATCCTGTTGAATGATATGAATCAGGAGAGATGATTATGCATGTAGGAAACACAGGCTACATATTTTCATCATCAACTTTAAGTTGCTTCCATTTCCTTATGTTGCCAGACACCTCAATATAGTCTTTGACTTTCTTTCCATAGTTTTTAATTAGGTTGTCTTTTATGGAGCTAAAAGTGATATCCCAACTTGTGTCAGACCAGATGTCATCCTAGAAATCAATATCATGCCCATTTCCAAGTTTCCATCTACACCCTTGGAGAGAATATGCCTGATGTGGAGAAGATTATTCAAAAAATTGATCCATTTGGAAGTAGCTGGTCAAAGAGAAAGGAATATAAGTTTTGATTGGAAAGGTATTTTACTTTGATCAACTCAGTCCATGGTTTATGCTCTTTGATGAGCCTCCAACCAAGCTTTGTAATTAGAGCAGCATTCATATTTCTTATATCTTTAATACCTAAACCCCCAATCCTCTTTGGCTTGCAGACCTGTTCCCATGCTACTAAATGATATCTGAACCTGTCTTCTGTCCCATGCCATAAGAAGTGTTTTTGAATTTTTTCAATGCTATTCACCACTGTTGTTGGAATGTTGAACATTGACATGATATATATGGGAAGATTCTGAAGAGTGCTTTTAATCAATAAACATTTACCAACGCACTTGAGAGGATAGCACCTTTCCATCCAACTAGCTTTTTTTCTGAAATCTCTTAAGCAAATCATTCCAAACCTCATTAGAAACCTTACTAGTACTCATAGGGAGCCCAAGATATGTAGCTGGGAGGAGTTGATTTTACACCCAAGAATAAGAGCAATCTTTTTTTGTCTTTCAATAGGAGTATTGAAGAAGTAAACCGAGCTTTTATCAAAGTTTACTTTCTGACCCGAGGCTTCCTCATAGAATCTGAGAATGGTTTTGATAGCCTTAGCTTCAATGATGGAGGCCATAAGAAGAAGAATAGTGTCATCAACAAACTATTGATGGGAAGAAATCTGATTGCCAGAAGTAGGTTGAAAGCCTTTTATCATACCATTGTGAATAGCTTTTGTAATAGAACGGCTTAGACTGTCAGCCATTATGATGAACAACAAGGGGGACATGGGGTCCCTTGGTGAATGCCTCTATTGCTAGCAAAAAACCAACAGGTTCTCCATTGACAACCATAGAAAATCTAGGAGAGGAAATGCAAGCTTGGACAATTTTTTTGAATTTATTTTGAAACCCAAACTTGGTCAGAACCTCATCAATGAATTTCCAGGAGACTCTATCAAAATCCTTATGCATGTCTAACTTGATTTCCATCCCATTTTCTACTTTTATCCATTGAATGAATTGTTTCATGGACCATAATTACTCCGTCCTAGATAATTCTACCTTTTATAAATCCACTCTGTTGTTGGGAGATAATTTCCATGAGAAGAGGTTGCAATCTAGTGGTTAAAATCTTAGTAAAAATTCTGTAAACCACATTAACTAGGCTGATTGGTCTAAAATCCTTGAAATATTTTGCATCCAACTTCTTAGGTGCAAGCACAATATGTGTTATTTAGCTCCTTTATAAGATTTCTAGTTCTATAAAACTCATTTACAACTTTCAACAAATCTTCAGAAAAATATCCCAACATTTTTGGAAGAAATTAGCAGAGAATCCATCAGGGCCGAGGCCTTGTCACCTTCAAGAGAGAAGATAGCTTTTTTCAACTCCTCAATGGTGACCACTTTGGAAAGGCTCTTAAATCTCTCCTCGGGAGAAAATTGTTAGGAATGGAGTCTAAAAGAAAGGAGGCTGCTTGCTCATTATAAGAATTGTTTTCAGAAAGGAGATTCTCATAAAATTTTAGGGCTTCAGACTTTAATATCCTTAGCATCCTTAGTAATGGCACCATTTCCCTTGGAGACTTCAGTAATTTTGTTGCAAGCCCTATGCTTGAGGGTGGTCATATGAAAATATTTTGTGTTTCTATCACCAGCCTTTAACCAAAGAGCTCTAGATTTCATTCTCCAAAAGGTTTCCTCGTAGCTATTGATATTATGAAGGTCAGAAAGAAGCTTTTTTTCTCTTTGGTGATCCTCCAAGGTCATACCCTTCATTGAGACTTTAAGCTCAAACTCTTCCATTTGCCGCTTAATTTCTTTTTTTTTCTCAAATATATTGCCAAAAACCTCTTTATTCCAGGTTCTAACCTTTTGTTTCACATTTTTCAGCTTTTGAAGAAGTCTGAATTGAGCAGTTCTTGTTCCTTCCCAAGTCCACCATTCTTTAATTCTATCAAGAATGTCCTCATGCTCAAGCCACATCTTTTCAAATTTGAAGTTACAATGAAAAGGCTTAGACCAATTGAAAAAGTTAAGAGCAATAGGGTTGTGATCGAGAACTAGTTTTGGGAAGAGAGGAGAGATGAAAATTCTGATTTAAGATCCAGTTAGCAGAAATGAGAGCTCTATCTAATCTAACCTGAATCAAATTTTCCCCAATTCTTTTGTTAGACCAAGTGTATTGATTACCATGGAGTTCAATGTCCATAAGATTGAGATACGAGATGAGGTCAACAAAGTCTTCCATGCTGGCAGAGAAATCAGAGTTCCCTCCAAATTTCTCCCCAGGGTTTAAAGGAGTGTTAAAATCCCCCATTATCAGCTAGTTTGAATCCTTAAAATTATTTCTAAAACAAACTAACTCTTTCCATAAATTCCTTCTACCAGCAACAGTATTAGGAGCATAGATATTGGAAAGGATCCAATTAGAGTTGTTCTCAAGACTTATAAAATTTATAGCTAAATGATTCTAAGAGGAGAAAAGCACATTACCATGAACAAGTTTAATGTCCCAGAAGACCACTAAGCCTCCAGAAGCCCCTTGAGAATCAGAAGCAGAAAAGGCAACATTCTCCCAGAAAGTCTTCTTGTACTCTTCAATAGCTTTGGTTTTCATTTTCATTTCTTGAATTAGAAGGATACTAGGCCTGCTTGATCTTCTAAGTTCCTTAAGAATTCTTTGTTTAGGACCCCCATTTAGTCCCCTGACATTCCAAGATAAAACCTTCATTTAAAAAGGATTGGGGAGGTGGTTGCTTGGATGGCTCAAAAGGCTTTGAGTGTCATCTGCAATTTCTTTTTCAGTTTCTTTTTTCCTTACATCACTTTTGGAGGGCCTGCCTTTTTTATTAATAACTCCAATATTCGCAACTCTTTTGGCAGTAGCTCTTGTGATTCTTGAAGTGGAAGCTTCCCAACTTCCTATTTGTTTCTTTTTATCACTATAAAGTGATTCCGGATTTCTTCAAAGCCTTTCATTCTTTGTTTCTTACTCGAGACTATGATGAATCCATCCTTATCACATTCAGGCAGGTTCTTTGTCATTGCAGGGGTAATTTCTCCTTCTTCTTTTCCTTTATCAAAAACAAGCTTTTTGTGCTACAGGGGATTCTCTGTTGTATTCATTGTCTATGAGCTCCTCCATATCTGCAAACTCTTTATCCTCATTTAGATCTCTAGTTATGGATTCCAGGAGTTCTTTATCTTTTCCTTGTCTTGTCTTGTTTAGTTCTTTATACTTCAAAGAGTTGTTCTCATTTACCTGTCCTTGATGAGGGAGGGGAGTAATCTTCTCCATCTCCTCTTCATTGGAAATGGTGAAATGAATGTAAAAATTTTCATTTTTTCATCCACTTCCATGTTCAGTTTTACAGGATTTGTATTCTCAAGCATCATAGTCTGAACTTTTTCTATTTCCTTCCAAGCTTCTTCACCCTTGGCCTGCTCATTATCTTTTCCTTTCAAGCTTCCTCATCCTTTCTCGACGAAAGGTTTTTGGTCTCCATATTTTTCTATAAACCGGTGGCCTCTTTATTATGGTCTTAAAACCTTTTTTCTCCTTTGATTCTCAAATTCGTCTGCATGCAAAGATCCACGATACTCTAATCTTGTCTATCAATCAAAGATTCTTTTTCAGTCTCATCAACATGTTTTTGGCCTAGATCTTGATCAGAAGGTTTATCATGTTTTTGCTTCATGCTCTCAGGACATTTTCCAGCAAAATGCCCTAATTTATGACATTTATGACATCTTAGCTGAAAAGCCTCATATTCTATTAATTGTTTCCATGCCCCAAATTTTGATTGAAGAATGATGTGATCAGGAAGTTCCTTCTCCATTTCAGATGAGACACAAAACCTTGCAAAAGCAAGTCTGGATCTATTTTTTGTAGGCCCATCTATACCGATTGGAGAACATATCGATCTAGCAATATGAAGAAGGATTTCATCATCCCAAAGATGAAGGGGAAGCCTTGAGTCTACACCAGATGGGGATGGTATGTATATTCTCAGTATTAGGGTTAAATCCTGGATACCATTTTTTTAAGAAAATCCCCATATTGCCCATACACCATGGGCCACTAAGCGGATCAATCCATATCACCTTTTGATTGAACTGGCTAAAAAAACCCCTTTTCCAGAGTGGTAATATTTAAATCTCCTTTTGGTTTCCAATGTCGCATGGCCCATTTTCTGATAATATCAACATTGGGTCTGGCTCCCAAAAAATTTCCAATGAGGGCGAGATTTGTTTTCTCAAGAGCTCTATGTAGACAATCGTCGACATTTGTATGTGGGTCACCCCCTCCTTATCTTTTGTACTTTTAAAAGTAGTATTCAGTCCAGATGCAGGGGAATGGGGACCCACATTTTTGTCAGGAGGTACCTTAACAATGTCAGCCTAGGCTCTAGATCCAATGCGAATATCTTTCTTCTGTTCTACATCCATAAAGGCGCGCCTTAAGCGGCATGTTCGCAACATGTTGAAAGGTATTCTGCAGCCAAAGGGGCTGAAACCACACTCTCAAAACCCTCACGCAGTCCTCCATAAGCTTAATTCCCTCATGGGTTGAGATTGTTGTATAGGATGACTTTGGACATTAGGAACATGATGTGTTTTTTTGAATCGCATGTAGTTAAATATTACATATGCAAAGATATAATAATAATAATAATACCGATAAAATACAAGAAACTTATTTTATTTTATTTATGTTTTTGCTACATTTTTCATCAACATGTGTTTTTCAAAAATTTCATTTGAATCTACTTGTTTTTTATTAGATAAGGCAAAAAACAGGTTTTGAAGGGCTCCAGAAACCCTGAACAGAAAACGAAAGATAAAGCAACAAAGCACAAAGTAGAAACCTAAAAGAACCAGGACCAACCACCGCCCCAGGAGAGACACCACCAACAGAACCAAAAAAACCAACCGAAAAGAAAACCCAGAGGGAAGAAAGGCTCGTAAAGACAGTCAAAATGTCTTGACCATCCAAACAAAAGGTAGCCTAAAAACCATGAGCGATTCCCTGATGGGATCTAAGGCTCATCCTCGGAGGAGAAATATCAGCTTTTCCTTTCTTCTTGTTAGAAACAGTCTTCCATCCATCCCCCCCATTGGGATCTACATTCTCATCCGGGTGGACAGGAATACATACCTCAAGGACCTCATTGTTGTTAGAGCTTTGCATCTGCATGAGACCGGGATGTTGCACCATTGATACCTCTTCCTTCCCATAAATCGGTTTAGAAGGGGGATTTACAAATTCACCCATCTTTACTTCATGATTATCCCTGGACATGTTTGAAGCTGCTACTTTAACACTATCTTTAGGAGCATGTACCACCAAATTTTCCGATTTAAAATCTTTCCACCATGAAACCCTACCCTTGATCAGCTTCTTGATGATGGAGCAATTAGAGGCTAGATGACCAAGAGCAAAATTTTGAGTCCATACTAAATCTTGAATCTACTTGTATCTGATTAAGCAAATATTGAATAAAGAAATGCCTAATTGTAAACATGTTATAACACAATAATATAAACAATTAATTACAAATTTCATCCCCAAAAAAAAAAAAAAAAATTTAAATTCGAAACCCTAGTTGCAAATTAAGAGAATAGAATACTAAGATGATTAGCAATGATGCCGAAGGTGTGAAGAGTTGGAAGACAGATGGGACAAAGAAGCAGGATGTTGGAATCAGACCTAGAAAATTGCAGCTGTGTCCGAACTTCCAGGTTCAGGGCGCCTATGGAGGGTCAGGGGCACCAGAGACCTGTTCTGGGTGCATGTGCCTTCTCAGAAGCTGCAAAACTCAGTTCCGCAGTGTCGCAAAAAGTTCGCTGCTTGTCATATTAGATCGCCTGTATGTCACTACACTTTGTCTTTGATCCCTTGAATACCTTCGTGGTTTGAATTTTATGAACAGTTGAACCGGTCGTTATTCTTCTTCAAAACTCCACTTGAAATTATGATGTCAAAAAGTCACACCCTCTTATCATATTTTTGTTATATAAGGTGTTATTTGTAGGATAATATCCATGAAATTTACAGGAAACCTTCAACCAGGTTTTGTTATATATGTATTTGTAACTGTACACTATTCTGTTGATTGAAGGATAGGAATATATATATTTGGCGAATCGCATAACTAGTGTTGATGAGGAGGTTGGCGATAGTAGCATTAGTAGTATTCCTGGTAATAATGGAACCCTGTGGTGGTATAGAGTCGCTGTGGAGAGGGGCAGTGCGTGGATCGTGTCCGAGTGGATGTAGAAACTACAATAAATGGGATGTTCCTGCCCCAACCCAACAGATCTCGGTGGAATATCGATCATCAACTTGCTTCTCTTTCTTTTCATTACAATTACTCATTAAAATTCCGTGATGAAGATAATATGATTTCATATTCATTTAATTCAATAGTATAAATTACATTAAATGAAAATCAATATTATACATTTCATTTCAAATTATTCGATAATTGATTAAATATTTCAAATTTACAAAAACTAAATTGATAAATAGACAACCAAAATCGTATCAATATGGTGAAAATGAACCTTCATTTTCATATTTATGAAATATCAATCTATGGAATATTCAGACTTTACCTTATATATTATGACATGTTTTCTTGTTTTATTTCTTTTGTTATTAATCATGTTTTCTGATTTATCAATAATTACTATTTATTTAATTATTATTTTTTAAATTTTATTTAAGGTTAACTTCTGCTTTTATGGTTTATCAATGGGGTACATAATTTCTAACATAAAAACAAAATTATTGATGGCTCGAAAGTTTTATTGTCTATATTTTGTCGATTTTATAAAAACCACAAATCATGAGAACCCAAAATTTCATCCAATGAGAGTGAAGTATTGTTTAAGACAATAATTTCTAGTGTACAAGAAAATTAACGGGACAATGTTCCAAACATGAAGATAAAGTTTTCCCATCGAAAATGTTTATGCACCGATGAATAGAAAGAGATGGTAAATTTTCAATTATAAACTAAATAAAAATAAATAAAAATAACGAGTAATAGTTGAAAAGAAGCCTTATTAACTTTTGTGTTCTTTTAAAATGTGTATATATGTGTATACACACACATATACATCTATGCACGCGCATGCACACGCGCAAGACGCACGCGCACACACACACACACACACACACACACACACACACACACACACACACACACACACACACACACACACACACACACACACACACACACACACGCACACACGCACACGCGCACACGCGCACACGCACACACGCACGACGCACGCGCACGCACGCACGCGCACGCACACACACACACACACACACACACACACACACACACACACACACACACACACACACACACACACACACACACACACACACACACACGTGCACACACACACACACACGTGCGCGCGCCTACTTTCCAAATATGTGTACACACATTAGTGTAGTTAGTGATTCAACAACTTAACAAAGAAGTACTATCTTATTATGCATATGATATATTAAAGGTCAAACTTGAGATTTGATGACTCAAGCCATTAATCTCATCTACTTTTATTCTATTTTATTTTGATTTTCAAATCTTAAAGCTTCAACATTTTTTTAAAAACTCACATTATTACATTGTTTTCCTACCATTATAATTATTAGTCTTGTCATAATTATTTGTGGTAAAACAACTTTCCAAATATTTTTAATGTTATTTGTATTAAAAATGAACTTCTTATAGTTAAACAATACATATGTAAAGATATAATATTACCTCATACAATAGACGAAACTTATTTCTTTATGTTTTGTTTCTACATTTTCATCAAAATGTGTATTTAGAAATATACATTTGAATCTACTTGTATCATTGCACAAGAATCTAGAAATATATTGGCATTGCTTCTAGGAATGTATAAATACTCATATTTAGAAAATGCCACTTACAAATTGATGCGCCGAACATGTTCTCGTTGTTTATGATCTATAACTGCTCCTCTAATGTTTTTCTTAACAATTAATTTCTACTTACTTTGTAGACACTCGAAATTTGGTAGTTCACTCTTCGACGCTGCTAATTTTGACAATGTACTCTTGCTAAGATAAATAGAATCTTTCCTTTCCCATTTGACATATTCTAAGGTTTCTTGTTTAGCTAGTTTATTCTTATGCACCGACATATTGGTAAAGTATCATACTACAATCCATAAAATCCATAGAAAAACATAAATTGACAAGTTATAAACTTCATATTCTAAGTTTTTCATCCTTGGTAAATGTTATATAATTTGGTCGATGTTATACATAGTCTTAGTTGACTTGTATGTTCTCGCAACATTTTCTCTAACTTTTCTTTCAACTTTATATTAGTTTTTGTCTCTTTTAATCCCTCTTATTTTTTCTTTCTTAGATAAGTCCCCTACAAAGCCCTATACAAGCAAGTAAACACTACCTAATTTTTTAACATGTAAAACCTATGGAACTACATTGATACACTCACTTGTAACACTTGCGAGATGAAATCTAAGACACCCTAAATATCACAACAAAATATCTACAAATCTAAAGCTTCTTAGCAAGTCAAGGAGATATCCTACTTTTTCTATAAGAACTCAAACACCTTTCACCGAGTATTTTATAACTACCCAAAATCAATTTGAGCATTTTCAAAAATGGGCTTCCAAATATAGTTTTATTTATTGAGATATCAAATTCTAGTTAGAAAATAACATGTGGTTTGATTCCTTGTTAGATTAGTGCTTACATCGACAAAGACATGGGGATGCCCACAACCCTTTTAGGAATTCTTTGGTTAGTGAATAACATAAGTATTTATATTTATCTATTGTAATTATCAAACGTGAAAGGTAATATGTTAGTGGGTAAATAGTGGTTTGTAGTTAGAATAATAAAACAATCGTATTATTTTATTATGGAGTTTGTTGTTATATTTATTTATTTTTGAAGTCATTCGGGAGATTTGGTTTCATAAGGAATAGAATTTTTGAGTAGATTGTTATTTCTCCACTCCTATATAACGGATTATTTTGTAGTAGAGAATATTGAGTAGAGATATTAATATATTTGTGTGGAGTTTTTTTAGTTTAATCTCTATTTTTGTATATATTATTTGAGTTTGTAGATCAACTAATGGTGTTTTGATAACATAATATAGAACTTAGATTTCATTTGGTATCAGAGAGACCATTTGAGGAGCTACTGAAATTAAATTTTGTGCACAAGAATCGTTGAAGTTCGTTGCAATTCTTCACACAGGAATCACCAACGATTCTGGACTTGTAACACAATCGCAAACGATTCTAAAAAATCACCAAATATTTTGTTCAATCACTATAGATTCCTTATAAATCACCACCAATTATCTACACCACTAGAAATATCTTGAAACCATATTTCCAACATATTTTACGGTTTGTAAAATGGAGCTACGGTTCTCAAGTTCTCATCAAAACAACGAGTACCTCTTTTTATTTGTTGTTTTTTGTTGATTGATGGATACATCTATAGTACAAGTAGATAAGTTCAATGGTGTCAATTTTCACACATGGAAAGTAAAAATATATATGCAACTTATGAATAAAATTTTTTTGAGGATCGTAAATGGGAAAGAGAAGAAACCATCAGATCCAGATAAAGTAGTAGAATGGGAAACCAGGGATGATAAAGCCAAGACATTATTGGCGTAGCTCTTTCAGATTCTGAATTGCACTATGTTGAGATTGATAAACCATCAAAGGAAATATGGGACAATATAAGTAGGTTACTTTGTGCAAAATCGATAAATGTAAAGTTTTCCTTAAAACTCCAATTTTTTAGATTCAAAATGCATGATGGAGTCACCATGTCTAGTCACATTAATGATTTTAGATCACTAACTTGATAATTAGTAGAATTTAATGCTCCATTGATGATGAGGATGCAAAATAAATATTTCTAAATAATTTTCCTCTAAAATAAAACATTGTAGTTTTTACTCTTGGATAGATGCCTTTTAAAAATCTTGACATGATTTTATATATCCTAGCTAAAGAGAACATAACTAAAGAAGACATAGAAGAAGAAAAATCCATGCATACAAAAAGGAAACATAAAAATTTAAAAAGAAGGAAAGTGAAGTGGAAGGTTTATATTTTAAGAAAAAGGACACACTTTGTGATATTGTGCAAGGTAAAGGCCAAAGATCTACTCAAAGGGAAGCTTATAGATGAAGCCAATGTAGCCATCGATGAAGAATCATAAGAAGAAGATGAACCCACATAAGAGGAGTGCAGATATGTTTCTATGATGTACTATTCTAAACAAATACTAATTGGAGGCTAGAGGAAAAGGAATATGGAGGAAAAACAACGTCCTCTCATCAATATCTATGATCGAGACACATCACTAGTTTGGTGACATGTGTGTGTCTTTTTTTTGCTTTCAGCATGGTGTGTTGATTTTAGATTTCTTTGTGTTGTGTTATGGAAACTTCAAATCGTATGGGGGAATGACACATTTGTTTAGTTTTTTGTGAGTGAATAAATTTATGCATTATCATGGATTCCGATATGTAGTCTCTTGAAGAGAAACAATGATGAGATCCAAGAAATATATTGCAACACCATGATATTGTGGTTGTTGGATCTATTAGAAAACCACCTATAGTTTTGGTTATTAGTAATCTACTAGAAAAGATAACTATAGTTAAGGTTTTTGGTAAACCACTAGGAAAACCATCCAGAGGTTCTTTGTATTGTCCTTGAAACCATTCGAGACCGTGAGCAAGCTATGAAGCAAAACGTTGTAGTATACAGGCGTGTTTTCCCCATATTTTTACTACGGGGGGGAATGTTAGGAATTATTTTGTTAGTACATAACATAAGTATTGATATTTACCTATTATAAATATCAAATGTGAAATGTAATATGTTAGTGGGTAAATAATGGTTAGTAAGTTAGAATAATAAAAAATTAGTATTTTTTAAAAATTTATGATCCAAGGTCTTTTTACTAGGATCCCGTTGTCCCCTTAAAATTCCCCTCTTTTGAAAGTTGAAAAATTTTAAAATTTTGAGTTGGCACCCTTCAGTAATGTTTTAGTGAAGAGGAAATTTGAAAAGATAGTGAAAATGTCATTTCTTGGGGTCATTTTAAGTAACTTGTGGGTCATCGGACATTTTTGTCCCTCATGTCCCAAAGTTCCTTTGGACTTTGTGTTACCTAATTCCCCACATCGACCACATTGGCCGCATCGTGTTTTCTTGTCCCATCTGTCCCAAGTTCTCGCCAAGCTTTTTGTTCGCCGATCGGTCGTTTTTCCCCGCAAGTCTTTGTCTCACCGGTTTTATCGAAACTTTTTGGCCCATTTGTCCCAAGTTCACCTGGATTTCTTTTTCCCGATCACCCACCTTAGCCGCATCGAGTTCTTCACGTAATTTTGACCCATCTATCCCAAATACATCTGGGATTTCTGTTTTTCGATTCCCTACATCGCCCACGTCGATCGGATCACGTCTTCGCGTCCCTCATGTCCCAATGTCCCATGGACCGTCCAGCGATTTTTCCACTTTTCCCATATTTCACCTTTTTGAGTCAGTGCAAGGTGTATTTAATGCTCATTAATGATCTTCTCTCTCCTAAAAACTATTTAAAGGGACTACCACCTATGCATTTGTCACATTTCTCGCTTGCTTTTACTCACCCACATCCTTGCAATTGAGTCATTTGTTCATCTCCCTATATTCCTTTGCATTCTCATCATGAATTTGTTCTTAGAAGGTCATCCCTCAATGCATTGCAAAAATGAAGATAAAATTTCAAGGGTAGGAACATATTTCACCTCTCGAGACCTTTGTACCTGATATTGGGGATAGTGAGGTTTGACACTTAGATTTTGGTGATTTTGGGGTAGACTAACATGCGCCAACCCTACTCCCATGGCCCAAATGATTAGTGACAGTGGAATTGCATATGCGGCTAGTTTTCCCATCTCTATGCAGTGTGTCAACACCATGCTTGCCTATGGAGCCATTTTAACTCAGATACCAAGGAACTTACTAATGTGCATGGGGAATTAATTGCTAAACTAGATGTTGCCACCATTGTTTCTGCCCTATGCATTCCAGAGATGAAGACTCCATTTTTCTCACTCGTGCTCAAGATAAGACCCTGTTTGACCAAGAAAATGAAAATACAAGGCCCGAGTAGTGAAGTCATGGTTAAAGAACCCTAAGAAAGGAGCATCCCGACTCTCCAAAGCATTATTCAGGGTTGATTTCAATGAGGAGTTGTCTGATTTCATCATTTTTCTCGCTTGTATCATGGGAATTCCCTCCACCAATGAATTTCATTTTTGGATGTTCCCTTTTATAAATATCATCTGCGAGGGCAAGTAGAACATAAATTGGGCTGAAATTATTTGTATGAATCTGACTGAGCAATTGTCAAATGTTCAATAGACTAAGAAGTTCTATATGAATTCTTATCTCATGTATACCCTAGCTGCGTCTCGGGAGTGGTTTGGTTTCACCTACATAGAGGGCAAGAAGGATGAGCCTATCTACACATACTACCCTCAGTTTACCCTCAAGGCCAGCAATCACAATTTCAGAAGGGTCAATGATGCTTTCACCATGTATATTGTAAGACTCTTAGAGAGTGACACTGCTAGGAGATTTTCTGATGAAGCTATGACCCTGATAGCCAAGTACGGGGCTTTCTTCATCCAATTCAGAAGATTCTCATACATCAGGTTAGCTTGCTTTGAAATTACACCTCTCAAATTCCCCATGTTTTGTAATGATAAAATGGCTCTGGTTGAGGTGTGTAGACAACTTGATAAACTACACGAACCTATAGAGACAAGAAGATCACTGGTCTTCATTTCCCTATCTCCCTAGGAAATTATACATGCAAAATGGCTCTGGATGCCCAAAACATAGAAAGGGCTATTGCTCCTCTCACTATCCATTTCTTCAGACCCAAGACTTGTTTTGATCTAAAGAAATTTATTGATCAGAACCTCAGAATAACTTATCATCATAGACCAGACACTGAGGATTACTTGGGCTGATTGTGCTAATGATTTTGAAGCTAGAAGGAGCTATTATGGAAGACTCTCTCTGCAAAAAATTATAGATATTAATATCTACTAAGTTCCTAAAGGGATTAAGGATGATGATGAGGGCTTGCAATCCTTTGAGTATGAAAGACCCATCAAGCACACACCTTTAGAAACCCTGGATTGGTATGTGAAGGAGAAAGATGATTTGAGTGAGATAATTTCCCCGTCCTCATCAGAACTAAAGTTTGGTTTGACAGGAAAGTTCATGAATTCAGGAAAAGCTAGGGCAGATCTCCTTCAAGAGAAACTTCCACACCTGGGAAGGAAGTACATACACCCAGTACTGAGGTAACTAAGCAAACCCCTCCTTATTCTTCAAGAAAAAGATCCTAAATCATCTACTCCTTCTTCCACTCAAGTGTATCAAAAGAAGATTAAAGAGGTTAAGCAAGAACCAATTGAGGAAGAATCTCTTCCGTAGCGGTTAGAATTTCCTTCAGGGCTGGAGAACATTATTGTTCTTAGTGAAAGTTATGATGGTGCAAAGTACCAAATCCTGCAGAGCTCCTGAAATCACTGTTGAAGAAGGAAAAGAGGTTCCAAGTACTGAACCTCCTAGTATAGCAAACTCCTCTAGCAAAGGAAGTTCTTGAGGTCTCAAGTACTTCTCTACTGGAGGCAATAGTGGTTAATACTTTGAGTTTCATGAGTTCACTTGCTCTTGGGCCTCTTGTTCCTTCCTCTTCTTCTTCTACCTTTGCCTGGGTGCAGCCCTTGGTTGATAGTAAGAAGAGGAAATCTTCTTCTTGTTTAATAGGGCCAAATTTCGATGTTGTAGTAGCTTTGTTGAGTTCTGCTCCTCCTCCTCCAACAAAGAGAGAAAATATTACTTCAAGATTAGTAACTGATGCTCAAGGCCAACAGTTCCTCGGAGGTTGCAAAGCCCAAGGTTGATAAAGAAGAGAAGGATCTTTTGGTCTCTGATTTTGATCTTTCCAGATCCCAATGGGAGAATCCACTCTTGAGAGTGAAGTTCATAACCTTCAGGAAATAGTAACTAAGGTTATTGAATGAGTTGAGAAAGGAAAGCAGACCATAGAGTAGTTGGAAGAACATAATCAAGTTCTTTCCAACTTTATCAAATATTTTTGGCCAAGGATAAAGTTTTGGATCTAGCTCAACTGGCTCCTCTCCCACCCCCCATGATTCTCAGTCAGGATGAAGTTCATATCATCAAAGACATATACAAGTATTCAACTTATGGGAAAGTTATGGAAGCTATGGTGGATGATATGATTATAGCAGGTTTGAACTTCATTGAGGAAGCCTTCAAAATCAATGAAAAAGTGATTAATTTGCACCAGAATCTTTCTTCCTCAATCCAAGCCATGGATAAAAAACTGAAGGTATGGAGTAGTTGTATTACATATCTTCTCCCAATGGGCCAAGCTGATGAGAAGATCTTGTTGGTCAACAAGGTATTTGATGATGCCAAGAATAACTTGTCAAAGGCATGGATTTTTAGTGTTGAGTGGAAGATAAAGGTTCTGGAAGAAGCATTGGGAGAATTGAGGAATGTGTGGCAAAAAGGAGAATCTTTTAAAACTTGTGTCTCATCAGCCTTCAAAGATATTCATTGTCATCTTTAGGATGAAACTTCAGGTGTTCCCTTCTCTCTTTAGGAAATCAAGGCTCAGTTCAAAACTTTTGTCAAGGATGATTTGTTTAAAGAGGATTCATTTACCAAAGAGAAGATGGAAGACATTTGTTCCCTCCATTCAGCTATTTCCGAAGCTAATAAAGAATATCTGGAACATACTGAGTTTGATAAAGATATGGAGAAATGTCTAGGAACATGAACACATGCCACCTCCAACACCACAATTCCAAGAGGCATGGAAATAGCGGAAGCATTGAAAAGATTTAGGCATCGGATTCTCAAATCAGTGGGCCCTCCTCAGCCATAATCGGATGTCTCTTCTTCAAGATTTTCTTTCTCTTCTTCTATTTTTAGTGCCGAGCTCCTTGTAATTTAATTAAGGACTTTGTATTATGCATTTCCTTAATTAATATTTTAATTAAAAGAAATGGTTACCAAGTGTAACCAATTTGTAAATTATATAATGAGCTCTCCTCGCCATTTCAAAAGGGGGCTGGAACTCTGATTATTTTTGAAAGTGTAAAAGGGTCAAAAGCTATCAATACAAGGATATTTTCCTTTCTACTTTTGTCTGTGTCTATTCATTCCTTCTTATCTGTTATAAATTATTGAATCATTTATCTATTTACACTGAGAAGCTTTGTATTCTTGTGGATGTTATCTCTGGAACTTTGTGTCTGCAAAATAACATCTAATAGTTTTAATACGAATGATTCTATTCTATACTATCCTAGTTCAACATTTATAGGGAACTATTTTGCTATCTATACTTCCTGAAGAGTGTTATTCTACCTTTCCCCTTCCTTAGTTCTTTTATTCTTTTGTATTGATAATCTATCTTGGAATTTAAAACACTTTCATGATATCTGAGTTCCTCATTGAAATTAAAAGTTGTACATTTGTGAATAGTTTTTTTCTTTCAATAAGGACACCTCTCCCATCAAAGAGGAGGGAATTTCATCCCCTGACTTTTTCTTTCGTTAAAGTCCTATTTTGACAACCAACAAATCCTACCCACGGTAAAAAGGCCAAAGCCCGATTTTTCAGAAAAATCAGGATACAAAAAAAGAACAGAGCACACTGAAGGGAGAGCTAAACAAAAAAAATAGGGGTGCTTCCAAACCACACCAATAGAATAGCCAAACCCTAGCGTGACCAATGCAAAACTACAACAAATATATAAAAATCAGGATAATTACAAAACAAGGAGAAACAGTGAGGCCTAGATCATGTCCAACCACTCCTTGGTTGTCTTAGTCAAGTTCTTCTTGAGGCTTCCCAGATTATCCTTGATATATTTTATAGTGGTACCATCCTTAGCCTTTTCCTTTCCTTTAGTAGTCTCAAGAATGGAGATGAAGCTTGATAAGATGTCAAAATTTCCCTTAAGAACTGAGAGAATATCACATTGCCTGTTTCTAATCTTTTCTTATTCTTATTCTATGGATTTAATTCTCTTTTCCATTTCATCCATCAAATGCTCATCTTTTCTCCCACTTTCCACTACAAGTTTATAACCCCTAACATTATCTTTTAGAATATTGCATTCTTTCCTAATCCAGGTGATCATATCAAAGTGCAAGTCAAGCTCAGCCCTGAATCCTTTGGTTTTAGTAATTGTGACAAGGTCCTCATTTTTACCCTTGGATAGAAGACTAGTAATAACATCCACATATCTAGAAGCATAATGAGAAGTAGTCGAAGGAAATTGGTCAGGTTTAGTCCTTTCTCTCCCAAGGACATGACTCAAGGAGGGGGAAGAGAGGAAGAAGAGTGGCATTTGGGGGAAGAAATAAGAGGTGGAGCGGGTGGGTAAAGGGGAAGAGCATGGGGGGTGTTGAAAATAAGACGGTCAAAGTGCTTGTAGAGTAGGAGAATGAGAGCATGGTGAGAGGGTTTGACACGTTTCCATTGAAGGACCAAGTTCCTAGTTCATCGAAGGATTGTAGGAGGTAGAAAGGAAAATTTACCATAATGTCCCTTCTAAAATGATTCAAAAACACCAGATGAAAAATGGTATAACTTTGAACCTCCCATCTAGAGTAAGATATTTCATGATGATAAAAATTACCTTGTCATAGGATTTGGGAAAAGAATCTTTTAGGTATCAACTTCTGGCTTCAATCAACTCTTTCACCCCCATCAAGAAACATTTCCTCCTTTATTTCACAGTTGTTCTTGAAAAATTCATACACTTTGGATGTAGACAAGTAAAAGCTGATCTGGTTTCCTTTGTGATTTGGAACTCCCTATTTATATAGTGGATCTTGCATCCATTCTAGGTCTAGATAAATTGCTGAGACATGTGGTAGTCGTAACCCTTCACTACATTCGTAAAGTGGTTTAATCCACCCTTCTTCAGAATTTCCAAAACCTCGGAATATTTCTTCCAATGGTTGAAATCAATGGGATCCACTTTGCAGATGTCTCCCCCCATGGCAATCCCAACCCTGACAGTGTGAGAGAAGGTGGTAGAGAAGAACCGTATGTAAAATTCAAAATGCCCAAAGCAAAAAGTGGCTTGGTTTTATGCAACATTCACTAATTTATGAATGAGAAATCTCTTTTTAATGATGAGTTGTACATGATTAGGCAGAAGGGAGGATTTGTTCTAAATTTGAAAATCATTAGCATTGACTCCAATGTTAGCAAGAGAGTCCGCTAAATAGTTGCCTTCCATATAAGTATGTACAAGAGTATAATTGGGAAAATATTTATTAATTTGAATTACCTTCCCTATTATTATTGTTTTATGATGGATTTTTTAATTATATTTGTTTATTGTTGAAACCATTCAGAGAGTTAGTTTCATAAGGAACACAATTTTTGAGAAGATTGTTATTTCACCACTCCTATATAATGTTGTCTTTTGTAAAAGTGAAGATTGAGTAGAGATATTGATATATTTGTGTGGAGTTGTTGTTGTAGTTTAATCTATATTTTTTCTATGTATATTATCTGAGTTTTTAGATCGAATAATGGTGTTTTGATAGAACAATATAAAAATTAAATTTCAAACCAAACAAGTGTTTGTTTTAAAGGGTCTCTTACCCATGGTTAGGGTTTGAGGCCTCATTTAGGATGCTTAGAGAGATTTGTAATATAATCACAAATTAGGGCTTGATACTAACAGAGACAAATCTACGAAGGTGACTTTATCAAAAATTGTAGAGCCTAAATCCAAATAGGTTCAAGACCATATAAAAGGGTCAAGGTTGTATGGTATAGTATTGAAAGAGTTTTCTAGTTCCATATTGTATGCATGCTAAAAACTTGAAATAAAAAAATGAAAGAAACTAAGAGCAAGTAGATCCTATCTTAATTAATTTTTATCTAATACATCATGATAAATAAAAAAATCTAATTAACTTGCACAAAACATGAACTCAACATAAAATACAAACCTTCCATTGATATTTTGATGTTCTTTGGATTGTAGATACTTCCTTTAATTATCCAAACATATGCCACACTTGATCAAGGATTTCTCAACAAAGAGGAAGTGATCTCATCAAGTATGGATTAATTTCCATTTTTAATCTTCTATTACTCCTCTTTGGTAAACCAAAAAAGGGGACATTTAACAAGCCTTCCAATATCATGAAATTCTCTTCTTAAGAATAATAATTTTCAAGGACATGGTGTATAAAGGTAACATAGGTGTAGATTGGTATGAAAGTACTAGGATTTTTATATAGCTTTCCAATTTGGGAGAAGCTTAAAACCTAATGAATGTGGGATAAAGAGGACATAGAATTAGATAGGGATAGGTATGATTAGAAGATATTAATTAGAGATTAACAACTTATGGGAGTTTGGGAAGGTTTACTTAAATGAATAAGATTAATTAATTGACTAGATGTTAAGCTTATAGAATCCACTTGGAAATGATTTAGGGAATATTAGTAGAATTTTAAGGGTTTGAAAGGGGATTTTACCAATAAGAAGGTTTATTGATTAAATACAAGATTGAATGCTTAGTTAACTAATAATGGTTAACTAATTGATTTAAACAGATTATAACTAATGAAGTGTTGTTAATTGACCGTGATGAAGGGGAATGTTGGCTAATTAACATGAAATCACTAATTATAATGAAGTGAAGGTAAATAAGTTAATGAGTGAAATTTTATTGTTAAAATTGTGTGGTCAAAGTTAGTTGTCTACATTTGCCCCCATTTGATGTGGTGTGGTGCAGGTGACTCCACTTAAAAGATACTATAAAATTATATTTTGTAAGGTTAGAAGAAGTATGATTAGGATGGATGATTCCCACTCAAGTATCGATGGCGTGTTAGAAGAGATCTATTGACACTAAAAATAATAAGAGAAATGACCTCTGCAAAGAGAGAATCACATCTTGACCGCAATGAGTCAAACTTGATTTGACTCGACATTACTCAATTTGATTGATTTATTGGTCGAAGCCCTTTCATGACGAGGATTATACAAGGGGAGGGTGGGAAGAAATAAAAAGGTTACTTAGAGTAAATGTTAGTTAGAACATGGAATTAGTTAGAAAGAGAGAAAATGAGAGATGGTGGAAGGAAATATTGTTGCACATCGTACACACCATCATAGCTCGAAGTAAATTTTTATTTGATGTAAAAATAAGAAAAAGGGTAAAATGACATTGTTATCCAAAATGAGCCCCCTTCTTATTTTGGCTAACTTGCCTTCATTATTTCCTTCCTTTTGCTTCAACTTAATTTTTCACACATTACAAAGCACTCAAAAGATCATGGAAATGGCTTAATCGGATAGGATTTTTCTTCCCCTTTCCGAGAAAGGTAAAGAAGTCCTCCTAACTCGTATTTTTGAGTTATGGCTTGGTGGAGTTTGGAGAGGAAATTTTCCTAAGGTGGGGCCATGGAGCTTGGGATATTTTTGTACCAAAGAGGCTTGGGCCGGCGGAGTGGTGGAAGAAATTGAGAACTCAACGCTTTTTGGGCTAAAAGTGCAAAATTCATTTATGCTCCCACGAGCCCACAAAGGAGAATGGAGAAAAATTGGTTAAGGCCCCACACCAATCATAATGCGCCACATGTCCAAGTCAACAGCTGGAAGTCGGGGGATCGAAATGATTTTTGGTTTTTTGCCAAAACCATAAAAGTGCAAAGGTGAAAATTTGGACCACATCTCCATGACAATTCAGAAGGTGCCATGTGTCCATGTCAGTACCAAAGGTCAGGTCGGCAAGGGTCCTTGGGAAAATTTTCCCTTTGCAGGAAAAAGGGGTAGAATGTTATTTTGAAGGCCGTGGACCAATCAGGGAGTGCCATGTGTCATCGGAGAAGCGAGGTGTGGAGATTTTTGGAAAAACTTCCTAGTTTGAAAACAAAGGGAAAAAGGTTAGGTTTTCGCCCGCTAACCCGATTTTGCCCTAATTTTTCCCTAATTTTGTCTTGTTTGCCCTAAATCTTCAGAAGGCCATATCTTTCGATCTAGAGCTTGGATTTTTGTGATTTTGGTATCATTGGATAGCTGTTGAAATTATCCACACGATGGACACTTCAATTTTAAATTTTTATGGAGTTTTGTGAAATAAAAAATGGGAAAACGTCTCTGGCATGGAAAAATTGTAGAAAATGACCCCAACCACCAAAATTAAATAAGTATGGGCCTCTTTCTTGCTCTACAAAGTAATGTATGATGAAGTTTGGGATTTTTCATGGAAGCCCATCATTTTTCAGGCTAATAAAATGGATCTTGTTAGTGGTTGGAGTTTTAAAATTGATTTTCCCATGTTTTCTCATTTCCTTCATTCTGTTCAAGCGATAAAAGCTAGTTTTGGCTCATTTTGAAAAAGGTTGTTCATCCTTCTTCTCTGCCTCTCCCTTCTTTTCTTCCCTAGGGTTGAAAATGGAGTTTGAACCTCCTCCCCTACTTTGTAATGGCATTTTTTCCTCTTACCCATGAAATGATGCACTATGTAAATTCTGAGCAATAAAAAACATGTTTTTGTGATGCATTTGTCCATCCTTGGCTCGTTTTCTTTGTTGTTTTCCTTACCTCTCTTCATTACAGGGTATTTTTGCATGTTTGGATGTTCATTGTAAGTTTTGGAGCTGTGTTCATGGAGTTTTGGAACATTTTCTATGTGAAATCCATCTTTGGTCTATGATGCACTTGTCCATCCTTTCCATTGCTCACCTCTTCTTGTTCCATGGCAGTTTTGATAGATAATCAACACTTTCCTTCTCTGGTGTATCACCGTTTTAGTGTAGGCTATGTTTTCCTTGTTTTCTTCCTCTCCTTATCTCCTTGGAAGTTAGATTAGGTTAGATTATCTTTCCTGCACTGGAATATCTTATGGCATGTAGTTTAGGAAGAGGAACCAACCTTCTCTAGAGAGCTTTCCCCATTTGCAAAGGTCCCACACTTTGGGAAAGCTCAATGTTGTGTAATCACACCAAATGAATTTGCCTTAGAAAATTAGATCCATAACTCATTTGGGGGTGCTTGTGAATTTGCACTAACAGTTTTGGCATGCCCGGTGGGACCAAGAGGTCTTCCACTTCATTTTTTGCAAGTTGATGTGTTCATGTTTAAAATTTCAGCCTTTGGAGGCACTTACAAACACATATGACGACTCCATACAATCAACAACCCATCTCTGAAGTTCCAGACCTTATTTCCATTCATTTTCTTTCATTTTTCATTCTATCTCTTCATTCTTCTTTCATCCCATTAAGTTGTGCAATCATGACTTCATTTTCCCCAAGGAATTTGCATTTGTTACAACAAAGTAGTAATGTTTCCCACCTCTGACATGTTTTTCAAATCTTCCAGATCAACATTTTTGTCAAATTCAAAACTAGTATGCATATCCATATGAGCAATACCAAAATCAGTTTGGCTATGAAGCATATCAAGCACAAGAATACACATATGATGAGGGCAGTCAAGAAGAAAATGCAGATTTTTTGGAGAAAATACAAAAGATGGAGGCAAACATGGTGCAATCTAGGGCTCAAGCACAAATGAAATCATTTGGAATCAGTTGTAGAGAACCCTATCCATGGGTGGGACCTTTTCCAAGGCATTATAGCCCGCAAGAGAAACTTGACTTCATTGTTGCAATGTTGCCATTGCTTGCAAAGTGGATTGAAGGAATAGATGTGTATGAGAGGGGTATTTAACAACCTTGTCAATGGGTAAGCACACCATCTCATGCTTTTTATTTTCCTCTTTCCTAATTTGTTTTATCTCAGCAATGTCAAGTTTTAAACTCTCCATCTGCTGTCCCAAAAGCTAATTCCATTTCTTCACCTCCTAGTCTCCCATCCCACCTCAGTTTCTCTGCCCTTTTCCCTTCCAAATCCAATTCCCCTCTACAAGAGCCAAAAGAAATTCCTTCCCCACCCACCACTCTTCTTGCCTTCCCAAGTCCATGTTGGGAAGAAAACAATAAAAAAACCAGCCAAGGAGAACATCAAACAGAGGAACCCAACAAAGAAGAAATGATAGAAAATCTGAAGAGTTGTGCTGTTAAATTTGAGTTTTCAAAGGTTCCCTTGTTGGTTAAGCCTATGGAGGAGGCTGAGGTCAAGCCGCAAGTGGTGGAAGCTCCAGCTACAACACAAGTAGGGGAAGAAGGAGCTACTCCTAATCCAAAAGAAGAGGAGTACATTCCGGCTGTGGAGGAGGACCATACAGTTTCAGAGGCTCCAAGTGTGGAGCAGGCCACAGAAGAACCTTCAATTCTTCCTCCCACTTCATCCCCTTCAAGATTTGATGTTGAGGAAGAGTTTGATCTTTCAAAATTCATGTTTGAAGATGAGGGGAACCATGGTGAGAAAATTGCAGATTTGAAGGACACCATGGAGGAGGTTGAGCACCTACAGCAGGACAACAAGGAGGTAGATTATCTGTCTAACTTGGAGGATTGTCTTGATGGAGAGGAGCCCGAGGAGATAACATCATTTTTTCCTCCATCTTCATCCTTCCAAGCACATGAGCCTACTTCCATGGAGGATAAAATTCAGGAACAACAACCTGCACTTCATAATAGCCCTTTGGAACCAAGGTTGGAAGATCTTGATATTCCATGTTCTTCATAGCAGGAGGAAGAGAAAAGGAAGGAAAATGTCCCCATCTCTCCCACACCATCCACCCAAGAAGGTCCACAAGAAGACTCCATTTACGGAGTTGAAACTCAGAGCTATGGGCACATCTAAAGGATCATACCGTGCCCAATCAGGTACTTGGCCTCATTGGAGCTAAAGGAAAAACAAAAACTAGTCATGCCTACTTCAGGTACCTCTAGGAGTCCAATGCACATCAAATTGAGGAGTTATTTTCCATTAATGTTGATACCTTGATTATTTGGGTTGAGGGACGGCTTATTTTTAGTTTCTCACTCATCCAACCAGCCATGTTCAGTGCAAAATCAGTTGCATGGCTGCCATTTTTGAGGAAGGGAAGCTATTTCTCCTTGCTAGTTGCAGGCTTTGTTTGAGCTCCATTTTTCTCTTGGTTAGAGTAGTGTAGGTAGGTTTTATTTTAGCATAAGAAGTGCTTGTGCACACTCTACACATCCCACTTGGGGTATGTATGATTTTCATGTTTGTACATAGTTTTTGTGGTGCCAGTTTTTCTCTTGCACAGTGCATTGTTTTGGCTTTTGGTCATAACCAATTCCAAGTTTCAGTGGGTTTCCAAGTGGCTCAGAGGTTATATTTTCATACTTCAGATCAAATTTGGTTATCAGGCTTGACTCCATGCCCAATGGATGCTTCAAAAGGCCACTAATCATTCATCTAGTAGGCAAATGACCCCTCTGAGTCACCAAAATTGTTATCCAAAATGAGCCCCTACTTATTTTGGCTAACTTGCCTTCATTCTTTCCTTCCTTGTGCTTCAAATTAATTTTTCACACATTACAAGCACTCAAAATATTCTAGAAATGGCTTCATCAGATAGTATTTTTCTTCCCCTTTCCAGAAAGGTAAATAAGTCCTCCTAACTCCTTGTATTTTTTTAGTTATGGCTCGGCAGAGTTTGGAGGGGAATTTTTCCTAAGGTGAGCCCACAGAGCTTGGGAGAGTTTTGTGCCAAAGAGGCTCCGGCCCAACAGAGTGGAGGAAGAAATTGAAAACTTACTTATTTTTGGGCTAAAAGCGTAAAATTAATTTGCACTCCTGCATGCCTGTAAAGGAGAATGGAGAAAAATTGGTTAAGGCCCTGCACCAATCATAATGGGCCACGTGTCTAAGTCAGCAATGGGAGTCAGGGGGTCGGAAGGATCTTTGGTTTTTTGCAAAAAAAAATAAAAGTGCAAAGGTGAAAATTTAGACTGCATCTCTATAACTAATCAAAAGGTGCCATGTGTCCACTTCAGCAGTGGAGGTAGGGCCGGTGGGGGACCTTGGGAAAATTTTCCCTTTGCGGGCAAAAGGGGCAAAATGTTATTTTGAAGGCCGCAGACCAATCAGGAAGCACAATGTGTCATCAGAGAAGTAAGGTGCAAATGTTTTTTGAAAATTTTCCCAATTTGAAAAAAGAGGGAAAAAGTTCATGTTTTCGCTCGCCGACTTGATTTTGATTTTGCCCTAATTTTTCCCTGTTTTCCTTAAATCTTCATAAGGCCATATCTTTCGATCTAGAGCTCAGATTTTCACATTTTGGTATCATTGGAAAGATGTTGAAATCATCCACATGATGGACACTTCAATTTTAAATTTTTATGGAGTTTTGTAGGATAAAAATGGGAAAAAATATGTGGCATGGAAAATTGCAAAAACGACCCCAACCACCAAAATTAATGAAGTATGGGCCTCTTTCTTGCTCTGCAAGCAATGTACGATGAAGTATGGGATTTTTCATGGAAACCCATCATTTTTTAGGCTAATTAAATGGATCTTGTCGGTGGTTGGAGTTTTAAAATCAATTTTCCCGCGTTTTCTCATTTCCTTCATTCTGTTCGAGTGATAAAATCCAGTTTTGGCTCATTTTGAAAAAGGTGTTCATCCTTCTTCTCTGCCTCTCCCTTATTTTCTTCCCCAGGGTTGAAAATGGATTTTGAACCTCCTCCCCTACTCTGTAATGGAATTTTTTCCTCTTACCCGTGAAATGATGCACTATGTAAATTCTGAGCAATAAAAAACATGTTTTTGTGATGCATTTGTCCATCCTTGGCTCATTTTCTTTGTTGTTTTCCTTACCTCTCTTCATTACAGGGTATTTGTGCATGTTTGGATGTTCATTACAAGTTTTGGAGTTGTGTTCATGGAGTTTTGGAACATTTTCTATGTGAATTCCATCTTTGGTCCGTGATGCACTTGTTCCATGGCGCTTTTATAGATAATCAACACTTTCCTTCTCTGGTGTATCACCGTTTTAGTGTAGGCTCTTATTTTCCTTGTTTTCTTCCTCTCCTTATCTCCTTGGAAGTTAGATTAGGTTAGATTAGCTTACCTGCACTGGAATAGCTTGTGGCAGGTAGTTTAGGAAGAGGAACCAATGTTCTCTAAAGATTTTTCCCCATTTGTAAAGGTCCCACACTTTGGGAAAGCTCACTGTTGTGCAATCACACCAAATGAATTTTTGTTAGAAAAGAAGATCCATAACTCAATTGGGGGTGCTTGTGAATTTGCACTAATAGACATGAAATCCATATTTTTTTTTGTGAAATGATAAAGGGACTAAGTCAAAGAAAAATATATAAGCAATGTAATGAAATAAAGTAAACAAATAAGAAGATAAACAAATAAACAAGCACAATCAAATAAACTTAAACAAGCAATGTTTAAGAAAATTGTACTAATGTTTTTATCTAGCTTTAGTACCCATATGTTCAAGTTATACGACAAGGGTTAAAATGATGCCCTAATAAATTATACATGCAAGTGATTGGATAGAGGACATATAAGTCACATTAAAAGAAAATGTGCACTATGAGACTTCCTTGAGAAATGTTATGTCTTGAAGAAAACATAGAAAGAAAATACGCTTTGTTAATGAAAGAATATCACAATATGATCTGGATGTCATGAGCTTGAATAAGAAATCACTTGAAGTAAGATGTGTGGTGGTAAATTTTCTAATGTTTAGTGATTTTGAGTTTTTAACATGTTTTGGATTTGGAGATTTTGTAAATGTTTGGGATTTGCTAGATTTTTAACAATGTTTTTAGGTTTTTGAAGGTTTTACCAATGTTTTTGGATTCTTGAGGTTTTGTGAAACTATGTATAGGAATAAATGAGCATCAATATGCCCCCGGTGAGAGGATAGAATATAAAGGATGGAGCTTGCAAATGTATACTAGAATAGGATAAGATGAATCAAGGTTAAGAGAGATAAGTTCAACAAGCTTATTAAGACAATCCAAGGACAAAGCTAGGAATAAGTGACCATCCCCAAGTGTAAGGTTCTTTTGAATAAAAGAATTTGTTACGCCCTTAATCATATATCTTACATTGGATGTATATAGCCAACTTGTGGCTATCATAACTTCTTATCATGATGTATCTCTTTCATATATGTTATACTATCATTAGTGGGTAAGCCTTGGTGATTGCCATATCATAGGAGTAATATATATAGGGGTGAGTAGGTAGTATTTGATCATAATATTGAGAATTTGAGTCTTATTGTATGGTTTGGAGTTTTCCCCCTTGACGTTGCTAAGCTATTCTACTTACATATTGAGATTTTTTATTTAAAATATTGTGTTATTTGGTGTTCTATTACTATTCATAATCTGATTTATACAATTAATTTCATTACAAGGGTATTAGAGCCTGATCTCACCAAGGCTTAAACCTTAATTGTAAAGGTTTGGATAAATCTCAAAATTGGTAACGATTTTTTTGTAATTTTGTTTTTTGCCATGGACAAATCAGTGAAGTAAGCTCATCTCCAAGTTTAAAGTATTTTTGAGTTATGTTGCAAAAATATCGTGGTTTTATGTTTTTTCATAATTCGGCTCCATAGGGTGAAATTTTTGGAATTTTTCCAAGTTTCTTATATTTTCATAAACCTTTCCAAAATTTAGATAGGGTTTTTTTTTTATGATTTCCTCTATTCGGCCAATAAATTTGTGAAACCCCAAACCCTACTTTTTTCCTATTTCTTCCACCCCAAGTCTCAAACCCTACATCATGATTGGTAGATTTACCCATGATACATGGAAACATCAAGAAACTCCAGGGAATGACACCAAATAATGAAGATATGTATTTAGAGTCTTTTGGTTAAGGAGTATCCGAGGTGGTCATCCATCTTCGAGAAACGGTAAATAATATGGTAAGAATGATCTTAATAATAAGCTTCTTCATCTAAAAGGTAACCTTAGGGGTGAAATTTATTCATATTTTCATACCATGAAGCAAGATTTTTCCTGCTATTGCAAACACCACTCCCAATTCCATCCATATGATTTCCTCTAGCAATGCTCACACAGTCCAACCCACTCCAATCTAGGAGACTCTTTTACTCATTCAAGTGGATCTCCTCACTAATGGAGGGGCATTATTAAAAAGTGGAAATGAGAAAATTTGATGGAAATGATCCACTCAATTGGATTACCCAAATGGAAAATTTCTTTTATCTCCATCAGATCCCCATCGGAAAAAGGTAATCGTGGAATCCTTATACCTATAACCTTACCAATGTGTTTGGTATCATTGGTTATGTTCTAAATAGTAGAAGAATGTTCTAAATGTCACATGGAGATTTTTCAATGAAGAGCTTCAATTACAATATAGTTCTAGTGTTTGAGAGAATTACTCAAGCCAATTACTTAAGATAATTAGTGTTATAGTTCTAGTGTTCGATTAAGGAGTTTTTCCATCAATTCAAAAATATTTCCTTGTGTGTAGAGGATATTACAAAAGATTATATGAATAACCTATTTCTTAGGGGTTTTAAGGACCACATTAAGCATGAGGTGTGCATTTTTGACCCACTCAAGGTTTTGATTCTATTATCATGGCGCGTAGATTAGAGGAAAAATTTCTTTCTCGCAAAAGACAATCCTTATCTAGCATAAAAGATCGTCACACCTTGCCTCCATCGTACCCTAGGCCAATTTGGTTGACACCTAAAAAAATTGAAGAAAAAATATCCAAAGGGTTATGTTTTAACTATGATAGAAAATAGGGAACAAATCATAAATGTTCTGAGAAAAAAATGTTCCACATTGAAGGGATTGGTGATGAGGAAGAATATGAGGAAACATCAAGTGAGGAAGTGAAAAATTAGAGGAAGAATATGAAGATCCCCAGCCCACTATTTCATGCCATGCTCTATTAGGTATTAGCACTCCACAAACCCTTCAGGTCATGGGTTATCTTAAGAAGTAGAAGGTGACAATATTGATTGATTCGGGAGCACACATAATTTCATCATTCATAAGTTTGCATAAAGAAGACGAAATTATTTCATCTACCCAACACCTGAATTTCAAGTAATGATTAAGAATTGTGGCACATTCCAATGTTCAAGTAAATGAGATAAAATTAGACTTGTGATGGGTAACTACACATTCGAATCTACAATGTTTTCTATTCCCATGGGTGGAGCTGATATTAACTTAGGTGTACGATCTCACAACTTTAGGCACAATAGAGATAAATTCCCAAGAATTTTTCTTGTGCTTTAATACTAAGGGTAAACATTTTGAACCTTTAGGACTACATGAAAAAAATTTCAAGTGGAGAGTTCTCAAAAATACATAAGATTCTTAATAAGAGGTTTTGTTATTATAACACACTTTTTCACTATGGAATTTCAAGAACCAATGATGGTAGTGTATCTTGATCTTCATAAGTTTATTGATCAACATGTAGTTGTCTTTAAGGATCCTAGAGGATTACCCTCGGAAAGAGAGCATGATCATTCCATTGAGTTGATTCTAGGAAGCCAAACCCTAACATCAGGCCTTATAGATACCCATATGTGCAAAATAGTGAGATCTAGAAGATGGTGGAGGAAATGTTAGACATGGGTATTATTCATCACAATCAGAGTGCTTATTCTTCTCTAGCAAAGTGATGGTGTGACACAACAATAGAAGATGGTGCATGTGTCTAGAGTATTAAGAACTCAATAATCACAATATGAGAGATAAGTTTCCTACTCCTATCATTGATGATTTATGAGATGAGTTTCGTGGTGCAATTTATTTTACAAAACTAGATCTTTGTTCCGGTATCACCAAATTAGAGTAAAGAAATAAGATATTCATAAGACATCCTTCATAACTCATAAGGGGCATTATGAATTCATAGTGATGCCTTTTGGTCTTACCAATGCACCCTCCAAATTTTAGATTTTGACAAATTCGGTATTTACACCATTCTAAGGAAGTTTGTCTTAGTATTTTTGATGATATCCTCATCTACAAAAATCATGGGAGAAACATTTACAACATGTCAATATAGTCCTAGAAGTCTTTAAGAAACATCAACTATATACGAAGCCTTCAAAGTTTTCTTTTAGGGTATGAGAAGTGGAATAATTGGGCCAAATTATTTCTCATGAAGGTGTTAATGTGGACCCTCACAGGATACAAGCCATGGTGGATTGGGAACTCCTAAGAAACCTCAAGAAATTAAGATATTTATTAGGTCTCATAGGGTATTATTGTAGATTTGTAAAATACTATGGCAAAGATAACAACACCACTTATAAAATTATTGAAGGACTCCTTCACTGGAATGAGGAAGCTTCTAGGGAATTTAAAAAATTGAAGGTGGCAATGTGCACCACTCCACTATTGAAAACTTCAGATTTCTCCAAGCCCTTCATAGTGGAATGTGATGCTTTGGGAAATGGGATCGCAGCAGATAAATTTTAAGAAGGAAATACAATAAAATTTGAGAGCCAATAGCTAAAAGGAAATAATTTTTTGAATCCCACCTATGAGAACAAAATGATGACAATATTACATTCAGTCAAATAATGGAGACCATACTTGATGAGTAGACACTTTAAGGTAAAAGGTGATCATAATAGTTTTAAATACTTCATGGAACAATGATTATCTTCAGTAACAACCGAAATGGGTCACTAATATGATGGGTTATGAATTTGTGATCGCTTATGAGAAAGGGATGGAAAATGTGATTGTTGATGCTCTATCTAGGAGGGATGAGTCATCGAAGCCTTGTTATTTTCCATTTCTATACTAAAATAAGATTGAGTAGATAAAGCAAGGGAAGAATGGTAGAAAGATGCAACAACACATACTTTCATTCAAAATCTCCACCGAGATCCACCCATATCATAACAATTTACATGGAAGGGGGTACTTTTTGGTATAAAGATAGGTTATATCTATGTAAGTACTCTACACTTAAACACCATTTTCTTTCAGAGCTCCATTATTTTCCACTAGGTGGCCATTTTTGGGTTCTTCAAAACTTATAATAGAGTTAAGAAGAATTTATTTTGGGAGGGGGTAAAAAGAGATGTTTAAAAATTTGTTGTAGAATGTTTGGTGTGTCAACAAAATAAGGGCGATACCATTAAGGCACCATGTCTCCTCCAACCTTTGTCTATTCCTAGCGAGAGATGGGAAGAGGTATCAATTGATTTCATCATAGGATTACCTAAATCAGAAGGGAAAATAGTCATCATAGTAGTGGTGGATATACTTACCATTTATGATCATTTTTTTTCTCTGACCATCGTTTCAAAGCTAGTACAGCTTGTCATCACATTTACAGACACGCTTCAAAAGCTCCATGACATGCCCAAAATTATAGTTAGTAATCATGACCCAATATTTACAAGCAATTTTTGGACATATATTTTCTCCTATTTGGGTACCCAACTGGCACATAATTCCTCTTATCATCCTCATTTAGATGAAAAAAATGAGGTGGTAAATAAATGTTTACAGGGATATCTTCGATGTTTTACTTCGGATAGATAAAGAAGAATGTCGGGTGCATTGGTTCCCGCTTACAAATTGTGGTACAATACTTCATTTCATACCTCCTCCAAAATGTCTCTATTTATGGAAATTTACGGGTACACTTATCCATCACTCATATCTATCTTGAAGTTCAAACCAAAGGTGAGAGAAATCAAAGATCATAATCAACACCAACTTTTACACCCTTAATTATATATCTTACATGGGATGGATATAGCCAACTTGTTGCTATCATAACTTAATATCATGATGTATCTCTTTTATATATGATCTATTATCATTTGTTGATCGGCCATGCTGATGGCCATAGCATAGAAATAGTATAAATAGGGGTTATATGTAGTGGATGAAGATTATGTTGAGTATTTGAGTCTTATTATATGTTTTGGAGGTTGCCCCCTCGAAGTGGCCAAGCTATTATACTTTCATATTGAGAGAATTTATCTACAATATTGTGTTATTTGGTGTTCTATTGCTGGTGATAATCATAATTAATCAAGTAATTTCATTACAAGTGGTATCAGAGCTTGATCTCGGCTAGGATGACGTCAAACCCTAATTCTAAAGGTTTGGCTATATCTCAATATTGGTAGCGAATTTTTCTGAATTTTTTTGTGGTGAGGTGAAATAAGTCAAGTAAGATTCTCTCCAAATTTCAATAAGTTTTGACTTGTTTTGCAAAATTTATTACGGTTCTATATTTATTCATAATTTGGCTCCCTAGGGTGTAATTTTTGGAAAATTTTCAAATTTCTTATATTTTCGGAAACCCCTCCAAAAAATAGCTAGGGTTTCTATTTTATAAATTCCTATATTCGTAAAAAAATTACGAAACCCTAAACCCTAAAATTTTTCCCTATTAAATCTACCGCTAGGCCCACATCCTTCGTCATGGCTGGTAGATCTACCCGAGGCCAAGGAAAAGGAAAAACAACTCTAGGAATGACCCCAAATAAGGAAGATATGGCTTCAGATTCTATTAGTTCGGGAGTATCTGAGGTGGTCATCCAACTTCAGGAAAGGGTAAACAATATGGTGAGTATGGATGACCTTAATGTTGAGCTTCATCAACTGAAAGGTAGCCTTAGGAGTGAGATTCAGAAGGATTTTCATGTAATGCAATAGGAGTTGTTGAATTCCATTTCTAATACAACTTCCAATGCTAGTCATATGAGTTCTACTAGAAATGGTCACATAGATCCAAATCACTCAAATAAGGGAGGATCCTTTAATCATTCAAGTGGATCTTCTCACCAATGGAGAGGCATGATTCCAAAAGTTGAAATGAGTAAATTTGATGGAAAGGATCCACTCAATTGGATTACCCAAATGGAAAATTTCTTTGATCTCCATCAGATCCCAAGAGGACAAAAGGTAACTGTGGCATCCTTATACATAGAACCTGATCAATTTGTTTGGTATCGTTGGTTATGTGCTCAAAGGAAAAAGAATGACCTAAATGTCACATGGACAAAGTTGTTCATCGAAGAGTTTCAATTACACTATTGTTCTAGTGTTTCTGATAATTACTTCAGCCAATTAGCAAATTTATGCCAAATTGGTTCAGTTAAGGAGTATGTCCATCAATTCCAAACTTTGTCCTTACGTGTGGAGGATATTACAGAAAGAGTATTTGAATGACCTATTTCTTGGGGGTCTTAAGGACCACATTAAGCATGAGGTACGCATGTTTAACCCACTCAAGGTTGCTAATTCTATTATCATGGCACATCGAGTAGAGGAAAAATTTCTTTCCAGTAGAAGGCAGACCTTTTCTAGCATAAAAGATCATAACACCTTGTCTCCTTCTTACCCTCGGCCAATTCGGTTGACACCTCAACAAATTGAAGAAAAAAGAGCCAAAGGGTTATGCTTTAACTATGATAGCAAATATGGACCAAATCATAAATGTTCTGAGAAAAAAATGTTCTACATTGAAGGATCTGGTGATGAGGAAGAATATGAGGCAACATCAACAGAGGAAGTGGAAAAATTAGAGGAAGAATCTAGAGATCCTCAGCCCACTATTTCATGCCATGCTCTATCAGTATTATTACTCCACAAACCATTCAAGTTGTGGGTTATATTAAGAAGTAGAAGGTAACAGTCTTGATTGATTCAAGGAGCACACATAATTTCATCAATCATAAGTTGGCAACAAGACTAAATTGTTTCATCTACCCAGCACCTAAATTTCAAGTAATGATTGTAGATGGTGGCACAGTCCAATGTTCAGGTAAATGCCATAAAGTCAAAATCATAATGGGTGATTACACATTGGAATCTGCGATGTTTGCTATTCCCATGGGTGGAACTGATATTTTCTTAGGTGTTTAGTGGCTCACTACCTTGGGCACCATAGAGATAAATTTTGAGGAATTGTTCATGCGCTTTCATTCCGAGGGTAAAAAAATTGAACTTTGAGGTCTATAAGCTAAAGATCCTCTAGTGGTGATTTCTCACCAAATGTAGAAGATTCTTAAAAAGGGGTCTCAAAGTTTTTGTAGCACGATTATTCTCTATAGAATTCCAACCGAAAAGAAGGTATTGCATCCTGATCTTCAAAAGGTTATTAATCAACATGTAGTTCTCTTCAAGGAACCAAGAGGATTGCCACCTCAAAGAGAGCATGATCATGCTATTTAGTTGATTCCAGGAATCCAACCCCTAACATCATGCCTTATAGATATCCATATGTGCAAAAGAGTGAGATCGAGAATATGGTGGAGGAAATGTTGGAAATGGGTATTATTCGTCACAGTCAAAGTGCCTATTTTGCTCCCGTGGTGATGGTGTGTCGCAAGGATGGAAGATGGCACATGTGTCTAGATTACAGAGAGCTTAACAAGTTCACTATCAAAGATAAGTTTCCTATTCCCATCATTGATGATTTATTAGATGAGTTGCATGGTGCCATTTATTTTACAAAACTAGATTTGTGTTCTGGGTATCACCAAATTAGATTCAAGCAAGAAGATATTCATAAGACAACTTTTAGAACTCATCAAGGCCATTATGAATTCCTAGTGATGCCATTTGGCCTTACCAATGCTCCCTCCACATTCCAAAGCTTGATGAATTTAGTATTTAGACCATTCCTAAGAAATTTTGTCTTAGTATTTTTCGATGATATACTCATCTATAGAAAATTGTGGGAGAAACACTTACATCATGTCAATACTATCTTAGAAGTCTTAGAGAAACATCAACTTTATGCCAAGCCTTCGAAGTGTTCTTTTAGGGTACATGAAGTGGAATACTTGGGCCATATTGTTTCTCATGAAGGTGTTAAGGTGGACCCTCACAAGATCCAAGCCATGGTGGAATGGGAAACCCCAAGAACCCTCAAAAAATTATGAGGTTTCTTAGGTCTCACAGGGTATTATTGTAGATTTGTCAAAAACTATGGTAGTATAGTAGCACCACTCACAAAATTATTGAAGGACTCCTTTCAATGGAATGAGGAAGCATCTAGGGAATTTGAAAAATTAAAGGTAGCTATGTGCACCACTCCAGTATTGGCAACCCCAGATTTCTCCAAAACTTTCGTAGTTGAGTGTGATGCTTCAGAAATGGAATCGGAGTAGTACTAATGCAAGAAGGAAACACCATTTATTTTGAGAGCCGACAACTAAAAGGAAATAATTTTTTAAAACCCACATATGAAAAGGAAATGATGGAAATACTACATGCAGTAAAACAATGGAGACCATACTTGATGGGTAGACATTTTAAGGTAAAAACTGATCATGATAGTTTGAAATATTTCTTAGAACAACGTCTATCTTCATAACAACAAAAATGGGTCACTAAGATGCTTTGGGATATGACTTTGATATTGTTTATAAGAAAGGAAAGGAAAATTTGGTCGCTGATGCTCTATCTAGGAGGGATGAGTCCACCAAAGCATTGTTATGTGCCATCTCTATACTACATGCAGATTGGGTAGATCAAGAACGAGAAGAATGGAGGACAGGATGCAACCACACATACTCTCATTCAAAATCTCCAGGAAGATTTTCCATATTAGATCAATTTATATGGAAGGGGGATACATTGTAGTATAAAGATCGGTTATATCTATGTAAGAACTCTACACTTAAACACCATGTTCTTTCAGAGCTACATTCTTCTCCAATAGGTGCCATGGTGGGGTCTTGAAAACATATCATAGAGTTAAGAAGGATTTCTTTTGGGAGGGGTGAAAGGAAATGCTCAAAAATTTGTGGCAAAATGTTTGGTTTTCCAAAAAAATAAGGGCAAGACCATTAAGACACCTGGTCTTCTCCAACCTCTGTCTATTCCTAGTGAGAGATGGGAAGAGGTATCAATGGATTTCATCACAGGATTACCTAAATCAAAAGGGAAAAGTGTAATCATGGTTGTGGTAGATAGACTTACCAAATATGCTCATTTTTTTGCCATGGCTCATCCTTTCACAACTAGTACAGTTGCCATCTCTTTTATGGATACAATTCAAAAAATCCATGGTACGCCAAAAATTATAGTAAGTGATCGTGATCCAATATTTACAAGTAAATTTTGGAATGATCTGCTCTCTTGTCTAGGTACCCAGCTAGCCAAGAGTTCCTCTTATCATCCCCAATTAGATGGGAAAACTGAGGTGGTAAATAAATGTTTAGAGGGATATCTTCGATGTTTTACTTCAGATAAACAAGAACATTGGGTGCAATGGTTGCCACTGGCAGAATGGTGGTACAATACTTCATTTCATACCTCCTCCAAAATGTCTCCATTTCTGGCACTTTATGGGTACCATCCTCCATCACTCATATCTAGCTTGAAGGTCAAACCAAAGGTGAGAGTAGTCAAAGATCACATTCAGCATCAACATGAGGTACTCTCTAGTCTTAGAGAAAATTTGGCATGGGCACAAAATTGTATGAAGCAATAGGTTGATCAACATAGGAGTGAGTGATAATTTCAAGAGGGAGACTTTGTTTTTGTAAGGTTACAACCATATAAGCAATTATCCTTGAAACAAAAACAAAAGGATAAAATGCTTGCTCCTAAATACTATGGTCCTTATCGAGTTTTGCGATATTTGGTAGTGTGGCATATAAGCTAGAGCTCCCTCCAGGAAGTATAATACATCTAGTCTTCCATGTTTCTTGCTTAAAGAAAGTTATTGGGCAACACATTTCCACCCAATCAGGTGCTTCCCAACTAGACGAGGAAGGAAGGATCATATTGGAACCTGAAGGAATTCTTTAGACACCCACCAAAAGATTGAGGACCAGAGTCATTTCCGAGTACCTGATCAAGTGGAAGAGTATGAATATTGAGGATGCATCATGGGAATATGAAGCATTCATGCAGCAATATCTAGGGCTTCCCAACATTGGGGACAATGTTGCTTTGAAGGGGAGAGGCATGTTATGCCCTTAATTATATATCTTACATGGGATGGATATAGCTGGCTTGTTGCTATCATAACTTAATATCATGATGTATCTCTTTTATATATGATCTATTATCATTGGTTGGTTGGCCTTGCTGATGGCCATAGCATAGGAATAGTATAAATAGGGGTTATAGGTAGTGGATGATGATTATGTTGAGTATTTGAGTCTTATTATATGTTTTGGAGGTTGCCCCTCGAAGTGGCCAAGCTATTATACTTTCATATTGAGAGAATTTATCTGCAATATTGTGTTATTTGGTGTTCTATTGTTGGTGATAATCATAATTAATCAAGTAATTTCATTACACCAACATGAGGTACTATCTAGTATTGGAGAGAATTTGGAAAGGGCACACAACCACATGAAGTAATAGGTTGATCAAAATCATAGTGAGTGATACTTTGAAGAGGGTGATTTTTTTTTGTAAGGTTACATCCTTAAAATCAATTATCATTAAAACAAAAGAAGAAGGATAATAAAGTTTCTCTAAAATACTATGATGCTTACTTGAATGTTGCGAAAATTTGTAGTGTGCCATATAAGTTAGACCTCCCTCCAAGAAGTAAAATACATCTAGTCTTCCATGTTTCTAGATTTAAGAAATTTATTGGGAAACATATTTCCACCTAGACAGTGCTTCTAGAATTGGATGAGGAAGGAAGGATCATATCGAACCTCGAAGGTATTCTTCGGACATCCACCAAAAGACTTAGGACCAAAGTCATTACCGAGGATTAGATCAAGTGGAAGAATTTGATGATTGAAGATGCATCATGGGAGGAAGAATCATTTATCTAGTAGCATCTAGGGCTTCCCAACTTTGTAGAAAATGTTGGTTTGAAGGGGAGGATCATGTTGCGCCCTTAATCATATATCTTACATTGGATGTATTTAGCCAACTTGTGGCTATCAAAACTTTTATCATGATGTATCTATTTTGTATATGTTATATTATGATTAGTGGGTCGGCTTTGGTGATGGTCATAACATAGGAATAATATATATAGAGGTGAGTAGGTAGTATTTGATCATCATATCAAGAATTTGAGTCTCATTGTATGGTTTAGAGGTTGCCCCCTCAAAGTGGCTAAGCTATTCTACTTCAGATTGAGATTGTTTATTTGCAATATTGTGTTTTTGGTGTTCTATTGTTATTCATAATCTAATTTATACAAGTAATTCCTCTTAAGGAACAAGAAACTAGATTTCATCAAAGTACTTGTTAAAATTTCCACAATTGTGTGGTTTTCATATTTGAATGAATTTATTTCTCTATACTCTTTTTTATTTTTATTTTTATTTTTAATTTTTAATTTATTTTTGAATTCCACTAAGCTTAGTTATAGAAACGCTTGAGATAAATGACATTCATGGGATCTCGAGCTCATCACCATCAGGATATATAAGTTTATAGGTTCCTAATCTAAATGTCACATCCATAGTGTATGTGTAGACACAAAATCATGCGATTTTGGTAATTATATAGTCCTAATTAAATAATACTATTGATATGATTCCTAAGTAAGAAAAATACTAATTAAACCATGTCTTTGGTAACCTTTCTTTGATTTTTTCACTCCTCTTGGTCAAACACCTTTACTTGCCCAATATTCCTTTTTAAACTCTATATTTTATGATCCTAGACACTAGCGCTCAGCTAGGATGCAAGCACCAGCGCCCTCATCCCCCACGGCTCTCCCGACCCCTTTTTACTTTACTCATAGTTTTGGGTCCTTTCTAGCCATTTCATCATTTTATATTTTTGATAGACGTCCTTTTTCGGGGTTTATTATGAAGTTCAAGAAAGGGAATCATATAAATATTAAGTTATGTGATTATAATAAAGTACCAAGCACTAAGCATTAGCTATCACCACCCATAAGAGGTTTTCTCTGATATTTTACTGTAGACTTAGGCGCCAAAAATAAGCCTTGGGCACATGCGGTTTCCTTTGTCCTTCTCCAGGCACCAAAGTCCATCCTATCTCTCTAGATATTCATTTTTCTATGTCTTTATGTTACACTCTTATTGTTCTGTTCACCTTGTCACACTTTGGTACACTCGATATTTTATTGTGAATCAACTAAGTATATTTTTATCCTCCTTACAACTAGGGTTATATAATTTAGTTCTTACCTTTCTTGAGTATTAATTTTTGTAATTTATTTCATATTTTATTTATTTCTACAATAACATCAAATTAGACATATAAATCCACAATTAGCTTAATTATTTTTGTGAACATGAGCTCAATTAAAAACATCTTATGATCCTCATACCTCCATTGTTCTTATCTTTCTAGGATCTCTTCATCATGAGTATCTCCATTAATGATTTCTTTCTTATCAATCCTCAATTAAGAGATAGAATCAAAACTATGTTCGCTACCACTGCATTCCTACTAATCATATCCGATTCACTATATCAAACATTTGTCGAGGAATTTTCTCAACATATTTCTTTCTCATCAAATCCTAATGTTGATGTTTCTATTTTTGACAATGATCTACCCTTGTATATCATGATTCACATTTATAATATGGGTATCAAGTGTACTTTAATTGATAATGGATATGAACTCAATCTTTGTTCTATGTCATTCCTTTAAAATATTTATCTTTCTACATCTAACGTTAGTCCATCATGTCTTTCCCTTCGTTCATATGATGGTTTTGATCATCCATGCACATGTCACATTACTCGCATATCACTATAGGGCCGAAAATCCTTAACACAGCTTTTCTTTGTCTTTGAATTTCTAGTTTCATATAACTATTTTCTCGCTTAGTCATGGCTTCATACCATGCAATTAGTTCTTTATATAATACATCACTATGTCAAATTCATACATGAGGGCATATAATATATTGTTTCTAATGATTGTGACCTATTCAAATATTACGATCATGATCTTAATACTACAATTCCTACTCCATGATCTGATACTACTATTAAACCACAACCTATGGATACTTCGGATCATCTACCACCCCTTGAAGGTGTTATTTACATGCTGGATGTAGTTTCATCTACATCACCACCTCCTCATTCCACTACTACTGCCTTGATACTTTATCCTGGGCCTACCCACACATTTGATTTCATTCCACCTACTTCATTATCATATGTGCATTCACCATTATATAGTCCTCCCTTTACATGCAAATGTTTCATGAATAATTCTTATTGGGAGCATATTCCATTTGATCCTACTTATGATGACACTATATGCACACATGATGGTTTGAATTTCCTAGGCTTTGCGGTTGACAAAATATTTCCTTCACCGTATGCTCCTCATATTTATCATGGTTTCATCCACATCATTATTTCTTATGGGATTCACATATTTCATCTCACAGTGTTTCTTACATGAGATCCTTGTGATGTTCCCTTTACACTTGGACAGTCTTGGCTTGACTATATTGGGGGCACCTTAGATCTTGATCATATTGACATTTCATTTCCTATGTCTTTCGGTTGTGTTTTCATTTGTAATGATTCCTTTCTCGTTTGTTCAAAAAATCATATACGTTGGTATGCACATGGTTGTCCACTACCCCCTTTCACTAATGAAGAATACACAATGGGAATGTACAACCTTCTCCATAATGGATCACTATGTGATCAACCCAATACTATTTCTTATCATGTATCAGATGCTTTACCTTTTGGTTTTGATCATGAAAATGATGACCTCCTAGATGACATTACTTGATCTCTTTTCTCATCACACACTTAGTTGGGCATGTCACCTATTCCGTCCTAACATTTAACAAACATCTTATCTTCTCATTACTTCGCATCTAGACTTTCACGTACTACATATACATCTTGAAAAATACTTGAATCATGATTTCTTGATGATGCACTCTTGTGCTATGGTTCACACTTGACTGTTGAGGGAATACTATACACATGAACTTCACACACTGCACATTATACATTCAAATTTACACATTTCATACTTTGCACATCACACATAATACAATTAGGACATCCTCTCTCACAACATCTTCTCCACACTTTGAGTCTTATTAAATCTACACATTCACACTATATATCTCTTGCATCTACTTATACGCATTGTGGTCATTACCCTATGAAACAATCTATTTGCGTGGTCCATACTCAAGTGTTGAGGGTATACATCTCAAATGAACCTCATCACACTCACACATTTAATCACTCAATCAATCAATCACTCACATGCTTACACTCTACACTTTGTGCTTTGACGATCACATCTTTCTATTACATACATTCAAACCGTTTACCGATGACATATTCTTGTTTATGGTTCATTCTTGACTATTAAGGAGGCATAAATAAATGAAACTTGTTGCATATGTACACATCCACTCATGGGGAATGCCTCCCTTATCATTCACACTAAATTCCATTCCATACCATCCATAACATACTACATATCTTTGTTTCATTTATCCTTTCTTACATTTACTTGTTACATGCACAATTTATTGTACATGCTAGATATATATCTTGTATGTCATTATATTTTGTCATAAACAAATGCACATTATATTGAATTTATATTTGTGATCACAAATTCTACAGATATATTACATGTAGCATGGATGCTTGTTGTAGTTCCTATTACTAGTCTAGTAGAGGATCCTGGGCCATCCACTTTCGTACACTATAGGTGTTATTGTTTCATTTTGTTTCATATCACACTACTTTATTAGATTATACACACTTTGACATACTTTTTATTTTTCTAACATGCTAATAGGTGCTTCATGTGTAACATTTGTTATGTAGGGCTATCTGTTTCCATGGTTATCTATTACATTGTTTACCATTCCTTTCTCTTTGCATGCGTTTGTTTGTGGTATTTTCCATTTTTATTTTGTGCACACTTGTCTTCTTGCAGTCACTACGGCCTTCATTTTCTTCTGAAATCATGAGTGATGTACCATATTTATAGTCTACATTGACTTCTTACATGTTTACTTGCATGTTAGATTATGAATTGCCTACTTAGCTTACATTTCATCTTATACATGAGTGTTTGTCTTTGTTTGTACTAAAACTTGTCTCCTAGCCACTTTTTTGCCATGTGCTTTGGTTTCTACAAAGTACATTCCCTTTCCCTCTATAGGGGACAGCTTTAAACAACGGTCGGTCCTTTTTGGGCCACATATTCCTTGATGACATCACATGCACCCCAAACGAGGGGGCATCATATGGGTGAATCAGTCACTAAATACTACATTATATAGAATGATGCTGGTAAACACATTTTATAGTCATGAACAAGGCTCATAATAGAACTTGGGTCCTTGGAAGAACAATGTCCTTCCTAGATGTTAGTAATAAATGAGAAGATCTTCAACATTTTTTCCATTTAGCACAGTTTTTCAGCATGTCACGAAGCTTTTGACATGGTAGAGAGTTCTTTAGCACTAGTACATTTACATTGGGGGAAAGTACTCACCATCTACATTGGTGTTTTCATTCCAAGTAGTATTTAAAACTTAGAGGATAACACCAAACGTTACTTTATACACTACTTTTGTCATGGTGTAGGATTGCAATAAATACAAACATTTTAGAGTCATTTACAACTTTGGGATGCAACTAAAGAGTGGTGGATGAAATTGGACTCTCCTCCCTATACTTCTTTTGTTGTGGTGTGAGATCGCCCAAAAACATTTCCCTTCATAAACATGTTTAGGATCCTTTCTACACCCTTTTTCTTATCATGGATCAGCTTCATATGTTCCTTTTTCACATTTTCACCTTTTTTAGACACTTTTACACATATACATGTGTATTTGACTACTTCTTCATTATTATGTTTTCTAGATCCATTTGTATAGGAAGTGGTAGTAAACATCATCAACATCATCATAACAATAACAACAATAACATCAACAATATGTACATAATGACAACTACACATGCATTTCCACCCTAGGTTCTTATTCATCACCACTTTTTCACTTTTTCCTCCTTAGCATCCATGCTTCACATTTTATCACTCCACGCTTTGTCTAGTCCCTCGATTTTCTTTTCAACATCAATCTACATGGTTATTAGGTACGCATCTTTATCCACTTTATATTACTTGAGCTTTTAGCTCACAAACATAAAGTGGGGGAAAATGTAGACATAAAATCACACATTTTGGGTAATTATCTAGTCTTGATTACATACTATTTTTCATATGATTCATATCTAAGAAAATTACTAATCAGCCCATGTTTGTGGCCATCTTTTTTTGCTTTTGTTGTTACTTATTTTGGTCTTACACCTTTACTTTCTCGAGTCTACCTTTTTATACTCTGGAATTTATCATCCTGGACATTAGATCCCAACCAAGACACCAGCACTAGGTGCCCCCATCCCCTTTGGCTTCCCCTAACCCATTTTGTAGTTAACTCACACTTTTGGTTCCTTTCTAGTTTTTTTAGCATTTTATATTTTTTTTAGTCACCCTTTTTGGGGTTAATTACAAAATTCAAGAAAGGGAATTATATAAATATAAATTTATGTGATCATAATAAAGGAAAAAACACTAAACATTAGCTATCACCACCTAGAAGAGTTTTCTCGATATTTTCTACTGAGACTCGGACACTAAAAAATAGGCCTACAAAATTCATGGGTTCCCTGTTACCTCTCCAATCACCCTAGTCCAGCCTATATGTCAAGATATGTATTTTTCTAGGTATCTATGTGACACTCTTGTTTCTCTGTTCACTGGCAAGAACTTTGGTACACTAAAAATTTTATTGCGAATTAACTAAGTACATCTCTTCTACTCCTCGCAACTAGGGTTTCATAATTTATTACTTAGCTTGCTTGAATATTCATTGTTTTACTTAATTACATATTTATTTACTTTTATAATAACATCAGATTAGGCACATAGATCCCCATTTAGCTTTATCATTATGGTCCTAACCATTTACGCTCAAATTTTCCTCTCTTTTCATTCTCTTTATTAGTACTAAACTGATCTTTTTTAAAACAAGGTATCCAACATCAAATTCAAAGGAGATAAGGAAATTGTTCTAACTACTAGGAATTTAATTTTGTTACAATGAGGTGGTCTAACGGATGGAGGAATTTTTCATCAAGAAGTTCAATCTCTCGCCATCTATCCACTCTATAGTTCTCTTCATTATCTAGATAGTCTTTCAAGGATATTTTCAAAGAGGGAAATTTTATCCAATTTTTCCCCTCAGGAAAAATTGAACAAACATGACCTTGCATAAGGGAAAATGGAGAGGTTGGTTCAATCATGTGAGATCACATTCAATCCCAAAAATCAAGTTGTAGGTGGGCTTGACAATGGAGAAGCAAGGTTCGAAAATGAAGTAACTAAGGGAATGTTGAAAGAGATCAGAGCTCAAGCGGAAGGATGGAAAAAAGCTCGAAGTTTTAGACTTCACATTTGACATTTTAGAGAAAAGGAAGGTGAACACTACCAAAACCCCCGAACTCAAAATGTTTGAAAGTCTGAAAATCTGAAATTTCAGACTTTTGGATTTTTTAGTTGGAAAAATAGAAAAATGGCCAAAAGGTTCTGAAACTTGAAACTCTAAAAGTCTGAAATTTCAAACTTTCGGGTTTGAAGTTTTAGAGATCTTGCAAAGCATGACAGAAAAGGGAGTGGCAAAGTCTGAAATCTTGAATTCTGAAAGTCACAAATTTTAAACTTTCGGGTTTTAGGTGTTTGGGAACTCTCGGAGCACAAAATGGAAAAATGGGCATGCAATGTCCGAAACCCGAAACCTCGAAAGTCTAAAATTTTAGACTTTGGACTTTCAGGGTTTCAGAATTTAGAGTTTCGGAACTCTCAAGCCTTAAAACCCAAAAGTCACCCCTGAATGTTTGAAATGCCAAACTTTGAAAGTCTAAAATTTCAGACTTTCAGGTTTTGAACTTTCAAAACTCTTAAGTAAATTTGGTGGATGAAAAGTGATTCGACTTCTAAATTGAAAATGTCTAAAAGTATAAATTTTGGGATTTCGAAGGTTGCATGTTTTTCAGACTCCAAAGCAGAAGATCAACAATTGCGAGAATGACATTTTCACCTTCATATGGCCATAAGTTTTGACCTGGGAGCTCGGATTTTCTCAAGAAAGGAAATTTTAGAAAGCTCTCGGCATCCGAGACTAAGTTATTCAAAATTAAGAAATACAGTCCACCATTTTTAGAGGGTGTTCCAAGTTTCTCACCTACCACCATAATGAGGTATGGAATTCCTTTCTTGCCCAACAAGGAATAGTACATGGAGGCATGGGTTTTGCAGTAGAACCCATAATTTTTGTAGGAGAATTCAAGGCATTTTTGGGTGGTTGAAGCAAGAATTTGGATTTATTCTATCTCCTTCTCTAATTCTTCCTATATATTATAAGGAGGGGAATTTTTCTAAAGGTTGGAAATTTGTCTTTGTACCCTCTCTTCTTCTCTTGTCTACAAGTGAATTTTTGGAGTTCAAACCTCCCATTCAAATTGTAATGCAAGTTTGTGCTTCTTGGCCATTGTAATGCATTGTATCAAATATTTGGAGCAATAAGATAAGTTTTTGGATGATTTCAACACTATTTTTTGTTCATTGAGTTCTCTTGATCTCTCATTGCAATTTTGGTTAACTATGTAAGAAGGTTGCATTACATGTTTTATGGTTTTTGTTTAATGTCAAAGTAGGTATTCAACATTCCTTTGGTGCATCACCTCTATTAGAATAGGTTTAATTTCTTGCATCTTCTAAACCCTATTTCCTTGGAGAGTTAGAGTAGATTTTAGAGTAGATCCTCTACAATTGTTTGTGTCCACCAATAGAGGAATAGGAGCTGACCTTCATACAAAGAAATTTCCCAATTCCAAAGTCCCACACTTTGGTAAAATCTCCATGTTATGGAATCACACTGAGAGTCTCAACCCATCAAGTTATAAACATTCAGGGGTGTTGTGATTACGCATCAACATGAATCTCTATCTCTAAGGGGATGATAGCTTCAGTGTCAGACATAATGGAGTAAGGAGTTGCACTTGTGGGTATGTGGATAGAAGTTTGATTGGCCCATAATGCAATATGGATTTTGAGATGTTATTTATGGCCTCGTGTGACTAACTATTTTCTCCATAATATGAAAAAGAGATTTATTTGTAGCCTCAACTTGACCATTTCCTTGAGGGTAATAGGGATTAGACATTTTTTTGTGAATTTTAAAGTATTGGCATAAGGCCTTCAATTTCTTGTTGTTGAATGATTTTCCATTATTAGATACAATAGCATAAGGGATGTGATATCAAAAATATATGTGAGTCATGATAAATTGTGAGATTTGAGGACCAATAACATAGGTGAGAGGAACATCCTCCACCCATTTGGTAAATTACTATGTCATTGTAATGATGTGTTTGTGTCCATCATATGAGGTGGGTGTAAGATTCCCTATGAGATCAAGCCCCATTTAGAAAATGACCATGGTGTAGTGATAGGTTGTAAAGATGTATCAATTTCCATACTTTCTGCATATGACACATTTCTTCACGAACTGAAAAATAGTTCATCTCAATAGTGGGGTAGTAATAACTGATGTGTATAATTTTATTTGTGAGGATCATGCCGGTAGTGTGATATCCATAGATGAATTTTTGTACCTCTTTGATGGATTAGATAGATTCTTCAAAGTCAAAACAACACAAAAAAGTCCCATCGTAGCCTCGATGATTGAGATTTCCCCGAAGGAGGGTGTAATTTTTTATGCATTGGATAAGGTTTCTCTTTTGGGAATGTGATATGTCTTGTGGGAAGGTACCATCATGTAGATAATTATAGATATAAACATACCAAGGAAAATAGAGAAATAAATTCATGTACTAAACATGATTTTGACATGTCATAGGTAGGAACTATTAGAGGGTTGATGAAGGAATAAATATATCTAGTATCTAGTGATAATATTAATAATAATATGATAGTATCCATCATATCTAATAACCTATTTTTCCTCTAGGGACATGTTGGAAGGTTAGCTGATTATTGTACTCTTTCAGGTTGTCCACCATGTGTTTATATAGAACATGCTTCTCATCTTCGATTTTATATTCATCATTCAATTTTTTTATGATGAGTTATGAGTCACTTATAACCTTATCTTATTTTTCTGTTCCATTTTATGGTTGATTTCAAACTGCGATGACAGATCCATACTCCAAAATTTTATTTGTATATGGGAAGCCATGTCTAAAATATTGCAAAATAAGATGAAATTTAGGGTCGATATGGATAACTCCTATCACCGAGCCATTAAATTTGAATTCTCCATGAAATTATATTTCATATGTATAATATTACTTGATGTATAAAGTGGAATCATTTTGGAAATCAAGAATTAGGATTTATGTTCTGGTAAAGGTGCTTCTACGAGTGATCAATGAGTGCTTGTCCTTATAATAATATTTGGTGAACATAGTCAACGTAAAATTCACTTAGAAAAATGATCCAATTTTCCATCCTCCCTGGTGAGTGTAGGTTTTGATAACAAGTGCTTAAGTGGTTCAGTTTTAGATATGATCTTGGTTTTCTTATTCGGGATATAATGACATATCTTTTTGAAAGTGAAGGAAAAGGATGAACATGTTTTCTCATATTTCATATAGTAGATCTCTTAAGAGATTAAGGTATTACATAGGTAATAGATGGATCTTTCTTCCTATAGGGAATATTATTTTTCTAAGAGTGAACCGATAGAAAATTAAGTAGATGACATGTATAATAGTAAGGATTCAAATGGGGTAGGTGGTATAGGAATAAGTTGTTTATCCAAATAATTATTTATTTGGGAAAATTATTGTTGAGAATCAGGATCCTAATGGAAATCAACATCCTTTTTAATTAGATGGATGAAGGAATTTCATTTTTCTACAAGTTTGGGAGATGAATATATGAATATATTGGATTTTTCCTCACGAGGATATGCACTTGTTTAAGGTTCTTGTCTCGATTCATATCATTTATAGTAGTTACCTTTACATGTTACACTTAAATTCCACTCTTTTGGAATATTGATGTCTTACAAATGTGCAACAAGGAAATTGATGATTTTCGAGAATGAAAACTATACCCTTGTATAAAATTTTTCACGTTTTGTCATTCTGAGGCACCTCGGTCTACCCGATTAGTACATTAACCTAAAAATTGGTTTTAATTCATTCCCCTAGGTTATTTAGGAAATTCAAATAAACCCTAGGTGATTTTAGGAGTTCATTAAAAATTACAAGCTTCAGGAAGTTGTGGGAAGGGCTATCACTAGCCTTCCTAGGACTTCAACAACCCCATGGAATGGAATACAAAATAAAAACCAGACATGAAGGTGATTTAAAGGCCTTAGGACATCATGGAATTTATTCAAAAATATTTAGGAAATATTTGGAGAGTTTGGGGCATTTTCACCAAAATTAGGGTTCATAAGCCTATGCAGTGCACAAGCAAAAACAACTGCTAAGCTTCCGATGGTGATTCTAGGAGCTCCGGATGGATTTAGGAGAAAAAATAAACATATACAGAAAGGGAATCACAAGACCTATAAGATGGAGAAATTATGTTTTTCTTAACACTTTTGAGCAATTGGTTTGAAAGTAGTTTTTCTCATGCACAAGTGGAGCACCAGATAAAAATCTGATTTTGAGGGATCCAAACAAAGAATAAATACATGATACCCCCAAAATTGGATTAATAAGGCTATTTATAGTCAATATCATAGAAAATTTAATCAAAAACTTCCATCGGGAGCTCAAGTTATTCTTGTTTCAAATTGCCCTCTTTGAGCGAGTTTGGGAGTTTGTCAAATTTTAGGAGGACACGTCTCAACTTTAGGAGTATGGAGGGATTTTTGTCCCTCATGTCCATCAAGGTTATGTAAATAACACATTGAATAATTTTTCTATCCCCCATAAGACCTCTCGAACCCTCATATGACTTCCAGGATCACCAAGTATAACCCCCGAGTTCTTGCAGGAGCTCATAGGCTCAAGCTGTCGATCGCCGCCACGTGTCATCACCTAGGGCACCATGGAATTTTATGTCCCTCATGTACCTTTGAGTTCAGGGACATTAAACATGGAAAATTTTTCCCATCTTCTAAGGATGCTTCTGGTCACCCATATGACTAGCTTTTAGCCCCTTAGTGCTTTAAAGATGATTTTTAGCCTTCATAGCCTACCGTTGGATCTTTGACACGTTTCTTCCCCTTTCTCACCATGGAATTTAATGTCCCACTCATAAATTTGAGGTGAGGGATGTAAGGTAAATGAAAATTCACCTCATCCCTTCTCAAATTTATTTCAAAATTAAAAAATTCCCCACGTGCTTTCCGCTTCTAACTTCTAACATTCCCGTGCACAGGCATATCTCAGAAACTTCTTTGCAACTTCTTGCCTCCACTCTACCATTTAAAAATATCAAACCAGCTCCACCAAATAGAATAAATAATCTTTCTCATGGTGATATATAGGTCCCAAAAGAATATTTCATCGAGCTAAGGAGAAGAAATGAAGAATAGAGAAGAAGAACAATAGAAATCCCCATTGCCGTGAAATCAAAATTTGAAGAAATCTTACAAAAATATGGACGGATTAATAAAAAAAATTTAATTTTCATTTCTATATCCAAAACAATCAGGAATATACCTTCAGAACCTCCTCTCATGCCATAAAACATTTACAGTGAATAAATCATCTTTCCAGCCCAACGGAGAAAGAAGATGGAGTTCGCGTCAAACGGGTAGTCGGATCGAAATGAGATTTCACAGGAAGCACAAGAGAAAAACACTCATATAAAAATTATAAATTTCATCATGAATAGAGGAGAAAACCATACCTGAAGTTTTTGAGGTCCATTAATGGTTTCCGTGTCAAGAATTACTACTAGGTCAAAAAATTAAAAGTTTAAAATATCCTAAACTATTAAAAGGGTAGGTCTAAAATTTTAGAGGGGTGATATTGGGTAAAAATTCATATTAGAAAGATTCATTACACATTAATCAAATCCCCGAATCCCGAGTTTCTAAAAATAGTAGGTCTTCCGTATAAATGACTATTATTCAGGAAAGTTATCAACATAATAACTTGCGAAGGAGACGCTGAACATAGAGGATGCCTTTGTGTTGGAAGTTCATCAGATCAAGAATCTTGGTCCAAATTTGACACTTACTAATAATTGTAAGTGATCTCATGGACCCATGCTAAAATTAGTGAATCAATGCATAATGCAAGGGGAATGTAGGCGAGAAAAGGGTGATTCGAGATACCATAATCATCTTAGGTTTGGAAAATCGAATTTGTGCACTTGCCAAAAATAGTAAGTTGTCCTATGGGCACTTACTAAAAATAACATGATTAATCCAAAGGCTGGATTTCATAGAAAGATCATGCTAGGAGTTGAATATTCAAGTTGACATCACTAGTTGGAGCCCAGAGAGGGAAAATTATCAACACTTGCTAAAAATAATTGCCTTTTCCAAATATAGTAGATTGAAGTTCAGAATCACAGAGGTAATAACTATACAAGTGAAGTCAATTTTATGTATCTCAACAGTTTCTTTTGACTCTCATGTGTGATGTTGAACTCACACTTGACTCCGTAAAAATATTCATAATTTTTTCATCAAGATCATGTTGAAATCGGTATGGCGGTGTTGTGAGTCGGAAAATATTTATCCCAAAGCTTCAACATCTTGAAGAAGGATCTCAAGGAGCAACACTTGCCGTCGCTAGAGGTTACATTCAGTAGTGTTTCTCAACACTCAATTCAAGGTGTCTGTAGGTCATCAAAAGGTAGTTTCTTATCTGCAACATGAGTAAATGATTTTCAATAAGGAATTCAAGGGAGTGGGGATCTTCTCATCAACATGGCATGGAAAATGATTCGAATTGAGTAAAAACATCTAGGAGTGTTTTAGGAGTAAAAGGATTCAAAGATTCAACATTTCATCTGCTTAAAAGAATTAGTGAACTTCATCAGGGGAAACATAGTTTCTTTTCCTCTCTTTCTTCCTACACCCAACTTTCTCTCTCCTTGATATTCTAAGCTTGCATTGGGGTTGCAATTTGTTGGTTGTCTTAATGCTTCTAAAGTAATAAGTCACCTTTCTATTATACAAAGCAACTTAATGTTTTCTAGGAAGGAAATGAGTCTTAAGTCATGTTGAAACATCTGAAGAGTCATTAGGGATTATGTGAAGACTCATTTCCCTTCCTTTCAATTGTATATTCAATCCCATTTCAAAGGATTGGTGATTGATTTTGTAAACTCAAGCATGTATTATACTTTGAGAGAACAAAGGAGATAGCCATTTTCTTCCTTTCCCCCCTCACTAATTTTCCTCCATTCCCACATTATGTACATATTTTTTTAAGAAATCAATACAAGAAGAAGGATTTTCTAGATTTATTTGACTAAGGGTTTTTTGATACTTTGTGATCATAAATTCTGTTTGGTCTTGTTGTTATTTATGGAATAATTTTTTCTCATAAATGCATGTGTTGAATTTTTTAACTAGTGTATGCAGAATCTAATTTTCTACATGTAACATTAGTTAACCTATCTCATTTCTCACTCCCCTTTCCTTCCTTACAAAAAAAGTCCTCTCAAGCAATAAATTGCTAGCTTTTCCGTAGGGTCGGTGGAGTACCCAGGTTGGATCCCCGATCAAAAGGCCACCATAGAAATCCACATTTACTCGTGCATGCGTGTATGGAAGCTACACCGGTTTAGTAGAGTGACTTAGATCCCTAGAGCATTTCTAAGAAATCCACAAGTTTTTCCCCTGATTAATTTTCTTGCTAACAGTTTTTGGCATCGACCATGGGGCTGATGTAGCAGCATTTGCACCCAAAATATGACCGTAACATCAAAAATACAAAAAATAATCCAAAATTGAAAAGGTTAAAAATTGGAGTTGATGGAAATCCATTGCTAAAAGACATGCTGCTATTTCTTGCAAGTGACCTTTCGTATTTCATAGTGTCTTTTCATATTTTGATTGTAAAAATTATCGGTGCTAGAATCATAGAAGAATTTTCCAAAGTAAAAGCCAAAGATTAAGCAAGAGAAACAATGGTGGAAGAAGAATAAAGAACTCAACCCATTGTTCTATGTGGAAGAAATACATTCTCTTTGTTCTTGAACCCCCTCTTCACGATCTACCAACAGTTCCCTCAACAAACTTCCAAAATTCAAAGGTGATGGCACATAGATTCTTGAAGAACACATCACTAATTTCATGACATCATGTGGAATCCTTGGTGTTAAAAACGGAGATGTTTCATCGGACTATTCATAGAGTCCCTAAAAAAATAGCATAATGGTTCTAGCTCTTGCCTTTCTGATCCATCACTTGTTGGAATGACATTAAAAAAAAGTTTGAAGGAAGATTCAAATTTACTTGAGGACTCATTAGGACCTCTTGGTGTATTTGGCTAAAATGAAGAAAGAAGAAATTTAAACTATGAGAATCTTCATGGCTCATTTTGAATAGTATCTTTGCATGATACCGGAAGAAGATTCACAATCTGAGAACAACGTCAAGATATTATTCATCAATGCTCAATAGCCCAAGGTCAGATTTTTCCTACAAAGAGTTTAATCGAGGGATATTTTAGAAGCACAAAGATTATCCATTGAAATTGATGATGATCAAATTCTATTTGGAATGGTCAAGAATCACTCAAAGGGTACAACTTAATTTACGGGAGATAAAGTAAAAAATTCGTTGGTGTAAAAACTAGTGAATGAGATGGTGTCATTGAAGAGGGAATTTTTTGAATGAGTATATTCCCAAATAAGCAACACAAATCAAATTACAGGATTACCCCAAAGGCCTACCTTCGAGTACCCACCTATCCATGCACATTGTAGGAGTCAAGAAAATGAAGAAGAGATTGAACATGAAAGTGAAGGTGGTGATTTTCTAGAAGTTTATGAACTTCATAACAACACAAAAATCAGATTCTGTGAGTATTATGGAGGTTAAGAGGATGAAGAAGAAGATACACCTAGCTTCTCATGTGCGGTATTCACTCATTCTCAGTTTGAGAAAGGATCCTCTTCCTCCACTCCTGCTAAAAATAAGAAGACTAATGATTCTCCTTTAAGCACCGCACAAAACAAAATTATTAGCCAAGTATCTCTGCTCCAACCCTCCATGGAGTCCACATTGTTGAAGCCTGATCTTGTAGCAAGTATGAAGGCTCCCACAATTCCATGTAAGTATTTTGATGCATTTCCAATTCTAAATCTAAATCTGCTCCTGTAAAATCTAGTACTTTAAAATCTCCTAATGTACCTTTCATAATTCTTTCCATTCCCAAGGTATCAAACCTTTCTTCCAAACATACCCCAAATCCAAAATCAGTACCTTTATTCCCCTTGTCCAAATTTTCTCCCTTTGAATTTGTATAATATGTGAATAGATCCAAGGTGCGAGATTAGCAAAACTAAAAATCTGCAAACTCACCTTGAATAATTCAAGATATTTGTTCAATACATTAGGAATGGTAGTTTAACACCCAATGTTATATCTCATAGATCCAAATGAATACTACCAAACCCACCTACACCTCCCTCACCCAACATGTTTTCTTTAGGTGCATCTAATACGATAAGTTTGAACTTATCTATGTCTCCCTTCTCATTAAAGAATATGTATAGAAAAACTACATAATAGATTCTCGTGCCTCCAACAATGTGATGCCTATAAAGGTCTCCTATGATCTAAAAGTCACCATGAGTCCACCCGGTGGCTCTTTTTACTCCCTAGAGTTAAAAGAGGTCCCACTTGTAGAGAAATTAAAATATGCATAGGTGGCTCTCGCAAAAGTTTTAGATAAGAATGCTTCAACGATGATTTTGGTAGCATACATTCCAACTTCATTTGGAATGTTGCTAAGTAGGGGTTTATGTTAGGATTTGGGGGGTATAACTAAGATTAATTGGTCTTCTACAACCATACCAGTGAAGGGGGACATGGAGAAATTGTTTCCAGAGAAGAAGATGAGGTACACGGTGCAAAAGTCCAGAAGTCGAGGACCCAACATCTTGTATCAAGATAACAGGAGGATGAATATTTTCAAAATGAGTTAAGAAGAAGATATTCCCATCTTGATAGGTCCATAAATTCCTTCCTAAAGAAGTATGAACCTTGAAGAAGCATTGAGGAGATTTGAGTTACAAGAGGGAATCCCTGAATTGGACAATGCAAACCATGAAGAAGAGGAAATGGTTCTTGATGATTTTCAAGAAGAAAAATCAGCTTATGTGTTTATCCGTGATGAGGAGATATTCTCATTCCCATTCAAAGATGAGGACTCCCTCGATCATGTCACCAATGAATAGATCAAGCAAGTATCCAATGAGCCCAAGAAAAATGGGAAAGAATCATCTGTACAAGAACTACTAAGAGCCGTAGAAGAAACAGAAGATCCTGAGCTCAGTCTCAAACTCCTGATGCAAGCCATGAATCTACAAGACAAATGTGAATATGATTTAAAAGCCTCAATCAATGTGAAGGTTGGCCATGTTGAAATAAAGAAAGATGAGAAATATGATGCCCCCCTTGAGCCAATGGTTGATAGATGCAATGATGAAATCAACGTATTTTCTTTCCCATTTGAAGAGGAAAAATCTTTCCATTATTAAGAAATTGAAGTAAATATTTTCGAGGCCTTTGAAGCCAAAGCTCCTTTTGAGGAAGGAGTGATAGAATGTAGTGATTCCCAAGATAATGAAGTAATCCCTCCAAATAGTTACCTTGAGTTGCAAAATAAATATTCTTCGAAGGTGTCGAAAGATGAGCTGCAGGAAGTAAGAAAGGATATCTCTCATGCAAGAACTATTAGATGCGGTTGAATTTTCAAAAGACCTCGAGATGATTTTTGATCTCTTAACTTGTGCCATGGCCATATAAGACAAGTATGAGATTACTTTTAATCCTCCATGAAATATTCATGCACCTCATGAGGGAGTAGAGATAAATGATTAATCTAAGGTTTCTCATAAAGAATATATCAATGAGCATAGATCCGAGAAAACAAAGTAACTCATAATATTAAAGAAATTTGAATGAAAATAAGCTTCAGGGTAGTGATGAGATGCTCAATGAAGAATCAACTATGTGGATAAACACAAAATACAACTGACACTATAAAACTGATTTCAAAGGGAATGAAGGAAATTTAATTTCTAAGAAAATGACCGAGCATTGAGAACCTCATGTAGAATCACTCCTACCAAGTAAACAAGAAATCATGAAATCACCTAGCTTTCATAAATAGTTAAGAAGAGGAGGATACTTTCTCGAACAAGTTAATGTATTCATGGAACAACATTAATTAGTGTTTCCCACTCCAAGGTAACCTCTGAAGAGAAAAGTACTATAGAAAAAGTGGCTTGTCCCCTACCTTGTAATATAGGTGATTTAGGTGTGTTTCCCTTTATATCGTGTGTTTTTGCCTTCCTATTGCGTGTTGTGTGTTTCCTTTCATTGTTTTGGTGTGCATGTGTTCTTCTTTTTATCTATCTCTTGTCAAGTTGTACATGAATCCACATGGCCCAATGGATAAGGCACTGGTCATATTGTCTAAAGTTGAGATTTTTGATTCTCTATGTCATGTCCCCAAGCTAGATCCAATAGTTGTCTTGCAAATGTGTGAAAAAGAAATTGACGATTTCAAGCATGACAACTATACCCCTATACTAAAATTTTCACATTTTATCATTCGAGGAACCTCTTATCTACCCAAAGTCCAATAACCTATGAATTGATATTTCTTCATTCCCCTAGGTTATTTAGGAAATTCAAATAAACCCTAGGACATTTTAGGAGTTCATTTAAAATTGCAAGCTTTAGGCGGTTGTCGGAATGACTATCACTAGCCTTCCTAGGAAGATTAGAAAAAAATGCAAAATAGACAAGTTAAAGGCCTTGGGACATCATAAGTGATTTAGGAAGATTCAAGACATTTGGAGAGTTTGGGGTAGTTTCACCAAAATTAGGGTTCACAGGCCTAGGTAGTGCATAGGCCAAAACAACCGCTCAGCTTTAGAAGGTGATTTTGGGAGCTCTAGATGAAGTTAGGAGAAAAACAAAACATATCTAGAAAGGTAATTCTAATCCCTAATAGATAGTGAAATTATGTTTTTCTCAACACTTTGGAGCAATAAGTTTGAAAGAGGTTTTTATCATGCACAAGTGGAGCACCAAATCACAAATCTGATTTTTTCAAGGACCAAAAAGAAGAATTAATACATATTATTCCCACACTTGGATTTATATGTATATTTCCAGTCAATATCATACAATATTTCATTAAAAAGTCCATTGGGAGCTCAAGTTATTATTGTTTCAAGTTTCCCTCTTGGAGTAAGTTCGGTAGTTTGTCAAATTTTTAGAGGACACGTGTCACCTCCGGGATCCCGGATGGATTTTTTGTCCCTCACATCCCTCAAGGTCATGGAAATCACTCATGGAAAATTTTTCCTAGCCACCAAAATACCTTTGGACCCTCATACGACCTCCGAATTTCCAAAGATAACCCCAGTGGTTATGGGAGCTCAAAGCCTCAACTGTCAGATCGTTGCGACGTGTCATCACCTATAGCACCATGGAATTTTATGTCCATCACATACCTTTTAGGTAAGGAACATTAAACACGTAAAAATGTTCCCAACCCCTAAGGTGACTTCTGGTCACCCATATGACCAGCTTCCAACCCCTCAGTGCTTTAAAGTTGATTTTTAACCTTCATTCCCTGTCATCGGATCTCCGCCACGTGTCGTCACCTTAATCACTGTGGAATTTAATTTACCTAATGTCCCTTTGATATGAGCAATGTTAGGGACATGAAAATTTTCCTCATCCCTTCTCATCTTTATTTCAAAATTTAAAAATCCCCACATGTTTACCGCTTCTAACTTCTAACATTCCCGTGCACAACCATATTTGCAAACTCCTCTACAACTTCCTACCACCACTCTACCATTGCAAAATCTCAAACCAAATACATGAAAGTGAATAAATACTAATTCTCATGGATATATGTAGGTCCCAGAGGAATATTTCATCGAGCTACGAACAAGAAACAAAGAACATAGAAGAAGAACAGTAGAAATCCCCATTGCCGTGAAATCTAAATTTTAAGAAATATTACAAACTAATGAACGGATTGAGGAACCATTCATTTTCTTAGTTACTCTATAAAAAAATCAGAAACATACCTTCAAAATCTCCTCTCACACCATAAAACATTCACGGTGAAGAAATCTTTTTCCAGCCCAATGGACAAAGAAGCATGATTTCTTGTCAAAGAGGCAGTTGGATCGAAATGAGATTTCACAGGAAGAACTAGAGGAAAAAACCCATATCAAAAATATAAATTTGATCACAAAAAAGGGATAAAACAATACCTTAAATTTTTGAGGTGCAGTAATGGTTGTTGTGTCCACAAGCACTACCAGGTCGAAAAATTAAAAGTTTAAAATCTCCTAAACTATTGAGCAAGTAGGTCTAAAATTTCAGAGGGGTGATATTGGAAAAAAACACATATCAGAGAACTTCATTCCACATCAATCTGACCACTAGAAGCCAACTTTTTAAAAATAACAGGTCTTTTACATGAGGACTCAAGTTATTCTGTGAAAGTCATCAATAGAAGAACCTACGAAGGAGACGTTGAACACAGAGGATGCAATGCACTTGGAAGATCATCAGAAAGAGAATCTTGGTCAAAATTTGACACTTACTAAAAAAATTAAGTGATCTCATGGAACCTGCGCAAAAATATTAAATCAATCAAAAAGGTGAGGTGAACACAACAAGAAAGGGTAATTCGAGCTACCATAATCATCTCGAGTCCGCAGCAAAGATAATTTGTGCGATTGCCAAAAATAGTAAGTTGTCCTATGGGTACTTACTAAAAATAAAATGATTAATCCAAAGGCCGGTTATCACGAAAAAAACCTAATGGGAGTTGAATATTTGACTTGACATCACTATTTGGAGCCCAGAGAGGGAAAATTCTTGACACTTTTTTAAAAAATTACCTTTTCAAAATATAGTAGATTGAATTTCATAGATGTAGGGGAAATAACTATACAAGTGAGGTCATTGTAATGGATCTCAATAGTTTCTTTCAACACTAATGTGTGGGGTGGAACTCACAGTCAAAAATGTCAAACTGTTCATAATGTGTTTCATCATGATCATGTTCAAATCAGTATGGTAGTGTTGCAAGGAGTCAGGACAAGATTTTTCCCAAAGCTTTAACATCTTCAGAAGGGATCTCTAGGAGCAATGCCCACCGTCACTAGAGGTTACATTCAGTAGTGTTTCTAAACACTCAATTCAAGGTGTCCGTAGGTTGTCAAAAGGTAGTTTCTTGTCCGCAACATGAGTAAATGATTTGCAAAAAGGAATTCAAGGGAGTGGGGATCTTCTCATCAACACGGCATGGAGAATGATTCGCGTCGAGTACAAACATCCAAGATTTTTTCAGGAGGCAAAGGATTCAAAGATTTAACATTTCATCTCCTTAGAAGAATCAATGAACTTCATCAAGGGAAACATCCTTTCTTTTCCTCTCTCTCTTCTTCCCCCAACTTTCTCTCTCCTTGATATTCTAATCTTGCATTGGGGTTGCACTTTTTACATGTCTTAATGCTTCTAATGTAATAAGTCACCTTTATGTTATAAAAAGGGACTTAATGTTTTCCTAGGAAGGCGAAGAGTCTTAAGTCATGTCAAGACATACAAAGAGTCATTGGGGAGTATGTGAAGAGTCATTTCCTTCCTTTAAATTGTAAAGCCATTCCCATTTCAAAGGGTTGGTGATTGATTTTGTAAACTCAAGAGTGTATTGTACTTTGAGAGAAAATATGAGATAGTTATTTTCTTCTATTCCCCCTCACTAGTTTTCCTCCATTCCCACACTATGTATAACTTTTTTTTAAGCAATCAATAAAAGGAGTTTCTAGATTTCTTTGACAAAGGGGTTTTTATACTTTGTGATCATAAATTCAGTTTGGCCTTGATACTATTTACATAGTTGTTTCTTCTCATAAATGCACATGTTCAATTTTCTAGCTAGTGTGTGAAATAATTCAATTTTCTACCCGTAACATTAGTTCTCCTATCTCATTTCTCACTCCCCTTTCCTACCTTACAGACAAAAAGCCCTCTCTAGTGAGAAATTTCTAGCTTTTCCACGGGTCGTCGGTGGAGTTCCCCTGTTGGATCGCTGATTGAAAGGCCATAACAGAAATCATGCTTTACACGTGCATTCATATATGTGTTGGTCTGAAAATCATCACCCGACAGATCTATGGATAGACGAGCCAACAGTGTGTAGGGATTAGCCCCTCTTTGAGTCAAAGCAGCGAAACCCAGGTTTATTGCTATTCTACCAGCAGGAATCTATGCAAGTCTCACAGATTCTGCCTTCGGGGGTTTGGGATCTCATCCCAGTAGAGTGTTTCAGGCTGCGAAAAGAAAGGAATGAAAGAGGGAAAAGAGAAAGAACAGATCCGAAGGAAGAAAAGAAATGAATTCCAAAGTAGAAAGGTCAGAAGATTTATGTTTTTGGGTTGGTAGTAAACAGAGCCAAACCTACTTACATAAATAAACAAAGCAATACTGATGAGCAAATGACAGAAAAGTAGATATGAATCCAACAGATTAAACACATACAGATCTAACGTAAGGAAGATCTAATGCATAACACAACTATTGAGCACAAAGTCTTAATATTTGTATTACTGTTTTCTTCTGTTACAAGAAAGCTCAAAGTCTTTCTCTCCTCACTTCTATTTTCATCTAAAAAATGTTCACCCATTCCTCAACACAACAAGTGTTGGGGTATTTATAAAAGAAGAGGAGAAGAGAAGGCAAAAAGGAGCCAACAACTATTTACAAAGATATTTACAAAATATCTAAAAGTCATGTTGACTTTTGACAACTTGATGGATGACATCATCCCATGATGCAACATGGATGATGTCATCATTTGTGCCAACACACTTTAGACATTCCAACAAGAAAGTCGAGAATAGAGAGAAGAAGAAGAAGAAGAAGAAGAAGAAGAAGAAGCAGCAGCTACTCGTCATCGTCATCCTGCGGCCGAAAGGGGGTTGCCTGCTTCTGATGCTGCTCAGGAGATGATATGTGGAACTGAGCGCGGTATTCCAAAAACTTGTTAATCATGGGCCCAAATTGATCCTGTGCTGGATCCTTGTGCTGTTTGCTGATTGCTTCACAAGTCTCCCACTCGCTTATGAGCTTTTCTGGGAGTTTAGAATAATCTTTCTCCGCCTCGATGAGGAACCCGATGAAGTCCCTACAGGCCAGCAGGTTGTTGATAGATTCAGTGTCAAATGTGACCCAACTCTGAGTCCCTGACATCCATACTGCATTCAGCCTGTGATTCGGGCATCCTGACCCTTTGATATTTGTACTTCATCTCCTCCTCTGTAAGCTTAGCCTTTCCTCTTGGTTTGGTGGGTCTCTTGCTGGATGTAGACATATGTTCTTTTGAACTCAGTTGCTGATCTGCATGAAGAAGAAGCGAGACCCAATCCAAAAAGGTTGAATTAGCCATTTGATCTTCCATCGGAATGTTAGCAGAAGAAAGAGTTAGAGATTTTAAGGCTCAGGGCGCGGGGCGCATGAAAACTGCAGCTAACAGGGCTAAATAGATAGGGCGCACAGAAAAGGAGTGCTGCAGAGGTTAAATTGGCGCCAAAGGCGCATGGCGCATGGATACTGCATATTGCATTTGATATAGGGCGCATGAGAAGCGCGTGTTACATTGGGACAGGATGCGCCCAAGGGAATATGGCGCGGCGCACGAAAAACTCACACAACATGGTGTTATTGCAATCGGGGATGCGCCTGCGCCTTTATAGCTTCATACTTAGCGTGGAAAAAACTTTTGTTGCATGGAAGCTGGGTGCACCATGGGCGCATGGAAAAGGATGCAACATGGATGGATGGTGCGCCATGGGCGCAGATTTGATTGTAGCATGCGGAAAAGGCACGCCTTGAGGGCGCATGAGCTCATGATGCAGCAGGCCGAAAGGGTGCGCCATTGGCGCGGATTTTGCTTTTGTAACAGGGCGGGTAGATGCGCCATGGGGGCGCAACTGTTCTTAGTGTTGCAGGACATGCCGATGCACCAAGTGGAAAAAGACGGAAAACTAAACTCTTAAAGGGGGTTTTTTACATGATTCATAGATTTCTTCTCCTCTCTTTTTTTAACATGCTCAGTGGGCAAACGAAACGGTTAAAACCAAGAGGATTATAACCATGGTTTCAAGAAAATGACCTTCTCCAGCAGATCTGGAAAGAGGAAGGATAGCATGGGGGGCAGACAACAAACGGAGGAGGCTAGGCCAACACATTTACATATAAACAACCACCCAACAAGCAAGAACCAAACCAGGAACACACCAGGAAATGAAAGCACAAAACACACAAGAGAGAAATAACACCTCTTACCTGGATATATAGCAAAAGTTGCAACGGGTCCACAGGATGATGAAAACGACGGAGCAGAGGCTGACAAGTTCAGAACGATCACGTGCTCAACAAAAGTGAAAATGACATTTGGGCGCGCAAACCATATATATATATATAAAAAAAACTGGACATAAATGCGCCAACCACTTTTTCAAAGGCGCATGAGATTTGTTGTCGACACGGGAAGGGATGCGCCCTTTGGCGCATCAAAGCATCTGCCAACATGAGATAAAGCGCGCCCTTGGCACACCAAATCTATTGTCGACACGGGATTATGTGCGCCCTTTGGCGCACCAAAGAGTGGCGCAACACAAGTTGTATCAACACAAGCGCATGCGCCTTGGCGCACGCAAAAGAGACTCAACATCCTTTGGCGCACCGAAAGATGTGTTAACATGGAAAACCATGCGCCAAAGGTTTTTAAGGGGGCGCATCAAAAGCTAGTGTTACAAGGATATTTCATGCGCCCAGCCAAAAAGGCTCAAAAGACTAAGTTCGAAAACTAGATTTCCCGGGAAGGGATTTTACAACATTTCGAACGCGGGGGATCCCTAACGAGGGATCGGAACAAAATTTTCGGTATGGTTATCGGTAAAATTGCCCTTGTCAATTTTACGGGATAACAGCTGGCTCTTTCTGGGGACTATCCCTGAACGAACTCGGGGGTAGAGAATCCCAGATCACTTGTGCCTATCCATTGGGTAACAGAGTCAAAAACAAGGGGGACCGGAGGGAGAACAAAAGAAACACACGACAAACCGAAAGCAAACACACGACGAAAGCAAACACACAACTTAAAACAAATTGTACAAAGAAGAGAGCAAGCTCTACTTCCTGAAGATCTTCAGATGCTGCCCGCTATAGGGAAGCGGGAGCTCAGTTCCATCCAGATACGAGAGATAGAAACTATTCTCTCCGTTGAGTTGCTTGATTTTGAAGGGCCCTCTCCATAGGGAATCAAACTTTCCGTGCATGCCCTTTGGCTCTCTTCGCTTGTCCCACAAAAGGACGAGATCTCCCACTTGAAAATCTCTTTGCTTGGCCTTCTTATCGAAAAGCCTCTTAACTTGATTCTGATGTTCAGTGATCCTGTCGATCACTCTCACTCTCTTTTCTTCAAGTGCTGCCAAATACATGATTCTCTTTTCTAGAGAATTCTGGAAAGTTTCATCTTCAATCGCTCGTGCCAAGCGCAGAGCAGGAAGTTCCGCGGAAATGGGAAGTTCGGCATCAGTGCCATATAACACTTGAAAAGGTGACATGCCGAGCGATCTCTTGGGAGTAATGCGGTCCGCCCACAAAGCATCGTACAAAGACTTGTGCCACATTCGCTGATTCGATTCCACCAGTTTTCGTATGATGGCCACCAAGTTCTTGTTGCTGGATTCCGCTTGACCATTTCCTGAGGATAATAATCTGAGGCATGAGCCAAAGTTATCCCATATTCATAGCAAAAACTAATAACTTCTCGAGAGGAGAAGTTAGAAGCATTATCAGCAACAATTTTGTTTGGAACGCCAAACCTGACAATGATATTCTCTTTAATGAAATTGCAAACCACCTCAGAAGTGGCATGCTTGACAGGTATGGCTTCCACCCACTTTGTGAAGTAGTCCATTGCTGTAAGGACATAGCTATGTCCGGCACTCGATTGAGGATTGAGTGCACCAATAAAATCAATTCCCCATTGCCTGAATGGTTCATTGATAATGACCGGCCTTAGGGGAAAGGCAGCCAACTTGGGCTTGCCGACGAATTGCTGACAGGGTTCACACTTTGCCACCCAGGTGGCTGTATCTTGAAAGAGCATTGGCCAATAGTACCTGGCTCGAATGATCTTGTGTGCCATCACGGAGGAAGAAAAATGTCCTCCACAAGCTGAATTGTGAAAACTTTCCAGTAGTTTTACTTGCTGGGGCTTGTCGACACATCGCAGGAAGATGCCATCTATCCCGCGCTTATATAAGCCGTCATCCCAGATGACGTATTTAGCCACCCTGAGCTTTATAGTGCGCTTCTCCTTTGCAGTTAGGTGCATCGGGCATTCGCCGTAGGTAAGGAAGAAAGCGATGTCGGAGTACCACTCATCACTAGTTGCAACAAATAGAACCAGAGGCAGAGAATCAGGCCCTTCTTGCCGGTCCTGCGCTTCTTCGATGTAGTCACCCCTCTCATCAGGATTTTCTGAATCTTTGTTTTCAGCCATTAGCTGACACAAGCCCTTGCCTCTTACCAGCTTGGTTGGTTTAATATCCAGGTCATACTCCTGGACCTTTGCGATCCAATTTCCTCGCAAGCTTCCTAACTCTTGCTGAGTTAGAATTGATTTCACTGCCGTGTCTGGAACCAGCACCACCGTATGCGAGTTTAGGATGTAATACCTGAAATTCTTCACTGCTTTGACAACGGCAAAGGCATGCTTTTCCAGCTGAGTCATCTTTAGTTCGTGAAGCTTGAGGGGAGAACTCATGAATGCAATCGGGGATTCAATGTCTTCTGAATTCTTTTGCATTAAGATGGCAGACACAGTATGCTCAGATGCATAACTATACATGATGAAGTCCTTGGAAAAGTCGGGACATACCAGGACTGGTGCATGAGCAACAGAAGTTTTTATTTCTTCAAATGACCTTTTCCCCTCCTCACTCCATCTGAAAGTTGATGACCCCTTCATCATGTTCAATATGTGACGGGTCTTTTCAGCAAAGTCAGGAACAAAACGCCTGAGAAAGTTCACCTTTCCAAAGAAAGAATGAACACCAGTCTTGCTTGTGGGCAGAGTAAGGCTTTGAATAGCCTTAACTCTTTCAGTATCTATCTTTGTTCCTTCTTTGCTGACCACATGGCCTAGCAACTTCCCTTCCGTGACTCCAAAAACAGACTTTTTTGGGTTTAAGGAAATCCCATGCTCTCGACATCTGGCCAATACTTGCTCCAAGTGATCACAATGATCACTTCGTTGTTTGGAGAACACAGTCAGGTCATCTAAATAAACCACAATGACCTTCCCCATCATACCTTTGAAAGCAAAGTCCATGGCCCGCTGAAAAGTGGCGCCGGCATTAGTTAGGCCGAAAGGCATCCTGCTGTAGGCAAATGTACCCCAAGGAGTAGTGAATGCTGTTTTAAACTGATCTTCAGGTGAAACTTCAATCTGATTGTAACCTGAAAAACCATCGAGCATGGACAACATCTCTGATCCAGTTACTGCTTGCAGAACTTGATCCATTATCGGAAGAGGGTAGTTGTCTTTCAGCGAAGCTTGATTCAAATTTCGAAAGTCTACGCAGATGCGTATTTCACCGTTTTTCTTGCGCACTGGCACAATATTTGCTACCCAAGTACTGTGATGGATAGGGAAGATGATTCTTGCGTCTAGCATCTTCTGAATTTCGGCCTGGATGGTGCCCGAAATCTTGGGATTATAGTGCCTCTGCTTCTGGCGGAAGGCTTTGGCATCGTCTTTCAACGGAATATCGTGTTGAACGTCCTTTGGCTTGAAGGACTTTAAATCGGCATAAGACCATGCCAATACATCCATATATTTTTTTAGCAGCTTGACAAATTTCCGCTTTTCTTCTGGCGTGCAACATTTCCCGATGTTCACAAATTGCGGATGTGCCTCCGAACCTAAATTGACCGGTTCGGTCTCTGGGGATGAGTCAGGATCATCCCGCTTCTTCTTTTTTACAAAACGGTCATGCCTGTCAAACAGGCGCTCCAGAGAAACCAGGCCCTTTGGAATTTTATTTCCCTTGAGCTGACATATGCCATCGTTCTCCTTTGTTTCGTGGTTTTGACCGTTGATTGATTCACGGCATGTAGAGGTGGATCCTTCGAAATACAACTCGTTAAAATTTTCTGATTTTTCCAGAAAGGCAATGAGTTGATTGTCATCGTTGAACACCTGCCAATGCTGAGAATTATCCGGCACGCTCGGGCGGAAAACCACCTCAATGGTGTACTTGTTCATTTTCAAACCTGGATGTGGGAGCATGAGAGATGCCGAGACAGCCAATGAATCAGCCATGTCATTTTGAGCTCTTGGAATTGATTCAAGTGAAAAGGCATCAAACTCCTCAATGCTGTCCCATACCGCATTACGGTAGTGCCTGAGCCTTTCATTCTTTACTTGGTAGATCCTTTTGACTTGATTTACAACTAGCTCAGCATCACCTTGTACTTTTAGATTTTTTATTCCTCTTTCTTTTGCGGCTTGCATACCGAGTAAGAGAGACTCATACTCAGCAGTATTGTTAGTGTTGAAAAACTGCAATTTGAAAGAGAGAGGAATAACTTCTTCCTCAGGAGATATCAGCACGGCCCCAGCGCCACATCCACTAGTTGCACAGCTCCCATCGAATTGCAATGTCCAGATCTTATTAAGATCTCCCTCCTGAACGAGAACAGCCCCTGTTTTATCCGTCTCAGTAGATAAGAAGTAATTCCCCATCCCTGATGATTCAAAAAGGATTTGAGCTTTGGGGTCTTCAGAGCTGGTAACCAAGTATTTCTTTTGTGATTCAGGCTCCAAAGTCTGCATTACGCCTTTGACTGGAATTCTAGCTTTGGACCAGTCCATATGAATTTCTCCACCAACTTCGCAAAAAACTTCTTCCCAAAGAATATTCCATAGGCTGCCGAAATGTCGCGACAAAGGACTGCATTTTTACTCTTTTATCCTAGGAAAGCCGCAAATGCAAATTGCGCGTCCTTGATTTGGCCAACCAACGGAACTTGCTTAGTTTCCAAAGAATAACACCTGCCGAAAGGCTTGGTAAGAGTGAGGCCCAAAGCATGGGTGACTTTTGCCGGCATGACGTTATCAGAAGCTCCGGAATCAATTATGCAATTACTCAGCTTGTGTCCATTGATCAGTAGAGAGAGATAGAAAGGTTCTATCTTGCCTGACGCAGATGTTGAAGCAACATTTATATGAGATTCAGGGGGAGTGGATAGGATTCCTTTTGGGGAAACCTGATTAGATATAACAGCTTGACTTTGGATATACTTAGTCAATCTTACGAGCTGTTCGGGGTTTGACTGAAGATACTCAGCTTCAGACATTTGGATCTTGGTCTTTTTTGCATGATCTATAATATCAAACACGGCCAAGGGTTGCGTTGGTAAAGGAATGAGTCCCTCACCTCGCGATGATGGAAAAGGATTGGTGGTCTTAGGAGGAATGTGAGAGGATTGATTTGGAGGAGAGATAGGGGGAAAAGACTTCTTTGCAAAAGATTTGCCAGGGAGTTGAGTAGGAAGAGGATTACCTCTTTTAGCAATGATCGGAGGCGCGTTTGACACGGCCTTCTCCTGCTGGACATGGGCAGCAATTTCCGCTTCTTTTCCTTGCGAGCGAGTAAAAACAGCATATGACTGTCCGCTTGCATATCCCTGAGTACCCTCTTCTTCATCAGATTCTTCCTCATCAAATTCCATGTATCCAATAGTAGAGTCGCCAGTCGGTTCACCGACATCTTGATCATCTTCACCTTGAGACGAAGGTTCTTCATAATACTGCTCTTCTTCTTCAATCTCGGCCAGAGCATTGACCGGAGGAGCTTCAAGTGCCAACCGTGGAGCAGCTGTAGGTAAGCGCGGTCTTTGTGAAACATTGTTAGGAACGAAATTCCTCCGCGGAATATCCCGGTATGAGGAACTGGGAGAGGCCTGGGCCAACTACTTCTTCAATGCAAGCAAGTCATTCACCATCTTTTGAAAGGCTGGATCAGACGAAGTAGTGGGCGCAGGGCCCAAAGATTTAGGCTTGGCTGATTCCTTTCTCAATTCGCCAGATATTATCAGATTATCCTCTATGCGAATGGCAGCTGCTTGGGCGAGAATCAAGGTAGCAACTCGCTCTTGAAGGAGCAAGAAACTAACTTTTGAGCTCATAGCGTTTACGAAGAAACACTTTTGATTTTCCGGCGTCGGGAGCATGGCAACAGGGACACGGTTGATTAGCGCATTGAACCGGGTGATAAAATCGCACATGGTCTCATTTGCCTCCTTCTTCAGGTGAGTGATTCGTGATAATAATGCAAACGCATCCTCTGAAGGCTTGTATCTGTCTTCGAAAGCATCCCGTAAGGTGGCCCAGCTGGTGATAGATCCGGCTGGCAAATGCTGAAACCATTCAGCTGCAGGCCCTTGTAGGGTCTCCAGAAAAAGGCGAACCGACACATCTTCGTGGGTCACATCCAAAATACTGCATGACATAATGAATGCAGATATGTGGGAATCCGTGCTTTGATTTCCGCTCCCGTCAAATTTGGGAAAATTCTTTCGATTTCCGTGAGGGAGAGCGTGAACTGGATGTGGTAAAGCCAACGGACCCATCGCGTTTCCCCATGGAACCGCCATTTGAAAAGCCGGAAAGAGAACACGAGCTGGAAGTGTAGTTCCGCTGAGTAGCAAGGCACTACAAAGGGACGTAGATGCTCCTTGTAAAAGACTTTTTCTTCGTGGAGGTGAGACACTCCTGGATGACCGGCTAGCCGAGCTTAGTGCTGAAAAACGTGCCGGTGTTACGCTGAAATTGTGCCTCTGAAGCAGATCGAAAGTAGGATCAGCTTCTCCACGGGCTCTCCTGCTGCGCGTAAAAGGTTCACTCGCCAGTGTACCTTCTAGATCTGCAATGTTACGGCGCAGATTTAAACTTTCTTTTTGGTTGTACTGGCTGATTTTCTGGTTTTTCTGTCAAAAACCAGCAAGGCACTTTTCTAGATATTTAAAACTATCCTCTTCAGAAAACCGATTGTGGTTTAAATGACAAATTACAACGAGGATAAGATGGCAGGGAAGATTAGTAGGCTGATTTTCTGATCTGATTTTAACTTTTTTCAGAGGGTTTCAAACTTTTTGCAAACAGTCAAAAACTCAGATCTATGGAAAAATACTGATTTTTTCAAAAACTCAGCGAACTAAAGATCTTTAACTGGACCAGATCTATGACTCTCAGAAGAAAATTTTTCAATTTGAGCACTTTTGCAAATTTTTGGATTTTTAACAAAAAGTTCAGATTTGCAAACAGGCAGCAATCTTTTGATTTTTTCTGATTTTTATATCTTACTACCATCATAGATCTGACAGATCTATTCGTTCCCCAGCGGAGTCGCCAAAAACTGTTGGTCCGAAAATCTGTCACCTGGACAGATCTATGGATGATTTGAGCCAACAAAGGTGCGGGGCTTAGCCCTCTTTGAGTCAAAGAAGCAAAACTGGTTTATTGCTATTCTACCAGCAGGAACCTATGCAAGTCTCACAGATTCTACCTTCGGGGTTTGGGATCTCATCCCAGTAGAGTATTTCAGGCTGCGAAAAGAAAGGAATGAAAGAGGGAAAAGAGAAAGAACAGATCCGAAGGAAGAAAAGAAATGAATTCCAAAGCAGAAAGGTCAGAAGATTTATGTTTTTGGGTTGGTAGTAAACAGAGCCAAACCTACTTACATAAATAAACAAAGCAATACTGATGAGCAAATGACAGAAAAGTAGATATGAATCCAACAGATTAAACACATACAGATCTAACGTAAGGAAGATCTAATGCATAACACAGCTATTGAGCACAAAGTCTTAATATTTGTATTACTGTTTTCTTCTGTTACAAGAAAGCTCAAAGTCTTTCTCTCCTCACTTCTATTTTCATCTAAAAAATGTTCACCCATTCTTCAACACAACAAGTGTTGGGGTATTTATAAAAGAAGAGGAGAAGAGAAGGCAAAAAGGAGCCAACAACTATTTACAAAGATATTTACAAAATATCTAAAAGTCAAGTTGACTTTTGACAACTTGATGGATGACATCATCCCATGATGCAACATGGATGATGTCATCATTTGTGCCAACACACTTTAGACATTCCAACAAGAAAGTCGAGAAATAGAGAGAAGAAGAAGAAGAAGAAGCAAGCTACTTGTCATTGTCATCCCATCCTACGGCCGAAAGGGGTTGCCTACTTTTGATGTCTTTCCAGAGATGATATGTGGAACTGAGCGCGGTATTCCAAAAACTTGTTAATCATGGGCCCAAATTGATCCTGTGATGGATCCTTGTGCCGTTCGCTGATTGCTTCGCAAGTCTCCCGCTCGCTTATGAGCTTTTCTGGGAGTTTAGAATAATCTTTCTCCGCCTCGATGAGGAACCCGATGAAGTCCCTACAGGCCAGCAGGTTGTTGATAGATTCAGTGTCAAATGTGACCCAACTCTGAGTCCCTGACATCCATACTGCATTCAGCCTGTGATTCGGGCATCCTGACCCTTTGATATTTGTACTTCATCTCCTCCTCTGTAAGCTTAGCCTTTCCTCTTGGTTTGGTGGGTCTCTTGCTGGATGTAGACATATGTTCTTTTGAACTCAGTTGCTGATCTGCATGAAGAAGAAGCGAGACCCAATCCAAAAAGGTTGAATTAGCCATTTGATCTTCCATCGGAATGTTAGCAGAAGAAAGAGTTAGAGATTTTAAGGCTCAGGGCGCGGGCGCATGAAAACTGCAGCTAACAGGGCTAAATAGATAGGGCGCACAGAAAAGGAGTGCTGCAGAGGTTAAATTGGTGCCAAAGGCACATGGCGCATGGATACTACATATTGCATTTGATATAGGGTGCATGAGAAGTGCGTGTTACATTGGGACAGGATGCGCCCAAGGGAATATGGTGCGGCGCACGAAAAACTCACACAACATGGTGTTATTGCAATCGGGGATGCGCCTGCGCCTTTATAGCTTCATACTTAGCACGGAAAAAACTTTTGTTGCATGGAAGCTGGGTGCACCATGGGCGCATGGAAAAAGGATGCAACATGGATGGATGGTGCGCCATTGGGCGGCAGAAGACTCGTAGCACACGGAAAAGGCGCGCCTTGAGGGCGCATGAGCTCATGATGCAGCAGGCCTAAAGGGTGTGCCATTGGCGCGGATTTTGCTTTTGTAACAGGGCGGGTAGATGCGCCATGGGGCGCGCAACTGTTCTTAGTGTTGCAGGACGTGCCGATGCGCCAAGTGGAAAAGACGGAAAACTAAACTATTAAAGGGGTTTTTTCCATGATTCATAGATTTCTTCTCCTCTCTTTTTTAACATGCTCAGTGGGCAAACAAAACGGTTAAAACCAAGAGGATTATAACCATGGTTTCAAGAAAATGACCTTCTCCAGCAGATCTGGAAAGAGGAAGGATAGCATGGGGGCAGACAGCAAACGGAGGAGGCTAGGCCAACACATTTACATATAAACAACCACCCAACAAGCAAGAACCAAACTAGGAACACACCAGGAAATGAAAGCACAAAACGCACAAGAGAGAAATAACACCTCTTACCTGGATATATAGCAAAAGTTGCAACGGGTCCATAGGACGATGAAAACGACGGAGCAGAGGCTGACAAGTTCAGAATGATCACGTGCTCAACAAAAGTGAAAATGACATTTGGGTGCGCAAACCATATATATATATAAAACTGGTCATAAATGCGCCAACCACTTTTTCAAAGGCGCAGAGATTTGTTGTCGACACGGGAAGGGATGCGCCCTTTGGCGCATCAAAGCATCTGCCAACATGAGATAAAGCGCGCCCTTGGCGCACCAAATCTATTGTCGACACGGTAGATATGTGCGCCCTTTGGCGCACCAAAGAGCGGCGCAACACAAGTTGTATCAATACAAGCGCATGTGCCTTGGCGCACGCAAAAGAGACTCAACATCCTTTGGCGCACCGAAAGACGTGTTAACATGGAAAACCATACACCAAAGGTTTTTAAGGGGGCGCATCAAAAGCTAGTGTTACAAGGATATTTCATGCGCCCAGCCAAAAAAGGCTCAGAATGACTAAGTTCGAAAACTAGATTTCCCAGGAAGGGATTTTAAAACGTTTCGAACGCGGGGGATCCCTAACGAGGATCGGAACCAAATTTTCAGTATGGTTATCGGTAAAATTGCCCTTGTCAATTTTACGGGATAACAATACGAAAGTTACACTAGTTAATTAGAGGGACTTAGATTCCTAGAGCGTTGACAAGAAATCCCCAAGTTTGTACCACTGAAAAAGTTTCTTACCAAAATGATTAAGCCAACATAATTTCAAGAGATGACACCAAATACACACTTCTTTAGATTCAAATGGACCTTATAATCCCTTATTCGCTCGAGAAATGAAAAAGGTTTTTGGGTGTTTTCCTTGAGTTTGGGAATTTACAAGGATATCATCCAAATAGTACTCTACAATGTCATGCAACATATCATGAAAGATGATAATCATTTTATATTGATATGTGACACTGTCATTCTTGAGGCCAAAAGGCATGATGTGATAACAAAACGCTTCCCAAGGAGTTATAAAATATTTTTAGATTGGGATTCTTCTATAATTTTTATTTGATTATAGCCAGAGAGTCCATACATGAGCGATAACATTTAATGACCAACTATTGAATCGATAATTATCGTGATACCCGAAAGAGGAAAATTATATTTTAAAAACACTTTATTGATGTCCCTAAATTCTGTGTAAAATTTGATACTTGTGGGTTTCTCATGAGCCGAAAAAATATTGGAGATCCATTCTGAATAATTGATAGGTATGCTAAAAACCATTAGAAGTAAATTTTCCAGGTCTTCCTTAACAAAAGGAGCTACATGTGGATGCATTTTTCATGATTTATATTTGATTGGCTTTGCATATTTATGCATAAAGAGGTTGTGCAAAACTAAAGAAAGATCCAAGCCAGAATGTCAAGATATCACTAAGAAAATACATCCACAAATTCACATAAGAGCATATTAAAGGACTTTTATGCATGTGTAGAAAGTGAAACACCTAGCTTAACAATTTTAGGTTCATCTTCTTTGTAATGTTGACATTGATAATCTCTTCAACTAGTAGATTTAAAAATCCTCCTTATAACGTCAATTTCACCAAATCTGGACATATTCCAGTGAATTTGGATTCCAATATTACAAGTATTAGAAGAAATCCATCTCATTTTTACGTATATTAGATTCCATTTTTTAATATACCGAATTCCATTATTACTCTTATTGATTCCATTATTAGCAATATTTCATTCCAATATTGTCATTATTGGACTTATTCGATTTCCAATTTCGCTTATTATTAGATTCCAATTTTTCTATTATTGGATTCTAATTTTCCTTTTTCGGACTCCAATTTTTCTATTACCGTATTCCAATTTCTCCACTAATGGGATCCAATTTCTAAATCCCAAATTTTGGATTTTATTTTTGCTATTTTAGGATTTATATTTAATTATTATCTCATTCCCCCACATAAGCCTTATGGTCGCTAACTTACATAAACCAAGTGGTTGCTAACTTACATAAAGCGAAACAACTCGCTAACTTCAATATAATGTGTAAGTGGTTGTTGTCATTTATGCCGATATCAATATTAATATCATCATACATATAAAACTATTTATGGTTACCTTATTTAAATTAATAAACATTGACATAGAAAATCCTATCCATGAACATCCTTGAATGGTGTTAAATTTGATGAATGTTTAGACATTTTTCATTATTTTAGACGTAACATACTTTCAAATATTTTATATAACTGGCACGTGTGACTTGCATGTTTAAAAGGTGACCGTCAATTTTTATATACATTTATATAAAAATTTATTCGTATATATTAAGCATAGTTAAAAAAATGGAATTGTCATTTATAAATTTTGTAAGTAGTGTATAAGTGTGAGTGATCACACTTACAAGTGAGATTATTTCACACGTCAAATGTGAGCCTCGAGTTACACTTATCTCGAATCACACTTTTAAGTGTGATTACTCACACTTCTAAGTGTGAGTCTTGATTTGCACACTAATTGCGATAACTTAGGTGAGTCATTACTTATTTCAATTGAAAAGAATTGAGGGAGTTAAATCTTAAATCTTTATTAAAAATTAAAGTTTATTTTATTCATAAAAAACTATACAGTATTGATAATTGATAAGTACATACATGTCCTTCACATCGAACTAGATAAATGAATTAAAACTATTATTCATTATGGCAGTTCCAAAGAATTCAAAAGTAGTTGCTTCAGCTTTAACTACTAGAATTTTCAATATTGTTTTCTATATTTCATTGAACGAATGACATAGTATTTTGGAAATATTATCTATTATTAGCATGATACTAGGTGGAGAGTGCCCTATATATATATGGCGATGGGCCCTCGTTAAATTTTTTTGTGGTAATGGCAATTTTTAACACTCGCCCTTCAAAAATACAAAACAATGTTTATTTATACTAATTATTCTATATAAATTTCATTAATTTTAATATATATGTTGATGTAAATTTTTCTAATTTTTATAATTTATATATAAATCTATATATTAATAATTGACATCTTTGACATTAAATATGCATGTCATGTGTGATGTTTATTACAAATATCTCGCAATTTTTTTACTACTGCAAGTTAATAAAAATGTATAAATGGGCATCAAGAGTCACACATCGAAGTGCAAACACCGAAATTAAGGGCTTTATTTTACCCAAATTATATATGGTATTTTATTTAAAGTATAAAAATTATAATATTAAATTCTTAAATTAATTATTTAATACCAAATGCAGTATTAATGATAACTATTTTGTAAGGAAAAATGGTAATTTTTGTCATTAATGGCAAATAGTTTTTTGAAAGGGACTATAGCCTTGTAAAAAAGGCTCAGCAAGCCAAAATTAAACAATTAAGGCCCAAAAGGAAGAAAAGAAAACACTCTACCCAGAGAAGTTTCCAAAACCAACATCACATTAGCAAAAAAATAGTTGATGTAAAACAATCAAACAACTTGTTGTCTTGCGAAAGAGATGTGAAGCAATACGAACTAGCCGAATCAATAGTGGAAAACTACCTTGGTGGAAAAGCAGTATTCTTGGAAATATTTTTTTCTTTTTCTGAACCGTAATCGAATCATCCTAAGTTTTCTTTAGAGGAATAATAACTTCAAGATTAGCTATCGGCTGATATGTATTGTTTGAACAAGGGGGGCCCTTAGCCGCTATAGACGTGTTTGGTTCAATGTTTCTAGTCCTTTTAGTTTCATCCCTGGATGACTCCATCTTTGCATGATATGTGATTTCACTCAAAGGGGTTATGAGGACCTTTTCCATCATGTCTTCCATGCCAGTGTCAGCATTAGCATCAACACCATGATCAGCATCCACATCCGCATCCGCATCAGGGATGTCTTTAGGTTTGAAAACCAGATGTTCCAGAGGGCATTTTTCCACCAGTTAGCCTTCTCATTTTTCTATTTTACTATCTCACAATTAGCGGTTGAATTTCCTAAAGAGAAACATCTCCTACATCTAAAAGGTAGACCTTCATAGTCCAAAGGCTGAGTCCAAGTTCTATTTTGCACTTTTAGCTCAATATGAGCTGGAAGATCCTTTGAAGTATCAACCTCAAAAAGAATTCTTGCATAGGTTGTATGTGTAAAATCAGAGGTTTGGGATTCAATGTTAATGATACTGCCCAAGGCATTACCTATGGATATTAGACACTTTTGATCCCAAAATTGAAGAGGAAGGTGGGGTAATCGAATCCAGATCAGTTTTTGAGAGAAAGATTTAGTGAGAGGGTTAAATGATGGGAACCAGGGTTTTAAAATAAGGTATCTTTGTTGACAGACCAAAGTTTCCTAGTAATGATATCCTTATCAACAATGGATTTGAAAGCAATAATAAAAATTCCCTTAGCACAAGGGTAGAGATCTAACCTTCCTTCTAGGAGCAGGATCCAATGCTTGGAGATCCATGCATGTAAGATAGGTAGGCTAGGCCAGAGTCTAGCGAATCTAAAAATCAAGGCATGATCTTGATAAAATGCTTATGTTTCAAGGACTTCATCTCCAAAGGTTATGCATGGGTTTCTCTCAGTAGGCTTCATGCTTACAAACTCTAGATTTTTCTGCAAAACCTCCCTGAATGATCTCTTGCCCATAGCTTCCATCATTGCAATAGGGGAGGAAGCCTTAGTGGTGGGGATTTTAGAATTTATCTTATTGTTGTTAGTAGTCTGAGTGAAACCCCCAAATGGAATTGAAGCTCCAAACGGTGCCACCAATGAAATCTTAGGAAATAAGTATGCAAACCATCTTTGTTTTGTGCTATGTGTTATGTGTGGTTTTTTAATGCTCGAGATCCACGATTTGCACATAATATTTGGATTAAAGTTCTCTTGAAAACTCAGATTCCTCTAGGGAAATAGCATTTAGTGGTTCTAGGAGATCCACTCCCACCTAATGTCGTTCCCCCTCCAGATGATCTGTTTCCGCCTCCCCAGTCATGCAACCATGAGGATGTTTAGGGTTTTCGAAGCTAGCAAGGATCAACCAGATGGTGTTGCTAATGAAATATCATGAAATAGGTTAGTGAGATTTTAATTTTTCTATGCTCTATGCATGCCCTATCTTTCTACGAACATTTTCCGAAGAACTCTTCCGCCACTAGAGAAAAGGCAATCTGTATTTTCACCACCATTCACACAAGAAGGGGATCACTTAGGGTTTCTAAGCAAAGCTTGTGAGGGGTCATTTAGGGATTTTTATCAAGGTAATCACTTAAAATGATATATTTTGTGGTTTCCTCAACATTAATTAGCCACTAAAATGATATATGTAAAATTCGCCATTTAAAAGTACATGCACCGTACGAAATATGTGCGTTTTTGGAGCATGTAACTCATTGTCGAACCATTAATTAGCTATTTAATGGAAACAAATGTGAAATCGAGATGCGTTCCCTCTTAAATTCACGTGCAATGAAATTTGGGATTGGATTTTTCATTACATCTAACTATAAATAGACATTTTTTGAGTTTATATTTTTAACATTTTCTTTCTATTCTCTTCATCAATGTGTAAGTGAGACACTTTATTCATCAATAGAAAAATTTCCCAGGCAAGCATCGAAAATTTTGTGCTAATTTTATGGAAACATTTTGATTTCCTCTCTGTGCCAAAAATTGGTATGCGTTCTCACCTTCAACCCCTCCAAAATTACAAAAAAATTAATGTAAAATTTTCCATAGCTGATTAGGGCTTATATCCATGTAGGGATTTTGTAGATAATTAAATGGAAGAAATTTTGTTATTCAATATTTTATAGAAGGTAAATTTTTTTATCAAATAAATAATTTTGTAATATAGTAAACATTTGTTAGAGCAATGAAAGAGGATGGAACAAAGCACATATTGACAGATAAATTACGTAGATTAATCCATAATAACATGAGAGGAAAATTTGAAGAATTTTAGAACCCAATAACACCTAGCCAAGAACTAGTTATGTTGTGTTTTGAAAAAGAATCCTGGTGGTATGTATGGTAGCTCAATTTGCGTGATAAAAAAGTGAATATCATAATTGATTTATGGTCATGGTGGTGCACATGAATCGATGAGAAGATGTATTTCATAAAATTGATATTATTTTTTCAGCCTTATTGTTGTCTACAAATAGTCCTTTCGCTATACATACTCAGTAAAATTCAAAGGCTACGAAATTGTTGACATTTTCAATGACAATATTTTAGAATATATTCATGTTAAGAATTAGTTTCCATTCAATGTGTTGGTATTGGATTAGAATGACCTATTTGTAAAACAATATGGAAATTTAAGAGTAGGAGAACCAAACATATTTTGGAGAACAAAAGAATGAATACATATTTGTGAAAGGATAATTCGAGGAAAAAGGAAACTCTAAGATGTTTCTTATTATCTTTAACAGAAGCACCACTACTGCTACTATGGAAGTAACAACTATCCTCAAAAATATTCACAAAATGTAAATTTTCTCTGTTTGGGTCGTGCCTATGTGGCTTTTTGTCTTTTGTTGCCTATAAGATTTCTCTCTTCTATGCTTCAATGTCATATTCTTCCTTAAGGTCCTTTTTGTAAAAGGATGTGGGTCCTTTCAAAAACCCCATATTCACCCTTTTACAAAAAAATGGACATAGTAGTTGTACATCAAAATATGTTGTTGTGGCATAACCTAGTAGACTCTATGATGACAATATCTTACTTTATTTTGTTAAATCCTATCGATTGATAATATCCAATTATTATGGTGTCACATAAGCTAGCGGACGCTAAGATAAAAATATTATTCTTTGACTTGTTAAATGCTAGCAATCCATAAGCTCAAAATATTATATTGTGGAAGTATTAGGTTACCTTATCGGGCTCTAAGATCAAAATATCTTACTCAATTAGCTCCTTCCTCCTGCAGAATTCTATACCTTTCATTCAAACAAGTAATTTCTCCTCGATCCAAAAATCAAAATAACAAAATTCTATAACTTTTCATTTTTCTAATTTTTTTGTATTTTTTAAAATAATTTTTAATCTACAAAACTTATTTATATCTTTATATATTTTCTAGTTAATACTTGGTTTGATAAAGATGAGGCCTTGTTGTAACATTGATTTATTCTATTTAATAAAAATAAAAATTCTACGAAACACATTTGTCCAGTCTTTAAATAAAATACAAGATTTATAAAAATAAACGTTAATAATATATTCACTACATTTAATGTTTATCCGAAAAGGAAGATTTATTTGCATGCTTGGACAAGTGGCACATCTAAATTAGTAAACTATTCATAAAAATTGTAAACTCTATTTATCAAATCACATTATAATAATTTCTAAATTAAATCCCATCCCACTCATTATATATTTTTACTTTTTTAATGCTAGTCAAGAAGTTTATTCTTTGTTTTATCCCCGTTTGCAATAAAAATTAGATTTGGAAGTTAAATTTTTAAAAATATAATTTTTCTATGTTTGTTTAAAAAAATTTAACAATAATTTTTTTATAAGGATTATATTGTGTCAAAGACAAGAAAAATAATAATATTATTAGTTATTTAGTGAGATAAATTTTTTAACTAATTTATTTAGGATATTCCATTTAATAACAATTGTATCTTTATGTAGACATGTTCAACTTGTAAAATCGTGTCAGTATGTTTTTATTGCACTTGAAAAATCGAACATATTATGTATTTCAAAATGCCATCTATATTGGTGCAATATTTTCAAGGATAAAATGATTCTAGATCGCTTTATTCTTTTCCAAAGAATTGAATATTTTATGCATAATTTTAGGTTTTTTTGTCTTCTATCTTAATTTTAACGTGTGTATTTACATTATGTAAATCATTTTAATCATGTACTTACATTATATACATATTTTATGCATTCAAATTAATTACATAGGGACATTCTATTTTTTAGTAGTCTTTAGATGTATACATAGCGTATATGCATATTTTATACATTTAGTATTGGTACATTCTAATTTCTAGAAAAATTTGAAAGTGGTTATTCTTAGAAATATAAAGCACCTAATGCAAAACAAATTAGAAAACTTTTAAAAACAATCTCACAACTAGCACATCTATCAATGTCTTGTTTAATTTAAAATGTCATTCACAAAATTACTATTAACAAGCTATATTAAATATATGTTAACATAACAATTGGCTACTTTATACAGGAATTAAGGAACCCATAAACCTTACAATAGAATGAATCATGAGCATCACGAAGAAAGAACAAAAAAGAAACAAGAAAAAGGGAAAAAATAACCTATCCCAAACTATTGTCCAAGAAATCAATACAAGGAAAAATCACAAAACATGGAGGGGAAAACATCCCAAACGATAGTCCAAAAAAGTAAAAAAAACCTCCAAGAGCCAAGGGACTAGTTAGTATTCAAACATTTGTACTCCTTCGATTGACACTCTTCATGTCCTTTTATATAATCATCCTTCTCGCTCGTGATAGGGATGTAATCTTCAACCTACTCTTCCTCATCATAACTAATGAGGTGGAGATTATACCTGTGAAATTTGTGTCCCTGCTCCAGCTTGATCACATGCTCTTGCAACTCCAAAACCAAACTTTTAATCTCTACCATATCCACTCGATAGAGTTTTGGGTGATGCAAATTTTCTTAGAGGTGTTGATGCAATGCATGACACTATTTCCCATATCCATTCCAACTTTGCCTAAGGCCTCCATATCCCTTTCCACCTGACTCACCCTGAGATAAATTTTATCAAAAGCCACATTCCAACCCATCTCTGCTCTCTCTTTCCCTTTAGATGACTCCCCTTTCATATCAATCGAGAACTTGCATCCCCAGTACCAATATTTCCATTCCCTTGAGATTCTATACTCTAATTTCTCCTTAGTTTGTTCATATGGTCAGCAAGAGTAAAATTTTCATCTGAATCCCCTGGATTTGGGCTCTAATTCCTTTTCCACCACCATTTTACCATTCTTAAAAAGTAAAATAATTAGACCATGGTGTATCGGGGTATCAATATTTCCCTATTGAAAATCATTCACCGATGCAGAGAGTGACATAAACAAGAAAAAGGGAAGGCTCATAACAATCTTATGCCTAAACATATTAAGCATAGTAAGATGGTGAGTAAATATATTTCTATAATTCACTTCAAGAGTAATGTACCTCATAAGGTGGAGGAAGACTATATTCCAAATATCAGGGATGCAAAATCTAGCTATATCATCTACCAAAGAGGGTAAACCTTTTCTTTACACTGTTATCCAAAATGTTCCCCTTGCACATTTTGTGGCTAACTCCCTTCATTCTTCCCTCCCTTGTGCCTCAGTCATAATTTTTTTATTTTAAGGCACTCAAAGCTTTCTGTAAATGGCACCATTGGATAGATTTTTTTCTCATCTTTCCAGAAAGGTAAAAATTTCCTCCTAACTCCATGTATTTTTGAAGTTATGGCTCGCGGAGTTTTTGGAAATTTTCCTTGGAAGGCCCGTAGCTTGATAAATATGGTGCCACGTGTCAAAGGAAGTGGTGGGGGTAGGAGAAAAACTTGGATTTTTTACCAAATGTTTGGAAATTTTCAAAAAGAATATTTCGTCTTGCAGGCCGCGAATTGGATCCTGGCACATGTCCAAGGGGGAAAAAATTGAAAAATTGACTAAGTGTTGGCACCATGGAAAAATCTCCAGGAAGGGCCTACGTCAAATCGGATTTTGCCACGTGCCTCTAGAGGAAGGGAGTAGCGGACCACGGAGGAAGATTTGAAAATTTGGTGAAGTGTTTTTATGAAGGAAAAGAGGAATTTTTGCCCAAAGGCCCATGCAACCAAAGAGATCAGTCACGTGTCCACGGGGAGATTGGGAATTTTTCCCAAAGGTAAGCGTGGAGAGAAATGTTTTCCCCCAAGGCCCACGTCCAATGGGATCTCACCATGTGGCACCGAAGCTTCAAAATGTGGGAGAAAAGTTGGAAATTTTCCCAAAGAAAAATGAAGGAAATTTTAGAAGGAAAATTCTGCCCCTCAAACGTGAGCCAATGGAATCTTGCCACGTGTCCGGTGGTGGCAAAAATACAGAGAGCCCGCAAGAGAAAAATGGCAAGCAAAGACCGCAACTAATGGGCTTTTGTCACATGTTCGAGTCAAAAAATATGGCCAAAAGCTATGAAAAAAATTCAAGAGGAAATGCCCGCGGTGAATCACCTCTTGTCACGTGTCCTCAGATCATTCGCCCGACGAAGATTTTGGGAAATTTTTTTCAATGAGCAAAACGATGGAAAATGAAGCATCAAGAACCCATGCCTAATGGAATCATTTCACATGGCACCTAGAATGGAGGAGTATGGGAAATTTTGGGAAATTTTCCCAATGCAAAAAGTGGGAAAATTTCAAATTTTTCACCCGCCAATCCATTTTGGCCCCGTTTTGCCCTCAATTTTCAAACGGCCATAACTTTCAATCCAAAGCTCGGTTTTCGCGATCTTTATATCAACAGAAAGATGGTGAAATTATCTACAAGATTATGGGATAAATTTTGTATTTTTAAGGAGTTTGGAGAGAAAAAATTAAGAAATTCCTTTGACACGTGGTAATGGACAAAAATGACGTTTCAACCACCATTTTTAATGAAGAATGGCTTGCATTCTCTCCCAAAGATGGTGGTGGAAAATGTCGTGGAATGGACCTGTAAGGATGCCCATGCTGTTTTATTACATTTTTCGTCAGTGGTTGAAGCTCTCCCATGTTTTCCCAGGTTTCTCTCTCCTGGGGTTGTTTCTAACATGGTAAAAGCCAGATTTGGCTCATTTTTGAAGTGTGGAACATTTTTCATGTATAAGCGAGATCCCTCTTTCACCTTGAAAGTGATTTTTGGAATATCGGACCTCTTCCAGGACTGTAACATGTTTTCTGCCTCCCATATGTTGTAATGCATGTGCTTTGATAATGGAAATGATAATGCAGGCTCTGTGAATGAATTTTAATCCTCTATTTGTGTTGTTTGATTCATTTTGACCTTTCATTACAGTTCATCAGTTTGTGCATGAAGTTTTATTGCATTTCTATGATCTGTGTCAATCTGTAGAAGTAAAAAATGTTCACCACTCCTTTGGTGCATCACCTTATTAGCATTAGTTTCAGTTTTTTACATTCTCTATCTTTATCCCCTTTGGAATTTAGAGTAGGATTTTGAGTTTAAAACCTTTGCAACTTGCAAGTAACACACCTGATCAGAGGAGTTGAGGAACTAGCCTCTAACCTAGAGATTATTTTCCCATTTTTTCAAGTCCCACACTTGGGGAAAAGATTCAATGTTGTGCAATCACACTAGATGTCCAAAATGTCAAACTAGAAATCTAATCAACATCCAGGGGTGTTGCTGATTTGCACCAATAGTTTTGCTTTTGGTGGGACCTTATAGGTCTTCATCTTTATTGCAACAAAATTGATGTGAATTTGTTGCAAGTTTCTTGCTTAGAATATCCCTAAATTGCACATCCGGTGACTCCAAGGAAGAAGAATCAGCTGGTTTTACCAAAGTCAAACCTGAAAACTCATAAGAAGAATCACCACAAGGTCAAGAGTTGGAGAAGAAGAGGTGTTTTTGAGTATCTGCAGTTATCTCCAAGAAAAAGGAAAAGAGGGAGGAGAATTCAAAGGTCTCTATCCCCACCAAATAGAACTCTATCAACTCCTCCACCTGGTAGGCCTTTCGTCAATCAACGAGGGTTCTAAGGCCAATTAGAATGGCACAAAACAACCCCTATGACAATTTCATTGGCAACAACCCACTTGCTCTCAATGCACAAAATTCAATCCCAGTTGCAGCATTGAAGAACATTCCATACTTTATTGGAGAGAATCAGACCACTCCCGGTGATCATGTCAAGGATATTGCTAATATTTGTGCAATTCATGAGATTAATGAGATGCAAGTTCTTTGCCAAATCACTGGCATCTTCATTCAAGGGGAAAGCCTTGTAATGGTTCGTGAGTCTTGCCTCAAGTTCTTTTCAAAATTGGAACTAGCTATGTATAGCCCTCCATGAGTAGTTTGGAGAAAAGGGAGATAATTTGTCCCTTTTGGAACAACTGACAACCATCAAGAGAGCTCCCAATGAGCAAATGGCGACTTTAACTTCAGGTTTCAAATAACTTAGGAGAGAATTCTAGCGGCGAAGGCCAACAACAATGAAGGTGCTTTTCTATATTACCTTAAAGCTTTAAATTCTAATATTTCTATGTTAATTCAATCCATGGGGGCACAACTATCCTGTTTCTTATAAAGCATTGCCATTAGAGCTGAAAATTGTTTGATTCAAGTGACAAGCTAGCTCCTAGACCTCTAATACCATTGTATCAAAGTTTAGAGAGCCCAAGTACTAGTCAAGTGTCTATTTTAGCTCCTATTCCCACTCCTAGAAGTCATAATTCAAGTGAAGCTTCTACTTCATCTTCTAGTGCCTCAAATGAACTTCAAGAAGTCATGAAGCAATTGCAAAATCTAGGCAATGAGCTGGTTACACTCAAGAGGCAACAAGCCCAAGGTTTTAGACCTCCTTTCTAGCCTCAAGTTCAGCCTAATAGGTAGCCATACCAGTCTCAAACATCACCCAATCTAGTTGCAAATAAAAATCAACCAAGACCTCCTGCCAATAGACCATTTCAGCCCTATAATCCCAATACTACATCTGCCTCTAAAGCAATAGTGCCAGTGCAAAACAACATAGATCAAGAGTATGATTGGTGTTTTCCATGAAATTAACCTCACAACTAGTCTATGTGTTTCAACGGTGCCTTAAATCAAGCATTAATGGTGACAACTCACTGGTGTGGAGGGTGAAGGGAGTCAAGGAAATAACCAACAAAAAGAAACATTCCAGCAACAATCAGCTCCAAATGACACCACATTTGTAAACCGGCGAAGCAGAATATTTTTGCGGCATGAATCAAACAACTTCCCAAAGTGTTATAGCCAACACAAGGTCAAAAGGAGAAATTTGGGTGAAGAACAGCCATTGGCTCCAAGTAACCCACAACCTTCGCCACTCCATAAATTATTGGCAAACAAAATGCGGTTCCAAACACGTAAGGACTTCCAAAAACAGTTCCTAGGCCAACTCAAATGCCAGTTTCTACTGCCCATGTGCAAGGAATGAATGTGTAGGCCAAGGGACAGCAGAGAGATGCTTCATCTCCGTTCAACATCATTAATCAGATGAAGAAGACAAATGTAAACATATCAATGTGGGAATCATTATCCATCCCAGGCCAAAGAGATTTATTGCAAGCTGCCATGAAGGACTGGTGAACTTCAAATCAGCAGTCCAAATGCAAGAGAAGGTACTCACAAATGCTGCCCAGCCTGAGGGGAATCATGGAGAACAACAAGGTAAGATGTTGAAGCCCCCTCCATTCTATGTTTCATTGATCATTGGAAACCAATTAGTACACAATTGCATGATTGATTCCGGGGCAAGTAGTTCAGTAATGCCCAAGCAAATAGCTGATCAGTTAGGGCTTCAATATGAAGTCATATCTAAAGGGGTAGTGCAATTGGATGGGACAGCAGTAACAATAGTTGGAGTGATAAAAACTTGAGTCTTACTTTGCATGCATGCCCCAACATTGTTGTTTTGCAAGATGTCTCGGTAATAGACCTTCCACCACTCTTTGCCCTATGTCTGTCAAGGGATTTCACAAATAAAATTGAGGTCACTTATCTCGTTGATTGGCCACACATGTTGTTCGAACAAGATATGAACTAAAGCCACAATCAGATATGAGCCTATTGCAAACTTTCACATTGAGCCTTACACTCCAAGCCAAATCAATACCAATTGTTCAGCGTTTGATCAAGAGGATTATCCAAGCACTGATGAAGCTGACACCAAGGTTGGAAGTATCCTAGATCTGACTCTTGATGAATGGGAAAATAAGGTGCATGCTTTTGATCCTTATCAAGAAATAGAAGAATCTGAGCTAGGATTCTATTGCATGCACGAAGAAAATTAGCCTATTCCTAGCATCACCAAGCCAAACCACAAGGATGACAATGAGGTATGGTAGTTGTTTTTTGATGGATCAAGGAGTAGACAAGGTGCAAGAGGGGGAGCTATGCTTGTTTCAGCTCAAGGATTTAAGTATTATTCAAGTTTAGATTTCAGTGTGTTCATGCTCTAATAACACCGCTGAATATGAAGCCTTGATACAAGGATTGCATTGTTCAATCAAGAGAGGAATAAGGAACTTGCAAGTTTTTGGTGACAGTGAGTTGATTTCCAACCAAGTTAAGGAGAAGCATGCTATTAAGAATGATCTACTCAAGTGTTACAAAAATAGGGTGTGGGACCTCATTGAAGATTTTGAGGGCTTTGGCATCAAATCCATTCCTAGAAAAGAGAACCAAGCTATTGACGTGCTTGCATGAGTTGGGCAGCCTTTGACGTTGTTGAAAGCATCCAAAAGACAAGGTACAACCAAACATCCATGTGATTGTAAGGCCCTTCAGAGATAACAATGTAAGTTGGCAAGTGTTTGAAAATTATTAGAAAATCATCCATTTCTTGCAAGAAGAGGCTGAGTTCTCAGCTAAAAATAAGGAAAATTTGGAGCAACAATATGGTGACCAAGTGGTATAGTTGAGAACCAACAAACTACCAAAGGGACTTATTACTTTGGAGTCTATTTTCAATCCTAATGATCATTTTAGGAAGGAGAAGGAAAACATCCAAGTCAAGAGAGAAGATTCAGTGTCCATCTTGGTGGAAGAAGGAAAATCACTCCAAGTTGGTAAGATGACAACTGAACAAGAAAGGTATGAGTTCATACAGCTTTGTCAAGAATTCCCTAATGCGCTTGCTTGGAGCTATGAATATTTGAAAGTTTTTAATCCAAAGTTAGCTCAACACACCATTGAATTGGATCCAAGTACTAAACCCATCGTGCAAAAACAAAGGCCGGTCAATTTACACGTGGAGCCTCTCATGAGAAAATAATTGAATAAATTGATAGAGTCAAGAATCATATTCCCTATCAAGCATTCTAGTTGGGTGGCCAACTTGGTTCTAGTTAGAAAGAAGAGTGGGGAAATCAGATTGTGTGTTGACTTCAGAGATTTGAATAGAGCATCTCTCAAGGATCATTATCCACTTCCTTCCATGGAGCAGATTTTACAAGTTGTTGTTGGCTCTAAGAGGTTTTCATTACTTGATGGCTATTCAGGGTACAATCAAATTATGGTGAAAGAAGAGGATTAGTTCAAGACAGCCTTTACAACCAAATGGGGAACTTATGCATATAGGAAAATGCCATTTGGGCTGTCCAATGCTGGAGCTACCTTCCAAAGAGCAATGGACATGGCGTTCAAGGATTTGATTAACAACATGGTGCTGATATATCTTGATGATATCACTGTTTTTTCAAAAAATGTAGTAGACCATCTCTTTCATTTGAGACAAGTGTTCCAAAGGTGCAGAAGATTTGGAGTATCCTTGAATCCTAAAAAGTGTATTTTTCTATCCCATGAAGGAAAGCTCCTTGGCCACATTGTCTCCAAAGAAGGATTAATAATTAATCCAAAAAGAGTTGAAGCCATAAGAGCACTACCATTGCCAAGCCACAAGAAGGCCCTTCAAAGTTTCTTGGGGAGAATAAATTTTGTTCGAGGTTTGTCCCAAATTTTACAGCCCTAGTCAAGCCTATCACCAAGATGTTAAAGAAAAGAATAGCTTTCAAATGAACAGAAGAAGGCAAGGAAATCTTTGAAGCAATCAAAGAAGCCATCTCTCAAGCCCAAACTCTCATTAACCCAGATTTCTCCAAGGATTTCATCCTCTATGCATTTGGAGGTGATGATACTATTTCTACAATTTTGACACAAAAAAAAAAGACAATGATGAGCAGCCAATTGCTTTCTTAGCCAAAGCCTGGAAGACTATGAGGTGATATATTCTTTCATTGAGAAGCATGTTCTTGCAAGAATCGGGAGCTTGAAGAAATTCAAGCATCTAGTTTCAAACAACAAGGTTCAATTGTTGGTTTCTCACGTGGGAGTTAAAGACTTCCTCCTTAATATGACATTGAGATCAAATTCACCAAGTTGGTTAGAGGAAAAGGGTTGTGTGAGCAGCTGGTCCTGAACAAACACAAGGAAGCATGCAATGAGAAGGAGGTTGTTTTAGTGTTGCAAGATAGCCATGAGCAAGAAAGCACTCAAGAGGAAAATAATGGTGTCCTCACTCCTTGCTGGACCCAAGACATAATGCACTTCCTAAGCATAGGTCTATGCCCTCCAGAGATGAACAAGACCAAAAGAAGACACTTCAGATTGCAGGTTGTCCCATATGCCCTTGTTGATGGTGTTTTGTTCAAAAAGGATGTGAATGGAGTGTTGTTGAGATGCATTGGTACAAATTAGATTCATAGGGTGTTGGAATAATTCCATGGTGGACCAGCTGGTGGTCATTTTGCATCAAGAGTGACAACTCTAAAGATCATGAGGGTTGGCTATTATTGGCCCAAGATTTTCATTGATTTTATGCATGGATCAAGAGGTGCGAGAATTGTGCATTCTTCACGGGTAAAGAGAGACTAGCTGCCCTTCCATTGCATCCAATTTCAGTTGACCAACCATTCATGCAATGGGGTTTGGACTTCATTAGAGTCATTAATCCCAATTCAAGCCAAGGGCATAAATGGATTTTAACAGCAACAGATTACTTCACCAAGTGGAATGAAGTAGTAGCACTCAAGGAAGCAAATGAATCTAACATCCTAGATTTCTATGAGGGAATAGCAACCAGATTTGGCATACCTGCTACAATAATATCAGATAATGCATTGGCATTCATTGGGTCCAAGGTAACTGAATGGGATGTCAAGAATGGGATCTACCTAAGCACTTCATCAAATTATTACCCTCAGGGTAATGGCCATGTTGAATCTACAAACAAGAACTTGTTAAGGATCATTAGGAGGACTCTTGATGAAAATCAGAGGTCTTGGCATACAAATTTGAAATCAGCCTTATGGGCTGATAGGATAACTCCTAAAAGATCTACAGGTAACTCCCCATTCAAGATTGTTTATGGAAGAGAGGCAATTTTTCCCATGTCACTTAAGTTGCCAATGTTGGAACTCATGAAACAGTTAGAGTTGTTGGAGTTTGAGCCCATGGAGGTTAGATATGCAAAATTTATTGATCTCCAAGAAATCAGAAATCAAGCATCCCGAGCAATGGAGAAGGATCAAGCTTTGATAAATAAGACCTTTGATAGAAAGGCCAAGGATAGATCTTTCCAAGTTGGAGATCTAGTGTTAAAATGTGATGCGACAGAGAGAAAAACCAGGGAGGCATTAAAAATTTGATGCCATTTGGAGTGGCCCATAAATGGTCACAAAGTGTAATGACAACAACGCTTTCCAATTGTCTACATTGGATGGTGAAGAGTTGCAGATTCTAGTCAATGGAATCCATCTAAAGCATTGCTACTGAAGAAACTCTCCACCTTGTACATATTAGCTTAGGTTTCCATTCCTCCAAGTGCTTATGCACATTGTTTTGTTGTAGATTAACTTTGATTTCCCTAAGTTCTTTGGCACAAGCTTTTTGTTCCTAGAAATGTGTGTTGCAGCCTTGCTCTAATCGGATGGTGATGTGCCACCCTCCATCTTCCTCCTTGTAGTGTTCTAATCGGTTGGGGGACCAAGAAGAGAATTTGATGACCCCATGCCCAATAGATTACTTCAGAAATTGGTAACTTCATCCAACAGTAAATGACCCTCTCGAGTCGCCAAAATTGTTATCCAAAATGTTCCCCTTGCACATTTTGTGGCTAACTCTCTTCATTCTTCCCTCCCTTGTGCCTCGGTCATAATTTTTTACTTTTCAGGCACTCAAGGATTTCTAGAAATTGCACCATTGGATAAATTTTTTTCTTAGCTTTCCAGAAAGGTAAAGTTTTCCTCCTAACTCCATGTATTTTTGAAGTTATGGCTCGACAGAGTTTTTGTGATAAATTTTCCCCTAGACGGCCCGCAGCCAGTAATATGGTGCCACGTGTCGAAGGAAGTGGCGGGGTCAAAGGAAAAATTGGATTTTTTACCAAGTGTTTGGAAAATTTCAAAAGAATATTTCACCCCGTAGGCCCGCCGGCGAATTGGATCCTGCCACATGTCCAAGGGGGAAAAATTTGAAAAATTGACTAAGTGTTGGCACCATGGAAAAATCTCCAGGAAAGGCCCGCGTCCAATCAGATTATGCCACGTGTCTCTAGAGGAAGGGAGTGGTAGACCACGAGGAAGATTTGAAAATTTGGCGAAGTGTTTTTGCGAAGGAAAAGAGGAATTTTCTGCCCGAAGGCCCGTAGCCAATGAGATCAGGCCACGTGTCCACGGGGTTGGACTGGCGCAGAACGCGGGGAGATTGGGAATTTTTCCCAAAGGTAAGTGCGGACAAAAATGTTTGCCCCCAAGGCCTGCATCCAATGGGATCTCGCCACGTGGCACTGGAGCTTCGGAACGTGGGGAAAAGTTGGAAATTTTCCCAAAGAAAAATGAAGGAAATTTCAAAAGGAAAAGTCCACCCCCAAATGTGAGCCAATGGAATCTTGCCACGTGTCTGGTGGCGAAAAAAATACAGATGTGCTGCGGGGAAAATGGCAACAAAAGCCCACAACTAATGGGGTTTTTCCACGTGTCCGAGTCAAAAATATGGCCAAAAGAAACGGAAAAATTCAAGAGGAAATGCCCGCGCGAATCACCTCTTACCACCGTCCTCGATCATCGGCCCGACGGAGATTTTTGGAAATTTTTTCCAATGGTCAAAACGATGGAAAATGAAGCATCAAGAACCCACGCCAAATGGAATCATGACATGTGGCACATGGAACGGCGCGGAGCGCGAGGATTTTTTGGGAAATTTTCCCAATGCAAAAAGTGGGAAAATTTCAAATTTTTAGCCCACCAATCCGTTTTGGCCCTGTTTTGCCCTAAATTTTCAAACGGCCATAACTTTCGATCCAGAGCTCAGTTTTTCACGTTCTTTATATCAACAGAAATATGGTGAAATTCTCTAAAATATTATGGGCTCAATTTTGTATTTTTATGGATTTTAGAGAGTAAAATTAAGAAACACCTCTGGCATGTGGTAATGGACAAAAATGACGTTTCAACCACCATTTTTAATGAAGAATGGCTCACATTCTCTCCCAGCATGGTGGAAAATGTCAAGGAATGGACCTGTAAGGATGCCCATGCCGTTTTATTGCATTTTTGTCAATGATTGAAGCTCTCCCACATTTTCCCGGGTTTCTCTCTCCCTGGGGTTGTTTATGGCATGGTAAAAGCCAATTTTGGCTCATTTTTGAAGTGTGGAACATTTTTCATGTATAAGCAGGCTCCCTCTTTCACCTTGAAAGTGATTTTGTGGAATATCGACCTCTTCCAGGATGTAACATGTTTTCTCGCCTCCCGTATGTTGTAATGCATGTGCTTTGATAATGGAAATGACAATGCGCAGCTCTATGAATGAATTTTAATCCTCTGTTTGTGTTGTTTGATTCATTCGACCTTTCATTATAGTTCATCGGTTTGTGTATTAAGTTTTATTACATTTCTATGATCTCGTGTCAATCTATAGAAGTAAAAAATGTTCACCACTCCTTTGGTGCATCACCTTATTAGCATTAGTTTCAATTTTTTTACATTCTCTATCTTTATCCCCTTTGGAATTTAGAGTAGGATTTTGAGTTTAAAACATCTACAACTTGCAAGTAACACACCTGATCAGAGGAGTTGAGGAACCAGCCTCTAACCTAGAGATTTTTTTCCCATTTTTGCAAGTCGCACACTTGGGGAAAAGATTCAATGTTGTGCAATCACATTGGATGTCCAAAATGTCAAACTAGAAGTCGATCAACATCTAGGGGTCTTTGCTGATTTGCACCAACATTACCATGGAAGAAAGCCTCAATTTTGAGTTTGTGTTTAGTGTGGTATTTGAATAGCTTTAAGCCCCTAGTCTGCATTTTATTTTCTTGTACTATTGAATTCTCCAAAACTTTAATTTCTATACTTGTGGATCACCATGCTACCATTGGTCCATGCAAGACTAACCTACAATGCAAGATAAGGATCATATCCCGTGTTTTTGAGATGAAATTCCTAAACCCACTAGTTTTCAAAATTTGCCACAAGGAGGGGTTGTCCTTTAGGGCTCCATAGCTCATGGGCTCAATTCTCAAAATACCACCTCTCATGGTTGTACTCGAATGTGATTGAAAATGGAAGAAAAAAGGCAAAAATGAATTGTAAGTGAAAAATGTGATACAAATCACAAAATATATCCCGCACTTGTGAAGGGTCATGTTAACCATAAGAACAAGGATGACATCCCAACAAGGGAAAAGAGCCACTGAAAAATCAGTACTTAATGTTATTAATGAGATTAATAACATTGGTGATATCATCTCCCCTCTCCCACACTTTAAAATTACTACCTTTAGCCCCAAAATTGGCAAGATGATCCACACATTTATTAACCTTTCTAGTAGTATGAATAATTACATTTATAAAACTCTTTCAAAAAAAAATCTTTATTATCTATAAGTATATTTATTAAGGGTTAAATTATTGTTTTGAACAACTAACTTGAAAAACATGTTGAGCTTTGGGAGTAAATCCTTAATCCAATTTTTCCTCCATAAATCCTTTGCAAGACAACATATGTTCTGAAAATGAATATGTTTGGTCCATTAATTGAAATATCGGTGTTATAATGAAGCATTTTAGTCATTCATCTCCATTAATGCATGTAGGAATAGAATTTTTGTGAAAAAAGTGATCTAGGACGTTTAAAAGACATCAAACTATTTTAGAAACATGTTCAATATTTTTCATTCAACCAACAACATATTATAATTACAACATAAAAGGGATTTTTGGTAATTAAAAATATTTCAAATAAATAAAAAAATTTGTTCTCTAATATTTATAATTCAGTTCCAGGTTAAGACATGCATAATTCAACTTGTTGACATTGGGAAGTAAATCCTTAATCCAATTTTTCCTTTAGAAATCGTTTCCAAGAAAACATATGTTTTGACAATGAATATGTTTGGTCCAATAACTGATATGTCAAGTGTTATACTTAAGCATTGTAGTCATTGATATCCATCAATGCATGTAAGAAAAGAGTTTTTGTGAAAATAATTGATCTAGGACGTTTAAAATATATCAAACTATTTTAGAAAAATGTTCAATATTTTTCATTCAAACAACAACATATTATAAGTAAAACATAAAATTAATTTTGTAGTAATTAAAAAATATTTCAATCCTTCTAATAAGAAGAAATTTTAACATCCATGAGGCTAGTCACACTTCTTTTGAAGTAGTAAAAATTAAAATATAGGCTACAAATTTCACTTCAATCCCCAACTACTATACCTTTTTTGTTATATCAGTTCAATCCTCCAACCAGGTGGAAGTTCACCACAAGATTAACACTTGAGACACTACAGAAAACTAAACTCAATAAGTGTTTCTTTATATTGTTAAATGACAGGTGAATCTTTAAATCAAAATACTATATTCTTCAAATACATAGAGGTCGTTAACTTCAAACTAGGTTCTCGAAGATCTAAATATTATGTTGTGTCATAAGCCGTTGAATGATAAGTTCAAAATATCATTCAATAAATTGTTAAATGATAATGACCACTAAACTCAAAATAATATAAGAAACCAATCGCTAACTATACCTAGAAAATAACAATCTTAATTCAAGTTAATAGATATACCCACATCGGTCTCAAGTCATGTAAGAGTTAAATATAAGAATAAATTTTAACATCCACATGGATAGTTAAAATATTAATACAGAGGCCTACATTTATGTTTTCCATGTCAACATGACCTGGGATCTCACAAGAAAATAATTTAAAGAGAACACAAACCCAATAAGCATATTATTCTTGTCATGTACTTGTAATTGTATCTATATTTAAGTTTATCTTTGTCTAAACTACACATGCTGCTCTCTGAAAAATGTAGCAAAAATTATAATAACACGAGCTTGCTTCAACTCTTTTTATTTGTGGAACCTTATATAATTAGAGTAGGAAACAACATAAGAGTGTACTACTACTAGTATCAGTAGTGGATTGATTTAGTTTTGACGAAAGCATTCCTCTTGGGAAAGTGGAAAAGGAACAAAATTACCAAAAAGAATTTTTTCCTCATAAAAACATTCGGGCTCACTTTTATCTATTTTATGAGTGCCGAGTGGACTAAACTAATATGAAAAAAAAGGGGTTGTTAAAGGAATAAATGGTCATTGTTTACTCGAAATTCAACTTATTTGTTGAGATAAAAAGACCCCGGGACAGAAAGGATTCGAGGGGTTGCAATCTGTTTTCAACATAACACCTTCCCAGTTTCATTCTAGTCAAACAGGATTTTCTAAAAGCACCTCAAAAAATATCACAAACAAATTCCAATCATATATGCTAGTTTTGCTCCCTATAACATCTTTGTGCTTACCCTCTTCATTTCCATGTGTAGTATGAATAACCTTAGAGAACATAATTGTAAAAAATAGATGTCTCAATAAGGAAATTTGAATAATATATTTCTTTGTGATTTTTGTCCGATAATCTATACAAAGATGAAATCATGTCTATCAATGTTAGTTATATCACCTTCCTCCATTTTGTTTGGAGATTCTTCCTTTATAATATATATTTAACTAAATATATCTAATGTTGCTAACATTCATACCTTAAACTCTACTAAATAAAGTAATAAAAATAATATTAACTAATTAGTGTTGTAGTTACCTCAATATTAACTAAGATCACAATAAAGTTTGTTAGGTTATGTTGAGTTATAACTTATTTTGGCAAAGGGCAAGATGATACAACATGTGTAGATTTTTTAGGCATTTATGACATTGATAGATTATGTTCATGTGATGGATGTGATCAATTAATGACTAGTATTAATTAGGAAAGATTTCGATTAGAAATATTTGAGACACATGTTAACGATTGGAATGAAAGTGATCAACATCTCTATTTAAGAATCATCTATATCGGCCTTCGGGAATCACTATCACAATAGCCTTGTTCACTATGGGTTGCACCATAAAATGCATTGAGCCTTATTCTAGTGAAGAGGTGAAGGATGACCTAGAAGTATGGAATATTTTGTATAATGGTGGTGTTATGTCGTTTATGGAAATATTGTCTAGTGACTCTGTTCGAGTAAAATGCAATGTGTTGGCAACCTTGAAGAAAGGAAGAGTTAAAGTGAGCAAGACTAAATTTATTATTTCGATAGAGTCCATTACAGCTCCAATGGGGCTCCTTGCGGAGGGAGACATTTATTTTAAACACTTGCTTCAAGAGGATATGGATGAGTTCTTGTGTCCTGGTGAAAATATGAGAATGTATCACTTGGGCTATGAATGGGACTCACTTCCACAACATTGGGATAGGGTTTTCACTAAATTGAGGAGGTACTTCACACTAGAGAGATGTTACAAATTGATCTATGGACCTTACATTTTCTTATTCCACATCTTTGGTATAATCACAAGGTAAAATTCATGAATTTTATGTTTCAATTACTTGAGAAGTCCCTTAGACTGGATAGAGAAGAGGAAGGTCCTTTCCTCCACCAAGGCCTTTTGTATTTTCTCTTTAAAATGAAAGCTTCCCAAAAATAAATCTCGTGCTTCCCCTCTAAGCACAAAAATAGTTTCATGGTACCCCTCATCCTCCAACACAAACTCCATCTTTCCATCACCATCGCCACCACCTTCAATGCCCTTCCAACTCCGATTATGACATCATGATCATGAGCTAAAGTGGTCTTATGGTATCCCCACATTATTTTTCTCTTGTCTCTCCCTCATCTTCTCTGGCGGATCTTAACCCTTCAAACCCCTCAGACAATTCTCATATGGTCTTTGAACCACTTTCGGACCCATTATCTACTTCCTCTCCATCTCTTACCAACACTTCGCTATCTTATCCTCTCGTCTCCCTAGAAATTGTAATGGCTACAACCAAATCAAATCACCTGATCATGGAAGCATGTGCATCTGGCCCTCCTTTTTTCATGAAATTAGCGTGGAATTTTAAATTCCTAATATGTTGCACGATCTCTCCTTTTTTACCATGTTTCTCTTCTGTTGGATAAAATGGGACCCCCCACTGTAGCTTGGGAACACTATGAGAATTTAGAGAAGATCTCACCTGAAAAACATGAGGCCATTGAAAATTATTGTGAGGAGGTAATTGAGGAGAAGAAATAGAGATAGAATGTCTTACTCAATATTTTTTTCAAAAATCATGTACATTATTTATAACGAGAGGAGAAGAAACAATACTCTCCACAACGAACGGTTGGATTACAAACTAGGAGAGCATAATGGAATAGATAATAACAAGTAGTCTAATAAAAAAAAACATACATAGAATATGCTAACATTCCCTACCTTATTACATTATTCTTGCAAATGTGACCCTTGAAAAATTCAAATTTCACTTTTCCAAGAGATTTTGTGAGAATGTCAGAAACTTGTGCTTTTGTAGAACGGTACTAGAGCTAAATGTGATGGTTCAAGACGTGCTCTCAAATAAAATGACAATCAATCTCAATATTCTTTGTTCATTCATGAAAAACTAGTTTCTACACGAGCTTCAACACACTCGATTTTCACAATAAACAATAGTTGACTATTTTTAAGGAATTCCCGTGCCACCCAAAATGTGACTTAACCATATCGCTTCACACACAGCCTCCTCATGCGACGTGTTATTATACCTCTATGGATGAGATAGAAATAATAATCTGCTTTTTGTTTATCCATGAGATAGGTCCAAATCCAAGATGAAAAATGTATCCTGTGGTTGTCTTCCTGTCATCAATAGATCTGGCGTGGTTTGAGTCGACGTATCCATGCAAAAAGAATTGATCATTATTCTTATATTATAGACCATAATAAGTTATTCCTTTGACATATCTCAAAACATGATTTGGTGCAGCCCAATGACATTTCTTCAGCTTCTACATGAACCTAGAAAGATAGCTAAGAACATAACATAGATATGGTCTGGTATATGTCAAATAGATGAGCCCTCCAGAAAATTTCCTGTACAAAGTAGCATCTACTTGAGGTGAGTCCTGCAATCTTGAAAGTTGCAAGCCTTTTTCCATGTGAGTGGATATAGGTTTACAGTTGGACATACTGTACTTTTCTAGGACTGACTTGGTGTATTTTATCTGGGAGAAAAAAATGTGATGCTCCCTTTTCCATATCTCCAAGACAAGATAGTAATGTAGTAGCCCCAAATATGTGATCTCAAAGGTTCTTTTGAGATCATTCTTTACAATATCAACATGATCTTCGAACTACCAAAGTGATCATAAGATCATCTACATACACAACAAGAATGACGATTTCTTTTCCTACCTTCTTTATATAAAAATTGAAATCGAGGGGCTAGGAGTGAACCCATGCTTTGAAGAAGGTGATCATCAATCTTGATATACCATCCCCTTAGAGCTTGTTTCAGTCCATACCATGATTTGATGAGATGACATACATTCTTAGGATGCTCTTTATTAACAAATCCTTCAGGTTGGGTCATGTACACTTCTTCTTTCAGATCACCATTTAGGAAAGCACTCTTGACATCCATGTACTGAAGTCCCCATCCTTTCTGTGTTTTAAGTGTGCAAACCACTCTAATGGTCTTGATCTTTGCAGTGGGTGAAAAGGTTTCTTCATATTCGATGACATCTTTCTGAGCATATCCTTTTGCTACAAGTCATGTTTTATGTTTTTCAATAGATCCATATGCCTTATATTTTGTCTTGAAAACACATTTGTAGCCTATGGGTTTCTTTCTTGTAGGCAGATCGACAAGTTCCCATGTCTGATTTTTCTTGAGTAAGTCAATTTCTATATCTATGGATTCCTTCTATTGAGGTTGATGAGTGCTTCAAAACATTATCGTGCTCATATCTATTAATTAGTGAACTCATAAGTTCAAAGTTTACCTCATTTTTTGTTTGAATCCTTTTTTTGACTTCGGATGATGTATGTGGGAGTTATTACAAATGTGAGTCCTTGATGGTGCGTTGTACCCACTTTGGACAAGAACTTGGTTGCTTTTGAGAATAACATTTTGGTTTCTGTGTGGATTGATGTGGAGTCCCATTCTCTAGTTCTCCAAGTTCAACAAATAGCTCTCCTAGTAACAAAAATTTTGTCCGAGTAATCTCCTCTCGACCGATCATCCGATTCGAGACTAGTCAGTGAGATGTGGTTGGTAATGGTTCTTCTGTTGTCACTACCGAGTCAAAGGATGAATCATCACAAACCACATCTTGACTCTCATATATTTTATTCATCTTAGGATCCATGAGACGGTATTATTTTGAGGTAGTGTTATGGCCAAGTAGGATTCATGTGAGGGTCTTTGGCTCAACCTTCTTTCTCTTCTGAGATGGGACATGCATGTATGTTATGCAACTAAATAATCATAAATGAGAAATTGATGGATTTCTACCACTCCATACCTCTTCTGGCATTTTATTTTGTAGAATATTTTTCAACACCCCGTTGATAATATATAATGTTGTCTAAACTACTTCATCCCAATAGCATTCCTCTAGCTTTGCTATTGTTAGCATGCAGTGAGCCATCTCCATCACTGTGTGATTGCGACGCTCAACAATGTCATTTTTTTGGGGTGTGTAGGGAGTAGTTAGGTTCTGCTTAATGCCTTGTTGGTTCAGGAAGGCCAAGAACTTATTTGATGTGAATTTCCCCCCTTGATCTGAGAAAAGTAGAAGAAGTGGTTGTCCGGTCTCTTTCACAACATGATGATAGAAATTCTAGAAATGTTGAAGAGCCTCACTTTTATTCTTCAATAAAAACACCCACATCTTGCAAGAGTGGTCATCCAAAAACAATTGGAAGTACTTATATCCTAAAAATGAAGTAGGCAGTGGGCTGTTCAGATTGGTATGAACTACCTCCAAATGCTTCTTGGCATGGAAGGTGCTTGCTTGAAATGGATCCCTGTGTTGTTTTCCTACAAGACAGCCAGGGAAAATAGGAAAGGAACTAGACAATTTGGGTAGTCCATGGACCATTTCTTTTGAACTCATATGATGTAATGAACTAACCGACAAGTGACCATATCTAAAATGCCAAAGGGCTGTAGATTCTACTGTTGAGGTAGATAAAGCTACTGCAGAAGATGAAACAATATCTAAAGAAAATAACTTATCTTTTAGAAATGCTCTAGCAATAACCATACCTTGTCTTGAGATCAAACATGATTTAATGCCATTTTGGACAAGAAATTCTACCTTTAGGTGATGATTCAAGATCTGAGTCACTGACAAGAGGTTGTTAGTCAAGCCAGGAACATATAGTACCTTTTAAGCGCACATTTTTGTGGTCCCAGAGGAATGGTGAGTTTTTCTATTCTTTTTGCAAAGTACTATTTATCACTTCTATCCAAACCTAATCTCCAAAGTGGGTTATTCGCTCAATGAATCAAACAGCTTTCTTGTCACCCGACATATGATTACTTGCACTGATTCTATACAACATAATTTCTTTGTGAGATGATAAGTTTGAGAGACAAGTACAAGTTCTTACCAAAACTGGCCCCTTCTAATGTCTCCTCATCAGATTCATCATCTTGTTGGGCTATGAGATGTCGCTTTTACTTTCTTTAGTGAGGACGTCATTTCGATTTTTGTAAATTTTCATGGTCATAGAGTAATGGTGAATTTTCCTATTCCTTCTGCAACGTACTCGTTGTCATCTACTATCGAAACCCAATCTCTAGTGGGTTGTTCATTTAGTGAATCAAAGAGTTTCTTATCACCTAGCACTAGCTTACTTTCACCGAAGTCTATACACCATAATTTCTTTGTGGGATGAGAATTCCGAGAGATGAGTACAAGGTTTTTACCATAATTGGCCCCTTTTGATGTCTCCTCATCAAATTCATCATCTTGTTGAGCTGTGAGATGTCCCTTATGCTTTCTTTGATGAGGACATGGTTTGGGATTTTGTAAATCTTTGCACCTAGATGTGCTTGTTTGACTCAAAGTTCCTGTTTCAAGCCATTGTACCAAAGAGTGATTACCTTGTCGTGAGTGTTGGTTTTGCAAATGTGACGCCGCTTCTTTGAATTTTGATCTTTCTGTTGTTTATTTGGTTGCACTTGATTTGGCTTCTCTGGGGACCCTTTTGATTCTTCTATCAACGGTATGGCTCAGAGAACAAAGCTTTATCTTGAGTTTCCTCTTGGGCTAAATTGATGGCCTCTTCTTGCTCAACGCAACAAGTTCACGAGCTCTTCGAATGCCACTCTTTGTTTAGATACATTCAGTGCCGTAACAAACACTTGAAATTGAGAAGGGAGTGATCTCAAGGTGATCGATACGATAATTTTGTCATCCACCATTTCACTGAGTGCTAATAACTTCGATCGCAGCTTCATCCAAACGACGTAAGAACTCCTCAACTTTCTCATCTGACCCCATAAAGAGGGTGTGAAAATTTGACTGAATATGGAGGATCTTAGTATGATTTTTGGCTTCATTAATAGTTGCCAACATTTACTAGGCCTCCTTTGGTTTCTACGCATTCCGAACATGTGTTTGCACATCATCATTGATATTGAGCATTATCAAAGAACAAGGATTTGACACTAACAATATCATACTTCATTAACTCATTAGGGGTTATGGGAACAGTCAGAGATTTAGTGACAATGCCCCATAATCCTTCAAACTGAAGGATTGTCCTCATTTTATTTTCTAGGCTACAAAATTTGGCCCTTTAAGTAACTGATCATTTGAGAGTAGAAGATTTGGTACAGACATTGTAAAAATAATGTTTATTTATTTATTTATTGATTTTAAGAGATATTACAATAATACTCACTGATGAGAAGTACCAACTAGTAAATGCTCACAATACTCGTGTGCTAAGAGACGATGATGCTTTGTGGAGCATTCGTCTTCGTCTTCGCAATCGAAATCGTACCCGACTTCTAATTCCTCTCGAACTCGCTTGCTTTGATAAATTACATCGAAAAGGAAATAATCAAGGATTCCTTTGCGAACGAGTTCATCAAAGACAAGGTTTTCGGTGTTGTGTATATCATTGAGAAGTGCAAAATATAACCCGGAGCTTTCAGAACTTCTTGATGGTGTTCTTTGGCATGCGAATTGACGTTGCGGCTCATCATTCAATGTGACTTTGAGAGACCCCACCAGAGAACACTTGTTCTATATTTTATTTTTAATTGAAATAGCCAGATATAGTACTTTACAGTGTAAATTACCTTGGTTGTCTATATATATATATATATATATATATATATATATATATATATCTCCTGTTGTATGTGACTGAGCTCTTACGCCAAGTCAAAAATCATATGTTAGGCTCTGAGGTAGAGTTTCCTTGTCACTAGATATTTTCCAAAAATATACTTAGCTTTTACTTGCACATAGGTTTGTCAGTACACGTCTAGCTATTCTTCTTTCACGCGGCAAGTAGAGAGATACATATACGCAGCCTTTTACACAGCAAATCATATCAAAATAGCTGACCATTTTAAACATTTCCAGCAGTTGTTGCAGACATTATAATTTGTGGAGGTTGTGGTGTAAAATATCATTCAAAATGTACGACACAACAATTAAAGAACTTCCACGCAGCAGGTAAACTGAGAAAAATATATATATATATAATTTCTCCAACATTGGCTATACGTCCAACAGGAAAATTCGTTGTATTTAATCACATACGGTCGATTTAAATGTTTAGTATCACCACCAAGCAACAGTCAACTAGGGATGGATACACCGCCTTGCGGAGAAAAAAACATAAACTCCACGTATTCTTCAATTACCACGTAGAAGTTGTGCAGGCCACGTTTTTGGCTAGAGAGAAATGTGCAAGTATCTAATTTCTCCCTCTTCCACGCAGAAAATAGTTTAATGGTCTTCATGCAACAATGAGTGGTCTCCACATAGCAGTAGAAACATACATGCCTCTCCACGTATAAATAGAAGACTTCTTTGTCTTTTACGCAAAAAAAAAAAACAATTCTCCTTTTGTTGTTCAATCGCCACACTAACTGCCACTCCAATTTTTTTTGTTTATTTGACTTCAGTCAATGCATTGTGTTGGCACCAAAATACTGGAGTGGAACCAAAAACTCCCTCAGCAGTCAAGAAACTAGTCATTGAAATTCCTACACAGCTTCTTCCACGCTGAGCTCTCCCCACGCATGCAAGCAAGCAGAAAAACTCTCCACGCTTAGAATGGTCTTCTCCTTCAAAAACTCATGTCATAGTTTACTCCGCTCTGATACGAGATTGTGAGGAGGTAATTGAGGAGAAGAAATAGAGATATAATATCTCACTTAATGTATTTTATTCAGAAAGCACGCACATTATTTATAGCAGAGGAGAAACAATAATATTCTCCACAATGAACAAATAGATTACAAATTAGGAGAGAATAATGAAATAGATAATAACAACTATTCTAATAATAAAAAATAAATGTAGACTATGCTAACAATTATGTTAGACTCAGTAACTATTATCAAGAAATAGAAAATTCACATGGACATGACTTGGATGAAAATCAACGAAGAATTCCTAGAACACATTAAGTTAGTGGACGTGATGGTTGAAGGAAGCCCTACTGCTGATGTTAAGGATGAAGTAACTAATCTCATGAATATCCATAAAATATAATTTGGCTTTATCCAATTTCAGACTTTTTGGTTTTTTTACTTTTTTGTTGAATATTGGATTCTTCTCTTCTTGTTTCATTGTAATATCTGGCCACGAGTTTTTTTACAAGAATGGAGTCATTTAAAAAAACCACTTTTACTCTAATTCCAATAGTATTGTGTTTTTGGTATATCGTAACCATAGCTAAGCTCGTAATATCTTAATTTGTTTTCTTACAGCATTAAGATCTCTATGGTCCAAATATTATTTCTTTATATAACCTAGCAGCTTCTCAAATCATAACAACCTACTTTATTTTTATAAAACCTAGTAACCACTAAGATCTAAAAAATTATGGTGTGGCATAACATATTGTTTCCTAATAACAAAATATAATTCTCTTACTAGTTAGGTTCTAGCGGAAACTAAGCTCAGAATATTATATTACGGGAGTAGCACTAGAAAATTTATAAATATCTTCCTCTAATTTGTTAAATGCTGTAAAATATTGTAATTATGAATTATTAAACCCTAGTTAATGAAATCTCCAAATAACATGTTGTGGCATAACCTAGTGGCTACATAGATTAAAATATATTCCTTTTTTTTATTAAATGCTACTGTGTTTTGAGCTTGAAATAACATATTGTTTAAGTACCTAGCGGTCGCTAAGCTCAAACTATTTTGATTCAAATTTGTTAAATCCTAGTGACCACTAAGATCCAAATATTATGTTTTGGCGTAACCCACCAACAACTTAGATGATAATATATTATTTTTGTTGTTTAAATCTAGTGAGTGCTAAGCTCCAAATATTATGTTACGTCATAAGCTAGTGGACGCTAAGCTCAAAATATCATTCAATAACTTGTTAAATGATAGAAACCGCTAAGCTCAAACAATATATTGTGGAAGTACCTAGTCTTAGATTAGTTCAAAATGTGTTAATTTAATTTGTTTAGTACGATCAACCGTAAGCTTCATATATTATGTTGTTCTTTTAACTAGCATAAGAGAAGCTCAACATATCTTCTGTAATTTGTTAACTGTTATAAAATATCTTAACGATGAATTATTGAACCCTAGCAAATAAAATCTCCAAATAATATGTTGTGGCATAAGCTAGTGGCTACTAAGCTCAAAATATCTTAAACCACCAGTAGTCTCCAAATATTATGTGGTGGCATAACCTAGTGGGTGCTAAGCTTGAAATATCTTAATTCCAAATCTTAAATTCCTCTTTCTCTCCAATCTCAATGACCAAATTTTCCTACGGTTTTCCACAAAATACATTTTTTTGCACTAGAAAAAGATAAGGACTGACAGAAATGTGGCGAGCATTTGATGGATGCCTTGACGAGAGCTCTTGTGTGTTATTATCTATTGGCAGTGCCCGAGGAGAAGTCGTCCCGGATCAACATAAACCGGAGGTCATTGGTAGTGGCGAGGAGCCATGATCATCCACACTCATTCCTAATTAAATTTAAATGATTTCCAATGATTTTCAAATCCGTGCAAATCATGGGAATTTTTTTACACAAAGAGGTGGCTGATAATTTTCTTAGCATTAAATCACAAACATAAAAGAAGAATTTTTATAATTTTTATTGTTAAAAGCTCATTTAAAGACTGGACACATGTCTTTATAATAATTTAAGATTTTTAAAATTAAATATATCAGTATTGGAATAAGGCACTGTATTTGTCAAATCAAAACCAACTGACCAATAAGGAAATATTTGAATGACTTATTTATATTAGATAAATGTTTAAATAAAATATAAATAGTAGAAAGTTTGAAGTGAACTGAAATTTTTATTCTGATTGGTGGGTTGAGAAAAATTTATTTATTTACACGAAAGGTATAGTATTCCTGCCAAAGGAAAGTACTAATAATATGTTGTGGCATAACCTAGTAGCCGCTAAGCTCAAAATATCTTAATTTAACTTAGTAAATGCTAAAAACATATATGCTCCAAATATTATGTGGTGGCATAATAGAGCTGGCGCAAAGCTTGAAATATATTAATTTAAAATCATAATATCATATAATAAAGTCGACTAATTTATACGGATGTATATTTCTATACATCTCTCCAAAGTTAATGTGGTTGATTAACTCAAAGGTTGATTAACTCAAAGGTTGATAAGCTCAAAAGAACGCACTTTAATTTTTCAAAACATAGCCACTTATAAGATTTTCATATAAATTATTACGTTATTTTGATGCGTAACCTTTTTTGGAGGTGACAAGAGGATATGACATGTGCAACTTTAATAGGCATTTATAACATCGATATATTACATTCGCAAGCGATAGATGGTACCAATTAATGATTATACACACAAGATACATAATATGACATAAAAAATTTAGGATTTTTAATGGGAAGCATGATATTTATGATTAGGATATCCCATCGATGATCTTCAGTACCCTCACATTTTCCTTCATTCGTGTTTTCCACGCTGGTGGCTTTATATATCCAAAGTTAGCTAGACATTTCGCTACACTTGTCCTCTTTCGCTTTATGTTCATTGTGTTATATGTCTCTCTATGACGGTGATAGGGGTACTTGGTGGTTTATTAGGTAACATGGAGTTTGGTCCTACTAGGAAGAGGAGGAGAGCTATGACAGGCATGGATTCTTGGGAATCATTTACTTCTTGGATAGACGAGAAAATATAGAATGCAAGTACGTGGAATTGGCTCGGAAGGTCCAGTGGTCAGTCATGGATCTCTTTGAAGAAGAAGAGGACACTAATATTTGTAAGAGAATGCACAACCTAATGCTTGACTCCGAACCCACCAAAAGGTTGAAGGAACATTTTTTATATGGCGCAAGGTTTGAGTGTGGGAAACATACTATCCAACTCTTTGGGGTAGTTTATCTTGCATAAGGAGCATAAGAAGCTAGAAGAGAATCTATTCATTCTTCAATATCATGTCCATGTCGTCACGTGGGAGATACATGTGATTGCATGCGGCCAGAGGCGGTTAAAAAAATCGGGTATAAAAATTCTTGTTGACGCTAAAGTGAAAATGCTAGAATGTTTTGTCGATTTATCCTCCTCCTCTGATTAGAGTAAAGGGGACTCAGATGTCAAGATCATTGGCGAGGTGGATCCAAGAGGCCAAATGGCCTAATCTTTCCTAGATGCATTTGTCTTTAGTTTTTGATTAAGGGTTGGAATGGTTATCTGTATAGCGAAGTGTATAGATATAGGAAGTATTTGTGGGTGAAGTAAACATGATTACAACTCTTCCCATTAAATTTAACATATATTTAGTAGGATATGTTTTTGTAATAATCATGGGAGTCCACTACTGGAAAACTTATCATGGGTTGGTTCCTCATGAACTACTTTTTGAAGACTTATCATTGATATATCTAAGTTTAAAATCTTGAAATCATATATTGAATTCAACTAATTTCTATATATCTTCTTTGTGATATGTATCTTGTTTACGATACATAACCCGGAGTAAACTAAACTCAAGCTAGCAAACACAAAGTTAAAAATATCATTCAAGAACTTGATATAATAGTCAAAACAAAACTCAAAGTATGTCTTTATTTACTCGGTTAAATAGTAGTTACTTTTCATATCAAAATATTATATTGTTTATAAACCTAGTGCGACCGCTAAGCCCAAACAATGATGTTATAATTTGTTAAATCCTAGTATTCACTAATTTCCAAATACTATTTCATTTTGTTGAAACCCGGTGACCGCTAAGATCAAAATATTATGTTGCGTAATAATCAAGCGGATACTAAGTTTAAAATATCATTAAGTATCTTGATATACTAGCGGAATCTAATTCATTATGTCTTTCTTTATTTTGTTAAATGCTACTCTTGACTCTTTAGGTATAAATAATATACTCTTGAACTACCTAGAGGCAACTAGGATCAAACAATGTTTATTTAATTTGTGAAATCGAGTGACCACTAATATTCAAATATAATGTTTTGGCGTAACCTAGTGGCGAGTAAGCTTGTAATATCTAAATTTCATGTGATGAAAAATAGAGACCGCTAAGATCCAAATATTACCTTAAATTTTTAAACCCTAGAAACTTTGAAGATTACAATTTATCATTTGATTTTTTATGTTTAAACAAAACCGAGTTGAATATAAATTCAATATGTCTTTCTTTAGTTTATTAAATGCTAGTCACTCAGTAGGTCAAAATAATATATTATTTAAATACCCAATGACCGCTAAGCTAAAACTATGTTGATTTAATTTGTGAAAACATAATGACCACTAAGATCCAAATATTATGTTTTGGGGTAACCCAACGGTTGATAAATATTGTAAAATATCGTAATTGAAGTTATTAAAGCATAGAAAATTGAATACCCAAATAATATGTTATCACTTAACCTAGTGACCTCTAAGCTCATAATACCTTAATTTACTTTATTAAATCCTAACCAACACTATTCTCCAATGATTATGTGGTAGCATAGCCTACAGTGGTGTAATGCTCGAAATATATTAATTTAAAATCTTTAAATCGAGACGATAAATTTAACGAATTTATACATATCTTATTTACATCTTTCAAGATTACACTATCATTTGTTGAAGTTTTTTTGAAAAAAACCTAGAGTAAACTTAACTCAATATGCTTTTCTTTAGTTTGTTAACTTCTAGTGAATCTTTCACAAAATAATATATTGTTTAAATGCCTTGTGACCACTAAGCTCAAACTATGTTGACTAAATTTGTTAAATCCCAATATTCAATGAGATCATATTATTATGTTTTGGCATAGCCTATCGTCTTCTAAGCTTATAATATTTTACTTTCTTTTACTAAAACCTAGAGACTATTAAGATCAAAATATTTTGTTGTGTCATGATCTAGTGGACGCTAAGCTGAAAATATCATTCATTAACTTGATAAATTATAGTACCAACTATGATGGAAATATTATATTATGGACGTACCTAGCGCCCACTTAGCTCAAACTATTTTAATTAGATATTTTTAATCCAACTGATCGTAAGGTCTTAATTTTATGTCTTGGGCTAAGCTAGTGGATGAAATACCGTAAAGATTAATAATAATTTTTAGATACGACGTGATATACTTGATGACGCCTAAGCGGATGCTAAGATATTATTAAAAGTAAATATATTATTTTTATAATGAAGTTGTGTTATGAATTTAATTGTTAATCTTTGCATATTTAACATGAGACAAATAAAAAGTGATTGCTTGACCCAAAATATTATGTTTCCTATGGAAAAATCCACTTATTTGTGAATCCACCAAGGTAAATGAAGACTACCTCCAAATAATAATTATAGCATAGCGGTCTCAAGAGTAACAAACATTTTTCATGTAGAGTGTATTCATACATGAGTTTATATAAATGATAAAAATTAAATCTGGAATTTATATCATGGATACATAAAGATACATGTAGAATCATGTATTTTATGTGATATAAAGGCATACATATAGACTTTTATTAGTGACCGAGAATTTATATAACAACTATTTAAATACAATGCAATCTACTCATTGTACTTAGCGACCGCTAATATATTCTTAAAGGTAAATATATAATGTTCATAATGAAGTTGTGTTATAAATATTAATTGTTAATCTTTGTGTATATAACAAGAGTTAAATAAGAAAAGTGATTGCTAGCACAAAATAACAATGTGTTACCTTTATAAAAAAACCTAGAGGGTGCTAGTGTACGCAATGTGTTTTTGATGGCGCTTTATAGAAGATTTGTCGTTATTCATATTGATAGCATGAGATCAAATAAAGATTATTCAATGTATTCCAATGTGTCACAAGCACCACAATAAATACAATGCTGAAACTGCTTTGTGAAGGAGAATAGTCCCGCAGAAGGAGAACGATTCTGACAAAGACCTAACTGCCACGTATGCATAACTACTAATACTAAACAATGTATTAGATATTGCTAACATTCCCCCCCTTAATACATTGTTCCTACAAACATACATTTCCTGATAATAGGTCCCCCCTTTAAAGAGAACACCGCAAAGAGGGTCTTCACACGAGCATGTGCCTACATGGTCTCACATGGTTTTTCTAAGGTTGACCAGAAACCTAGAGGGACAGGAACACTTTCCAACTGTTCACCTCGGTGGTTTTATAGGATTACCACGAACCAAGAGGATTTTACCTCGGTGGTTTTACAGGCATACCACGAACCCAAGAGGATGATACCTCGGTGGTTTTACAGGATTACCACAAACCCAGGGTGAGTACCATGCGCTGCTTTTAGTGCTTTTCTATTCCCCACGACGCTCTTCAATTAGAAGGTCCCAAATAGGAAACTTCGTATCATTTGTACTTTATTGAATAAAAAACAACAGGAACACGACACAAAACTAAAACTGAAATAAACAAGCAAAAAATTGAGGAATAGGTCCTCAATACCTTATTCTGCCACAATCTCTGTCGGCGGCCTCGTCGCTTGTGGCTTGCAAGAGGTCACTGGATTTCCTCCAGCCTCCGTTATCCTCCGTCCTCCTGTTATGTATTTCTACTTACTTCACATCAGAATTTTCAACACCTTCAACATCTGGCGGGTCTTTATCAATTTTCATTACACCCATTATATTTTTCTTGTCTACACGAACATCAATAATGAAAGCAAGGCTATCGTTGTCCTCAATTTTCTTTATTGTAGACTCGGTTGCGAGGAGATAGTTCAACACAGTGTAATGATCAAGTTTCTTTCTACAAAGTGTACTGAGTGGAGAATATCTGGGATTACAAGGTGTCTTCTTCTTGAGAGTATTTGCAGAAAATATATATTTAACATATTTTACCAATACAACAACATCACAAGTTGCAACCATAACACTGTTGACGGATGACGCAATGAATGGGCATACACTCTCCAACTTTTCCCTAATTCCATTGTGCGTTGGTTGTGTGGTTGATCTGTCACATTCTGGACGAAGAAATCATGTAGGTGTAATATGGAGACAGCCATACGAGCTTCTTTGGGAACCACTAAATCCATTTCTGATTTGATAATGGCAAGACAGTTTCTCCTAACGCTGCACGCTACACATTCTTCCTCTTGATCTGCACGCTTCTCCTAACCTACACGCTAAACATTCTTCCTCTTGATCAGTTTGTCTGCAGAAAATGGTTAGAGATAGTTACAAGATGGTTGAAATCAAAATTTCAACTGTTTGAGTCTTCCATGCCTGCACACTCTGAAATCTCTTTCTTGTTTGTTCTCCAACCCATTTCTCCTTTTCCTTCACACGGCTAATAAAGAAAGAATATTGGGAAATTTCCACACAGAAGATAGAGGATCATGTGTTGGTTGATAATCTCCATGCTGGTCTCTTTCACGTAGCCTTTTCTACTGCAATTTCATATAGCAGATAATTCACGTGGGCTCATAGAACCTTGTCTTTATCTCAACGAATCTCTCCACATGACTAAGTAGCAGGAACAAAGGGATCTCGCAGCAGCAGCAATTCAGAATTACACGCTCAGGATCTCCACAGCAAAGTCACAGGCATATGTTCTAGACCACGCAAAGAGAGAGTAAACAAAACTGTGTTGTATTCCCAAGCTTCCAGGTTCAAAGACATAAAGAATCGCTCTGATACCAATGATGGCAGAACATAGAAGATTTTTCGTTATTCATATTGATAGCATGAGATCAAATAAATATTATTCAATGTATTCCAATGTGTCATAAGAACAACAACAATAAATACAATGCTAAAACGGTTCGTGAAGGAGAATAATCCCGCAGAAGGAGAACATGATTCAGACACCTAATTGCCATGTATGCATAACTACTAATACTAAACAATGTATTAGATATTGCTAACAATTTTTCATGTAGAGTGTATTAATTCATGAGAAATCATATTGAAAAGTGGTAAGTTATAAAAATATAACTTACTTGTCCCCGTAAGTTATATTTGTTATATATATGAAAATTTGGAAGAATATGGCTCCCATCCTTGTTCCCCTTCCCATCCCCTTTCCTATTCTCTTGCCTAACCCTAGCTTCCCCCGCTTGATGACTCTGCTCCGTTAGTGCGGCAAAGCAGTGATTTAGGGTCTAGTGCGAATCTACACCATAGATGGTTCGATTGGACTAGTTGGCCATCTGGGTGGGTTCTTGCAGTTGGTGGTGATGGTAGTGGTGGTTTTCGGGCATTTTTGGAGAAGGGGGTGTCGTCTCCCTCTCTTATCGAGTTTGGTCTTACGGTTTCAAAGCAAATCCCGGTCGGTGGTGGAGGTGCCTTGGGATTTTTGGTGGGTCGGGCTCTCCTTATCACGACCCTAATCCTGCCTTGGCTTCTTCGGCCCTGTTTTCTTCAATCCATGCTGCATGCGATGGCGTGGATGTCGCCGGTGGTTTCGACGGTATTCTCGGTGAGGCCAGGTTTGTGGGTGGAGGAGGCGGTAGGGCTGCTATTGGACCAAATAGGGAGGCTTGGTTGGTGCTAAATCCTTCCTAAATGTAGCCAAAAGTGGGTTTCTTCCTCTCATAAAACCCATGGCCTACGCTAAACAAACTCCTAAGGTTTCCTTCGGAGAAGATGTGTCTGAGACTATTGATTATTTTCAAATTAGGGGCCTGATTTGTAGGTTCAGTAATGGTTTCCTTGGGCTCCCTACTTTGCATAGTTGGATTTCTGAACAATGGCGCCCCCTCATTGAAGGTAAAGTTAATATTTATCCTTCTGCCTGTGGCATTTTTGTTGCATTTTTGACAGCTCCTCTGATAAGGAGATCATTTTTGGGAAAATTTGGGATTTCCAATCACATCTCCTTCTCATGAAACCATGGTTTCCTCAGTTTAATCCTTTAGTTGAAACATTTAATACCATACCAGTATGGGTTAGGTTACCTTATCTGCCCCTACACTTCTGGAGCGAGGAGTGTTTCAGAGCTATGGGTGACATGTTGGGTAAATTCCTTACTACTTGATCCCAAAACTCGATTCCTTTGATCACACCACATTTGCTCGAATTCTGGTGGATATGGACATTACTGCTGACTTTCCAACCACTATGGAACTCTCTGTCAAGGACTCAATATGGACTCAAAATTTAGATTATGAAGGGTTCCCATTTAGATGCAGATCTTGCTTTTCTCTGGGACATCTGGCTGCTGATTGTCAAATGGTTAAAAAACAAATTAAAGGAAGGGTTTCATGGTGGAAGGATTTTAATCTGACAATCTTGTGGTCTATGGACTTGAGGACAATGATTCTGAAAATGTTTCAGTTAGTCTTAAGGTTGAAATGGAGGAAAATTTGTGTGAGGATGCTCCTTCGCCCACTAGTTTAGCTAAGTTGTCAAATAATATGGTGGGTAAGGGTGACACCTCCTCACCCCGATCTCCGAGTCTCAAGCGAGAATCAAAATACTTTTAACAAGGATTTTCTTGAAATTCAGCTACCTATCCACCCAGATGAGAATGTGGATCCTAATGTAGGTGATGGTTGAAGGTGGTAAACAACAAAAAGAAAGGAAAATATGCAAGCTCTCCTACAAAGATGAGCCTTAGGTCTCAAAGAGGGATTCACCAAGGTTGTTAGGTTTTCTCCTTGTGGGAGGCCAAGCCTCTTTGTCTTCCTACTTAGGAGTCCTCTCTTCTTTTGGTGCTTCCTCTTTTGGGGTTTTGGTTTATCTGTTTGTTTCTTCTTTAGGCCTGGCTGGACCTTTTTCCTTGTTGGTTTCAACTTTGTTCCTTGATGCCTATCTATTGGTTTGTACAGGGTTCCCAATCCCTTTAAAATATGATTTTTACCTTATCTAATAAAAAACAACAAATATATCTGGAGTTGATATAATGAATACATAAATATACGTTTATAATCATGTATTTTTTTATTACACAAGTATACGTATATATTTCTCTATTTCTTATGAGATTTTGGCGTAATATTTTACATTTATGACATGAAAAGAAACTTGGACAAGTGACCTAGAAGTTATAAAATAAGTTATTAAATATGACGTGATCTCGTTGCACCCCTAGTGACCGATAAGCTATTTATAAGGTAAATATATCATGTTCATAATGAAGCTATGTTATAAATCTAAATTCTTAATCTTTGCATATATAACATCAGAAAAACAAAAAAAGTGAATGTTAATACCAAATAACAATGTGTTTCCTATATAAAAAAACCTTCTTCACGAGGCCGTAAGAGGTAAATAAATGGTTTCTCTAAATAATAATTTTAGCCTAGCGGGCGTTATCGTACACAAATTTGTTCATGTAGAGTGTATTCATACAAGAGAAATCATATTGAAAAGCTATAAACGATAGAAACTAAATCTGACATTTATTTAATGGATACATAAATATATGTGTAAAATCATATCTTTAATATGTTATACAGAATACATGTAGTTTTCTTTATTTTTAATGATATTTTGGTAGAATTATTTTACATTTATGAAAATTATAGAAACTTGGAATTGTGACTGAGAATTTATAAAACAAGTTTTTACATATGACACCATCTACTCGTTACATCCTAGCATCCACTAATTTATTCTTAAAGGTAAATATATCATGTTTATAATGAAGTTGTTTTATAAATGTAAATTTTTAATCTTTGCGAATATAATCACAGAAAAGAACACAATCGATCGCTAAGACCAAAAACATTGTGTTGTCTATATAAAAAAACTAATCATGAGGAGCCATAGTAAGTGAATATTTTTTAAAATAAGAATTATAGCCTAGCGGATGCTAGGGTAGACAAATTTTCCCATGGTAGAGTTTATTCATATAAGAGAAATAATATTAAAAAGATATAAACGATAACAAATAAATCCAGAATTTATATAATGGATATATAAATATACATGTAGAATCTTGTATGTAATTTGAAATAAAATTTGGGTTTAGTAAATAGGTTGTTGAAACAAAGAATTATATCATGGCTACCTCAAATCTATGTGAATTTTTGGCATAGATTAGCAGGTAAAAAAGAAATAATATATTAATTATTAAATACATAGTGATTAAAATTATATTTAATAATATTAACGCATATATAATGTGTTTAACTTCCAATGTACAAAACATAAATTTTTTGAAGACATTACATTTGGTTAACTCTACATGGAAACACACATATAATTGGAAATAATTATCATACAATTGAATTCTTAAGATGGTTTTATAGTTTTAGAGTAAAATTTTAACCTCATATATTTTCCTAAAATGTCTAAACGGAAACCATGTAAAAAATGTAATATGAATTAATTAGCTGCATTTTTTTGCATCATCTTTAAAACCAACATTAATCTATTTTACTTCTCAAAACCAAAATAAAATTTTAAAAAAGTGACTGTGCCAAGATATCATTATCCTTAAAAAAAATCCCATGAACGAGAACGAAAAATTCAAAACAAAAATACCCAAAGAGAAACATAGAACGGTAGAAATGGGAAAGAGTTAAATATAGATAAATTTAAGAGAAAAAAGGGGTTAAATTTTCTTTCCTTAAAGCACAAAAAAATTATTTTCATGAAGAGAAAGTTAGTTTTGAATGGAGATCAAAATCAAATAGAAAAGAAGGCCTAATTGTGTAGCACAATTTAGTAGGATAAAACAGGGTCGATGTGGATCACAATTTGAATTCCATGCAAAACAAGAACCAATCAACTACATAGAATCTAATAGAGCTCCTAGATAAAAAAGAGGTATACCTTTACTATAAATACCTAATTTATTAACATATAGGATTATTTTGTGCTTTATGTGGTAAGTGAAACCTCCATTTTCTACCTCAATCAAAAAATCTACAAGATTCTATTTGTAACCTCTGTTTCTTGCCTCTTTCATGTGTGTCATTTTTGTGCAACCTTTTTGTGTTTATTTTTGTTGCTTATCTATATAAAAGATTGCGATTGAATGAAAAAACAACCGGCATTTTAACACTCAAGCCTGCAATCTACGACCTACATGCATTTTTATTTTTAAGACATGCTTTTCTCGCACGATGAAAAAACTCGTAAAACCCTAATCAACATTTGTTTGAGGTATTTAATAATTTTTTAGCATGCTCAATGAAATAAATTTCAAAAATAGAAAAAGAGCAAGATACAAAAATTAAAAAATTACACTTCCTCCTTTTAAATCAAAAGGAGGGCTATTGAAATTTCAAATATCCAAAATGCGAGGAATTAAAATTTCTTTTTAATTTTTTTTTTTTTCAATGGTTTAAAAATTAAAACTAGACATGAATTAAAAACAATGCAATTTTTCATTTTCTATATCCTATAATAATATAAACATAATAACAAATATCTTACATAATATATATTAAAACATGCATAGTAAAACTATATTTTATAAGAAAATAGAAGAAATAAATGCTAAACATAGTTTGGAAGTTTAAAAGAATAATATACTGAGACATTTACATTTCATTTTTTTTATCAAAGTCAATTTCTACATTGTCGATATAGTGTGCACTAATTTAAATTAATTCTCCAATTAAAATGTGCCATGTGGCAAGTTTGATTAAGATATTTCGTATACATAATAAGGATAGCGATCCAATATTGTACAGATAGTGTTATTGTATGGCTATTTTCAAACTAAGAAAATTTTGAGCCTATGGTATGATATGTCATTTATGTTGATAAGTAAAGGATTTTAGCAGACGCCAAGCATTTTCTTTGTTAGGAAATGATTTGAAATATGTGTTGAAAACCATGTATCTTATGGAAACTACATCCTAAGGCTATTGATCTAAAAATTTACAAATCATGTTTATAATGAGAAGAAGTAAAGGAAGGAGCCTAGTGGCTGCTAAGTTAAAAATTGATTTGTTATTTTGTGGTTATTTTCAAAAAAGAAAATTTTTAGCCTAGGGTCTGATATGTCATTTCTATCAATAAGTAAAGGAGATTAGTGTTCGCTAAGAATTTTCTTTGATAGGGAACAATGTGAAATATTAGTTGAAAACTATGTATCTTATGGGAACTACATAATAAGGCTAGCAATCCAAAAATGTATAGATAGTGTTTATAATGAGAAGAGGTAAAGGTAGGATCCGAACGATCATTCTAAGCTATACCATGATCTCGCTATTTTATGGCCATTTTCAAAATAATAAACTTTTTAGCCTAGGGCCTGATATGACATTTTTATCAATAAGTAAAGGAGCTTAGCGGCTGTTGGGAATTTTATTCATTAGGAACGATGTGAAATATTTGTTAAATACAATGTATCTTATGACAACTCCATACTAAGGCTAGCAATCCAAAACTTTACAGATAGTTTTTATAATGAGAAGAGGTAAAGGTAGGAGCCTAGCGGTCGCTAAGCTATACCATGATTTGTTATTTTATGGCTATTTTAAAAATAAGAAACTTTTGAGCCTAGGGCCTAATATGTTGTTTCTGTCAATAAGTAAAGGAGCTTAGCGGTCGTTAAGCATTTTCTTTGATAGGAAACAATGTGAAATGTGAGTTAAAAATCATGTGTCTTATGGGAACTACATACTAAGACTAGTGATCAAAAACTGCAAAGATGGTTTTATAATGAGAATAGGTATGTATGAGCCTATCACCACTAAGCTATACCATGATTTTTTATTTTATGGATATTTTCATAAATAAGAAAATTTTGAGCCTATGGGAAACACATAATATGTATCAATCCATTTCGAGGATATGTAATGCAAGAATTTCTCTTTCGCACACATATCCTAGTGAATATGGTTCAATTAAAATAAATGGATAACATTATCATTCAAAAATGTGCACATAGTGTTGAAATAAGAAACAATTGATCCTAGCGGTCATTTGATCATTCCATTCAATACATATAGAATCTTAGCAATCGCTAAGCATTTTTTCTCGTACAAATAGATGTGAATTATATATTGCAAATAACACTTATTTTGAGAACTACATAATTCATGATCCTTCTTTATGGTTTGTAGTACAACACTTGGATCCGTTAGGATGACACAAACAATATGTTACAATTAGAATAAATGAAAACACAAAAGAGCAATATAAAGTTTTACATATAAAATTTATAATGACTAGCAAGAATGGTGGGAGCTTAGTGATGCTAAAATAGATCATGATCTTTTATTTTATCACTATTTTCAAATTATGAAACTGTTGATCCTAACGTCCGCTATGCCGAACGTTACTTTTGATAAGGAAAATCTGTTTAGCTTTCACTAATAATTTTATCCCATAAGATTTGATGTGAATTATGTGTTTCAAATAATATACATTATGGGAACTACGTAAGGATTGATCCTCTAGATGGTATGTAGTGCAATTATTTTCTCCACCAAGTACATTCCACTCAACATGATACAATTATAATTAATGGAAAGAACTAGAGATCCAAAATTGTACACATAGTGTTTACAATGATTGTAATAATAGGAGCCTCGTGTTTTCTCATCTAGGTTGTGATTTATTATTTTATCGCAAGTTTATAATTAAGAAATTTCTGAAACTAACGTCTCATTGTGCCATTACTTTCGATAAGTAATTAAACTAAATGTTACGTAAACAATTTTTCCTAAATGAAAAGTTCTGAATTATATGTTACAAAAAATTATGTTATTGACAATACATATGTCTTGATCCCTATCGAGTAATTTTAGTGTAGAATTTTTTTCCTCCATGGATAGTCTATAAAATATGATACAATTATAATAAATGAAAATCACTATCAAGATAAAAGTGTACATACAATGACTACAATGATAACATGAAATGGTATGGCCCTAGCTTCCACTAAACTAGGTTGTCATTTGTTATTTTATCACTATTTTTAAATTCTTATTGCTTTTTATCCTTAATGGATACAAAAACAGTAAATGTTTTCATCCTAAGAAGACTGGAACTCTAAATGCATTAACATAAGTTTGAACAATTTCAAATATTTTTCTTCAGTTAGTATTGTAAATATACCTTATAGTCGAGTAAGAGAGAATAGCCCATTATTTTAGTGGTACTCAAAAACATTGTTAATAATAAAATCTTTTCTCAAATAGGTATAATCCACCATGACCTTATAGAGAGAATTATTTCCACGAAAATGGATATTGTTAAGAGGGTCATACTTACGTTTAGGAAAAGTGTAATCCTTCCCATTTTTTTTAATATCTTGTTGTGGAAAAACCCACCAAGTGTTATGCTTAAAATATCGTACTTAGAATAGTTATAGACATTTAAACATAGTAAATAAATTATGTCCGATATACATATATTTCACATTGGCTTATATAACAAAATATATCACTAACTCCGTTGACGTGATTTGTTTCTCAAATACTCTCCTCAAAATACCAAACATTAGATCTTCTGAAATCTATCCTATAAATATCTTCCTTAGTCTTGTTACAAACATTTAATCCTCAATACTACAATATGACCAATATACACAAAAATCACATCGTCTTCTAAAACAAAAATATTTGAACTTCTTAAAACTCTCTTATTGTGATTTGTTTCTCAAAAACTCTCTTTGAAATACCAAATATTAGATCTTAATGTCTTCTATGATTTTCCATTAAATAGGTTTAAATGGATAAAAAAATGTTTTAGGTTGTTATTTTATATGTTGACTAGAGGTCTATTTGCCACTAAAGTGTATATTTTTTAATGTTCTTATCATGCCATCTATGGAATGGTATAACTTGTCAAACTCAAATGTGATCCTTTCAAAAGGTGTAAATAGTTTTGTATCTTTTAATGCATCATAATTCGATTTAAGAATTTTATGAAAATTATTTTATTATTGATTTGATCCACAAAATATGAATTATTGTAACCACTTGAATGATACATAAGTTGTTTAATTGAAGATTAGGGGTCACTAATAATTAAGTTAATTAATCTCTTATGATACAAAGTAAAGAACTCTAGAGTTTGGTGACTATTATGGAAGTATTTAATTTCCTTGTCACACAATGTGAATTTTTTTTTTCAAATTTAAGAAATGACCAATTATTAATTTATTTTACTCTAATTATAGGTCAGATGTATTTCATTGTTTGCTATCCATTCATAATAATTCCATTCATCGCAAAGTGCGGTATTTTGGGGAAGAAAGAGATGAGGAATGGATTGTGGAAATCCATTCCCTAAAAACTACCACGTTGACCTATGGTAGTTTTTTTGTTATAGTTTAAAATCACAAGGAAGTTGGTATTGTTCTATCATAAGAAGTTATTGATTTTGGGACATTACATGTCAAGGTGGAACACATTGACTTATAAAATAATAAGTGTCTTATTTTGGATATGGAGTTGGATGTTTATTTGTTCACAAAATGGGAAATGCATGCCTCCATAAATAATAGACCATATTCATGTTCAAAATATGGTTGGAATTTAGCGATTCTAATATATTCTAGAAATTTTGGTTGTTAAAATGTAGAAGACATTCAAAATGGTATATTTACAATATTCAAAAAATTGTATAGAAATGAAAAAAACATCTTTTGTTTTTCATTTCTTGGTTAGAAAAGGATTTCTTTCACCTCCAAAACATGCCAAAATGTTTACTATGCTAAGGAGGAAATATACTAAATTGGAGATAAACCCATCTAAATAAAAATTACATGGGTTGAAAATGAATTCTAAATAAACTAGATCTATTGAGGCTAGTGTAATAGTAGAGACATTTGATTCTTATTATCGAAGAATAAAAGGAGACAAAAACATGAGAGAAAAATTTCTACATTATCTCGAGAAACAAACATCTAGATAATATTATATCAAGACAACCTGCACTAAATCCAATGTAATTGAAATTTTTTAATTGTATGAATCACACTACCACCAATTTCTTGTCTTGTTGAGTGAAGAGAGAAATGGAAAAATAAAATATAATTCCCATATTGGGGAAAAATGGTAAAACGGAAAAAATATAATGAGGTGGAATTAGTTCTTCCCATCAAGGATCAAACAATATTAGACAACTATTTGGTGTCATTGGAAGGAACAATACCAACAAGGATTGAAGACAGATAATTTTTCTTGTAAATGTGCATATCCATTTTAGCTTCCATCAACTTTATTAGCTATTCCTTCAACTAATCCTTTTAATGCTTAATGTGTGATCGCTGATTTTTGAAATTTGGCTAGCGGTATTTCTTCTGATGTAATAATGGAGCTTCTAACAGTTATCTAAACTAGTGTCATGGATTGTATTATTATTTTTCTAATACCAATTGGTTATTCTAAATTATTAAGAGAGATAGTAAAAATATACATGGAAAAGGTTAAAGACAATGGAGTATCAATTCTGGATGGATGCTACAGACTCTACGATAACAATGAGATATTTTAAAAAAATGTGTTATGTATATAATATATGGTGTGTACAACTACAACACTAATGATGATTATAAAGAATAGGTCACTAGGGATTAGATGAAAAACTCCCATAAAAATTTGTAACTGGAAGAGAAATTGGCCTATAATGAAACATCCATACTTTTCCTTGCAAATTATCATATGAGTTTTGGAATGATATGTTCACTCAATTTTTTTCAATAGATTATCTTGTACTAATGCTTTGCAGGTGGCGGTGTCACACACATTAGTAGATTCCAAGCTATATCTTATTTTTATTGTTGAGACACATAGTCAAGAAATGTTTCTGAAACATTACTATTCTCATATGAAGAAAGGTTCGTCACCAAAGACAACTTCAACAAGTGATTTTTTTAATGGATTTTAACCTATATATGCTACTTATACATTTATTTTTTATGTATAAAACCATAAAGATATAAAAGGTGATGTATAACCCTTTCACCTTAACGCTACCCAACCTTTGTTCAACATGGTGATTTACCTTTAATCATTTTATAAATATGTTTAATGAGCTCTATTTTAAATTGCCATGGTTTTCAATATTTTAACAAAATTATGTTTTTTACAATTCAAATTATAGATATGGAGGACATGGGAACATCAACCATGAGTACATTATCAGATCTAGTTATGTTATTCGTGTGAATTTACAAAAAAAAAACCACTAATAAGCCCCATAAATTTATAAGACAATAAATAATTATGTAGACAACCAAGAACTCGAAGAACGTAACCGTGGAGGGTGCAAAGGTATCCAACATGAATAAACACTCACAACCTAGTATGTTAGCCATATGGATTTTAAAAAAATCATTGATAATGCCCACAAATTTATAGGAAACGATAACTAAGAGACATTAGTTTAAATGTTTGGCATATAGTAGAAGATTTTTTTTAAGGAAATCCCATTCATTTGTAAGATACGATAATTTAAAAAAAAAAAAAAAGTATAGATCTTAGTGGAATCTATGCAGCCACATTTAATACGATTATGGTTAGACTAAAAATCCTTACATTCATCAATATCTCAATAATTATCAACTGCATATTGCCTACAATATTTCATTGATTTAGTACTGCATACTAACTAATTACATTGAATAAACATTGTTTTGGCTTCAACATCATCATAAAAAGAACTACATACATCCCGATCCATCTTGTAGGTATGTAAAACAACACTTGTCTAGCCTTATTAAAGGTTGTCTAACTAAGATTAGTTTGGCCAATGATGGCATAGCCTAATGTCACAAATCCTCATAAATAGTTGGGGACTATTTTCCGCCAAATATTGGTTCAATGAATAAAAGCATAGTGCAACGACCACAAAATTTGAGTTATAAGAGAGATAATAATTGTTATTATAATTACCATATCACCACATAAACCACTATGTTTATCTATTTAGGTTTCATTTTCCACAACATGAAATCACTTATGAATTGATTAATGTTTATTTGAAATACATTATGCTCACATTTTCAATAATGATAAATAGATTATGAATTGATGAATGTTTATTTGAAATAGCTCTTGCATCAATAGACCCAGATGGCGTGTAAAGGTGGTGTAACCCAAGCCACAATATCAATAAATAACCATAGCAATAAGCTAAAATGTTGTTTATTTCAATTAGGGTATAATTGATATGCAAATAGATGGAAAAATATTTACTTCCCTATAGGTAGTGATAAGATTTATTTACTTATTTTCGATATGGAAGACCTACTATATGGTATAAAAAAACATACAATAGGAATATGTCATTCATGTTCAAAGATGAAAATTTTCAACCTCCGAGGTGGCCTTTTACAATTTATTAAATTATTATCACAATACCGTGAATCGGGATTTTGGTTCAACAACATCATTTATGTTGATTTTAAAAAGATATCAGCCATCTTCGAAAAAAATATAAATCTGTATTGTATCCAAGACTCACTTGGAGAAAGGAACCCGTGCAATATAGTCGATGAAATAACAATAAGAGGCCTAGAAAAGGTTTGGAGTAGAAACAATATTTCATACAAAGCTCTAAAAACACTTTGTGTATTGCATTAGGTGCAAAGGAAACCATCCTGAAAACTTAATGGTGGGGATGAAAATAAGACACAAAATATTGTACAAAAAAATATCACAAATAGTGTCTTAGGGATTGAATGTGGTACAAAGTGCATCAAACATTTAGAGATAGAAAATTCTAAATTAATATTTATCTTTGCATAATGTTGTTATGATTGTATTGCTTAACATTGTCAATAATATATGCATTCATATGTTATTATGAAATTATTGCGTAACTCTATTATACTATGCCAATATTGTAGAAATACAAGTTGGAAGGATTTATATTTTCACTTATTATAAGTTGACAGTATGATTGAATAACTTATGTGGTGAATTATAAAAAAACTTGCCCTTGAAAAATTGTAAAATAGTTTTTTTACAATGTTCATAAAATAAATATTAAATTATACCGTATATACTTAATTGTTTTTAATATTTTTTAATATAATTAATATATAAATAAATCTCTAGAAAAATTGACGGTCATATCTAAAATATGCAAGTCATATGTGACGGTTATTTCAAAGATTTGTAACTATTTTATGGATAAAAATGCCTAAATGGGCATCAAATTTAACACCACATTGTGGCATTTATTTCAACATCTTAGAGGACAAGAGAAGATGTTCGAGATGATATTTGATTAAAAGCTCGAATTCGAGGGAGATCAATTTTTGGAGCTTCAATATGATTTATTTTGTTAATTTGGGATCCCAGATCTTTGAGAATAATGTTACAATAAAATTCAAACAATTATTATTATTTTTCTACATTTCTATCTTTAGTAAAGCAATTTAAATTTATTTCATATCTATAATTGAATACATAAATATATTTGGATTGGTTTTATAGTTAATTACATTCTCCTACTCTAAATAGTCACCCTCTTCTAATTTCTTCATAATATCTTTAGTAATTATTTGGTTATGCTAAGGTTCAATCACATCATACTGCATGAACCTAGAAGTGTCTCAAATCTCTTGAATTTCATTAGCCCAACAAATCGTTGGGCCACAAGTGATCCATAGGGATCCAAAATGACTCTACTTCATCAAATCAGTCAGCATGAAGAAGGAAAAATAATACATGGAGGTTCTGTCTTTTTAGTAACATGACCACCACTCTATGCGAGTGGTGGTTATAGAAACCACCACCCAAACAAGGCAAGTGGTTCCGGGATAGTTGGTCTATTGTGGGTGGCGATCCTGGCTCTTTCGGAAAGAAAATTAAAATATGAAAATGAACAACCCAAAATTTGGAAGGTTGTCCATGTCTCTTCTCCTCCATGACCTTTCCCATTCTCTAGTGCATGGAAGACATGAGAAAGGCTATAAATACATGTTTGTAGAAGAGAATAGGATCATGGAAGCATGAAAGAAAGTAAGTAAAAAGTTCTTAGTCTTTGGAACTATGTTTTTAGAAGAAAGGAGTGTTGAGACAAAGAAAGCAAGTATTTGGGAGGAAGTGTGAGATATTATCTACTTCTCTTTCATACTTATTGTAAATTTTGTACTTGTTATTTTGAATTGGCCAATAAAAGTGGGAAGAAAGAGAAATTTCCCTTCCCGACTGGTTTTTCCTCCTATAGAGGTTTCCAGGATAAAATTTGTTGGTGTTTATGAGCTTAAATTCTTTCCTTTCCTGCAATTGTGGATTCTAAGCATAAGCATAATTCATTCACTAGATATCTCTATCATTTTCTAATAGAAAGTAGAATAACAACATTTATTTTGTGATTATGTGGATAATTCCAAAGTTGAGTTTATAGATCATTTTGGTATCAAAGCTAACAAGTATCCAGGAATGTGGTATTCATTCTTGGATTTGTATGATAGTGACGAGATATAAAGGTGAAGAGGCTTTACCTTGCAATCCAGAAATTTCTACAAAGAAGTGGAAACAGAGAATTTGAGGAAAAATGGAGGAAGAGAACTTGGTCCGTAGAATCGATATGCTGGAGACCATGATGGATAGGATGTTTAGAAGGTAAGAAGAGATTTCTAATTTACATAAGACAAATTTTTTCAAGCAAGACTCCATAGACTCAAAGTGGTTTGGGGCTTAGTTGAAAATTTTGGCATAGGAAGCAACCACCATGAGGAAATTGATGGGGAAGAGCATGAAGAAGAGAATTCAAATGCAAGGAAAAAGGTAAAATATGATCATACCTCTTTTAAAGTTGAGATGAAAGTTGATATTAAAATATTTTAAGGATAAGTAGATGCAGAGTTTCTTGATAAATGGTTAAAACAGTTTATAATTCTACTTTAGCGTGCATACTATCACCGAGGTACAGAGGATCATCTTTGCACATCTCAAAATTGAGGGACATGCTTTGCTTTGGAGGGAAACCCATCTGACCACTTGTGAAAAGAAGAAGTGTCCTATTGTGAAATATTGGCAAGAATTTAAACAATTAATTAGAGCTAACTTCTATCCTATTGCCCACAAGAATGACCAAATGATTAAATGGAAGTATTTTAGACAAGGAAGTGGCCAAAGTGTATAAGACTATACTACGGAATTTCGGAGGTAGACCATGTTGCTAAACATGGAATTAGAGGATGAGGATATTCTGACTAATTACTTAGGAGGACTTCACACTCACCTTCGAAGAAAATTCAACTCCACCAAGCCCAAAGATCTCAATGAGGCGTGTGTGTAAGCATACTACATAGATGATGCAAATAAGCAAGGGGAAGCAGAGCCAAGGGAAAAGTAGTTGAAAAATAAATAGAAAAATGAGTATGGGCAAACAATAATAAGGGTAAGTGGAAAGGAAAAGGAAAAAAAGGTTCCACCACTTTGAATACTTGTAAAGATGCTAATAATTTTTGCAAGAATTGTGATATCAATGGTCCAAGGAGAAAGTGAGGGAATTATTTCCTCATCTACTCCCCCACCAAGCTTTTTTGGGACCAAATTCCTCCTAAGTAGGGGATGTGTGATCCATAGGGATCCAAAATGACTCTTCTTCATCAAATTAGTCAACACGAAGAAGCAAAAATAATACATGAAGGCTCTGTCTTCTTAGTAACATGACTGACGCTCTATGCAGAGCGGTGGTTACATAACCACCACCCAACCAGAACGGCGGTCCTAGGACCACCGATCTACTTTGGGTGGTGGTCTTGGCTCTTTTTGTATAGAAAACAAAAATATGAAAATGAACGGCCTGAAATTTGGAAGGTTGTTCGTGTCTCTTCTCCTCCATGAACTTTCCCATTCTCTAGTGCATGGGAAGACATGAGATAGGCTATAAATACATGTTTTTATAAGAGTGTAGGATCATCTAACCATGAATTCAAGTGAGAAAGAATTTCTTAGTGATGGAACCGTATTTTGTAGAAGAAAAGAGTGTTGAGATAGAGAAAACAAGTATTTGTGAGGAAGTGTGAGATATTATCTACTTATCTTTCATACTTATTGTAAATTTTGTACTTGTTATTTTGAATGTGCTAATAAAAGTGGGAAGAAAGAGAAATTTCCCTTCCTGACTAGTTATTCCTCCTCTGGAGGTTTCCACGATAAGATTTGTTGGTGTTTATGAGCTTAAATTTTTTCCTATCCTAAAATTGTGGATTCTAAGCATAAGCATAATTCATTCACTAGTTATCTCTGTCATTTTTCTAATAGAAAGTAGAACAACAACGTTTATTTTGTGATTCTGTGGATAATTCCAAAGTTGAAGAGTTTATAGATCAACAAGGCATTTTAATTATTCAAATAATCATAGTTTAATCTTACAGATATTTAAACACTGATAAGAATGTTAATACAAAAAATTGATAATCCCTAGCAACCGATACCCCATATAAAATAGAGACTTGTTATGTTTATAACAAAGCATAAATAATGCCTATTGTCATTTATCCCATAGAAAATAGAAAGATGTTCTGTACATAATATTTCATAAATAAGTTGTAGCGTTCGCTAGACCATATAAAAAAGAAACACGTTCTTTATATAACAAAGAATAAACAATTCTTAGCATTTGCTAGCCCGTATAAAACATAAACATTTTATGTTTATAAAAAATCATAAATAATTCCTAGAGGCCATTATCCCATATAAAACATAAACATGTTATGTGTATAACAAAGCATAAATAATGCCTAGTGGTCACTTTCCCGTATAAAACATATACATGTTATGTTTATTTCATAATGCCTAGGGGATGCTAGTCCGTATAATTGATTCCAATATTTTAAGTTTTGGATTCCAATAAATGTGATTTTGGATTTCAATATATGTGATTTGGGATTCCAATATATGTGATATTGGAGTCCAATATGTGATATTGGAATCCAATATGTGTAATTGGAGTCCGATAATTCCAATATTTAACGTTTTATAATCCAAAACAAGTAGTTTAGGATTCCAATAATGGTAATATTTTTTTCTTCTCGGACTAGAATAAGTCCATATTTAGTGAAATAAGTGTTTTATGCATAGGTCTAGGAGGGATATTGATTTCTTCCTCTATTGGCATCTCAATAAGATTTTCACTAATATAATGATTACTTGTATTATCTATGATTGATTTTTCATTTTATTTATTTGTAAGTGCCTCAAAGAGGTTTTCACCGTAAACCCACGGATTTTGTTTTTTTATATGTTTTCCACTTTCTCCTTTCTTTTACCATTGAACTCGTCCTCCTCCCCAAAATACATGTATGTATTTAGGTTAATAGAGAATCCTATCTTATTATATTTGATAGGAATGCCATTGCATAAACACATAAATTCTCTAATTGCATCATCATTTTGAGATAGATCAATTGGTATGTTGTTTTATCTGTCCTAATCAAGAAGGGATGGGTGTATGAATAATATTTCATGAATGGAGGGTGATAAAGTTAAAATAGTGGTTTCAAAAATCGGTTCATGCGGGTAAGATCTTTGTAGATTCTAGAAAGGGACTATGGTTACTTATCATAATTCAAGAGCTATCCTCGGGTTTAGAAGAGGTGGCATCAAATTTGGGAGATTGTGCTCCATATAGTTGAATAACAATCCCATGTCTATTAATTTTTTCATGTGCCGAAGAGGCACCGCCACACCTTGTTCATTTGAGCCACACCCTTATATTTTTTTATCCCATAACATACATCATTTTATTAGTGATGACATATTCTGGGGATTGGTAACAAGGAGAAATATTTTCAGGAAGGGAATGCAACGTGTAAGTACTACTTAATTGTTAATCTTATAAGAGACAACCATGGGTGAATTTATCACTATTACAAGGCTCCTGAGTTATTTTCTACTAAAATTTGGGCCTACCACATGTTTCGGGTGAGATGCAAAGTTTTGATACAAGAAGGAAATCTTGGAGGTCATATTCTCTACTACCGGTAGGAAGGATTTTCAACTTGGATTCCCATGTAGAAAATAGGGAAATGGAGGAGGAAGCATCACTTGCGTGAGGCTAAACTATATCGGGGTTGACACGAGAGGTGAGGTCCTATGATTTAAGTTCGATTTCCAACTCTATGTCTAACTCTATGTAAGGAAATTCATAAACATATGTCACTTTAGGTTTCTCATTTGGAGCAACCCTATCCATATCTATATGGATATTCCTAGCTAGTTTGACCATTTGGAGACTAAGATTTTGTAATTGTTATTACACGATGACATTTTCATTGTTTGGTTCTGGTTGGGGTTCTTAACCATTTGTTATAGCTTCATGGTTAATTACAATAAAAGGTATATGACTGTCATCCCTAATTTTAGAGGTTATTACTTCCTCATTGTGATCATCAGGGTTGTGCCAATTTTGAGGCATTCTCATGGTTTAATATATCCTTGATTGTTTCTAAAAGGAGGATATTCTATTTTATACCCCCCAAATTATGCTAGTAGGGAAGGAATGATCAATATCCAAGGGAAATTTATCCCCTATCTCTACCAAACATAGAAAGACTTGATTATTTTTTTGAAACAAGAAATTATTGACATGTGCAAGATCATTTTTAAATATGTGAGGGGTTATTCACTTTGATAGGCCCAACAAGGCACAAAACTTGTAGTATTTCCCAACACACAATGGATCGGGGAAGATATATGCAACATAATTTCTAAGGTTGAACTAGATTCTTTATCAAGAACAATATAGCCTTCACATAGAGGAAAACAATTGACAACCACATAGATTATTTCCTACTTCAAATGATGACAGTTGCATCAATACTTGACCATAAATCTAGTTGTATATCCAACACAACATCAACATGATTAGAGTCATGATAGACAACATAATATGCATAACAATTATCATAATAGTATGCTTAACAACTAACGATGTTACATTAAAAATATGATGAAAAAAATTCAAAATAGGATACTACTAAAATATGTATTAGATGCAACCAGATTGGACGTCTCTAGTACAAACACAAAAGAGTCCCCAAGTGTCATTTGATAAACATATAATAATATTTTACTAATCACATAAAATGATTTAACAACATATGTGTTTCTTCATATTCTAATTCTTTACATAATGAGATAAAACTTGATAGATAACACATCAAAAAAAAAAAAAATCAGATTATTCGAGAATAATAAAGCATTCATGAAACTGATGTCCATTTAACAATGGAAAAACTCATGGATTTATGTGAATTTTTCTTTGAGAAATGACCATGTAAGAACCCTTTTGAAGTCTATACATGTCATATATGATCATATTTTTATGCCAAAAACCATGTTTTAACAATAAAAACATTGCTTTACTTCTCTTGATTCTAAGAATTATATTCTTGTTACTACTAAAAGATCATGAATGTTTTGACAAAAAAATCATTATCAAAAAAATTAGTTAGAGAAACCATGCTCGTGAAATATCCTGACACATGAATGCTAGTCACGGTAAAGGATTAAAATATGTCCCCCTCAACATCTACATCCATTAAATCTTAAGGAAAATGAAAAAAATTATAGAACATTTTCATTTTTAGGATATTCGAGAGGAAGGTAGAAAGGCGAGAATTATAAATAAAATCCTCAAGAATATACACATATTTTTTGTAACCTCTACGTACAACATTCATGATGTAAAAATGCACTTTATTTATTACAAACTATGATATCAACTTCTATTCTACCTCTATGGTAATCCTTTATTTCTTTGTGACAAGAAATTTGTTTAGAATTTCTTAATTAGTCATTATAGGGGTTCATGATGTCTAATTATTATCACGCAACTATAAAAATTCATCATGAATCAACATAACTTACATGTATTGAGATAGGGGATTTCGGTTTAATATATTACTCTCTTGAAGACTCAGATCAAGAAGGCCTCTTAAAAACATAATAGAAATTTTGATGTAAAACCTTAAACTTCAAAAAAACTCCTCGAGATATTTTAGGGTTTAGATGAATAATAATTCCATGTTTTTTATCAAAGAAAAAACTAACATTTTAATTAAAATCTTAAATATCATTCTTATAAGAGGACGAAAAATAAGACTTAGACACAAAACTATCAAAGATATATAAGCCATTTTTCTTAATACTGTATAATAATAATACTAAAGTTATATTTTATATACAACTTATCTTGTATAAAAGCAACTTTATAGTTTTCTTTAGTTAGCTGAGAGCAAGAAAATATTCTTTTTTAGATGAGGAACATACAAGACATTCCTAATTACACTATTTGATAGCTAAACATTACCAAAATATTCAGATGTAATGATTGATTTATCTCCTAGATAGATATTTTCCTCATATTAACTACATATGAGAGGATAACAGTGTACAAGTCATGTTCCTGGAGGCACCACTATCAAGAATTAATTCATCATCATTTGAAGTTAAAAGGGAAGTATACAAGGCAATAGACTCCTCATTCACATTTGCTTGATTTTTCTTATGATTGTTAGGCCGGTTGTTCTTAGCATTCTTAGCTGATTTTTTAATCTTTACTCTACAATTAGATTCTTTATGCCCAATTTTTCCACACTTATTACAAGTTCCATTAAATTGGACTTTAAAGTTATGATAGTTCTTACTAGAATTAGTTTTAGGATATGATGTAAATCTAGATATGATATTAGACTTCTGATCATGATTGTTGTTATTTTTATCATGAGTAGACTTATGATTATGAGAGAACAAGGCTTGAGAAGTAGTCTCTTTTGAATAAAAATTCTCCATTACTCATTCTTCTTGAATTAAAAGTGAAGACAAAGTATCTAAGTCAGGTAGATCATTCTCATTCTGATACTTAGAGTTAAGAATAGAGATATAATTTCTAAAAAATTCATGTCTATTGATCTATTTAATGAAATATACTAGTTTATCCTTAAATAGTTCATAGTTACAACCATCCAATTGAGATTTAATGTCCTTAAATTTAGATAGGTAATTTATTATTTCCTCAACCCCCTTCATGGGTTTTTTAAATAGCTCTAAAATAAGTTTACTGATCTTAGACAACCTAGTACCTTCATTCATGGTTTCTAATTGCTTCCATGCATCTGCAGGTGATTCACTATGACCTATATGCATTAAGAATTCATCTCTAATGATTTGCAATAGGATGGACAGAGCTTCTTGAGATCTCTAAGAAAAAGAACTAAGGTTTTTAGGGGTAGCTTGTCTCCCTATGGGACATTTTTCTATACCAGTCACAAGATCCTAGAGCTTTCTAGCCATAAAAAATATTTTAAATGCACTCTCCAAATGTTATAATTTGTTCCATTCATACATTGACACTTTTCCAATGAAAAACTAGAAGAACTAGCCATTTCTAATGTTCGGATGACAAATGGAGACAAATTGAAGAAAAAAACTAGCTACATATCTTTTTAATAGCTATACGAAATGAAAAAAACTCAAATTTAATAAAAAAAAGACTATATTTGATTGAGATCAACATCAATTTAACAAATTTTAGTTGGAGTCGAGCTACAAGAGCTTGAAAAGTTATTTAACAACTTGATGGGGTGAGCTATACGAGCTCAAGACGAGCTACTTAACAAATAAGAACAAGTTAAACAACAACCAAGGTAGGGAGTGACATGTGGCATAGATCACCAATACCAAAAGGGGCATGTTTCGACTTTAAAATAGATCCTAGGGTGGATGTAAAATCTTTAAAAATTTAGTTCATTGCCTTTTCGGGACCGCGACAATAAATAAAGTAAACAAACAACAAAAAACTATGACAAAACTAACAACACCAAAAACATAAACATGTGTTTCTTTTCAATTAGCTCACATTTTGCAATGCAACTAATAAATCAAAATATGACTAATTAAAAAGAACCATATACATACATCTTAAATGAACTAGATCGGTTCTTCAAACTTTGACACAATGTGAAATCAAGGTCCGAGTCAAACAGATCCACTTGTCAAAACCGTAATGGCTAAAGAATTCACACTTTGCTGATTTCCACCAAACCTTAAATAGGTTGCTTTGAGTGGACTTAAAGTCCCTAAAATAAACCAAACTTAAAATAAAGTTCGGGTCAAAAATAAAAAATGATAGATGTCACAATCTAAGTGGCTAGGAAAATAAAAATATGACACCCAGACACTTTCGAAGAATGACATAATTAAAAGATTAATTTACTTTTCAACAAACAATTGGTTCATGCTTCATAAATCTAACAAATACTAAGCCGTAAAGAAGATAATTGCACACTTTTAAATGGCTTACACATCACAAATGACAGAGGTTGACAAATGTAAAAATATTTACATGTTCAAATTTTATTCATTTAAACTTTGTAGTGTGAACCAAAATGACTAAAGAAAACTGAAGACACTTGGAGCCTTTTAAATGGCTCACTTTTTGCAAGAATGACACACACTAACAAATATGAAAAGGTGGAAAATTATAATTAGTTAAACACTTCCAAAAAAGAAAATACTTGAAAAATGTGAAATATGGATCATTTCTATTGGCTCATATTTTGGAAGGACAAAAACACGCTAAAATAAGGTTAGATAATGTGAAGACACACGTAAAGCCCTTATTGGCTATCATCTAGCAATTGACAATTAGAAAAACAATATGAATAAAAAAGTGAAGCAAGATGGAACCATTTTATTGGGTTGGGCTTCATAAAAATAGAAATGTCTATTTAGAAGATTGAAAAAATGAAGCTAGCTAGAGAAAAATAATTGGCTCAAGCTTCGTAGTAAAAAAAAACTTTGTAGAAACAAAAAAAAAAAAAAATACTAATAGAGCGAAGCCATATGACACAAAATGATTGGTCTAAGCATCACAAAGACAAAACTTTACAAAAATTATAGATCTAACTAGAAAACTGACAATTGAAGCCACTTGGAATTCTAAGAGTGGATATGGCTTTGTAAACATGAAAAAAGGAAAGTGAAGCTATTTGGAGAAATTTTATTGGTCCAAGCTTTGCAAAACCAATAGGATTTTAATAAAAATGACAAAAAAATGCAAAGGGCCTAAAATTATTTGATTGGGCTTCAAAAATTAGATCTCATGAAAAAAGTCGGGCAAATTTAAATGCACGAACTAACTATATCTAGGGAAATCCTTTTGGATGCGAGAGACACAAATAACCCTAATGGCTATAAATGGCACGAAATTAAAAATAAGTTCGCAGACAACATAATTTAAATAATAAACAATTGAAACAAGATTAATAAGTAAATATCTAAGCATACAAAAGCTCAAACATAATCTAAACAACCATTTAGCCAATATTTCACCTATATTTCAAAAAATATTTAGGTAGGAATAGGAAATTTAAACTTGGTTAGCTTGAAGATGACTGCAGAATTTCTAGGGTTTCTTAGATCCGTAAATAAACTTAAAGTTTCTTCATCTCTTCAAATTAAAAGCTACCACATCAATATTGCACACACATAACCACCAACTTTAATACCATGTTATAATTTGAATGGAATGTATAATTAACAAATTATAGATTCACATATAAATGTTTGAAGATTATAGATTATTTTGTGTAGTTATATAAAACACATAATTATCTTATTAATGATAGCAGATTATAGATCTTCATGAGAAAGAGTACAAAGTAAATAACAAGAAAGTAAAGACACAGATAACACCAAATTTAAGTGGAGAAAGAAAAAGGAAAAAACTCCACTAAAAAGGGTTGTTTGTATTAAGAATTCAATAGTTTAACCCAACACTTCCACTTCACTCCTCGGTCTCATAGTAAACAATAGCATAATTTTGTCTTGCTATTGAACAACTCACATAAGTAGCTTAAGATTAGATCAAAATGGTCTATTATCTCATTATCCGAGAAATAGTTGACCAAGATTACCCATCTTGTGAGGGATCATCCTATTTATATAGGATAGGTGGAAGGTCATACCTTTCTACTCTTTTATCTGTGAAGATCGACTAAGATTATTTAAAATAATCTTTAAGAAAAGGGATTTTTAAGTGGTTGTCCACCAAATGGTATCCCCACTTGACATTAACACCATAACAATTATATAAATATTTGACGACTTGTTTTCAAAAAGGATGGTCCCAGAGATCAATGAGATTCCTCAAAGGGTATCAAATCATTTTCGCAGTTGAGTGATAATGATGATAAAATGATAATTGACAATATAATGAATGATTAAAATTCTAGGGAATAGAGAGAGATCTTGTTTTGCATAGTAGGTTTTCTCGGTGAGGACTACAATGATCTCAAAGTTGAGGAAGTGATTGAATCATGTAATCGATCGGTAACATTTAGTTCTTCTTATATGATTTGAAGTTGTGCTTTGATGCCTTTGATTTTAGGTTCTAAAGAAATGGCACAAAGTCCGAGTTCATGAAAATGGTCAAATTATTCCTGAAGAAGGGTTGTTGCACAATCAAAATATTATGATACTAGTAATAGGATTTTATTTACCAAGTAAAGTCATCTACAGGAGAAACATCTTGAAAACATAATCACTAGACAAAAAAAGTGTTGAAATGACTGAAAATATGTAGATGTGATTAAAATGACAAAATGAATGTAATTATTAGCTATTATGATAGAATCATTTGATATTACTAATAAACAATGAATTCTTTGAAAGAATGCATATTCGATACAAAATGATTAAAATAAATGGTTAATTTTTACCGATAAATAATGCTTAAATAACTTAGAAGGTAATTTGGATGTAGATACTTACTTTTGATTGTGTAAACAAGTAGACAGAGCTGCAAAATCCTTACAGAGTTTTTTGGATGCTCCAAGAGATCAATTGATGTGTTGGAAGTGTTTGGATGCTCACAGTGGTATCTCCTTTGTCTTAAATATAGAAAATATTCATTAAGGATGGTTGAGTATAACTTTCATATAGGTTTTTTGATCTGTTTATAATCATTGGTGATTCTATTAGGATCGCCAACGATCCCGGAAATGTGGGGAAACTTGCTTAGAAGTGGTTTTGACCACTTTGAAATTATTATTTTTCTTTTCTTTTGATTTTAAATAGTTAAGGAATTTTTTGGGAGGTTAAAAGGTTGGGTGATAAAGATAAAAATTGGGTTTAGATAGGTTAAGGGTGGTTAGGGAGGTTTACGATAGGTAAATAGGTTTTACAAAGGGGGTAAACACATGATTTTACGGGGGTGGTGTGATGGTTTAGGATAATAAGATAGGTTTAGGGATTTTAAAATGAGGTGTTAGGGGTGTAAAAAGGAAACAAATTTCTACATTTTCCCCTTTTTACAAGTTGTTTATGATGGATAAGCTAGTGGACAAAAACTAGTGAAGTGACCGACTTTGTGTTTGATAGGTGGTCACCATTAACTATGGGTTATTTGCGACGAAGTGAAATGATCATGAGTTTGAAAAGGTTGTTGGATGCGGTAGGTTTATATGATGGTATTTTTTTATTTAAGATGACCCAAGAATAGGAATGAAAACAAATTTCCATAAAGGTTGACTTGTGCAAGTAGATATTTAAGTTATAGGGGAACCATGGGTTTTGTAGCCTATAGACTTATGAGTCATAAGAAGAAGCTATCGGAAAATATCCTACAGGTTTATGGTATCCACAATTAATTAGGAGATTCAAGATTAATAAAGGATATTGCCACAAAGGTGGGCTTATGTAGTAAGGAATTAAAGTGATAAAGGAACCATGGGTTTGCGTCCCATAGACATATGTCTTACTGGTAGCAAGGGAAATGATTTTCCTCATTATTGCAATTTCTAAAATGGATTTGGTAAAGGTAAGATTGATACAGATTGACTGATTCTTTGATTTTAAAGGGTATCGAGCCCCACAAAGGAATAACATGTTTGAAAATGTGTAATTCTAGAAAGGAATTATGAAAATGATGATTTGTCGAGGCTTTGAGGACATTTAATGATGTTTTGGATCAAAAGGAGGGATTTGCTAGAGATTTGACATATATCACCAATGATCGCGTGGGAGGATTTATTTCAATATAAATAGTTGATTTGGAGGCTCATTTGGTCATTGTTACTTGATTATATTAATATAACAAAAAAACTTAATTTCTTATTTTTATAATTTTATTTATTTGGAGGAAGTTTGGAAGTGTACAGGTGGTGACATAGGATGACACGTGTTGAGGTAGGTGATGTATTTAAGGTTTTTTTGTTTTATTTGTTTTATTTGTTTTTTTTTTTTAAAGTGGAATCATCCAAGGAACCACAAACAATTTCATATGAAATTTCTAGATATTTATGGGTCATCGATTATTTTAATCCGATCAACAATGATTTGACTAGATTTGTTGGAAATTATAAATATTTTTATTTTTGATCAATTATTGGTGGATTGAGATTGATTTTTTTGTTTTATTATTAGATGCGGACTCGGAAGAGATTGACCACACACGAAAAAGTCTCGAAGATATATGATGATGTCTCGATCTTTATTGTTGGTTGATGATTGGGATTACTTAAAATTGGTTAGATTATGTGGGATGTGTCACTATAGGTATATCCACGGTGCCATGAGTTTAATGTTGGCACTATTTGAGATACGACACCATGTGAGAGACACATTTGTATACCTATTTGAAGTATCACACTCACTTTGAAGGATGTGCACCGATATTATGCTTTACGATACAAGGTGAGTATATTTATGTGATTAATGGGGCTGGTGGAAGGGAATCGATTCATAGTTTGTATATAGATGATGGAGGAGATATAGTGTATACTTTAGGTGATTTTCATATGGGGCCCTATACGAAAGTGATGATTATGAGGGAAGGGAATTGGTTACTATGACGATGATGGGGATTAGTTGTTACACGTTACAAGATTTAGCTTGAGGGTGGTTCTTATAGATGTTGACAGGGGTAGTGGTGGATATGTCGGTTCAAAGGACAATGTTTTCTTGGGCTTTGTCTTTATTGGCACATGTGTATAGGGAGTTATGGTCCTAGAATACTAGAAAAAGGTTTGTGGTTGATGTATCATTTTTTTGGAATGCTAGGCATATGATAACATTGTTATGGATCATCTAAGAAGATTTCCATGGTTAAGATGGGTGGATTTATTGTATCTATTTTGATTTATAATATGGAGATCATATTTTATGGCGATAGGGCATTTTGAGGGAGGATAACTACAATAATATTCTAGCTAGTTTATAGGATGAGGATGTTATATAGATTCCATATGTGGGTCTCCCATGGCTTGGAGAAAATGGTGATTTGAGGGAAAAAATAGGATAGACGAGTGTAATTCCATAGGGAGGATTAGTGGGAGCTCATTAGATTTAGTCGTGTCTCAAAGGCAATGGTGGGGAATCAACATGATGATGTAAATAATGATGTGGCACTAATTGATGTTTGTAAGGTAGTGGATATGGAATATGGGGATGGTGTGGTTTGGCATGATGATGTCATGGTAATAGATTCTTACACTTTGTGTGGTGGTAGGGACAACTTAGTGGTTTTGATAGGAGAGTGGGGGCTTGTATAGATGTTGCAACTCAAGAGGTTAAAGGTGATGATGAGGGTGAAGATGATGGTGGTGGAGATGAGGAGGACATACTGCTAGTATTCAAGGCTAATCTTTTTTTTTAGAGGCCAAGAAGGGCACATTGTTGGTTTATTGGAATAATGTGACTAGTTAGAGAGATGGGTTGAGCTACAAGATCACTACTTTGTATAGGGGGAGTTCACATAGATTATAGATAACAAAGATAGATATCGAAAATAGAGAGGATTTATGAAAGGTCTTCGAGAATGACATGTCCATCGTTGATGAGTTTAGCTATATGTTACTTAGGATTAGACTAGAAATTAGATGGGGCCTCCCGATAGTGTGGGAATGGTGAACTACTTGGGTTTGTGTGATGAGTTATGGGACTGTGTGGTGATAGTGTGATGGAGGCTTATCGATAAGCCTCATTATACAATTTATTTGGTGTAGAACAAGGTGGCTCCATCGGGTAGTTACTGCAAGTGTGTATTAGCCACCATAAGCTCAAAGGAAGACCAGATGGAGGTTATGATGGGGATCGGGGAGCAATGCAGGAGGGAGTGTTCATTTGACAAACATTCAGTTTACTCAGTATTTTTTTGTAGATATGATTTTGATATATGAGGCTCATTTAAAGCTCTTCCTGATGATGTATATTATCGATAATAAGGTTTTTATCATACCCTTATTGATGTACAAAATTTATATATATATATATATATATATATATATATATATATATATATATATATATATATATATATATATATATATATATATATATATATATATATATATATATATATATATATATATATATGGGTAAGTGCACCAAGTTGGGGGACAATTAAGTGGACATCAAATCTCGAATTTTACATTAAAAACAGCAAAACATCAAATTTAGTCTTCCGGACTTGAACCATGCCAAAAGTAAAAACTATGTCATAAAAATGGTACCATTGCGTGGGGAGACTATTAGATTTGTAGAAATACTGATTTTAAAGTGAATAGAAGAGGATAAATATCATTTTATAATCTTTTACTAATAGTAGGTCTTTAAGACACTTTTTCCCGTGAATGTTTATGTCTACGTTTAAGACTCAAAATTTGTTTCACTTATCGAATGTGATAAAAATTATACCATCCCAACTGTGGTGAAATTATATACATGTTCAAAAAGAAATTATTTGATTTCAATATTTTTTGATGAAGTTATGGTAGGCAAACGGAAAGTGCTCTGTTTTCTTTATATTTTCATACCACTTTCACGGAAAAAATCATAAAAAATAAAATATTACTCAAAAAATACAAAATAAAATCCTTCCCAAGATAGATAGTGGCATATAACTTCTCACCAAAGGAAAAAAATATATATCAATTTTTGTCATCCAAATTGTGGGCAAACGGACTATAATCTTATCGGCGTTTTTAAAAAAATACCAAGTCATTGAATTTTGAGTGTTTAATATAGATAATCTTGTCCATTTTTTACAAAAATTAGTATTTTAGAAACTAGATTCCGGATGCTACGATTCATATTAATATAATTTTTCTAATTTTGAGTGTATGTATTGCTAATAATCCCTACAAGTTGATATTATGTTGTTATTTGCAATATGATGTCCACGGATGACCCTATATTTGTCCATCAACTTCCCGCACTTACCCATATATGATTTTTTCATTGATTTTTGTTCTATGTATGTTATTTGCAATGTTATGGATGTGTTTTTTATTATTGATGTGAATGATTTATGGAAGTATTTGAAATTTATGATTTATATTATAGATGCATGTGATTACGAGATGATTTTAATGAATTTTTTTGGGACAAATAGTAATATTGTTGTCGATTCACGTACTTACATGATGGATAATAATTTAGTGTGGAATATTTTACTTTTCAATGTTTCAAACACGTATAGTGTTCGGTGGTAAATTAATTTTAAATGTATGATGCTGCACATATGGCCTTATACTAAATGTTAACATATGACCCATAATGGTTAGTCATACTAGGATCATAGATAAACATGGGATATTTGGATCTTGTCCTTTTATGACACAAGAAAGGTTTTTGTGTAGCAAGAATATGGAAATGGGTTCTTCTATATAGTCCCCATCGTTTTCCCTCAAATTTGGCGTATTTGATGCAAGTTGATCAATGCACAAAGATTACATTTACAGAAAGATAATCAATGAGGGAAGCTTTCTTGGGATGGTTTGATTATTTAGTTTTTTTATGAGGGTTGATCAATGCAAGAAACAATGTTTTTAATATAAGGATTGATCAATACGGGAAGTATTTACTATGTATTTCACTAAGTAGCCATCATTTTAAGGATTGGTTTATTATTTTATTGACTCTTTATTTGATATTAGCCCTCCTTTGAGGGAGTGTTTTAAAAATTTATTTAACAAGATTTCATTTTAATAGCTGTCCTTCGAGGGATCGGTCTATATTTTAAATTGTATCCATCCAATAGATATTGTTATTTTAAGATAATGAAAACCCTATGGTGACAACATAGAAGGGGGTAAGACGAGTGTGAAAGCTACAATTATGTCCATTTAATTTTGTATAATTATATAATATGAGGGGATGGTATAAGTGTAGAAACAAAATCATGCACTTGGGGACATTTATAGGTTCTAAGCACATACCAACATTTATATGATTCATAAGCGAGAAAATTAGTAATTGAAATTTATCATTTGCTTCAGTTATATGTTTCTTTTATCTTATTTGGTCTTACACACCCTACATCCCAGTCAATATTTTACTTATTTATCTTTTATGGTTCAAGACACCAGCACCCATCCAATACACCAATGCTCAGGCACCCTCATCCCCTCAGGGTGCCCCTGACCCTTTTCTATGTTAATCACTTATTTTGGGTATCTTTTATCTATTGGGAATCTTATTTTATAATGGGCCAACCTTCTAGTTGTGAATTATGAAATTCAAGTAAGGGAATATAAGTACATATATATGTTTATAAAATAAGGGACCACGCTCTAAAAATTTATCATCATCACCTAATCTTGCATCCAAAGGCATTTAAGAGTATCAAAGGAATCTATCTAGCATCCATTCAAGGGAAAAGGGACTGTATTTTCTATATACACTACATAGGAAGGGGAAGTTCACTTTTCCATCCACATATCTATTTACATTGGTACATCTAGCTATTGCCCGCTATCAAGTGCATTATCACTAAGGAATTGTAGGGAATTATTCTTTGACACACTCACAAGAACTACATGTAGTCCAATATGGAGTGCAATACTCACCATAAGTTTACTAAGTTGGGTGACTTCTGGGATTTGTATGACTCCCCATATTGCATCTTTTCCTTTTGGGATTTGATGTAGTTTTAGGGTTTTGTAGGTCAATATATCTTTAGAGGTTACAGGCAAATTTTGTGATCAAAGTGTGACATAAAGGAAACCAAAAAATACTACCAATGACACTTTTTTGACACCATAAAATATAGGTTCTAAGATCCTATGTGGTCACATGCACCTACTGCAGAGGTCTCTAGCACCTATGTTCCCTTGCCCCATTCCAGTGCCTAATCCATCCTCATTCGATAGTTCCAGCATTTACCAAGCATGGTTGAAAAATTATTCCCTTCTAGTTCATCGGTTGATTCAGATAGATAACCTTTAAGGAAGTGTAAATCAGCTATGTCACTCTTTCCCTCTGTTACGCTTATGATTTCATATTTATCTAGCTTATTTTTTGGGTCATTTTGTATGTTGCACTTGTATTTCATAATTTACACTTGTATTTTAGGGTTTATCAGAATAATTTTTTTAAAATCATTTGGTGAACCCGTCATTCAAATCTTCCTTCTTATGCCTGTTACCCGTAGTAGTCGGTTTGGGTATTTTGAGGATTTAGAGCTTCCTCCATTTACCCACATGGTTTCTATATCAATCGACAGATCTAATAATCCCTTTTTCTAACTCAAGGAATGTTATTCTCAAATACATTTAAACATGTGATATAAAATAATCATATAATGAGGATACTAATATTGATCAAGAAAAATTAGACAAGATTGCTAATTTCCATCAAGATTTGTGTAAAAATCCTACACACATTCCGTATACTCTCAATGCTTTACTTACTCCCAAATGTTCTTGTGATGTTTATTTTTTTCCTATTGTAGGCTCTTCTTGATATACCATTACACCCACTAAACCCCTTCACATTCCTACCTCCATTCCTACTTCCATTCCTATCACTCCTCTCATTAAAACCAATGCTTCTAATGCCCATCCTCATTCTTATTCAAAAACCTCTGATATATATTACTTATAAAAGGATCTACAAACTCAGATCCATCAAATTCATCTAGCTACTTCTCATGCATCTCCATCTCTTGACTCCACCTTATTCTTTCACACTCCTTTTGCCCCCACCATTTCCACTTATGAACTTCTAAGAAACTTCATCACCACTAAGCTACCCACATTTAATAGCCATGGTGACCCTTGAGAGCATATTAGATCTTTTCATTAGGCATGTCTAGATTATGTTGGTGATCATACTTTACTATTAAAGCTATTTACATGAAGTATTCAATATTATGCTACGCGTTGGTTCTATGATCTACCTATTCATTCGGTAACATCATTTACATACTTAGCCAATTATTTTCTTGTACATTTTTCTATCAACATTGGTTCTAAGATATCCTATGCAAAACTTGAAAAATAAAACAAGGATCCAATGAGCATCTACCATAATATGTAATACGACATAAGAAAAAAATTAGTTAAGATGACCAATATACTCACCGATTCTCAATTGCAAGATCATTTTGTCCAATTTCTTCTATCTCCATTAGAAGAGAGTGTCATCTTTGAGACATCTCCTTCATTTTAACAATTATATCACACTCTTAAATTACATGATGGGAAACTTATCTCTATGAGAAAATACAAGTATCATGATCATGCTTCATTATCTTCTAATCGCCAAATAAAATCTACTTTCAAGACATCTCTAAAGCCCAATGAAGCCAAATATATTGTTAACATTGTCTCTACTCCTTAAAAGCTTCAATGGAAACCTCCAAAGTATACATTACCAAAATTTATGTGTTCTCCATGCATCCTACTACCACAACTTATTAAAAGCAATTTTATTATGCTTCCACCACTACCGAATCTAAAACCATCTTTCCCTAAAGGATGTAATCACGATGAAAATATTATATGTGAATATCAATAATGCATTGGGCGTCGTCTTGATTAATGTTTCAAATTAAGGAATTTTATTCAAGATCTTATATCCCACAATCCAATTGAGCTCCCAAGCCTTTGACATATAATTCAGTCTATCAAAACAAAAATATTAAAATATTTAATGATCCTCTATTTAAGCATGACAAGCAAGTTGTGAAATCGTTTTCCAATCATACATATTTTGTTGTGCCTCCTCCTTTTTCAAGGCCTTTGGATTTTCTAGTTGCTAATGCGTATGCATCTCCACCACTCATCACATTCTCTGATCATGATTTTCATTTTAAATTTTATTCTAACACACTACATATCAATGCTTATATCCTACTTCATTTTATTACTAACATGATGATCAATCAATAGTCTCCTATTAATGTGTGCTCTATGTCACTCCACCTACTTATTAATTATCAAATATTCAATATTTCATACCTAATTCCTAAATTTAATGGCTACATCAAGCTTCCAGCTTACATTTGGTCCTCTCACCATGTTTGTGTCATTCCTTGTGGCACCTTTTGTAGAGGTTTGTTCCATTATCTTACGTCTACCTTGGCTCAACACCGCTCAATTTATCTTCTCTATGAATCACTTGTGCCTAAAATTCATTAAAAAAAAAACAAATTACCAATATCAAAGGTTTTCGTAATGCATACCATTTCCTTATCCTCCTCTTGAGGTTTCCATTGAACTACATGAAACATTCGGCCCCTAAATCTCTCAAAATAAGGCAAATTATGCACATAGCTCACCTCTTCGCACATCAACTACTCATTCTCATTGGTTTAATAGTCCATCTCATCAACCTATTTCTATTGCATTGACCTAAGTCCCCTAATATGGTAGCCCCTTCCCATAGTAATTTACAACCTACTTCATCTCCTCGGTCTCCTTCAAATAGGTGTTCATCAACTCCTCGGTTTCCTAAACATAGATGTTCATCACCTTCTCGGTCTCCTACACATAGGTGATCATCACCTCTTAGAATTCCATCATATGTACTTCCTTAATCTCATACACAACTGATCTCAGAGCATGGTCACAAGTATTTAGCTTCTCGGACATCAGGTGGAGGACTATTATAAAAAATTTACCCTTAAGGTAAATTTTATAACTTACACAATTTCTTTAAACTTGAATAGGTAGAAATGGTGCAAAAATAATAATTGGATCTTGAGGCACCCATTTGCATTTCTCTAACTTCCCTATTCAAGAAACATCTAAGGAGTTAGTGAAAATTTGCTAAAAATTTAGAACTAGGTTGTGAATGGAACTAGGCTTTCTCGCCTCTACTTGGGTCTAATATTATAAAGAAAAAATTATTTGTGAGTAAAATAGGTCGCGATGGCTTGGGTGGTCTAGGTTCCATTGGCCCGCAAGTTCCCCAAAATCTTGATTTATCTTATTTTTTTAGGAATTGAAGTGGGTTAAAAGTATTGTGCATAAGGATGAAGTTCACAGACCAAATGAAACATGTGCTATAAAGACGTGAGTTCCTCACAGAGGAGAATTTTCTGCACAAAAAGGGAAGTAGATTCAAGTGTGGATAAGGAAGAACTTTGGAGCCCAAATGACACAAATGCCACATAGACATGCTTTCCATGCGGAGGCAAAATTTTCGCACAATAAAGGAGGAAAATTCTAGTGTGGATAAAACGGAATTTGGAGGCCCATGTGGCCCTTGTACTCAAGTACCTTATGTCTCCCGTAAACCCAAAATACCCAAAATGAAAAGGGAAAATGGTTTAATGTAGATTGTGAGAGCCCATGTGGAACACGCTGACCATGATCTTAAAATGAGCATAGTGTTTGACCCGGAGCTCGATTTTGACAAAATTGTACTTCTCGGAAGGTCTCAACATCCCTTATTAGTTTTAGTGACACTAGGTTTGTGAATAGTGAGAATGAACATCCAAAATACACAAGATTAAATGGATAGTCCCGTGGAAGAAAAAAATTAAAAATGTGAAGCTCAAAATGGTTGTGATCACTCATAAGGTCATAAATTGAGAAATTTTCAATGGATTTTCACTGAAATTAGCATTCGTAGAATCTTGGCTTCAAGCCCAACATAGAGAAATCATGAAATATAGAAATTGAAGAAGTATTTATAGTGTTTTTAAAAGAAAAATGAGACCAGTTTTTTTGTTTTTGAAAAGTGATTGGCTTCATTCTTTCACTGCTGCAATTTATGGGACACCTTGAGATTGATTTTTCAGTCCAAAATCACCAACCACCCTCATTTATCATGAATTGCAATTAGTTGGAAAGGGAATTTTAGGAATTGCATTCTCTCTCTCTCCTCTCAAAATTCTATAAATTGGAGTGTTGGGCTCATTGTTAAACAAGGATAATTTTAGTAACAAAACTTTTCCATTCTCATTTTGTAAAGCCAATGTGCTGCAGCACTTGTATTTGACTCTAGCATGGTGATCAAGGCTTTTATTTTGTAAAATCTTTAATCTGTCCATATCAATGAAGCAATAGATGCAATTTTGTTTATGTATCTTCCCTTGCTATTTTTTTGCATTATTCTTGTCTCTTTAATCTCAATGAAAATATATTGTGTGTACTTTACACTCTTACAGGATTCACCGTTATTGTATTTGCATGAAAAATTGTTGTGAGTTCTTTATTAGATTGTGGAGAAATATTGTCACCCTCTCTAATTTGCATTTTTCTTCCATTTTCACACAATGGGGATCATTATCATACCCTTCTTTTAGTGCATCACCTCTATAGTGTATTTTTGCTTCATTTGCATGTTATTTCTCTCTTCCCCCTGGTCCCTTGGAAATTGTAGGATAGAGATAGAAGTTTCATTTCTGAAGAGTTAATTTGCACTAGGAATAGGAAGAAGAGCTAGCTTTCTCTGGAGGTCTATCTTGAGTAGAAAGTATCAAAACTTTGATATAGTACCCATGTTACTCGATCACAGCGTGAGATTAAACAAAAACACTTGTGAAAATCGAAGGGTTATGTGACTCAAAGATGATACAGGACCCAAAACCTTCACTTTCATCAAATATCTTATTCATCATCATACAATTGGGGGCATCACACTTATTCTCCCCCCTAACATTATCAGTGTCTCTCATTTCTACTATTATGCTCCATACTTCATACTTATTATTTATAAACATCAATCTTATGCAACTTGATACACAATTTGTATAGTTACTACCCTATGATGCACTCTAGTTCCACGGTTCATACTCATTGATCGCTAAGGGTATAAATTTGAAATAAACATCACATCTCACAGACTTGATGCTCGTGCTTCAAGATATATCTTTCTATCACACATATTTCAAACCATTTTTCATGATTCCCTATTGTTTTATGGTTCATTATTTATTTTTGAGGGTCTTTTATAAATTAACCTCATCTTATACTCATCCACATCCACCGGGGCATGCTTCTCCTATAAAATTCACATCACATATCATTCCTTCTCACTCATTCATGGCCAATTTTATATTTTTGTTGCACATATTCTTAGTTGATTATAATTACATGACACACTTTACTTACTCTATTAGTTAGATATTCAAGGTATGTCATTATATTTTCTATATACACATCCCCGTATAATTGGTATTTAGTTGTGCATCTAGATTAACTACAAATATTTACATGCATCAATGATGCTAGGCATAATACCTTTTACCAATCTCAATGAGGCTCTTGGGAAATCTACGATTACTAATATTACACACTACAAGTGTTATCATTTAAATATATACTATTTCCTATTCTTACTAGCACACTACTTTCCATGGATCTATACACGCTTTGACATAATTTTTATCTTTCTAACACACTAACAGTGCTTCATGTACAACATTTTATTTCTAGAACTATATGCCACCATGGTTATCTGTTACAAACTGGTTCACATTGTTTGACATTGTATCCTATTGTTTACACGTTATGCCCTTTATCTTGTGTGTACATTGTATGCTTTTGGACCCTTCATCTCTTGATTGTATTTTTACATTGTGAAGGATGTCGCATGTATGAAACCCAATTTTCAAGGTATATCTTGTCTTCTTGATTGCTTAGTACAATGTCCTATATTCCATGTTTTATATCTTTTTCTACTAACACATGTATCTATCCATTTTGTTTACATGTTCCTTGGTTTGTACCATGCACACAAGTCACCTCTTTGTACATGAACTACTCATTCTAATCAGTTTACTAGTCCATCTAATCAACCTAAGTCCATCTCATTGACCTAACTCCCATAATTGGGCATCCCCTTCCCATAGTAGTTCACAACCCGCTTGACCTCCTTAGTCTCCTTCAAAGAGTTGTTCATCAACTCCTTGGTTTCCTACACATAGGTGTTCATCACCTACTTAGTATCCTACACATAGCTGTTCATCACCTCCTCCTCCTACACATAGGTATTCATCACCTCTTAGTATTCTAACATATGTTCTTCCTCATTATCATGTACAACTGATCTCAAAGCATGGTCACAAGTATTTAACTCCTCACATCGGGTTGAGAACATATTATCCAAAATTTACCCTCAAGGTAAATTTTATAACTTAAACAATTTCTTTAAACTTTAACAAGTAGAAATGGTGAAAAAAATTGGATTTTGGAGGCACCCCTTTGCTTTTTTCTAACTTCCCTATTCAAGAAAAATCTAAGGAGTTAGCAAAAATTTGCTAAAAAATTAGAGAAATGGGGAAAAGGCCTATTTTAATGTATTTTGGGTTTGGGAGCTTCCTTTCCCTTGAATTGGGTCTAAAATGCTAAAAACTATTATTTGCAAGTAAATGACGTCCCAACGGCCTATACGGTCCAGTTTCATTGGCCCAAAAGTTCCCAAAATCCCGATTTACTCGATTTGTTAAAGAATTGAAGTGGGTTCAAAGTATTTCGAGAACACTAAAGTTCGCAAACCAAATGACACATGTGCTATAGAGACATGAGTTACCCACAGAGGAAAAATATCTACACAAAAAGGAGTCGAGACTAACATGGATAAGGAAGAATTTTGAGCCTAAACAACACAAATGTTGCGTAGACATGGTTTACCCACGGAGGTGAAATTTTTGCACAATAAAGGAGGAAAATTCTAGCGTAGAAAAATGGAATTTGGAGGCCCAAGTGTCCCTTGTACCCAAGTACCTTATGTCTTCCTCAAACCCACAATACCTAACATGTAAAGGGAAAATTGTTTAATGTGGATTGTGAGAGACCACGTGGAACACCCTGACCATTATCTTAAAATGGGCATAATGTTTTACCCGTAGCTCGATTTTGACAAAATTTTACTTCTCGAAAGGTCTCAACATCCTCTATTAATTTTAGTGAGACTAGGTTTATAAATAGTGAGAATGAACTTCCAAAACTCACAAGATTAAATCCAAAATCCCGTGGAAGTAAAAATTAAAATTGTGAAACTAAAAATGGTTGTGATCACTCATAACATCATAACTTGAGAAATTTTGAATGGATTTTCACATAATTGGTCTCGCTAGAATCTTGGGTCCAATCCCGACATAGAGAAATCACAAAATATAGAAATTGATGAAGTATTTACGGTTGTTTTTAAGGAAAATGATCCCATTTCTATTTGGTTGTTGAAAAGTGGTTGGAAAAACATTTAATGAGCATGGGAAATCATTCTTTCACTACTGCAAGCAATGGGATACCTTGAGATTGATTTTTCAGTCCAAAATTACCAATCACACTCATTGATCATTAATTACAATCATTTGGAAAGGGAATTTTAGGAATTACATTCTCTCTCTCTCTCTCCTCTCAAAATTTTATAAATTGGAGTGTTGGGCTCATTGTTAAACGAGGATAATTTCAGTTAAAAAAATCTTCCATTTTGGTTTTTTAAAGGAAATGTGTTGCATGCCCTTGTAGTCGACTCCTTACATGGTTATCGAGGCCTTTTATTTTTAATAACTTGAACTTTCCATGTCAATGAAGAAATAGATGCAAGTTTCTTGATGTATCTTCCCTTGTGATGTTTGTTTGCATTATTCTTGCCTCTTCAATCTCAATGCCAATATATTGTGTGTAATTTATGCTCTTGTAGGGATTCATTGTTATTGTGTTTACATGGAAAGGTGTTTTGAGTGCTGTTATTAGATTGTGGAGAACTATTATCACCCTTTCTAATTTACATTTTTCTTCCATTTTCACACATTAGGGATCATTCTCATACCCTTATTTTGGTGCATCACCTTTGTAGTGTAGTTTTCCTTCATTTGCATGTTATTTCTCTCTCTTCCTAATCCCTTGGAAATTGTAGGATAGAGATAGTTAGTTTTATTTCCATAGAGTTAAGTTACACTAGGAGTAGGAAGAAGAGATAGCTTTCTCTGGAGGTCTATCTTGAGTAGAAAGTCCCACAACTTTGAGATATAGTGGCAATGTTAGTGAGTCACACCATGAGATTAAACAAACACACACACACTTGTGCAAATCAAAGGGTGATGTGACTCGGTGATAACAGGACCCTAAACCTTCACTTTCATCTAATATCTTTTTCATCCTCATACACTTGGGGCATTACACTTATTCTCCACCCCTAACATTATCAAGATTCTATCATTTCTACTATTATGCTCCATGCTTCATACTTCTTATTTATATACATTAATCTTACGCAACTTGATACACAATTTGTATCGTTACTACCCTATGATGCACTCTAGTTCCATGGTTCATACTCAACTCGCTAAGGGTCTACATTTGAAATAAACCTCACATCTCATAGACATTATTGATGCTCTATGTGCTTTAGGATATATCTTTCTAGAACACATATTTTAAACCAATTCTTCATGATGCACTCTTGTTTTATGGTTCATTATTGATTTTTGAGGGGTTTTTATAAATTAACTATTGGTTTCTCAAACGTGCACCCATGTCTTAGATCTTGGAAAATAATGAGGTGTTTGAGACCACAATGGAACCATCCCCAAGTTGTGGGACCTTACAAGCTTGGGACGAATCTCCGAGAATGCCAGCTCCTCTACCCACCTCTAATGCTACCACTACTCCTAGTGCTGAAAGTAAATACTAGAATAATCATGCCAAGGGACCAAGGATAGAAGGATGTGTAGAAAGGGGAAATCATAAGCTAAGGAAGGTGATAGTTCCAGAAAGAAAGGGTCGATCTCTCTCCACGAGCATCAAAGGAAAAAAATAGGGTGTGGGAGAAGAGGGTGGATGAATCACGCCACGATCAACACACAAATTCGGTATTCCAAAGACCCGCAACACATGAATGTGGGGAATGCAAGCACAAGAGTATGCACAACATGCTAGAAAATGTAAATAGAGAGGCGAGATGTAATGAAAATGAGAGAGGAAAGACAAGAGTTTCACAAAACATGATTTTATTTATTAAGGAATGCACAATCATTTACATTTACGACAGGGAGGTGAGAATACATTATAGAGACCTAAGGTCCAAACCCATGGGAAGTTGGCCACCATTTTGGCATGGTGCCATTACAACATAGAGGGATGTTTCTATGAAGTAGAACTCGTTATTTATAGAAGGAGAGAAGAAAAGGAGAAAGGGAGGGAAAATTAGATTCAAATCTTCAACCACTAACAACCAGTGATAAATGCCTAAAAATCTACCTGTAAGGCTATCGGATGCACTTCCACATGTCTATTTTGCGTGTGGAAGAAGGAAGAAGGCAAGATCTGATGAAATATAGTAGTTGAGGTTGATTAGATGTGTATTGATGAGATGAAAGACGTTTCCCTATTTTCCACCTACTAAATCCCACCTAAATTTGAATTTGAATAGTCTAACATGTAGCTTGTGTTAACAACTTTCTGACAAGTCCAAGCGTGTGTCGATCTAAGCTCTGTAGCAAAAGATACGACTGTCAGAAGATTTTGTAGTCGTTAGTGTATGAAAAGCACGTGGTGCGTACAGGTTGGCTGAAATGATGGCCAACTTTTCATTATTTTTGTCTTTTCTACCACATGTCATACACTAGTTAGTTGTCTAGATTCAACACCCTATTGGCACGCTTTGGCTGGTTACGCATGGCACACTCAAGTCTGATAGAAGATGACTTGGCACATAAGGGCATAAAGGAAGGTGCAAGGCGCGGGAGTGAGAAGAAAGCACACAAAAGGGAAATAGAGGGGAGGCACAGAGGATCATGTATGATGCTTGCATGGAGACAAGGCAAACCGGTGAGTAGAGATCATATGGTTAAGGAAAAACTATTACAAAGTAATGTGCGTTGCACAGAAGGGTCAATGAATTAATAGTAAGTGCAAGGCGCGTGAGATGGGAAGAAATGGAAAGAGTTAGAAGAATGCAAAGGGTGCGGGAAGGCACACAAGGGTGCACAAAGGAACTCAGTAACTTTTCTAAGGTGTCAATGAGAACAATCTTGAGTGCGTGTAACCTAAAATGCGAAACACCAGAGTCAAGATGAAAATATATGTTATCTAGATAACTAGGAGAGTTATTTGGATAACATTTTTGGTGAATTTTGGGGGCCATATTCCTACTAGATGAAGAGACTAGTAGCCTTAGAAGTCCATTAGACATGGAGTTGGGAGCTTAATTTTGAAGATCTGATTTGTAACTTTAAAGAACATTCTTGAAGTCACTTGAAGCTTTGTTTGAACTCTGAATTGAATTGCTAATCTCATATGAAGATATTCTGAATTGGATTGATGAGAGTGAAAGATTATGTGCTGACTATTGGAACTGCCTCTACCAAAATTGGACTTTCATCCTAGGAAGCAACAAAAGGGGCACACAAGTGCAATAGGAAAGGAAAGGCACCGAGAGGAGTGCGTTGAAATAGAAGCACAACATTATGTACAAAACTAAAAAATCATACATGTCCCAAATGGAACATGTAGAGTGTGTGTAATCACTTGTGTTACTAAAAAAGACATAAACTAACCTAAACTAACCGAGGCAAGGGGCACTCAAGTAAAACCTACAATAGGTAGGAGAAGCACCTTCCATTCCTTACAAATTGTGACAATGTAATTTATTTGGCATTGAACATGATCAAAAATAAGAATAAAACACCACCTTACGGATGGTGTTTCACCCTCCTCAAAGTATCAACAAACATAGCATACACCTCCCGGAGTTGTTTTATACTTAGATCCGAGAGGTGTTTTTATTGACCTTTGGCACGTTGAAGCTCTACCTCATGCTTTGAAATGAGCATGAATGGTGGTAATTCTATTATTGTCTCTACGCTAGCCGATATCTAATTAGGCACGGTCTAATCCTTATTGTTTGCCCATTACTTTGAAGCTCAATCCCAAAGATGGGATTTTCTTGCAGACTTTCCTCCCGAAGGGGAGTTTTGGAGGTTGGGGTGCATAAATATAGGGCCCACATGGTTATACCTCTACAAGAAAGTTGGTCTCCTCCAGAACTGTGCCCTCTGGAGCTAACTGATTCTCCTTTAGAACAGGTGCCCATATGATTTTCTCTTCCCAATTGGAGTCACATGAGTCACACCATTATTCAAATATTCTGTAGTCATCCAAGATGATGACATTGGTTGGGAGAGGCACATTATTAGGGGGCTTTTCATTTATTGTACAACTAGATAGAGGGGACTCGAAAGAATATAGAAGGATGGGAACATAAGGCGTGGAAGGAACACACACTAAAGGAAAAAAGGTGCACATGAAAGGATAGATGGTGGAAAAGTGAAGGTGAGATGGAGGGGAGGAATTCTCAATGGGGGTAGTGCACAAGAAGCTAGGGACACACGCAACGAGCTGAGATGATGTAAGTTAGTACAGAGGAGTGGGAGGGATATAGGATGGTAGTGCAAGGTTGCCCCATTGATAGGGCTTCCGTGCACTAGATTTTTGAGCCTCCATTTCTTCTACCCACTTTGTAATCTAGGGTAGCATCTCAGTGATGAAGTGCAACTTCTATTGGGTGCTAAACCAGCCTAGTACAGGGTTGACCCATGGATAAGGGACCTTGTAGCCAACTTCAGCTACCTTTATGGAGCATTTTACTTTGAGCTGCATCATGTCCATCTATATCTTTTGCACCTGCCTCTCAAAATAAACTTTGGCCAAGGAGTTTCCACCATCATCTATATAAACATGTTCTTCATAAACATTTTGGTTAGAAAAAAGTGGGTTGTATGTATATTCGGGATAATGGTGCTTATAAAATAGATTTGGAGGAGGATTTTGAAACTGTGGGGATGGAGGGAAATATTTCTACTGCTGCAAATGAGAATTCCATAGTGAGAAAGAAGTCATTATTGCACAACTTAAAAAGAGAAATGTGGAATGATTGAAAAAGGAGAAATGAAAGGAGGAATGAGGGGAGACTGGTCTGCACATGAGATGACGGGTGTGTTTAATTAGTCGAGTCGCTAGATGTGTTTTAAAATTCCTCCAAAGACTAGATCTCAACAATAACACATCAAACTTGCTAAGATGAAGATGTAAATCTCTTCACTCTGGTCCCACTGGCATGCCAAAAACTGTTGGTTACTCAAACATGCACCCGCATCTCGGATCTCAAAAACACTAAGGTGTTTGAGATCACAATGGAACCATCCCCAAGTTATGGGACCTTGTGAGCTTGTAACAGATCTCCAGAGAAGGTTGGTTCCTCTACCTACCTCTAATGCTACTGCTACTCCTAGTGTTAAAAGTAAATCCTGGACTAATCATGCCAAGGGACCAGGGATAGAAGGATGTACAGAAAGGGGAAATCCTAAGCTAACGAAGGCAATAGCACCAGAAGTAAAGGGTTGATCTCTCTCCATGAGTGGCAAAGGAAATAAAGAGGTCATGGAAGAAGAGGGCATAAAGCATGCACCACGAGATCAACACATAGGCTCGGCCTTCCAAAGGTGCGTAAAAAATATGAATGTGGGGAATGCAAGTACAAGAGTATGCACAACATGCCAGAAAAATAAAAAAAAGAGCCGAGATGTAATAAAAATGAGAGAGGGAAGACAAGAGTTCAACAAAACATTATTTTAGTGCTTAAGCTATGTACAGTCATTTACATTCATCACAAGAGGTGAGAACACATTGTAGAGATCACGCCAAGGTCTGAGACCCATGGGAAGTCGGCCACCATTTTGGCATGGTGTCGTTACAACATAGAGGGATATTTTTACAAACCATAACTCTGCTATTTATAGAAGAAGGAAGGATTTCAGATGCACTTCCCCAACCAATGAAAAATTCCTACAAATCCACCTCGCAAGGCTTTCAGATGCACTTCCACATGTCTATTTTGCATGTGGAATAAGGAAGAAAGTAAGATCTAATGAAATTTAGTAGTTGAGGTCAATTAGATGTGTATTGATTAGCTGAAATATGTTTCCCTATTTTCTACCTACTACATCCCACCTAAATTTTAATTTGAATAGTTCAACGTGTAGCTTATGTCAGCATCTTTCTGACAAGTCCATGCATGTGTTAATCTGAGCTCTATAGCAAAAGATACGACTGTCAGAAGATGTCAAAGTAGTTGGTTCATGGAAAACACATGACACGCATAGGTTGGCTGAAATGATGGCCAACTGTTCATTTTTTTGTCTTTTCTGCCACGTGTCATGCACTAGTTAGTTGTCCAGATTCGGGGCCTTGTTGGCACACTTTGGTTGGTTACGTGTGGTACACTTAAGTCTGATATAAGACGACTTGGCATAGAAGGGCACAAAGGAATGCGTAAGGCATGGGAGTGAGAAGCAAGCGTGTGAAAGGGAAACAAAGGGGAGGTGTAAAGGAGTGTGCATGATGCACATGGGAAGACCAGGAAAACTTTTGAGTAGAGAATGTATGGTTAAGGCACAACTATTACAAAGTAATGGGAACGGAACACAAAGGAATAAGGACTTAGTATTAAGTGTGAGGTGCACGAGATGGGAAGAAATGGAAGGAGATAGAAGAATGTAAAGGGTGCAGGAAGGTACACATGGGCATGCAGAGGAATCAGAATTATGCTAAGGTGTCGATGAGAAAAATCTTGAGTGCGCAGAACTCCGAAATGTGAAAAAAGAGTCGGGATGAAAATATAAGTTATCCAGATAACTAGGAGAGTTATTTGGATAGCATTAACCTCATCTTATACTCATCCACATCCATCAGGGGGCACGCTTCTCCTATCAAATTCACATTACATATCATTCTATCTCATTCATTCATAACTAATTACATATTTTGGTTGTACATACTCTTACTTGCTTATAATTATGTGACACACTTTACTTACTCTATTAGTTAGATATTCAAGTATGTCACTATCTTTTCTATATACACATCCCTATTCAATTAGTATTTAGTTGGGAATATAGATTACCTACAAATATTTATATGTAGTAATGATTCTAGGCATAATACCTTCTACCAGGTCTCAGTCAATGAGGCTCCCTGGGGCATCTATATTTACTACTCTTATACACTACATGTGTTATCATCTAAATACATACTATTTCCTATTCTTAATAGAACACTACTTTCCATGGATCTATACACGCTTTGACATACTCTTTATCTTTCTAACACGCTAACAGTGCTTCATGTACAAAATTTTCTTTGTAGGACTATATGCCACCATGGTTATGTGTTACAAATTGGTTTTCATTGTTTGATATTGTATCTTATTGTTTATTGGGTATGCCCTTTATCTTATGTGTACGTTTTATTATTTTGGCCCTTTTGGTCCTCGATTGTATTTTGACATTGTGAATGATGTCCCATGTATGAAACACAATTTTCAAGGTCTATCTCCTCTTTTTGATTTCTTAATACACTATCTTCTATTGCATGTTTTCTAGCTTTTTCCAATAACACATGTATCTATCCATTTTTTTACATGTGCCTTGGTTTCTACCATGCACATTCCCTCCCCTTGTAGGGTATCCATTTCAACATAGCATCAGATTAGTTTGAGGTCCTCTAGTTTTATAGTATACTCATATTAGCATCACATATGCCCCAAATGAGGGGTGCATTTATTGAGTAAATCAGTCACCCCATATAATATCTCAAAGTTATAGTATTGTCCTACACAAGACATAAATAAAACAAATATATGGTCATATAATGGCCCAAAATCTGACTTGGATTCTCAGTTAAAAAAAAATAACACCCATATATAGAAACTAACGATTGAGTGCTCTTGACATCTCTTGGGTTCCTATGACCATGGAAAGTTACACTTACTTCCCCAGATCAACACTTTATAAAAGTTCGAGATAAATTTTCACAGTTCAAATATAGTCCTCTAGCAACCATAATGCATTCTTTCTCCATTTCAACTCAGAGTAATACAAAAATAATACGGTACAAATTGGAACAAAAATCATCACACCATCGCTAGTGGTGTATAATTGAGAATCATTCATGGAATGTGAGTAATAGTAGACCTCTCTCCCCAACGCTTTTTTTCCGTGGCATGAGATCACCCAAAAAACTCGCACTTGGTGTGAGATTACCCAAAAAACTCATTCTTAGCATGGGATCCCCAAAAACACTCTCCTTTTGTGATATCACCCAAAAAATCACTCTTCTAATAAATTTCAAGACATATTTCTATCCTTTACACTCATATTCAACAAGTGCACACTTTCCTTTTTACACATTTTCAAATACTTTTACAAAAATTTCATATATAAACATATTGGACTACTTTTTTTCTCTCCTTTTTTAGGTCCATCCTTAATAGACAATAATAAAAACCCTATATCAAGCACAAAAATATGTACAACATAATACACTTCACCCCTAGGGTCACTTTCTCTTTATTAGATTCCACACTTCATTTTTATCACTTGACGCTTTCACTTGTCCACCGAGCACGTTCTTCGCCACACACTCTACATGGTTATCGTAAATATCTTCTAACTACTTTAAGTTATTGAGAATTTAATCAACAACATGAATTGATGGAAATTGTGGACACAAAATCACATACTTGGGAACATTTCTAGGTCCTAAGCACATACCAACATTCATATGATTCCTAAGGGAGAAAACTAGTAATTAAGAGCTATCATTGACTTCTTTCTTACCGTGTTTTGTGTTTCTTATTTTTCTTACACACCCTACAACCTAGTAAAAGAAATTCATATTTATATTTAATGGATTCAAACACCATCATCTAGTCAATATACAAGTTCCTATGTACCCTCATTTCTTTTGGGTGCCCCGTCCCCTATTCTATCTTACTCTCTTCTTTTGGGTCTCTTTTATCTTTTGGGCATCTTATTTTTTAATGGGGCATCTTGCTAGTTGTCAATTAAGTAATTCAATGAAGGGAATCAGATAAATACATATCTATGTGTTCAAAATAGAGGGACCAAGATATAAACATATATTATCATCACCTAAGATTGCATCCAAAGGCATATAAGAATATCAAAGGCATCCATCTAGCATCCATTCAAGAGATAAGGGACTGTATTTTCTACATATACTTGTATAGGAAGGGGAAGTTCATTTTTCCATCCACACATTTATTTACATTAGTTCATGTAGCTATCACTGTTATCAAGTGCATTGGCACTAGGGCATGATTCTTTGACTCACTCATAAGAATTGCATGGAGTATGAGATGTAGTGCAATTCTCAGTTGTAAGTTCACTAAGTTAAGTTATTTCCAAGGTACGTCTAACTCCCCATATTGCATCTTTTATTTTTGGGATTTGATGTAGTTTGATTTTTTGCGAGTAAATATCTCTTTGTTAGTTATAGGAAAATTCTACGGTCAAAGTGTGACATATAGTTCACCAATAACAACTACCAACGACACTTGTTTAATACTATAAAAATAAGTTTCAAGCTCCCGTGTGTGGTCACATGCTCCTATCAGAGGTCTCTTATGCCTATGTACCCTTTTCACATTTTAGGTTCCTTGGTTCGGCCTCATCCGATAGTTACAAAATTTATCAAGAACGTTCGTGACAATATTCCCTTCCTATTCATCAGTTGTTCCAGTCCATATCACCTTCAGGGAAGTGTAAATTAGCTAAGTCACTCTTTCCCTCTCTTGTCTTGAGATTTTTATATTTATCTACCTTATTGATTGTGGTATCTTGTACTTAACAGCTGTATTTTGTAGTTTACATCAATGACTTTTCAATATTAGGGTTTAGCATGATAAACTCTATTTTTGTTAAATCAATGCGTATTTATTATGGGGTTCCCTATTCATAATTATTGAAATTATCCATGAGGAATATGTTATGGGTAAAACTGTGGTGCCTATGTTTAATATTTTGAAAGGTATACTAATAAAAGAGACCACATGATTCCAAATCATTAAGATAGATAAGATGTGTGGGTTTATGGAGGAATACCATGGTTATACTAAGATCTCACGACTTGATAATTTAAAATAGAACAAATGTAAGTTTATTGAATTAAGAGGATCCTTTTCGGTATACTATCAAGTGAGGATAAGTGATAAGCTCCAGACCTATACTTAGGAGTAATAATATATGGTCCAAGTTAGTTTGGAGACAAATTTCCAGGATTTCTCATTTCCATGTTAGTGACATGTTGACCTTTTCTATGAGAACAAGATAAAAAATATTAATGTCATATTTATTGAAATGTTTATTGTATGCTCGTTTGAAGTGTTCTTTATATATGTTAATGTGTTCATGGGATGTTAGATGATTTACATCTAAAAATTTAGTTTGTGATAAGCACTCTTGATGATACTCCTCATATTAAATGATATATTTAAGGGAGATGCATAGAGATGGGATTTAGAATTCAAGAGGAAGTATGACTTTGGTGTCGTAAACAAAAGAGAAGTGTGTAGATCCGATAAGTTTGGAAACTATGGTTTGATATTCCCATAATACAAATGGGATTTGAAGATGCCAATTTATACCATCCTAGTCAACAATTTTCATGAGGATTTTTTTGAGTATTTTGTTATATGATTTTTCTTGACCATTTTATTTTGGATAGTAAGAAGACAAAAATCTAAGATTGATGTTATAAGTGTCATAATTTTTTTGAGCCTTTTGATTTTTGAATGATTTTCCATTTTCTATGATCTTATGAGGAATATAAAATTAAATTATAATGTTATGATGGATGAATTCCACAATTTTATCTACTTTTGTATAAATGAGGGGGACTACTTCCACCCACATAGAAAAATAGCCAGCTTTTGTATTAATGGAGTTGTTTCAAAGTGATGAGAGAGGGTTGATAAGGCCATTGATATCGAGTCCTCATTGTGAGAAGGGATAAATATCCTTAGTTGGTTGAAGAGCATGACTAGGAACATGTGAGAGGTTAGAATGTTGTTTACATTTGACACATTCCTTAATGTCATCACAACAATATTGATTAAGTGTGGGCGAATAGTATCCTATGCATAATATGTATTTGATGATTAACAAACCATTCAAGTGTCTACCACATATAATTTCATGGACCTATTGGATATCTAGATCAACCTATGAATTTTTAAGACACCGAGAGGAGGAGACCATCAAATCCCCATTTATAAAGGATACCACATAATATGATGTAGGGATATGCACATTTTTTAAAGGATCTTTTCCAATTCTAAATATATCCAATGGTATGTTATTTGAAAGATAATTATATGTTCGTATGTACCATTTTTTAGATGACATGTTCTCTATATGATTGATTGTTGAAATATCAATACTAGTGAAAGATTCTTGATAAAGTGTGTGTACAATAAAAATAATTTTGAATCGTTGGGTGATAGAGGAATAAGGGAGGCGAGAGAAGAAATTGTTTCTATAAATGTTTTAGATGAGAGAGGAGTGGTTTGAAATTTGTAATGGTCAAAATAAAATATGGTTTTTTATATTTTAAGGAATTCATTTTTTCATTGTAGATTCCTTTGATTTTATTGATAACAAGTTATGAGTCAACATAAATGTCCAGGATTTGTAAATCTAGAAAGGAATCAATTTGGAGCCCAATAATGAGGGATTCATATTCTTCCATATCATTAGTGCATTTTAAGTTTTATTTTAAATATAATGGAATAAGTGTGTCCCAAGGTGGGTTTATTACCATCCCAGCACCTCCCCTACCTACATTTTGAGCCATCTAAAAAAAGGTCATTTTAAGAGGGGCACTTTCATGATCGAGATTCTTGATTGATTTGTCGTGAAGTGATTACAAGGAAGATTAGTATGAAGGGGAGATTTGGTAAGATGACCTTCCCCTTAATGGATTTTTGAGAGATAAAATCAAGGTCATATTCTGTCATGATCATGAGCCATCCATTGATGTAATCATTATGATAAGGTTTAGAATGCATGGTTTTTAGTTGTTTAAAATTAACGACAACATAGGATTTTTATTGAGAAGGTATTGAAAAAGTGTATAATTTGTGAAGTACAAGGCACAACACCACCTTTCAATTCAATAATAGTGAATTTCATACTCATGAAGTGTGTGACTTATGTAATAGATGACATGTTCATTACCTTGTTTGTCTTGATATGCAAGCATTGCTCACGAAGGCACATCGGTTGTGGATATATATAGATAGAAAGGATCCCCTATCACGGAGGTGAGATCACATGTGGTTATAGGTGTATTTTCTTAGGGCATCAAATTCCTATTGAAAATTATCGTCCCATTTAAAGTGGACATCTTTTTGAAAAATATGATTGAAGGGTTGAAAATGATATGATAATAGTGAGATGAATTAATAGATAGATCTTAGTATTCCTTCAATATTGTGAATTTTTTAGAGATTAGATGGTGGAGAATTCAAGATGGTGGCTTGGAATTTAACAAGATCAAATTCAATTCCCTTAATAGACATAATGAATCCAAGGGTTTTTCCTATGATAAATCCAAATACGCACTTAGTGGGTCTAAGATCAAGGAAGAACTATGGAAGATACATAAAGACCATGTAAAGAATAGATAGATGGTATTTTACAAGTTTGAATTTACTTAAGAGATCATCAACATAAGCTTCCATGATTTTTCGGATAAGATCATGGAAGACATACGTCATAACATGCTAATAAGTAGCTCCAACATTTTTCAATACAAACAACATTACTCTATAAGAGAAGGTTCCCCATTAGGTTATAAAAGAAGTCTTATTCTAATCCTTGGGTGTGATTAAAATTTTATCGTAACCATTAAAACCATCAATAAGAGATAATATTGCATCACCTACTAATAAATTGACGAGTTATTTGATGTTGGGAAGTGGAAAATTATCTTTGGGACAGGTGAGGTTCAACTCTCGTAAGTCCGTCCCGGATGTGTAGTTTTCTAGTGGATTTAGTGATGGGTACGATATTAAAAACTATTAGGGATAATCAATGGGCAAGATGAAGTTTCTTGAAATAAAAGACTCAAGATATTATTTTATTAGAAGTGTGAAACAAGGATATATTATTTGAAGTTTCTACTTCACCAGCTTTAGGATCCGGGATGGTAACAATATTGTGGATGATGTCTATTATGGTTTGTATGTTTCATGTCATCGTAGGATGATGTGAAGGTTTGAGTAATTGTAGATAGGAAAGTGGTGAATTATTAGAGTTAACATGATTCTTAGGCTTGGATAATTTTGACAATGTGTGGCTCTTGAAATGTTGTAATGTTAACGTCAACATTGGATTCCTTAAGGAGGTTAGATGTGTCGATAGACGGGTGTTATGAAGATAACTATTTTCAACACCCTTATAGGTTAGGATGGCATCATCATCATGAAACTAGGCAATTATAAATGATAGGGTAATATTCCTCTATCATATGTGGCAATGCTAGGGGTGGATTCATTTTTATGGTTAACCCGATAAGATAATGTTCCAAATGAAATGGGATTGAATAAAAACATTAGGGGGTAAACATGGTGTCATCATCATCAGAGAATGAGTCCAATAATGGTGAAACTGATTCTTGAGGTTTAGATATTTACCATAATACTTTAGGAGGAAACACTAAGAAGCCAAGTCCATGTTTCTCATAAGGTTCTTTCTAGCCTTCAAAGGATAAGTCATGTAAACCTTTTTCATATTGACCTAAATCGAATCCTTACCATGCATAATGGTAGAGATATATTTAGGAGAACTAGGTTTTACCTAAGAATTAAAAATTATATGAGAAGGGATTTACATGTGGTTCATCTTTGAGGTAAGATGAAGGAAAATAAATTCCTTTGTATACTACCCGTGTTCAAAGGAAAGGGACGCTAAAGGAAATAATAATTTCTACATTGGGGTCATAGAGTGGTTTTTATTCGGTCTCCCATATATTTTACGTGTCAAAATTATATTAAGGGTTAGGAGGTAGTAATCCCTAACAAAAGGTATTGCTTGAAATCATCGAAAGAGAAATCATTTGGAATTTTATATGTGGGTATCAAATAACTTCAGAAGATTCATTTGTAGATGTAGGATATTGTAGAGGAAGCAATATGTCATTGGGCCTATAAATTATATGGAAATCTTTAAATTGATTTGGGTCAACATGGACCATGATAGTTGTACCTTTGTGTTTGTATTTTAGACAACGGTGTATAGTGGATGGGACACAACACATTGTGCATATCAAGCATGACCAAAAATCATTTTATACTATAAATCTCATTTTATAAGGTAAAAGATTTTGATCCTATTTTGATTTGTAGGATAATTGTTCCCAAAGTGTGGGGGAAACAATGTTGTTGAATGAACATAAGATGGTGGATGGTTTGGAAATAATGGTGTCACTAGTTGGATTGTTTTAATGCATGATATGATATGATGTTTATGCTAGAACCATTATCGATCATAACTCTTTTAACGAGTGTATATTTGATTTGGGAGGCGATAAAATAAGGAAGATCATGGTCTTCGAGTTAGAGTGATGGGATTTCAAATTCATCGAATGTAATAGCATCCAAAATCTTCAAGGCACAAATAATTTTGGTGAAAGGTTGACGTCCATCAAAATAAACTAATATTAATTGAAGGGATTCGATTATGACTTGGAGATGTTGGGGACAATTCTTAGATGATCTTATAAAGGGACATTTTAATGGTTGCCTAGTGTAGCTATTTGAGAATGGTGTTTTAAATGGATTTTTTTATTGATTTTAAAGGGATATGATTATGGAAAATTTATCTTTAGATGATGATGGACTAGGTGACTCTAAAATAGCCATGAAGATAGAGTTATTAAACCCATCCTAATTTTGGGACTTCAAGTTGGGGTTGTGAAATCTGGTGGCTATATGGACAACGTGAAATAGAAAAAGTGGTATCTTACTTGAAGGGGGACATTCTTAACAAAGAGGATCTCAGTTGAATTCTTTTGATTATCTAATTTAAGAGCTCTAGGAGTAGGTGTGATGTGGTTTTTGATTTGGTTGATTTTATGGGTCGACTTGGATGAAATTTATTTATTGGGAGGATTCCTTTACTAGAAGTTTTTTGAATGATGACGTGAAGGTATTTATAATCTTCAATAAAATTCCTATTATCTAATGATAAAGACACAATGCATGGTAAATGTACAGAAATGTTTCAATCCCTTAGGGTTGAAGAGTTTGATAGGTGGTAATTCGATGGTTGATCATAAAATGATTTGTTAAAGGGTATTATTATAATATCTAGTCGGATATTGTTGAGGTGATGTCAAGGTAGTAGGAATACATGAGTTTCATTGAATCGTTGAGAGGTACGAGACACATGACATGTATTTGAGGTGGTATATCTAGATGTTGCTATGAAGAATGGATTGGATTCTATGATAATGATTTTAAGATTACAAGATGAATACAAAACCCAAAATGGAGGGAAAAGGGATTTTATTAGTTTGGTGATGGTCCTGTGAGAGCTATAATTTTTAGTCCAATAGATGATGATTTTTAACACATGATTCTTAGAATTTTTAATTTGGTGCATAAAGTCATGGTTATTAAAGAAGTTTTAAAAATTTAAACGATAGGTTTCTTTTCTTGTGACGTCGAAACATCTATATCAAATGTTTATGTTGGAGTAGATGTAATGGATTTTGAGGGATGAGGCCCAAATGAGCTTAAGATGTGTGTAGTGATGTTTCCTAGAGATTTTGATTATCCAGTTTGTTCTTCACCATAGAAACTGAATATGTGTTCGGAATGAGTAATATTTCATTGATGGTATTAACGATGTGATGGTATCCTATAACATGGGTTTGAGGCTGGTTGTTAGTTGGAAGATGGTTTAGGAAACAATTGTTTAAACACATCAAAAATTTATTAAGAGGTTCATTAGGATTATAAAGATGTAACTCACCTTGGTCAATGATATCTTGAAGTAAATTTATAAATGATTGGAAATTTTTGATGTCTTGCACCCAAAATTGGTGATATTTGTAGTATTCGTATTCTCTATACCAATAAGGTTTAAATGTTGAAATTTTAAGGGGGTTGGATGGGAGGAAGGGTGATCATAAAAGTGTAAATAAGTTTTTCAAAGATGAAATTATATGATTTTCCTAGGGGAGTATATTTCCGCCGAGGTCATGACTTATCGAGTATGTTCTATTTTTGGATGCGATTTTCAAAATGAATGTACTTATGGAGCCTTTAAATTTTTATATGCTAGAGGATGCTTTGAGGGAGGGTTTGGGTTTGGTTTTCCTAGTCTGTAATTTCACTTTATCATCCTCCATATATTGGAGTTCTAATATTTGGGCCATGGTAAAGGCTTCATTAATGGTTTGGAATGATTGAATTTATAATATCGATGATATATGCTTAGTGCAAGATCGGAGAATAACTTGATTAGATCAGTTTGTGGAAGCAAGAATGAGAGTTGATTTATAATCCCTCACCAAATTGACGATGAAATAAGTGATAAAATCATCTTCAAATTGTTTATTGACATCGATATTGGGGATGAATATCTTATGGGATACGTTAATAGAGAAGTGTTCCAAAAATTACTATGTTAGGGGTGTGAATGAGAAGAGGGAATGTTTGGGGATACTATTGTACCAGTCAAGGCTAGGACCATCTAATGACATGGGAAAGGTCCTCAACATTAAATATTGATCACGGGTGATGAGGTGGTAGACATGATGGAATGCCCAGATGTATTTTTGTGTATCCTTCTTACTATAAAATTTAATAAACTTAGGTAGTTCCCAATGAGGAGGATAGGATTTGAGTGGTATGAATGTACGAGATAGATTCATTGCATATTTTTTCATAATAAAGAGTAATATTTGGTCCCATGGTAGAATCTTGAAGGCTCATAATTCTAGTTATCAATGCCTGTGTGGGATTGTTTTGAAGAGGTTGTTGGATATTTGAAGAGGATGGGTTGGATTGATGGTAGATATAGGGATTAGATTGTTGATAAATGTGTCAAAGTATATAAGTGTTTGCCACTTGGTGGCCAAAAATATTTGAAAATATGAATGATAAATAAATACTTTAAAACCATAAAAATATTAGGCAATTTATGGATTTACTTGCTCCATGGTATATTTAGTCTCTAAAAAAACCAAGTTTGGTGATTTTATATGTGTTCGGTCATATTTTGACATATTTTTATGAAAGGAAAAAAGTGCAAAAAGTGGGACACAACTATATTTTGTAACCCATATATGGTATGGTAGGGTATGGTGCTAGAAATGAGGTAAACCCGCTATAATGTTATGAGGTTATTGGGAGACTAAAGGTTGTGAGGATGACTAAATATATTGATATGGATGGGAGATAGGGGTGAAAATGAAAGGTTATGATTGGGGTGGATTCTCAAGATGAGGATATATGTGTTTATTATATGGAACACCCACCGAGGGGATATGATTAGATATAAGATGAGTGCATGAGATGGCACTTGTGGTAAAATATGGTGAGGATGTATTGATAGACACCATTAAATTTTGTTATGGATATAGGTTGTTTTTATATGATGGGTTGTGTGATGGGTATCCTAATAAAACATTTAGGGAGCATATAGGGGCAGATAATGTAATACTTATTATAGGATCCAAATTGAAAAATAGATTTTTGGGAACCTACTAATTAATCGAAGATGTAGAGTTCATGGGTGTTTATTGACTAAGCAAAGGTGGTGTAGTGATGAGGAGGTTTTGAGTACCCTTAGGACTAATTGAAGATGTGGAAGGTGTAGGAACTTGTTGGATAGTTACATTTTTGTGATGATAGGGTGTTAAGTTTACAACTAACACTAGGAGCCGACGAAGTGGTTGTGGATGTACCCGAGTCGAGTAGAGATAGGGTAAGAGGAAATCTATTCAATGATTGGTTGATAATTAAAAATGTGGAGTCTGGAATAATTTAAAGTTGTAACTTTGGAATTTGGACCATGATAGGGGCACAAGTAATACACTTACCTTCTATATAAAGGTAGTTAGAAAGGGAAATTAGATTTGTGTTTAAGAGTTCTATGAAGATAATTTCACCACACTACAAGAACTACAAAGGATAGAGATAGGAAACCACCGATGTCACGGATTAAGTAATATGCAAATGTGTAGGATCCATGTTTGTTTATAAGGGTGTAATTTTTATGGTTGGGATGTTTTGAATATGGGACTGAAGCGAGACTACCACATTTGACATATTTTGAATATGGGACTATAGTCTAGTTAGGACCATGAAATAAACAAACAATTAATAAAGAAGTGAAATATGGTTATTTTTAAGAAAAGAAATGATGACATAATTAGAAGATAAATTTTATTATCTTTATTAAATTAATTAAAGTTTGAAATGAATAAAAAGGATAGAAGGGAACCAAGAAACTGCGCCACAATTTAAGGTTTGTTTCATGTGCATTAAGGATAGAGTCTTCAATATACCTACAAGTATGTGAGGCCCAAATTTTATTAGTGTCGAAATAGGCATGGTATTAGGGCCTACCCCCTCACTTCATGGTCTTGTAGTGATAATGGTGTAGGGTTTTTAGCCAATATACCACACACCAATTTTTAATACTCATCCGAACACCAAGTTGATTTTCCCCTTGGTGATGAAATCCAAGTAGGTTTACCTGGAAGGGATACTTAGGATGTAAATTTGATTTAAGATGTGTGATTTTTTTTTGTGAGGGAAGAATTTGAATGAAATAATCTAACCCCTACTTAATCTATTTGAACAAGAAAATATGATAGTTCCTTTTAATACCTAAAAGGAAGTGCTAATTTTGATGAAGACAGATAAAAAAATGCAATGCTAAAAGAAAGTAAAAGAAAAGAGACATACCCATACTCACATTTCCTTTTCAATTTTTATTTTTCTTAATTAATGAATTTTTCAAAGAGGCGATAAAAATGAACTCTAATGTACATGTTTAGATGACTTGATGAGAAACAAAAACATAAGAAAATCGATGAAAAAGGGACAAGGGTCCCACCGAGCATGCTAGAATGTTTGTGCTTATTTTTAGTTTATTTATTCCAGTGAGAAATTTTGGAATAAAAATGGATTGAGAGCGGTGTTGAATCATTCCTTATAAACTTAATTTCAATTTCAGATCTCTCACATAAACCAATAATCAATTAATCATCTACGAGAGTGTGCACAATAACATACAACAAACATTTAATTAACCATGAACAAGAGAAGCAACACCATAACACAAGATCTAAGTGGTAAAACCACAAGAGTAAGAAAAACCACTAATTTTTTTATTATATTAATAAAATAAAAAAGTGTTTATTTAATCTCCAACTTCACAAGGAGCGCCAACCCCTAGTTTAGTAGAGAACCAACCCTACAAGGAGCATGAACCCTAGTTTTGTGAAGCACCAACTCCATAAGGAGGATAAAAACCCCTAAGATGATCAAGCACACACAAAACTACATTCTAACAAGATATCTGATGTCTTTTTACTATCACAACTGATTGAGATCATAGATTCAACTCACTCTCCTTAAAAGCCTTGTTTAAACCCTATCTTCTCTAACTCGCAGATATCTTTGAATTTCTTTGCTTCACTTTGCTAAAACACCTTGCACACACTCTTGAAAAATTATTAAACTTGTAATGCACTCTCTTATATCTCAAATATTTTTTTGGTACCAAAATTCACTCTCACATAGGTCGCACTTTCTCTCTCTTGTTAAAGTAGTGTAAATTTACACCCAAAATATCACTTTTATACATTCCTCTTTATTAAAAAAACTCACCAAGTCTATTTCCAGATCCTTTGTTTTGACCAAGGTAACTTAAAAAAATTTAAAATATTTCATTATAACATTAAAAAATGAGCTATATAAATGAGCTATATATGTCGTCCATGCTAAAAAGATTTATATTTGCATCAAAAACACTCATAACCCCGTCACTAGGATGAGCAAAATCCTCTAACACAAAAAATATAACTATTCAAGCTCTAAATCCTATCAGAAGTCCCCACATCAGAATCAGTATCATGGGGACAATCAACAGAAGAAGCGATGTCCAATTTGCAAAAGAGGACATGACTTACAAGATTGTTGGTATAACACTTATAAGAAAGGTTCATCAAGCAATTCTGGACCACAACAACAACAATCTTACAAGGGATATTCAAACAACTATCACGGGCAGAAAAAGGGGAACTGGAAAAGAAGACCCCACCAGCAAGGTAATATTGCTGAGCAACAAGAACAATCAGACAATGAAGACTTCTTGTTCACTGCTCGATCAAGTGAACCATCCACGTCATCTAGTGATGTCTGGTATGTTGATTCGGGAGCCACTCGACACATGACCGGTCACAGTAGACTCGGTTTATTTCAATGAGGGACACGCCATCGAAAAATCATGTTTCGTTGGGAGATGATTCTTCATATACAGTTCAGGGGATTGGAAACATTTCTCTACCCCTTGGTTCATGCAAATGCAGACTATCAGATGTTCTATATGTCCCTGGGTTGACAAAGAATCTTCTTTCTACACCAACTCCTAGATCACAACCCGAAAATTGACTTTGATAGTCAATCCGCAAGAAAATGTGTTTGATTCGAGATAAATCCAGAGGCTCGAAAATAATTGCAAAAGCCTCAAATGTGGGACGAATGTTTCAACTTGATTTCATTCACAAAAATGATCAAGCACTTGTGGCTAAAAACTCCACCTCAGCCCAGTTATGGCATCGGAGATTTGGTCATGTAAGTTTCAAATATCTCGAAACACTTCACCGGTGTAATATGGTACATGGGCTACCATCTCTTCAGAAGGATACAGACAAGTGTCCTCACTGCTTAGCAGGAAAACAACATAGAGTTTCATTCCAAAAGAGTACTTTTCAAGCTCATGGTAAATTTGACTGGTTCATACCGATCTGTGTGGTCCGATGCGGCCAAGTCATTCGGGGTTCCAGATTTCATGCTCAGTGTTGATTTACTATTCACGGAAAATGTGGATTTTTTGTCTTTGCAAGAAAAGTGAAGCCTTTGAAACATTCAAAAAGTTCAAAGTGGCAGTTGAGAAAGAAACTGGTCGTCACATCAGAACTCTCCGCTTAGATCGAGGGGGAATTCACCAGTGATGAGTTCAGAGATTACCTACAAACTCACGGGATTCATCAACAAATGCCTCCTCCACACACACCATAGCAAAATGGTGTTGTCGAGAGAAGAAATCGTACTATCATGGAAATGGTGCGATGCATGATCGATGATTCCGGACTTGCAAAGAAATTTTGGGCAGAAGCAGCAAAAACAGCAGTGTATTTGTTAAATAGAGTGCCCACAACTGCTCTTGATGGAATTACACCACAAGAAGCATGGTCAAAAAGGAAACTGTCCATTGCACACCTCAGAGTATTCGGGTGCAAAGCCAGCATGCACATACCAAAACAAAACAGAAATAAATTGGACATGAAGTCACAAAATCTCATCTTCATTGGATACAATGAAGAGACTCTTGGGTATAGATTGATGGATCCTAAGACCAGAAAAGTCTACACAAGCAGAGATGTTGAATTTTTCGAGAAGAAGGAAGCAGAGACTCCTCCTCCGGACTCACAAGATGTAGATTTTTCACCTACTGTAAAAATTGAAGCTAATGTTCCCTCAGAATATGAAAGTGATGATGGGGATGATGGTGTGATCAGATAGAACCATAACCCATGGGAACAGTCAACGTATGCCTAAATGGTGTACAAGTACATTACGAGATGCAAGATTGGATGTTCCACCGGATACATCCACCCTTGGACCACGGACTCGCAGTAAAGCAAGAGAAGAAGTTAACTTTTCTTTGATGAGTAGAGTTATTGAATCTATTTAGCCCTCTACAGTCCAGGAAGCCCTATAGTCAAAAGCTTGGAAAGATGCCATGGATTCTGAATATCAATCAGTGATGAAGAATAACACTTGGCAGCTTGTTGATCTTCCACTAGGGAAGAAACCCATTAGATGTAGATGGATATTCAAAACTAAGTACAAAGCAGATGGGACAGTGGACAAGTGCAAAGCAAGACTTGTAGCAAAGGGGTACGCACGAAAGAAGGAATTGACTATGAGGAGACATTTGCTCCCACAACTAAGATAAAAATGATCAGGATGATCTTTTCTCTAGCTGCATAGTTTGATGGAAAGTTCACCAAATGGATGTAAAAGTGCCTTCCCGAATGGAGATTTACAAGAAGAAGTCTACATGATTCAACCCGAGGGATATGTTGTACCTGGTCAAGAAGAAAAGGTATGCAGACTCAGGAAATCTCTGTATGGCCTCAAACAGCACCCCGGGCATGGTACATCAAGATTGATGAGCATCTCGTACAACATGGATTCGTCAGAAATCCATACGATCCCAATCTCTACCTCAAAAAGCAAGGGGGGGAGATGGTGATTGTTGTAGTTTATGTCGATGATCTAGTCATCACTGGCAGTTCAGTGAAGATGATTGATGAAACGAAGAAAGATCTTAAGTGATCATTCGACATGACAGATCTCGGGCTTATGCACTACTGTCTTGGACTAGAAGTATGGTAGAAAGAGAATCATATCTTTGTTTCTCAGATGAAATATACCAAGACAACGCTCGATAAGTTTAGGATGATGGATTACACACCAATTGCTACACCTATGGAGAACAGATTACAGTTATCTTGTTCAGATCCATCTCCTGAGGTAAGTGCCACTCTCTATCGGCAGCTGATTGGGAGTCTCATTTACCTGACCTACACTAGACCAGATATCAGCTTTGTAGTGAGCTATCTATCCAGGTTCATGCAAGAACCCAAAATTTTCATTGGAAAGAAGCAAAGCGCATTTTGAGATATCTCAAAGGATCAGTGGATCTTGGTCTAGAATATAAGAAGAATGAAAACTTCTTCTTGACTAGATATTCGGATTCAAATCATGCAGGTAACATTGATGATAGAAAATCCACTTCTGGATTTGTATTCTTTATGGGATCTGGACCAATATCATGGGGAAGTAAGAAACAACACTTTATTTCTCGCTCTTCCACAGAAGCCGAGTATCGTTACTGCGCAGAGAAGTCATTTCATGAAGTGATTTGACTACATCGTATACTTGAAGGACTTGGAATACCACAGGACAAACCTACTACCATGTATGTTGACAATGAAGGTGTTCTCAAACTTGTTTGCAATCCAGTTTTTCATGAGAGAACAAAGCATATTGAATTTCAGGTTCATTTCATACGTGAACATGTGTTGAAGCACAACATCCAGCTTCAGTTTTGTCCAACGGCTGAACAACGAGCAGATATTTTCACAAAGTCACTAGCACGTGACAAGTTCGAGTTGTTCAGAGCATTTCTCTCCTCATCTCTTCGATAATGCACAATTAAGGGGGAATGTTAGGATTAAATATTATTATCCTAATATTAATTATTCATAGTTTAAATTATTTAATTTTATTAATTAAATAATAATTGTTATTTGGTTATATGGTTAATCAACCATATTTGTCTTTTATTTCATAATCTTGTTATATTGTTGTAAATAATATATTTGTATTTATTCATTTCTGCTTCTGGATGTTATTGGAAGCTTGTTTATTCTCGGCATTTGGTTACACCTATGCAACTTATTCTCCCGTATGTATTTGGTCATGCAATATCTATAAATATTGCAGCCCATTCTCTCGTAATGTTTGATTGATTGAATTTAATAAAAGTGGTCAAAGCTTCCGTCCCTTTTTTCAATCATCATTAATCACCTCACATGTGTTATATTAAATTTAACCATCATCCATAATTTTAATTTTACTTTCAATAATCAAATGTTTCATAACATGGGCCAAAAGGCTCATATCCTTTGCCAAACATCTATTTCTAACACCCTATATTCACCTTTGAGCCTCAAGAACACTCCAAAACAAATTAACTATGGAGTGTGACCACTCATTGAATTATCAATACCTATAAATCACATCCATGAATTTTATATCCCATGAAACATACATATAATCAAACCACAAATACTTTCATCTTCTCTAAATCATGTTGCCTAGAAAATTATTTTGCAAACTAAACTTGTTTACACCCTTGCTATAACTTTGAAGACCTCCAACATGATTCAATAGGAAAAAAATTTACCCCTCATCACTTTACAGGTAATATAAATCATCAAATCAATCATCTCATGCTTCATTCACTTCATTATTTCAACCTAAGTAGTCTTGCCATGATAACTAAGAAACATTATTCTACAAAAATTGTCCTGAAATACACGTCAAATCTCACAATAATGAGATAAAACATATACCACTAGAAATACATGTGAATTCTCTTTTGAGAAAATATTTTAACTCGTTCCAAAACAAAGTGGAAGGCCTTCAACAAAGCTCATCTTTGTAAACTACCTGAAATTTCCCCAAAAATGCCCTTTGATTAGTCTTCATAAATAGGGCACACTTTTCCATTTTTATGCATCACCATGACCTAAAACCACCAGATAAATCAATAAAAACTCACTTGATACAAACAATTTCCATTTATTTTACAACTCGTTTTGACAACTTTGTCCCAAACTGAACTTCTTCACAAAAAGGACTATTTGAGTGGGGTCCACTCATCACCACATGCTCTACCATACCTTTCTAGAAACCTTGAAGAGTACTATAAATCAATTATGAGAACTTATGAACATTATCTCTCCTACCTTTTTTGAGCCATAGTTTCGAACACACAAAAAGTTGTTTACCTTCTTAACATTCATTCATAAAATTTCACGATGAAATGACATAATGTTTTTTGGGATACCTTATAGAATAAATGTAGAAACACATTTAAAATCCAAAATTTCCCATGAAAAGCACACAATCCAATGTGAGCATCAAAAGGTGTAATTATAGCTAGAAAACACCCTTTGTCGGATCCTGTTTCACACAAACTAACTTATCTTTCAAAATTATCTTCAAAATGACTCCAATTTTTGTTCACATCTCTAGGAAACATATATATATCATCTAAAATCATAATAATAGCTCAAATATTTCTCCATCTTGTCAACCCATCTCATTTTCATGACTAGCCCTTAGGTTTCTACATAGTCTAGGCTAGGGTCAAGTTAAATAACATCATAAATCATCATATAAACTCTCAAAATATCCTAAAATACCCGAGACGCCATGTACAACATACCTTAATACTTCCAAAAGATAAAATTTCTCTACATATCATCCTCATGCCTCATAGTACCTAGACCTGGTCTAGATTAGCACTTGAAACTTGTTCTTAAACCTATATCCTCAAAATTTTTATGAAGGACACATAAAAACAAACACAAGAAAATAACATGATAATTTACACAAATACACAAAATTTAATGTGGAAAACCCAACTCTGGAAAAACCCACTCAAACCACAAACTCTTCTTAGGAATTTTTTTCCCTATATCTATTACATTGATTTCATGGTTTCTATTAAAATAAACTTGGAGTTGTAACTCCAAAATTTGTCCAAAATGCCATTCATTATGTGACAAGATTCAACATGTCTAGAAGCTTCAACTCCCAATTTTGGTTCAACAACAACTAACCTTTAGTGAGCTTCAACTCACAAGAAATCTACAACTCCCCGCTCTTATTTTCACACTTGGGTTCAAGAATATTGGTCACACTTAGTTTTGTGTCTTAGACAACTAATAATGACCCCTTAATTAGCTCAATTTCATCTCAGTTATGCTTCATATATCTCTCTTTCATGATAACCTGATGAAATTCAAGGATCATTTCACAAGGTTCATTTCATGTCTAATTTTTATTCTCTCCTTCACTGATTCATATAACACAAGCTCATTATTTGAATTTCTTTTATTTATAATCACTCTTTCATGGTGTCCTAAGGGTTATGGGTTATTTACATAACATAATCTTCAATTTCAAGAGACTACACCGTTCGACATGTTCATTATGCAGTCACATCCTTATCTCTAGATTAAACACTCCTCTTTCTACTCTTTCAATCTATCATTTGGCCCTTGTAGAATTTTCACTATCTCTAAACTCTAAGACTTTTTCATCCCTTTAACTTGATATATTTCATTCATATTTCATAGTCTCATTTTGTATGCACAACAACAGCCTTATTCACTAAACCTTTCACATACACATTTTGTTCAATGATGTTTATTTAACTAAACCATCACCCTTTGTTTCTCTTCTTCACTTCTCTACTCATATTATTTAATTTGAGTCTTCAATGTCGATAATTTTTTTGGTTCCTATCTTACTTTTTGGATAGAGTTAATTTTGTATACTGCACTTTATACACCTTTACACAGCTATACTTGTCAACTTTATAAATACAATCATTCTCAAATTGTTTCAACCCAGAGCTATAATAAAAAAATATTTTTCAACAACAAAAATAAGCCATTTTGTATTTAGTAATATCCTATTCATCTAAATATTTTCTCTTTATGTCTACAATTTCATTTTCTTGTATCTTCTATGTTCAAAAATTTAAAAAAACCAAGGTATAACTCCTTTTACATTCTCTATATCACACATATACACTTCAACCCCTTTGGTCGAGTTCCCTCTATTTAAAAATGTCCCTTCAAATTCTCTTTATTTTGTTTCATGTACACTTTTGAACTATTCATTGTTTTAGACCAAATAAGGACTCCTTATATTATTATTTGAGATTAATAAGGATAACAATAGTTTTGTATCTAATTCATACCTTTTGACATCTATTATAACTCATTCAACTCGAACTAAAATGAATTAAGAACCTTAAACTTCATTAGAAGACCAAAAAATGTGACTTAGCACTTTCTGGAAGCATTATAATGGTTTTGTGCAACACCTTTATGACATTTGAATCATTTAGTCACCATTGTATAACATTTAAAGCATTTAGTTACTTTCTAAAGTTACTTTTGATGCAAGAAGTAAACATCCTTCAGTGTTGAGAAGGTCCTTTGAATAAATGCATTTTGCTAGTAACCTTGAGATGGAAAACACAAAGACTCAGTAACTTGTGTCACATAGTTTTTAAGCTTTAATTTTGATTCAAGTCCATTCTAGATTTCTTTATTCATGTAATATATTTTGGAAAATAATCACGAAGTTCTAGATTTATCTCACCGAATAAATTGTATTGAAAACAAGTATCTAGTTGTGCATAAAGTGGAAAGAAAACCTCCAATGAAACTCTCAAAGAAATATCTTTGAATCATTAATGAAATAAATAAATTCTTGACTAAAAAATTTCATGAAAACAATACAAGTCAATGTGTGTACTTTCTGAAATTTTCATTTGTTGAAACTTGTGTTTCGATCATTTCACTCCTTCAAACCCTAAAGGGATGGTTTTAGAGACTTTACAAGCTGAAGGGGCTTCAAAAATGGATTTTCTGAGCATTGCGTAGTGAAATTTAAAAATTACAACTACTATAGACCAATGAGAGGTAATTTTATCTTATACTTGCATTTAGTTGACATGAAACTCTACCAATTGCTCCCAAAATTCACAAAGACGGTGCATATAGACTTAAAAACTTTACAAGGCTTTACTTGTTGAGTTCAAACAGATGCTTGGGGGTTTATGATGAGTGTTGGTTTATCATGGAGGATAAATGATGAATTATTGACCTCTTTTGAACATTTTAACACAACATCAAACACCATTTAATCACCTTTACATGATAATTCCATATTGTACCATGGAGATCAATGAACATTCTAACTATCATGAAGCACACACATAATCTTCTCCCATTCTTATTTACTCTTCACATGTGAAGAAATAAATTTTCCACCTATATTATGATCTTGAAGAGGAATTTTTGGTCATACTCCTAATTCTCATCACTCACTAGCATAAACTTGACAAGATGAAATTTGTTATAGTGTCTCTTGAGTAACCACAACGTAGTCTCAATAGTTGAATATTTTAGTTAACCAAGGATTCAATTTGATAACATTACAATTAAATACCCTTCAATAAGATCATGATAATCCTATTTAGGAACTCGAGAGATATTTCAAGGAGAAAAGTATTCAGGCATACCATTGAATATTGTTTTCTTGACAAACCATCACATAATAATGTGGAGGCAGAGTGTTTGAACTTAAAGGATAATCACAAGACCATTCTAAGTGCTCAATAAATGAAAAATATAGTTTCAATGGAATATTGAAAAACTTTCCATCACAAACAACAACTTTTGAATACTCAGTAACCTAACTGTACCTTTCAATTCAAATGATTATATGAAAATGCTCTTGTAAAGGCTGAGATGGACTGAGCTAGAATGAATATGATTTAAGAGAAAAGTTGTCACAAATTTGGCATGGAGAAAAACTAATTCAGTCCAGAGTAGTTACATCACCTCACAAGATTGACAAGAAACCAAAATCACTCATTTCATATCTAGCATTTCATGTAGTAAGTCCGAGGAGAGAGAAAACATTTCAAAGAAATTGTTCATAACTTCTCTAATTATTAACTAAATTAATTTAAAAATTTGAAATACTTCAAGATTGGAGTTATATATAAACATTTCCTCTATGATTTATCTGAAGAAGGATCTAAATTTTTCTTGGGTGCTCAAATTCCATTCCTTAAGAATCCAAAGATTAGGAAAACTTTCATAACTTCCACTCACCTCTTCAAAAGTTGATTAAATTTCCTTTGAATCACTAAAAGTCATCCATCTACACTCTCCATATGTTTTTAATCCATATATTTCCTTGTAAACTCAAACATATCCCATTTACCTCAACATACACTACTAGTCCCCAAAGTCAATTTTGGCAAACTTTTGAATTTTTCCTCTAGGAGCTAAAATGATCCTTGTGATTGATCATACATTCCATAAACAACATATCTAGGATGATACCATTTATACATGGTATTTTCATGACCCATATGAATATTTCACACCTTATTAGGCCCTAGTAATATGCATAATCGAGCCAATTTCAATTGAGACTTCCACAAACTGACATGAAACTCATTCCAATATTCCTTTGCCAATGTGGAACTATAATTTCTAACCTAAATAACATCTTATCTAAGAATACTAACCATGTACATGCTTAAAGTGGACTCCTTCCTCACAAACCGAGCTTGTAGCATCTTGAATCAATCTAAAACCTCTTTGTGATCTTAAACCATCATTAGAAGGCACTAATAATCACACTTCATGTCCCTTATAGAGCTTCATTTCACCACTCAATCCTTTTCCATAAATTCCACTTTACATCAAATGAAAAAATCAATTACTTGGGTTCAACAATGTCCTCATTTTTAATTGATAGAAACATACTAAAAATATTTGATGCAAAACACACACCAACAACTCACATGACCCTTACTGGTTTCAAAATCACTCTATGCCCATTTGACATCTATGAAAAATGGTTTTGCATTCAAAAAGAAAAAAATCAAGTAGATAATCACTTTAAAATTACATAGCTTAAAAATATACCCCTTGGATTAGCATCACTATCTTTCTACTTGTCTCTTGACTAGAAGCATGAATGTCTTCCAATTAGCTCTAGTGCTCCACCTGACCTTATGCTCTACATATTCATATGATTGACTACACCATGCTAAAAAATATCATACTAATCCCTATAGGATTATATTATCATCATTTTTCTTATACAACATGACACCAATCGTTTACCTTGCACTCACACCATAAGAATGACTAAATCTTCTTTATTTCCAACCTCATTCATCTTTTTGGAATAATATTCCCTTTTCCATGCTACTCCACTCTTCATTTATATCTTGTCTTCTTCATAAGTGATTTTAAAAGAAAACACTACTTAATCTAGCTTATAAGATTTTAACTTACCTTCTTAAACATCAAAAATGACTTTTCTATACTCCTATAGGCCACCTCTTTTACATACTTGTGAGATATCAGTGGTACTTGTTATTCTTAAACCATCATGAGAGACTATATATACTTAGTGCATCTCTAATTTTGATTGAATCTATGACTGTCCCTTTATACTATTGAATGTAAAAACCTTTCCTTCAAATCTCATCGATTGACTTGTTTTTTACCTTGAGCATGATATGAAGATACTAAATATGTTATAAGCATAACTTGAGAGATTCCATTTACTGGTATGAGATCATGATTTCCAAGACTACTTCTCACTATATTATTTCTTGGCTTGTATTGAAATTATGTAACACAAAGTATCTTGACTATATTCCTTTATCATTCAATCGTTGACACCGATCCATTAAGTATTAACTGATTTACAAACCTTGAATGATGTTACATACTTCTCTCATGAATTAAGGCTTGAGAGAAGCATGAAAGGAATGGGTTGAGGCACTTTTAATCCTTGTAGGTGTATGAAAATTTTCTCAAAGACTCCTTTCACAATGGACGTTTTTTCAAGACTCAAATGGAATTACTGAATATTGTAACCCATCAACATGGCATAACCTATGTAGTGTTTTGGATCAAATTGTATAAAATACATTAGATCATACTTCTATAATTTATTGAGCATAAGAAGGATATGTCTTATATATTCTTCCATTAATGACTTTGTATATAGGTGAAAAAAAAATTCTCATCACAACCTTTAATACCACTAACTAATTGGAGACCTCAATACTCAAGAATAAACAAAGTGACTCCTTAGTTGGACATATTAGACATCAAGAGTCAAACTAGAACACTTGTTTAGAGTAGAAATTTACATTCCTTTGAAAAATTCAATATACCTAGATTGTTTCTCCCAAAACTACCATCACATATGAAAAGAACAAGGAAACCCTTGACACTATTTCATTACAACCGTAAAATATTAGAACTATCTAGATTCATATTTCTACAAAAAAATAAACTTGTTCATTTACTCAAGATAATCTCTTGAAGACTCTTCTTCTTTGAAGACAACCTTGACAACATTTAGAAGACAAAAACAAGCCCCGGAACCTATTGACAAAATCCTCTCTATATGAAAACTCAAGAATACTCTCAAATACTTTATAATATGCTATAATTTCAACATGTAGTAAGACAAACATTTTGAAATTAACATACCTTGAAATCTTGATAGAGGAAACAATCAACCTTAACAGTACTTCCTTCACTAGTGTATACCTTTTAGAAGCTTAGAGAAGGCATACCATCTTGTCTTGTCTCCTTGGAAGAATATAAAGCTATCATAACAACATGATGAATCAATTCTTTATTTCCTCATACTAGTTCTCTTGTTATTATCCTTGGACGCATTACTTTCTACGACCTCTACATCACATGATTTCAGACTTTCGTATTGAGCACCCGATAGACACACATGTCAGCAACTCATACACTTGTTCCAACACAACTTGAGAAAGAAGTTATTTAACTTTTTCACTATAATTTTCTTCCTTCTTCTTGGCTTTTTCCTCACCTGCTAATGCCTTGTTTTTGATTTCTTCTCCTGTGACTATCCTAGATCATTGGGTCTCTTCAAAATTTTCACTTGTTATCTTATCATCATTCTTTTCTATTTCAACTTTTGAATTTTCTTTCTTGACCTGGTATATCCATTTTACTTTCTTCTTTCCAATATCTCTCTTAACCATGGTTAACTTGGTCTCATTATGAGAGTTTTTTTCCTCAAAATATCCTTTTGTCTAACCTCTTAGATGTAATTAACTTATATCTATATCTAGGTGATTCATTAAAATGTCGCAAAAAATTCCCTTTCCCATGATATTTGAAGCATACAACATTGTTCTTTTCTCTTGAGTCATCTTCTTCCCAAAACTGACTTAAAGATTCTTCTAGGCGGTACTTGGTTATGTTCCCTTTTTCTTAGAAATTGAAACATACTATGTTATTCTCATATTTATTCTTGCAATCCTCGATGGAAGTTATTCATCTAATATTATCCTACAATTTATAGCTTTATGCTCAAACACATTACATGAAAATTAAATTCTATGAAACTTACCTAATCATCTTCTTGCATTTAGATTCCTAGTGGTATTCTTGTGTTCTTTGTTGTCCTTGGTTTTTGATCATCCTTGACAAGATACATGGCTTGATTCATCCTTCAATTCCCTTTTCCTTTCCTATTCTAGTTCCGCTCCAGTGTCTTTAGATCTGTATTTAATCTCTCACATTCTTCACTCTTGGCTTGAATAGTTTCCTGACATATCTCATGCTCTACTTCACCAGAATGTATTTGTTTGATTTGTAATCCATTAATTTTGTTAGTAATTTGTTCTAACTCAAACTTCAAGGTCCTTAATTCCTATTAAAATTTAAGGCACAAATTTTCTTTGTCTCTCAAATCCTTTGACACTTTCTCAAAAAATGAAGCCATCTCATTTAGTTCTTGACCATGATTAACTTCATTGAGCTTGATCTCTATTGTTAACTCATTTATAAGAGCTTGAGGAATTTGATAGTTTTTTTTTTTAACATTGATTATTCTAATATACCCATGCTTTTATCTTTAGGATCACCTATAAGTTTTTAGGCTTAATTCAATAGGACTAGGCTCGATACCGATTGTTGGAAATTACAACACTATGAGGGGGTGAATTAGTGTCTTATCAAACTTTTACAAACATTTTCACTTCCTTAATTTTTATGAAGAACACATAAAACCACACACAAGAAAATAACATGATAATTTACATAGAGACGCAAAATTTAATGTGAGAAACCCATTTGGGAAAAAACCCACCGAAACCAAGAATTCTATTTAGGAAAAATTGTCTGATATCTCGTGACATTTATTTCATGGTTTAGCTTCAACTCAACCTTGAGTTGCAACTCAAAAATTTGACCAAGCTTCCACTCGCTTTTGACAAGCTTTTTCTTTTCTCGAAGCTTCAACTTCCAAGTTTGGTTCAGCAACAACTAACCTTTAGTGAGATTTAACTCACATGGAAGCTAAAACTCCCCGCATATTAAGCTACCACTTAGAATTGTTCAAGAATTTTGTTCACACTTAGTTTGTTGTATTAAAAATTGATAATGACCCCTAAATTAGCTCAATTTGATCTTAATTCTACTTCAAATCTATTTGTTGCATGATTACCTGATAGAATGCAAGATTCATTTCATAAGGTTAATTTTATACCTACTTATCATGTTCCTCTTCACCGAGTCCAACAATGCAAGCTCCTTATTTCAATGTTTTTTATTTGTAATCACTCTTTCACAAAGACCTAAGGGTTCATAGTTTTACATCACATAATCTTCGATTTCAGAATTCCACACCCTTCAACATGATCACTATGTAGTTACATCCTTCTCTCAACATAAAATACTCCTCTTTCTACTCTTTCAATCTATTTTTAGCCCTTATAGACTTATCACTATCTCCAAACTCTAATACTTTGTCATACCTTTAACTCTATATATTACATTCATATTTCACAGCCTTGTTTTCTATGCACAACAACAACCTTATTCACTAAACCTTTTACATAGACATTGTTTTCAATGTTCTTTCTTTATGAGAAACATCACCCTCGATTTCTAGCTTCACTTCTCTACTCATATTATTGCATTCGAGTATTCAATGTAGATAAGTTTATCTATCTCCTCTCTTACTCTCTGGATAGAGTTCATTTTTGATACTTGCACTTTATACACATTTACACTGTTATACTTGTCAACATTCTCAATATAATCATTCTCACATTTTTCAACCCAGAGCTCTACTCACAAAAATAACATTTTTCAACAGAAAAAATAATCCATTTTGTATGTAGTAATATCCTGTTCATCCGACTCTTTTTTTTGCTTCAGTTTACGGTTTCACGCCTTCTATATTGTATGTTCAAAACTAAAAAAATGAAGGCATACGTCCTTTTACATTCTCTATATCACACATCTTCACTTAAACCCCTTTTCTTGAAGATTTCCCTCTATATAAAAGTTTCCATTCAAATTCTCTTTATTTGTTTTCATATACTCTTTTGACTTATTCTTTTTTTTAGATCAAATAATTACTAGCACTTATTTCACTAAATCGACATATTATAGTAAATCTAGACTCCAATATTTCAAGTATTGGAAGAAATAAAAATCCATTTTTTTGTATATTGGATTCCATTTTTGTCTATACTAGATTCCATTAGTGCTATTATTGCAATCATTTAGTAGCAATATTGGATCACTATATTGTCATTAATTGACATATTCTAGTTCCAATTTCACTATTATTGGATTCTAATATCACTAGTATTGGATTCTAATTTGGATATTATTGGATTCAATTAGTACTATTATTGGATTCCAATTTGACCACTATTGCAATCCAATTTATAAATACCAATTTTTGGATATCGGTTTCACTATTTTAGGATTTCTATTTTTTATTATTTGATTCTACCACATAAGCCTAGCGGCCACTATCTTACATAATCTTAGCGGTGGCTAACTTACTTAAACCAAGCATCTGTTAAATAACATGATGAAAGTGCATGCTAGGTGAAATAAGCCTAGCAACATCAAAGTTACATCTAGCTTGCGGACACTAAGTTACACAAACCTTACAACCGATAAGTTACTTTTAGCGAGAAAAGTTTTCGTGTGGAAAACTTACGGATTTATTTCTAAATCTCTAGGAATCTAAGTCCCTCTACTTAATCGGTGCAGCTGTAGTATATGCATGTGTAATTAAATGTGGATTTTCTTGGTGGCCTTATGGCCGAGGATCCAACAAGGGCACTCCACTAACCCTGCGGTAAAGCTAACAATCTCTTGCTAGGGAAGAATTTGTCTGAAGAGTGGGAAAGGGGGTGGGAAAAGAGGTAGGAGAACTAATGTTGCAAGTATAAAATCAGATTCTTGCACACACTAGTTATAAGTTTCATCACATGCACTAATATTAGGAACAAACAATACATCAAACAACAACAAAACCAATTAGAATTTAATTAACAAAAAGTATCAAAAACCCATCAGTTAAATTTTTTTCGAAACTCCTTATTCTTGTATTGATGCTTAAGAATAAATTGTACATAGTATGAGAATGGAAGACATTGAGAAGAGTGGAAAAGTGGAAAACTCTTTTCACTCACAAGTGAGAAAAATCTCTCTCATGAACTTACAAGAATATAACTAGCTAGAATAATTTCTCAATTAGAACCCCTTAGAATAAAGAGCTCATTAAAAGTTATAACAACTTGAATTGTCATTTCACCTCCCTCACATGACTCTTCCTTTCCATATTCCACTCGTGACCTCTTGTTTTCCATGAATTAATTATTTCTCTTATAATTTTGAGAATTTTTTTTTTGCACATTTAAAATAGGTCATTTAAGTGAATAGGATGAAATACAATGATGACACATAATAAATAATTAGAATGGGGAGAGAAAGAAGAGAGGGAGAGAGAGGAAGAGATAAGGGATAGAGGGGAAATCATTCCTCATGACCAAATGCTTTGAATATCTTGATGCAACTATGAAATTTGAGTGAAGATTTCTGCCAAAGTGGTGATCCTCCACACCGATGAATATTTCTCCCTTGAATAACTTTGAATCATTTTCCCGCCTATTGATGACCAAAACTCTTTGATACATGGAAATCCTAGACCATAGAATGAGTGTTTAGAAACATTATTATGATATTTACCACTGTAAGCTCAAGATGAACACATACAATTCCCACGATGACATTCCTTGCAACTTGGTTGATGAAATCCTTGACTCATTGAGATCATTCTTATCAACTCTCTTTGAATCATCTGGCTTCTTAACTGATGAATATCAATTAATATGATGTGCCTTGTGATGCCCTTCTTTGTATTATGAGATGATCATTCCAAACCATGAAAAACTTCCATGTCTTCATGATTGATTACACCTGAGAAAATAGACCAACCTGTGCATTGGAAATTCATGTTTCCTTAACACTTACTATATTTGGAAGGGATAACTTACTATATTTAGTAAGTGTTAGATTTTTCCTTTCTATACCTCAAATGGTGCTATTGACTGGCTGATTATTCCTCAATATCCTATTGTGCTGTACTTACCCTTTGAGAACAACCCACTATTTTTAGAATATGAGCCCATGCTCTGCTATTCTGGGACATATCACATGTCTTGCTCCAGTTTCACCTTCTAAAACTTCTACCATATTCCAACCTCCTTTGTTCCCAAGATATTTTTATTTTTAGCACATTTCTATTTTTAGTACATTGCGATTTTGGACCTCGGTATTTTGGGAAGAAGTTGTTTTTTTCCTTACTTTCCATTTTCACCCTTTTTTATTGTCATGAGTGATCAAAATTGAAATTCAGAGGGGCTCACCATTTATAGCACGTGATTAAGTATAACATATTGTATTTTTAGTAAATTGTTAAAATGACCTCTGTTTACGATGGAAAAATCATTTTGGATTTGGCTCTTCGTCGCAAACTTGTGCTCCAATTTTCATCATGATTTGCTTACTAGAAAGCTTAGAAATGAAAAATGAAAATTTATGCCTGGTAAGAGATTTGGGTATGGAGCTACCAGGGTAGAATATTGATTAAAAAAATCAATCCTTCATATTTAAACTAACAACTTCATCATGCAAAAACTAGTTTGAGAGAAACTATATTTTTAGAGACCCTTCCCTCTAAATTTTGGATGATTTCACCATTGGATCTTTGGGAATTTGAAAATTTATTCGAAGAGGGTAGAATGCTGATAAAAAAACATATCCATAAATATCCCTAGAAAATAGAAACTTCATGGTGCAAAAACTAGTTCGAAGAAATTAGGTTTTCCAACGATCATTCACTCCAATTTTCACGCGATTTCACCCACTAGAACCCTGAGAAGTGGAGAGGTAGCTCCCTGATTTTTTCCACTATAGTGTCATGGGAGCCATTAATGGAGCTATGAAATTTTTAGGTCTATTTTTTGTCTCCATTCATGATGACATCAATTTAATTATGATAGGTTTTTCTTTCTTGTTTCACCGGTGAAATTTCTCTATGATTTAGTTGCTGGTTTGACATGAATTTGAGCTTTGTTCTTCATGGAGCCAGAAGTGGAATTTATTTTTTATGAGAATTCCTTTTACAAATGGGAGATTTCAATATGAGTTTTAATGGAATTCATGAGAGAAGAGCTCAGAAAATTATGGTTTGTCAATCCCTACACCGATTTTAAAGATATGTTTGAATCTTCATTTCACAATAATGGAGGTTTCTAAAGAATTCCTTTGCTCTACTCTTTAATTCTTCATTCCTCTCAATATTTCAATCAATATATTATTTTAATACTATGAATATTCATGGAGTGGAAGGTCTGGTTTCCATGGTGAAGCTAGATCGGAAGAACAATGGTGGACTGAGATGTTCTCTACAACTTTCTTCTGGTAATGGAGAAAGAGTTAGAAGTAAAGTAACAAACGGCTAGGAGTTAGAAAATTTTCAAGTTTTGGAGTTGGATTTGGGTGAATTTTCATGTCCCTAATGTCCCTCACCTCAAAGGGACATGAGGGACATCAATTTCCATGGTGAGAAAGATGGCAACACGTGGCAACAATCTGATGGTAGGGAGTGAGATCTAGAAAATCACCTTTAAAGAACTTACGACTGGAAACGGGTCACATGGGTGACCACAACTTTCCCCTAGAGGGATGGGCTCATTTTTAATGGTTTGATGTCCCTGATGTGATAGGGACATGAGGGACATAAAATTCCATGGCACTCTTGGAGCTGATATGAGGATCCGATGCAAGGAATTTGATCTCCTAATATAATTTTAGAGGTCATATGGGGTTTGGGAATTTTTCATGGTTGATTTCCCTAACCTTTATGGCACTCTCGTTACAAAATAACTTGAGACGATTATAACTTGTGCTCCCATGGAATTTTTGGTCAAATTTTATATGATCCTGAAAATTTAATTTTTCATGCAATAGGAATTTCATGTCTTTATTTTTCCATCTAAAACCTAGTATTTTTATTTGGAGATAAATTGTTTGCGAAGTGACGATCTTTTTAGGGCTTAAGGTCGAATGAATTTTTCAGAGGTCATATGGGGTTTGGGAACATTTTTTCATGGTTGATTTCCCTAACCTTTAGAGACGCGTCTTGGGACATAAAATCCCTCCAAGCTCTTAGAACTTTCCTAAATCACATGTGTCCTCCCCAAATTCAAATTAGGAAAACTCCCGAACTTGTTACAAAATAACTTGAGACGATTATAACTTGTGCTCCCAATGGAATTTTTATGGTCAAATTTTATATGATCCTAACTGAAAATTTAATTTTTCATGCAATAGTGAATGTATCATGTCTTTATATTGTGCTTTGGTGATGGCTTTATGGGAACATGTTCAAGATGAATCAGATTTGGTAGGATGGTGATTGCAATATTATTTTGGATCATTTGGAAAGAATCATGCATACTCTTATATCGCTTTGTTGTCTAGATAAATTTAAGTCACCAAGATGCTTCAGACTTCCCCGAACATCCTGATTTTCGTATACGGGGTTAAATAATTGTTTTGAGATCTTCATCATCCTTAAGTGCATCTTGATATCATTTTCAAAATTACAGATTTTTGTGTGGCCATATAAGAATTCCTCACCCTTCATTGGATTTTTCCATATGAATTATTTCTTTTCATTGGTGGACTATTCTAAAATGATGGGAATAAGTTGGTTTTAATCACACTCTTAATGTTCTCGCAGATTTTTATTTTTCTTTAAATCACTTTCTTTCTTGCAAATAAGCTCAATATTTTCCATGTTATTATTTTCCATAACAGAGATGTTATCTTCAAGATTGAGAAATTCCCAAGGATATTCGAGAACCTTTCTTCTTTTATACTCATGAACTTCTTCACACAATGTGGAAGAAAAATACATGTTATTATGTTCATTCTCATCAACCAAAGTATTAGAGAAGTCATCAAGCTTATCCAACTACTCCATATAAACATAAAAAAATAGTGAATCAAAAATAACATCACGAATGGCATCATACATGTCTTGTATTTCCATGGACCGAGTCAAGATTTCAAGGATGAGTTGAGGATATTCAGTTTCTTTTGTAGCCTTCCAAATATTTTGTACAGATTGTTCTTATGAATTTTCCATAGGCTCATTTTCATTTTGATTGGAAGAATATTCTTGTTGTGCCTCCGAGGATTTGGTTAAAAATTTGATCCATACGGGCCATTGATTTATTTGAAACATCCTCATTCACCTCTTCCATGCTTTGAGTTGTTGCACGTACCCAAAATTGTAAGGTTCTGTACTGCGGAACGGTGTAATAAATGCCCCAATGATGATACAGGTCTCTTCGCAAGGTGTTCGGGATCCAGAGAAGCTTTACGGATATGCGTTAACATCCCACATGCCCCGCTTAGCCCCCGCGTGCTTTGTTTTCCCTTTTTTCCTCTTTTCTTGGCTTTTTGGTCTTCAAGATGGACCGAAACCACCGCCCCGGGGCGGCGGTCTCGTGACCGCCATAAACAGCGGCGGTCAGAACCGCCCCCGAGCGGTCGGCGGTCCTTTACGCATTTTCCAGAACGTTCTTTTGACGGAACGCACGCAAAGTTCAATGCTTCACCAGCTTTTCTTGCCGACTTGAGCATGCATTAATGTTTTTGGTCCCCTGGAATAGTGTTTTTCCTTTGTTTATTGTTTAGGAGTTCAGTTTGGATTTGATCTTTGGGTGTTTGAATTCCTATAAATGCATGGTTTGTGCACATGCAAATGGCCCCTCATTCTTGTTTAAAAACTCATCACTTTCAGTAGTTCAGTCTTCTAGTTTGCTTAAGTTTGATAGTTTAAATCTTTTACATGCTTAGTTGCATTTACTCAGCTGTTGGTAAGCCACAGATCCAACTTGTGCAAACAGTATTATTGCTTTTGGAGTAGAATAGTTTAGGCAGCCATTAAAGTTGCAGGTTTTGCTCTTCATACGATGAGTTTCAGTTCTGACGCATTTTGTTGCATGATTCGCAGACCCCCGCTAGGAATTGCATAGGCCAAGCTCTGTACTCTTGCGCTATCCCTCTCCTATCCGCATTCTATTCTGTCTGCATTCTGAAGGCTGTCCATTGATCCAAATATCTATTCCTGTTGATGCAAGCATTACACGCTTTTCTGGATTCACGTGAGCACAAAGAACGAGGAGATCATACTGAGGGGACAAGAACACACACACCGTCGGATTCGCCACTGTTCTGCGAAATCCAGGTTCCATCTTTCAAAGTTTTAGTTAGAACTTATCAAATAAAGTAGTTAATCACTTTATTACGGTTATTTCCATTCTCGATATTGCCAGGGAAGTTGTGGGGATTGATAGTTTCTGAGAAACTATGATTCATTCCTCACTTCTAAGGTAGGATCGAGAATCTCACAAATAGATTAGTTATTTCATTGTTTAGAATAGATATACAAAATTACACAGACAAATAGCTACACTCGGCTATTTTGTTTGTTTTACGTTATTAGTTTAGTTGTCAATTCTAAATATTTTTAGATAGTTGCTTTCTTATAAATTGCCAGAAAATACAAAAAAAGGAATTATATATGCTAGAAGTGTACTTAGATTTTACTTTATTATAGTTTGTTTCATTATCGCTTTTGATGACAATTATGGGACCTAGGGAGCCTAGGAATACATTTTCGAGCCAATTGTGCCCCAGCCCAATATCGTAGTGGCAATAAATGACATTGACCAAAACCTTAGGATACAAGTCTTCCAAACAACAACAGACTTCCAATAGATCAGTCACAGTTGAGAGGGTTAAACGTAGAAGACGACCAAGCACACACATTTTGGTCAAATCAACCAAACTACAGGTTATCCTAGAAAACATCCGCATGACTGTAGAAGGATTTGAAAGAGAACAAATATTCGGGTGCGATCCTTTAGTTCCACAAATGCTATGGAGACACCCTCGTAGATATAGATACCAGCTTAAGAATTCAAGTTGCTAGAACACCTGTGAGGTATTCTGAGAAAATCACACAATTACTGATTCTAAACGTAGAGGCTGAGAAAGCTTACGACTACTGGATACTAGGGATTAGAACTTGATCTCACGTATGACCATAACAGGACCGCAACAACCAAGAGTCTACGGTTGTGATCCACAAATCCCACAGCCTAACGAATCCACAAGTCAGTTAGATATAGACACTGGCCTATGCACATTAGTATTTCAGTCTACTCCGATTCCACCTATCATCATTCAACAAATTGTCCCTACTAGACACAACAACCTAACAAAGCTAGAGAATTTTGACTAGGCCGTAGAATCGTCCATAGAGTTGATATATTCACCATATGACCCTATCAGGAGAAATACACGAAACCATCCCGGGTCATTTTCCACGCATCCCACAACCCATAGATCGAATCACGCCAGAGCTCGATATTGATTGGAGCCTTCGAGCAGTCATCCTCGCCGATCGATCTATCACACCACCCAAGTTAGAGGGCCTTCTTTGCCTTAGATTCGCAAATACCATTAGTGCGTGTCGAAGACATTAGACTCCCCAACTAGTTTGTCTGCATATTCTACCCCCACCGGCTGTCTCGGCACGACCTCGGGAGGTCGGGTACGTGGAAGAGTCACTTGTTGATTCTCACGCTCGCCTGTTGCTTTTCCGACGTACAAAATTGGTGAACCCGACGTGAAACAAACGAAATTAGTGAAGCTGACGTAAAACTTCCTACCTTCTCGTTCGGAGTCATAAATATCACGTTTCCCTTCACAAATCACCTTCGCTCCTTCCCATTATTCTGCGGGTATTCATATACCCCCCGAATATGTCGGGATTCGATGCATATGGCAGACCCCTCCTGGGTCTTGAGGCATACTATGCCCAACAGAATAGGGAATCATCACCCTCACTCTCAATGTGGGGCGACAACTATTCAACTAATCAGTTGTCAACGCAAACGCCAAGGATTAGATATAGTTCGTCCTTCCAAGCAGAGGGGTTGGAGCAACAACTCGCTCAAACACAAACAGAGCCTTCAGGCTCAAACAATATGACATTGACTGGAGAATCTGCTTCATCTCCTCAGGTGCTACTTAGACCACATATTAGCAGACAATCAGATCCATACTCAGTTCTAGATGACGAGTACTCAATACGTTATCCTAGGAATGAACAACGCTCTCAAGGCATGTATCCACCTATAGGAATTTTGCAAATACAGCCCGAGTTCTCTCCTCAAGAAAATACCTCTATGCCATCACGTATAGAAAATACTCTCAGAGAAACTTGGCAAGATAGCAATCAGTTCATGACAGGCTATCACATGCCTATACAACACCAGGATATACAACAAACGCCACCAAGGCACGATATCGTGACTTCACCAAACGAAGTCATTTCAACTCTAATAGAAAAGGTTAGAGGATTAGAACTTGCCCAAGCGAATCAAAATTTGAAATTCATACAAACAGGGAGTTCCAATCCTCCGCACCATCCTAGCCAAGTAGATCTCCTCACAGGAGTAGGCACATTAGGTATGACTCCTCAGTATTCACAACAAGTACCAACTAGACCCACTATCGCTAGCACAGTTCCTCCTGGTCCGGTACAGAGCAATCCATTCCTGGATAGTACCCCTTCGTACTTAAACATGTATTCCAAATCACCACAAGGGGATATGTACTCATCCCCCGGCATGTTTACTCAAATGCAGGGATTGCCTTATGCCCCTGCCAACGCGTACGTTACGCCATATCAACAACCCGTTCCGCCACCACCTCCTCAACAGGCACCATCAATGGTTGAGACGTATGCAATAGGGACTTATTCAGAATATTTAAAGGAGCCCTTAGATTTCGCCATAAGAAGCGTTATGCTTCCAAGGCCTCTTCCCGATTTGCCCAAATACAAAGGAGAAGGAGATCCGAATGCGCATATCAAAGCTTACGCTACAGCCATTCGAGAATTACTCCCATGGGATGGGGTCGTTGCTAAAATATTCCCCAAAACGCTGGAAGGCATTGCCCTCGATTGGTATTACAGAATACCCGAGGCTTCCATACATTCATTCAAATAACTCGTGTCTGAGTTCATCAAAGCCTTCGACATGAACAAACTATTAAGGACAGGAATCAGGGAGTTCTTACACATCAAGCAAGAACATAACGAGTCTGTCGCCCATTTCATCCAAAGGTGGCGCACAGTCCTTTATTCCTCGGCAAGCGCTCCAAACATGGATCAGATGGAGCTATGCGATTTATTCCTTCATTCTCTTAGCAAAGAAGTGAAGGAAGAAGTCCAGAAGTTCCCACTAAGGACTTATGACGAAGTACTTGAGAGCGCTCTACGAATAGACCAGGCAGCAATAGATAGTGGCCGTAAGACATATGGAGAAAATGGGAGGTTAATCACCTCCACTCAAAATACTACAACTACCACAAATGTCAATCAAGGACCCAAAATCCTTAACAAAAATCGTGGGGTAACAACAGATGGGGTAACTGACCAGCCCAAGAGGGTAAATGTCGTTAATACTCCGTCACAAACAAACAACCAAAGAAACAACAATTTTACCCCGACGGTCAATACGGTGGATTTTAATAATCCACAACAACAACAACGGTGAAATCCCATGCAAGGGCCAAGCCAAAACTCATTTGGTTACCAAAACCAAAGTCAAAACCAAAAACAACAATTCCAAAACTTTGGTCCTAATAGGCAACAGTTTGATCGGAATTTTAGGCCACAATACACACCAAACCAACAAAACGGGAATTATAATCCCAATTCTTATTGTGGTTTCCATAAAATTTGGGGTCATGACACTAGAACGTGTCGTGACTACAACAAATTCATGCAACGCTTGCCAAATGAACAAAAACAATTTTTTATGGATATGTTCTTAGCAGATCCTACGTCACCAATGGCAAGTACCTTCGCAGGGGCAGTTTCCCCTCAGAATGCCCCTCTCAAGATCTTTAATGATCCACTCCCAAATCATGATAACGATGGGTTGAAACCAACTGGAACAAACAAAGGCGCAATAACAGGAAACAACGATCACGAGGCCTCAACTTCGCTAAACCGCTAGTCGCGCCACAACTAGAAGTCACCACGACCTAAGGTAGTTGGATTAGTGGAGTTAGACTCCGAATTACCCGTCAAGCAATTACGAGGACACGAGAGTATTTCTCTCAACCAAGTCCAAGCCATCTCACGGAAGCAGATAACATCCAAAGAAACCGTAGCAAAACCTATGGGTGCTTACGATCTAATTAATGATCTAACAAAACCTTCTCGCATATTTCATTCCTTGATTTACTAAAGAATTCCCCGCTCACAGGGCTGCTCTTTTTAGAGGCGTTAGGTTTGGGTCATTTAATTAGTATCACTCCACCACCAAGCACAAGTAAATCATATATAGAGTTTGATGTTTATCCTCCTGGACAAAGTGGATAGGGATGTCGAATTCATATTCGAAATAAGTAAAATGCCTACGGATGCCGAGATCGCATGCCGAGGTGATCCAACCCTACACTTGCAAGTACAGGTTTATAATAATTATGTAAAACGGGCAATGGTTGATGATGGAGCTACGGTTAACATAGTCCCTTTCTCTTTCTCCAAAATTGGGATATGGTGAAACAAACTGCTCCACTACTCGAAATACCTCGAGAGGCTACGATAGCCTTAAAGCCACATCGATAGAACTATAATACTACCAAATACTTTGGGACCTAAAACAATCCCGACCGAGTTTTATATTATAGATCGAGAAACTAACTATAATATGATCCTCGGCGCCATGGATACATCGAATGAAGGCAATCCTTCCACGCTATTTCAAGAAGTAAGATTCCCGCATCTCGGGAAAGGTATTTGTAGCCAAAGGTGATCCAAAGCCATTTGACGACACCTAGCTGAATTTAAATAAGAGACCAGTGTACACTCGTAATTCAAACTTCCAACAAACCAACTTAATAAACCCACCGACTCAAAGTCAAAAGAAAAGTTGGTACCTACGACGGATCTTAAACCATCAACAGAGCCAAACAACCCCACCTCGCGGTAAAGCTAAAGAAACTCGTATCATTAGGACTACCGCAAAATCGTTGAATTAATAGAACAAGATTTACCAATGTTCTTACCATTTGATTCGGTAGGTATAGGATATTCCTTAGGGTTGGCTCTCTTCCAAAGCAGAAGATCTTTGCATGGTCAAAGTAGAATGTGCAAATACAGTAGATACACCTACATCTATGCTCCCGGCTAAATATTGGACTCTCCATTTCGATGGAGCTAAATGCCGCTATGGAGCGGGGGCAGGTATAATTCTTACCTCGCCCGAGGAAAAGGTCCTCCCATTCTCTTTCAAGTTGAACTTTGAATGCACAAACAATGGCGCTGAGTACGAAGCTCTCCTCCTTGGCCTTACCTTAGCCAAAAGAATTGGTATTGATAACATCAAAGTCTTAGGAGACTCGCAATTAGTAACAAACCAAGTTTCTGAAATATATGAAACTAAAGCCGAACATTTACAACTCTACAAAGACGCTGTGTTAGATTTAAGCAAAGCATTTAATTTCATATCCATTGAAGCAATCCCACGAGAGAAAAATCTTCTCGCCGATTCAATAGCAACTTCGGCATCACGCTTCACTCCAAGCAATGAGCTAGAAGATACTCACTTCACAAGATCCATTCGTAACTAACCATTGATAAAAACAATGACAAATCCTCTTTCAAGCGGAAATGAATCTACCGCTCTAGACCATGTTGGAAATGATGTGCTACTTTGGATTACTTAAATGCCTATGCAGCATTACATCGCTCCTGTCACACACTAGATTTATCTCTGATCCCGCATTCATCTTCCTACTTCGGAAATCCCGTAACGGATCTTCCCTCGCAAAGGGAATCTAGCATATACGCAATAGAAAATGGGGATGATATAGATCTACCTCCAGCACCACCTGAGTTCGAAGAGGGTAACGCCTCTTTAATCGAAGAAACAATCGATGTCAACATTGGGACAGAAAATGAACCAAGGATATTGAAACTAGGTTCTTCATTAACCCCAGAAGAAGTAGAAATACATACTCAGGTTCTCAAAGAACATCAGAAGGCATTTGCATTTAATTACAAAGAGATGACAGGAGTCGCACCCCACATTGCGGTGCACAACCTCGTCACTAGATCAGATGCGAAGCCAATTAAGCAAAAATCAAGACCTATGAAGCCCAAGGTAGCCCTTATGGTAAAAGAGGAGGTAATAAAACTCCTTCAGGTAGGATTCATCAAGCCAGTTGACTACTCCCAATGGGTATCAAACATCGTTCCCGTTCTCAAGAAGAATGGAAAGATACGCATCTGCATAGATTTCCGGGACATTAACAAAGCATGTCCTAAGGATGACTTCCCACTGCCATCTATCGATGTCATTGTTGATGCAACAGCTGGGTTTGAGCTCTTGTCTCTCATGGATGGATTCTCGGGATACAATCAAATCAGAATATCCGAGCAAGATCAAGCTAAAACCACCTTTATAACTCCTTGGGGAACCTATTGCTACGCTGTTATGCCATTCGGTCTCAAGAACGCCGGTGCCACGTACCAGCGGGCTATGACTTATATATTTCACGATTTAATTCATAAAATCATGGAATCCTACGTAGATGACTTGTTGGCTAAAGCCAAGAAGCGCCAGTGACTATCCCAAGTACTCCGTGTCATTCTTTCACGTTTAATAGAATACGGAGTTACGCTAAATCCGGAAAAATGCGTCTTTGGTGTAACAGGAGGAAAGCTCCTAGGTTACATCATATCGTCACGAGGGATCGACGTTGATCCAACCAAAATTCGGGCTGTCCTCGAAATGGTCCCACCTTCGAGTGAATCTGGAATCAGATCATTTCTCGGGAAGCTGGGTGCAATCCGGAGATTCATCCCGGACTTAAGCTTCGCTATTCATCCAATCAATAATTTACTCAAGAAAGACTATAGCATTGATTGGACTGAAGACTGCAACGAAGCTTTCAACGCAGTTAAACGCTTCTTACTGTCACCACCTACGCTAATGCCACCTAAGCTAGATCACCCGTTAATTCTATACTCACGGGCTACCGATGTTTCGTTAGCTTGCATGCTAGCCCAAGAAGACGATGACAAGAGAGAGCGTGCAATTTATTTCATTAGCCGAACATTGCTCGACTACGAAACACGCTATACACAAGCAGAACGAGAATGCCTTGCCATAGTTTTCGCAACCAAATGCCTAAGACACTACATGCTAAATCAAGAGACAAGGGTCATGGTAAAAACTGACCACTTACGAACCTTCCTCACACAAGGGTCCCTGTCTAAAAAGGCGGGACGCTTTATAACCTTAATGGGAGAGTTCGAATTAACTTTTGTAAACCAAAAGTCAGTTAAAGGGCAAATCATCGCAGATTGGTTAGCTGATAACCCGCTAGACGGAGGTGACTTAGTAGACTTAGACTTTCCAGATGAATGCGTGTACTACGTCGAAACCCGACCTGCTATATCTGAGTGCCCTTGGTACGCTGATATCATTAGTTATATCATGGACCATAGATACCTGTATGAGCTACACCTCAACAAAGAAGGCGGTTATGCATTATCGTAGCTAACATACGCCATTATAGAGCAAGTGTTTCTATCGGAAAGCATTCGATGGAATGCTCTTAAGGTGTGTTGACACAGAAGAGTCCAAGAAGATTCTCCATGAATCTCACAGCGGTATATGTGGAGGCCACTTCGGCGGCCACGCCACCACTCAAAAAATACATCGAATGGGCTATTTCTGGCCCACTCTAGAACATGACGCAATAGAGTTTGCACTCAGTGTCATAAATGTCAGGAGTTCTCTCATGAGATCCACATGCCGGCACAAGCTTTGCAACCGATCGCTACTCCGTGGCCCTTTTCTACATGGGGCCTAGACTTGATAGGGAAGTTCTCTCCCTCGTCCACAGACGGCCACAATTTTATAATCACGGCCACTGAATATTTCACTAAATGGGTAGAGGCCATGCCTCTTACAACTGTACCTGGTTCTGTAATCACTAAGTTCATTTTGAACCAAATCATTTGCAGGTACGGTATCCCACAAATTATTATCTCAGATAATGGAACTTCTTTCAAGAATGAAGAAGTTCGTGAGCTATGCAACAAATTTAAAATCAGCCATCATACGGCTTCCTTGTACTATCCCCAAGCCAATGGGCAGGCTGAAGCAACGAACAAAACACCAAAGCCATTCTCCTTAAAACAAAGTTGAAAGAAAACAAGTGGGATTGGCATTTGAAGTTATATCCGGCCTCAGGGGCCCATCGAACCTCAATAAGAACTCCGACAGGAGCAACTCCTTTCTCGCTGGTATTTGGGTCAGAAGTAGTTCTCCCACTCGAAGTTGAAATCCCCAGTCTCCGCATTTCGCTACAAGGGATTCTGGATGAGGACGCTTACAGAGAAGCACGTCTTTCTCAATTAGAAATCCTGGATGAAGCTAGGTTAGATGCTGAACAACGACATAGAGTCTATGCCGACCGAATGTGCCGGCAGTATAACAAGAAAGTCTATGAACGTGACATATACGAAGGTGACCTAGTTCTCGAGGTTGGATAAATGGATCGACAAGAAGACCAAATGAAGGAAGGAAATTCTGCCCAAATGGTTGGGCCCATACCGAGTCATGAAAGACTACGGAATGGTGCTTATCTCTTATGCACGCTAGAAGGTGAGGAGTTTGGTGAACAACAATTCCTCCACCTCAAACGTTTCTACGCATAAGCAGCAAGCGCTGCCTATATAACTATCTACATCGCATTTTCATATAAATTAGGATCATTTTGTCCACTTGTTCTTACACAAATTGTGATCAAGGAATCTATTCTCAAAGCAATTTATTTCAAACTCGTGATGTTTCTGGCATGAAGTTCTTTAATCATACCTCTCCATCTTCGATATCATCAATCAATTCATAATCTTTTATCTAATAAAATCAGACATGACGAAGTCCTAACGGTAACCATACCAAGCTCTGCAAGTTTGTTCTCGCTTTGGTTTCTTCTTAGGATAGGTGTCTTGCCTATGGTCTGTTCTAGAAGCTTCATGGTGTCACATCTATCCCATATGCACATCTCTTTGGAAATAAGAATATACTGACATCTTACTCAAACAAACAAGTCAAGAAGTGATTAAACAGAAAATTTTATTTTACACATTTCCTTGCCCCACCAACCTTCGGTGATGAGCTTGCGTCTCTTACTAGTGACGTAGGGTTGGGAAAGGATGGAAATGCCCTTACTCACCTATGCCTTGCCCACGGTGATAAACCCATGCTTCTTACAGGTAGCACGGGGCAAAGTGTAGGGGGTCCTCTAGACAAAGTAAATGTTAAAAGGTCATAAACAAACAATTCAAACTTTGAGTCAAAATGAATGAATCGTATATTCAAAATTCCAAAAAGAGTTAAAAATCCTAAAAAACCCAGATTTTGTCTACTATGTGGCCATCTACGGGTCTAAGTCTGGATAAACCGCAAGGTAAGTTACATCCAAAACTATGAAGTCATTCAGGTAGAGTAAGCTTGTAGTTTTCAATTTGGTTCCACCAAAGCTTCGTCTGTCTTTCATCACTATCACTTCACCATATTTCATAACTTGCACCCTTCTTGGCTCTTGGTGATGAGCTCTCGCATCTTACTAGTTGCGTGGAGTTAAGGGTGGGGCAAGTCAATCTGTTCATCATACTGGTTGTTCTCATCACTTTGCCAAAACAAATCATGAGGTATCCAAATTGCTAAACAAAAGTTAAGATTCAAGATCACAATATATATCTACAATATCATGTATCAGCATCATGAAATACAAAAAGAAAGCAAACATTTGCATCATCTGTTTTCCATTGCATACATTCTAGAAAGCATATAAAACATACATCGTAGTATACACGAAAAAGCTGGAACAGAAAGGGAAGACACAAGTGACAAAGTTTTGATCCAAAATCGGCGCATATATATAAATAGTCAATATTTGTATACAATGCCATCATGCACTAGGCATGGTCAAAACGCTCAAAGAGCCCGTAATACACAAAAGAATCCATAATACAAAAAGTGTATAGGAGCCAAATGGCCTCTCAACCCCTACGCGATCCCGCTGAAGGTGCGCGCCCTCGCCTAGGACTACGACTACGCTGGCGCTCTGAATGGACGGAAGGCTCAGGGTCTCGAGGGGCGGTCGTGGTCTCGCCATGAGAACGGCTCCTCATAAGGTGCTCGGCTGTCCTATAGCCTGCCAACTCTGTACGGAGAGTAGACACCATCTTGGCCACATGCCAAATGGGAGCAAAGACGTCGGTATGCCTGCCGGCTGCTGAGGGCTCCCCAGGATCTACGGATAGCTCAAGCACGGGTCTTATCCATAGGGATCATCGAGAGAATCGCACATACCCTACGGATTAGATCCCGCCACTCATCAACAAACCTCTCAGTAAAACAAAGAAGAAAGACGAATTAGAAACTAGGCAAGAGGCTAAAATATACAAGATACAAATATAAGGAGGGATAAAGCAAGCTTAAAACAAGTCAAAAAAATCAAACTAACACCGAAAGGGAGAAAGGATAACTTACTCGGTCACCGGCCTCCAAGATGGGTCACTAGGGCCAAGACTCGCCGCAGATGCCGCCGCCGACCGAGGAGCTGCTCCCGTAGTCAGGGGCAACATGACGCCCGCAACGGACTCATCATCTCCACCATGGCCCCGGAGAGAGTGGATCCTCGAAACCGTAGTCTCTCTCTCGCGCTCTCGCTCCGCCTCTCTCGCTGCATGATATCCCGAGTATCATGCCACTCAGATCACTCGCCCATCTCGCTCCTCCGACCCTCCTCTCGTGGGACTCTCTCGAATCGGAGTCAATATCTATAGGGTCATCGCTACTATGAGCAGGACCCGCGGTAATCCGAAGTAAAGGTGCCCGAGGCGCACCAGCTCTCCCTCTGGCCCGAACTATCCCCCTGGCTGCAATAGGAATGCCAGGGGTAACCACTGTCCAACCACGGCCTCTAGGCCCCCCTCTAGCCTCCCGAACTGATCTGTAAACTGGTGCTACTGGAGGAAGCATGCCCACATATGGGAGGCCGAACTGCTGAGGAACCCGCTGGAAGGAATGTACTCTACCCGTCCCACACGGTCAATAAGCTGCCCTGTAATGGAGCAGGAAACCAATGTCATGGCCTCCTCTCCCCATACGCCGGCCATAAGCTGGTATGGTGTGGCCTCCATGTCTGCTATAGTGAGGGAGGCTACTGGCTGGTGAGGTGCTCTAAGCACCGACATATCTCGACCATCCGCCGCCCTCACACCCCCGTGATCTCGCCACCTCCACGCCTCGCCATAAGGAATAAATGCTCATACACCCAACTCATGACTAGAGTTGGGTGGCTCAACGACTGTCCCTGTAAACGGACCACCCTATATAAGTCGTGATAGGTGGTCCCCAAAATGTCTGCCCCCCAGGCGTATATCCGGCCATGCCCCTCTATCTGTGCAATGATGGGGGCCCAACAGTATAACAAAGTGTCACCTCCTCTTGTCCCCGATCGCCTCGAGGCAAGGATCCCATGATGGCCTCGTCAAATACGGGGATGGGCAAAGAAGGAATGGATCTAACTCTCACTCCCTTCTTCGGCCCCGTGGAAATAGCTGCATCTCCCATATATGTCGCCCACTGTGCAATCTGTGCCCGTGAGCCTGCTGTCTCTAATGTGAGTCGCCTCCCGATGATCGGGACCCCTAGAATGCGGTAGATGTCCTCTAATGTAATGGTCCACTCACCACGGACCCCTGGCAATCGGAAAGTGTTCCGATCTGCATCCCAAGAGAATAAGTCACAGAGTATGTGACTAGACGGAGCGAACGTGAGGCACACGCGATATCCGCAATATGCCGGCCCTCTGCAATGTGTCCTCCTCATCCGCCGAGAGGGCATCCAATACCCCGGCAGCCAATCACACTTTCTCTCCCCCTCCATCTAATATACTCCTCCTTCACCTGCATACACCCAAAAACACACAAAACAGAGTAAGTTAGTATCTAAACGATATCAAGAGAGTTATAAAAACATACACAAATGCTAAAAATACAAGTGTAAGTTTTCAAAAGAGGTCCTTTTGCATTCTGTGCAAAACCACCGCCCTGGGCAGGGGGGCGGTTTTGTAACCGCCGCCTTGAAGGCGGCGGTCTCGTGACCGCTGCCCTGGACAGGGCGGCGGTCATGTAACCGCCGCCCGGCCAGGGCGGCGGTCGCGTCCGAAACCCGCGCGGGTTTTTAACCCCAAAAAGCCAAAAACTAGCAAAAAACGACCATTTTGGCTAAAAACAAAGCCTACCCAAGAGGCGCCCCCCCTAGATGGACCTTTTAAACCTAACATTTTCAAAAATGACCCCCCCATTACAACAAATTTAGCATTTCAAAATTGAAGAGGGAAAAACAAAATTGAAGAAAAACCAACCTGTGATCTCGTGGGGTGGCGTTCCACACGTGGAGGCATGATCACTATCTCGCTGTGGACGTTTTGACTCTACTCGCGTGAGAAACCATTACCGTGGGCCCCAGAGCTCAAAATCTATCAAATCGACTCGCGCAAATGAATAGTAAAATGGGCCCACTTTTATATATATAGCGCTCTAATTCGTTTTAAATCCCCTTTTCACAGGTTCGGAGCGCCAACGGAGGTAAGTTTCTATCCTCGCACTAATGGTACGTCCTCTTCCCCTATTATTTTAGCGTTTATTTTCCAAGTTATCAGATCTATCTCGCACTTGAGTTCCCTTTCATTTTGCAGAAGCGGAATTTCTGATGGCGTCATTTCGACACACCTGGACGTATAAGGTATAACTTCTAACTTCCCATTTCGGGACGGCCATACTTCGACCCACCGCTTTATGCCTCTTCATGGCTAAAACACTTCTCCGAGGGGGCAATATGTACGTACTCCAAAATCAGTAAGGTACATCAGTATCGCTGAACGGTGTAATAAATGCCCCAATGATGATACAGGTCTCTTCGCAAGGTGTTCGGGATCCAGAGAAGCTTTACGGATATGCGTTAACATCCCACATGCCCCGCTTAGCCCCCGCGTGCTTTGTTTTCCCTTTTTTTCCTTTTTTTCTTGGCTCTTTGGTCTTCAAGGATTTAAACCGCCGCCCCAAGGGCGGGTCTCTGTGACCGCCGCCCGAACAGGCGGCGGTCTCAGAATCCGCCGCCTAAGTAGCAGGCGGCGATCCTTTACGTGTTTTCCGTAACGCTTCTTTTCGACGGAACGCACGCAAAGTTCAACGCTTCACCAGCTTTTCTTGCCGACTTGAGCATGCATTAATGTTTTTGGTCCCCTGGAATAGTGTTTTTCCTTTGTTTATTGTTTAGGAGTTCAGTTTGGATTTGATCTTTGGGTGTTTGAATTCCTATAAATGCATGGTTTGTGCACATGCAAATGGCCCTCATTCTTGTTTAAAACTCATCACTTTCAAAGTAGTTCACTTTCTAGTTTGCTTAAGTTTGATAGTTTAAATCTTTTACATGCTTAGTTGCATTTACTCAATCATTGGTAAGCCACATCCAACTTGTGCAAACAAACAAGATTATTGTTTTTGGAGTAGAATAGTTTAGGCAGCCATTAAAGTTACAGGTTTTTCTCTTCATACGCATTTAGTTTCAGTGTCTGACACATTTTGTTGCATGATTCGCAGAGACCCGCTAGGAATTACATAGGCCAAGCTCGTACTCTTGCGCTATCCCTCTCCTATCCGCATTCTATTCTATCTCGCATTCAAGGCTGTCCATTGATCCAAATATCTATTCTTGTTGATGCAAGCATTACACGCTTTTCTGGATTCACATGAACACAAAGAACGAGGAGATCATACTGAGGGGACAAGAACACACACATCGCCAGATTCGCCATTGTTCTGCGAAATCCAGGTTCCATCTTTCAAAGTTTTAGTTAGAACTTATCAAATAAAGTAGTTAATCACTTTATTACAGTTATTTCCATTCTCGATATTGCTAGGGAAGTTGTGGGGATTGATAGTTTCTGAGAAACTACGATTCATTCCTCACTTCTAAGGTAGGATCGAGAATCTCACAAATAGATTAGTTATTTCATTGTTTAGAATAGATATACAAAATTGCACAGACAAATAGCTACACTCGGCTATTTTGTTTGTTTTACGTTATTAGTTTAGTTGTCAATTCTAAATATTTTTAGATAGCTTTTTTCTTAAATTGCCGTAAAATACAAAAAAGGAATTATATATGCTAGAAGTGTACTTAGATTTTACTTTATTATAGTTTGTTTCATTATCACAGATGACAATTATGGGACCTAGGAGCCTAGGGAATACATTTTCGAGCCAATCAGTGCCCCACCTCAATATCGTAGTGGCAAAGAATCGACATCGACCAAAACCTTAGGATACAAGTCTTCCAAACAACAACAGACTTCCAACAGATCAGGTCACAGTTGAGAGGGTTAAACGTAGAAGATGACCAAGCACACACATTTTGGTCAAATCAACCAAACTACAAAGTTATCCTAGAAAACATCCGCATGATCAGAGAAGGATTTGAAAGAGAACAAATATTCGAAAGCGATCCTTTAGTTCCACAAAAATGACGCTGGAGACACCCTCGTAGATATAGATACCAGTTTAAGAATTCAAGTTGCTAGAACACCTGTGAGGTATTCTGAGAAAATCACACAATTACTGATTCTAAACGTAGAGGCTGAGAAAGCTTACGACTACCGGATACTAGGATTAGAACTTGATCTCACGTATGACCATAACAGACCGCAACAACCAAGAGTCTACGGTTGTGATCCACAAATCCCACACCCAACGAATCCACAAGTCAGCTTAGATATGACACCGCCTACGCACATTAGTATTTCACTACTCCGATTCCACCTATCATCATTCAACAGTTGTCCCTACTAGACACAACAGCTAACAAAGCTAGAGAATTTTGGACTAGGCCAGAGAATCGTCCATAGAGTTGACTATATTCACCATATGACCCTATCAGGAGAAATACACGAAACCATCCCGGGTCATTTTCCACGCATCCCACAACCCATAGATCGAATCACGCCAGAGCTCGATATTGATTGGAGCCTTCGAGTAGTCATCCTCGCTGATCGATCTATCACACCAGTCCAAGTTAGAAGGGCCTTCTTTGCCTTAGATTCGCAAATACCATTAGTGCGTGTCGAAGACATTAGACTCCCCAACTAGTTTGTCTGCATATTCTACCCCCACCGGCTGTCTCGGCACGACCTCGGGAGGTCGGGTACGTGGAAGAGTCACTTGTTGATTCTCACGCCGCCCGCTTTTCCGACGTATAGTTGCCAAATATTCACTTTCTTGAAACACGAGAGTACCTAATTCATGAAACTTACCGCTAGGGAGAAGAGTTCCAAGCTTCGTGGGAAGGGATCTTCTTCAAGATCAAAATCCATATCATCTTCTTTTTGGCAAGAAGCACAGAACTATGTCCGGGAAGCAGTATGAGAAGAATTTTTTCCTATATATTGACCATACATTATGGAATATTCTTCCTCATGTGAAAGATGAAAGGATCTATTTTCATCGTGATGATTATTCTTCTCCCCATGTAAGTAGAGGCCATGTTTAAATATTTCAATCTCCTAGGATTTGAAAAGAGAGTGGAATTCTTCCATTCGATCATCCATGATTGCATCGGAAGAGAGTTTGATTCTTTGACTTCCTCCATTTCTTCATGCAACATTTTTACATCACTTGAAGAATCAAAATAGGAGGGGATATTATCTATGACCATCTTGAATTCATCATATTTGGACCATGATGTAGGGCTTACTTTCTTGTAATTCTTCACATCTTTCTATTTCATCATTAATTGAAAGATCAAAATTTGAAAAGAGATCATCCATGCTTACTTTGAATTGGTCATCATCTTCATCATTGGTGGAGTCTTCAAGAGAATTGGATCACCCATTATGTAGCAAGGATGTTCCTTTTATTGAATATATTATTCCCCCTATGGGCTGTGACTCAAGCTAAATGGAATTATTGAATGGTGATTTTATCTTCGTCTCTTCTATTGATTCCTCCATGACGTTGTTTTGGCTTTCACTGGAAGGTTCCATGGTAATATCTTCTTCAGAAGCATATAAGAATATTCAGGGAATGAAAACCTCATAATATGGAATCCATTAGGGTCTTCCTCCATAGGTTGAATCTTATTTGTAGAGATAAATCATAACTCCAAATTTCATCAAAGACTTGTGGTCTGAATTTCCTATTATTATGCTATGAAATATTTCTACATATTATATTTTCAACATATTCATTACTTCATCACCATATGTGAGGAATTCATATATTGATAAGTGGAAGAAAGATAATGTTCTCAATTTTACAATGAAATGCATGAGGTTGAAAAAAAATTCTTCAGTGGATCTTGCACCATCCTATATTTCATCATCTCCTTGAATTCTAATTTTATCTTCCTTGTAAGGCTCAAGGATAGTATTTTCTTCAACAACATTCAAGAACCTTTCGTATGAAAACCCTATGGTATGAATGATCATCAGGATCTTCCTCTATAGGATAACTCTCCTCTTTTTCTTCCTCGTTATGGGTTGGGTCAAGTTACTCGTTCATCTTGTGTAAGAATTTGGCATATTCTTGAGGTTCACACCATATCTTATGTATCCTTTGAATCCATTCCTCTTCATCGGTGACATGTTCTTTCTTATTTCTTTTGTTAACACTTGTCCAAAACTATAGCTGATCAACAATCTCCTTTTCCAAACAGACATCTTCTTCACCGACACTCATTTGTACTTCACTCTAATCTAGAAATATCTTCATGATGTGGGAAATGAACGTGATAGGGGTTCGATCCTTGATAGAGTCACCTTCAAAAATGATTTTCCTTTGAAATATGATTTTTTTATGTTTTGATTTTTAGACCTTGCGGTCATATTTTTGGTGTAAGCGCTGCTAAATCTACCCCACGGTGGTCGCCATAAATTGTTGGCAAGAAAATTTTTTGGGTGGAAAAATTTTTGGATTTCTTTCCAATGCTCTGGGAATGTAAGTCCCTCTACTTAACCAATGACATTTTTCGTATATGCATGCATGAGTAAAGGTGGATTTTCCTAGTGGCCTTATGGCCGGGATCTAATAAGGGCACTCCACCGACTCGCAACAAAGCTAGAAATATATTTCTATGGAATACTTTTTCCGAAGAGTGGGAAAAGGGAGTGGGAAAATAAGTAGGAGAACTAGTGTTTTACGTAGAAAATCAAATTCCTATACACACTAGTTATAAATTTGGTCACATTCACTAAAATTAAGAAGAAATAATACTGCAAATGGTAAAAAGACCAATTAGAATTTAATGAACACAAAGTATCAAAAACCCCTTGGTCAAAAAAGACTCAAAAATATTTCTTCTTGTATTGATTCTCAAGGATAAAATACACATAGTATGAAAAATGGAAGACATTGCGAATAGGGAAAATTGGCTAACTCTTTTCACTAACAATTGAGAAAAATATCTCTCATGAAATTACAATAATACAACCCGCTAGAAGAATTTCAGAATTATAACACCTTGGAATGAAGATCTAATTACAACTTATAAAGCAACCTGAATTGTCCTTTCACCTCCCTCACATGACTCTTCACTTCCATATTCAACTCATGACTTTCGTTTTCTATGAATTAAGTATTTCTCTTATAATTTTAAGAAAATACTTTTACAAATTTAAAATAGGTCACTTAAGTGAATAGTACGAAATACAATGATGATGCATAAGGAAGAATTATAATGGTGAAATAAATAAGAGAGGGAAAGAGAGGAAGAGACAAGGGATAGATGGGAAATCACTCCTTGTGACCAGATACTTTAAATGCCTTGATGCAGCCATGAACTTCGAGTGAAGATTTCTACCACCGGTGATATTTTACACTAATTAATATTTCTCCCTTGAATAACTTTGAATCGCTTTTTCCAAACTAGTGATGATAAAAAAACTCTTTGATGCATGGACATCTTGGACCATAGAATGAGTGTTTACAAACATTGTTATGATTTTTACCATTGCAAGCTCAAGATGAACACATACAATTCCCAGTGATGACCCTCCTTGAAACTTGGCTAATTAACTCCTTGACTCATTAAAATCATTCTGATCAACTCTCTTTGAATCACCCACCTTAAGAAGTGATGAAGATGAATTCACATGATGTGCCTTGTGATGCCCTACTTTTTAATATGAGATGATCATTCCAAACCATGAAAAACTTCCATCTCTTCATGATTGATTACACTTGAGAAACTAGACCAACCTGTGCACTGGAAATTCATGTTTCCTTAACACTTACTATATTTGGAAGGGATAAATTACTATATTTAGTAAGTGTTAGAGTTTTCCTTTCTAGACCCCAAATGGTGATATTGACCTGAATGATTATCCCTCAATGTCTTGTTGTGCCAAACTTTCCCTTTGAGAACAACCTATTATTTTTAGAATATGAGCCCATGCTCTGCTATTCTGGGACATATCACCTGTCTTGCTCCAGTTTCACCTTCTAAACCTTCTACCATATTCCAACCTCCTTTGTTCCTAAGATATTTTTATTTTTAGCACATTTCTATTTTTAGCAAGTTGTTATTTGGGGACCTACTATTTTGGGAAGAATTTGTTTTCTGTCTTACTTTCCATTTTACCCCTTTTCTGATTGTCCTGAGTGATCAAACTTACAATTCAATGGGGCTCACCATTTATAGCATGTGAGGAAGTATAACATATTTTATTTTTAGTAAATGGTGAAAATGACCTTTGTTTGCGATGGGAACAACTATTTTGGATTTGGCTCTTTGTCACAAACTCATGCTCCAATTTTCATCATGATTCGCTTACTAGAAAGCTTAGAAATGAAAAATGAAAATTTATGCTTGGTAAGAGCTTTAGGTATGGAGCTACTAGGGAAGAATACTAATTAAAAAAATCAGTCCTTCATATCTTGATAAACTAACAACTTCATCTTTCAAAAATTAGTTTGAGAGAAACTAGATTTTTTGGAGACCCTTCCCTCTAAATTTCGATGATTTCACCTACCAGATCTTTGGAAATTCAAATTTTATTCAAAGTGGGTAGAATGCTGATAAAAACATAGCCCTCCATATCCCTAAAAAATAGGAACTTCATAGCACAAAAACTAGTTCACCAAAACTAGATTTTCCAACAATCATTCCCTCCAATTTTCACGTGATTTCGCACTATATAACCTTGAGAAGTGGAGAGTTAGCTCGCTGATTTTTTCCAATACTGTGTCATGGAAGCCATTAATGGAGCTTTGAAATTTTCAGGTCTGGTTTTTGTCTCCATTTTTGATGAAATAAATTTGAATGTGATAGTTTTTCATTTCTTGTCTCACTCGTGAAATTTCTCTTCTTTCTGTTACCAGCTTGACGGAATTCGAGCTTTATTCTTCATGGAGACGGAAGTGGAATTTATTTGTTGTCAGCATTGCTTGCTTAAAATGGGAGGTTTGAATATGATTTATTAATAGCCTTAAAGATATAATAACTTAGAAATATATGATTTTTCAACTGCGTGCCCAGCTTTGCAAGATATGTTCGAATCTTCGTTTCATGGTAATGGAGGTTTATGAAGAATTCCTTCGCTCTTCTCTTTCATTCTTCCTTCCATTAGATTTTTTGATCGATATCTTCTTTTAGTCATATGAATATTTATGAAGTGGAAGGTTTGGTTTCCATGGTGGAGCTGGATCGTAAGAACAATGGTGAATCGAGGTGTTCTCTATAACTTTCTTTTGGCAATGGAGAAACAGTTAGAAGTAGTATGAAGCAAAGAAGTTAGAAAATTTTCAATTTTTTGAGTTGGATTTGGGTAAATTATAATTTAAATAATTCCCTTCATGTAAAAGGGATGTGAGGGACATCAATTTTCATGGTGAGTAATACAATGACATGTGGCGGTGATCGGATGGTAGGGAGTGAGAGCTAGAAAATTAGCTTTAAATTAATGAGGGGTTGGACGCTGATCACATGGGTGACCAAAAGTTTCCCCTAGAGGGATGTGTGAATTTTTCAAGGTTTTATGTCCCTCATGTGTGAGGGACATGAGGGACATCGAATTCCATGGCGATCTTGGAGATGAAACATGGCGGAGATCTGACGGTAGGGAATTTGAGCTCCCAATAACATCCTGGGGCTAAACTAACAATCTCAAGGTCGTATGAGGTTTTAGAGGTCATATCGGGGTTGGGCACATTTTTTCATGGTTAATTTCCTTGACATTCAAGGACATCATAGACACAAAATCCCACTAGGCTCCTAAAGATGACACATTTTCTCCCAAAATTTGGCTAACTCCTAAATTCGCTTTAAAAGGACAACTTGAGACGATGATAACTTGAGCTCCTGATGGAATTTTTGGTGACGTTATATATAATCCTAAATAGAAATGGCCTTTTGAATCAATTTTTTTGTTTCATGTCTTTATTCTTCCATTTTATTCCTGAAAAATCATATTTTTGATTTGTTACTCCACCTTTGCATGAGAAAAACTTCTTGATACCTAATGCGCCAAAGTGTTGTGAAAAAATTATTTCACCCTATTATAGGTATTGGAATTATATTTGTAGATATGTTTTTTTTTCTCCTAACTCCATTCAAAGCTCCCATAATCACCTTTAGAAGCTCAACAGATGTTTTGACCTATGCACTGCCTAGGCCTATGAACCGTATTTTTATCAAACTACTCAAAACTCTCCAAATCTTCCCTGAATCTTCCAGAATCACTTCCATGATTTTTCCATGCCTTGAATTCACCTCAATGTTGGATTTTTATCATTCGTTACACTTTAGGAGGTTGCTCCAATCTTGGGAAGGCCAGTGATAGCCCTTCTCAACACTACCTAGAGATAGCATTTTTTAAGAACTCCTAAAATCATCTAGGGGTTTAATTTGAATTTCCTAAATAACCTAGGGGGAAAAATTAACACAAATTTTGAGGTTACTGGACTAACTAACCAGACCGGGGTGCCTCAAAATGATAAAACAATAAAAAATTCTACAGTGGTAGCATTGTCATGCTTGAAATGGTCAATTTCCCTGTTTCACATTTGTAGGACAAAAGTTACATAAATAGATGATAAGCCTAGTTTCCACTATCTTACATAAGCGTATAGGATGTTAACTTCCATAAGCCTAGAGGCTGATATCTTACATAAGCATATACATTGTTAACTTACATAATCATAGTGGATGATAATTTACACAAGCATAGATTTGTCAAGTTGAAATAATCCTAACACTTGTAAAGTTACATTATCCTACGGATAGAAAGTTTCATAATCCTACCCACCGCTAAACTACATAATACTAGTGACCACTAAGTTACATTACCCTAACTTTCACAAATTTACATCATACCGAGGGTTAAATTTCATGGCCACCTATGCCTATTAAACAATTTTTATATGATGGTAATTTTATAATATTGCCCTTTAAAAATACATAATAGTAGTTATTTAAATACTTCAAATTTATATTTATTTTATATTTTATATATACTATATATTGATATAATTTTTATATAAATGTATATAAAAATGATGATGATATTGTAAATATGCAAGTTACATGTGATAAACTCAACCACTTTTATGCTTTTCCATTATATAAATCATAAAGAACAACAAAGAGTTAAGAATTACGTTAAACAAGTTGTTTTGAAGAAATATATTTGAAAATGTATTTCCATAGGCAATCAATTCTATCAGAAAATTTCATAAGCATTGATCCCTCACAAAGGGTATTAATTATTGTTCTTGAATTTGTGCAAGGTATTTTTTGGATAACTTCGTTATACCAATTCAAGATTTTAATTTGATCACATTTCCATGTTTTTCTTGGACTCTATATCGATAACACAATGTCTATATCAATATATGATGTGTCCCTTGATTTTCAAAACCATTTCCTTTTCTTTAAGCATACGTGATACCTTCATTTTTTACATTTTATTTTCCCGTGTTCCCACTAGCATACCTTTATCTTTTCAAATTTTTATATGAACATCCTGTATTAGAATTCATTCTTCCTTGCCCATCCATATAGGTACGTTATCATCAATTGGTCTTACTAGTATCATCTACTCAACATTCACATCCATTACTCGATTAAATTCCTCTCAAGGTCTATCACAAATAGGCTCAACATATATATCCTTATTTGAAAGGAAATTTTGACTATAGTAGCTATCCATGTCAAGATGTGGTGCACCCACTATCTGATCATAAATTGTCCTATCCTAAATTGTTTTTGGCAAAAAAATTCCCTCATCATACTACAATTGACAAAGAGATTCTTTAGGGCACGTAGAACATTTTTCCAATATGCAATCTGCAAAACATAGTATGTTTCTCCTCCATCTTTTGAACTCTTTTCCTAGTGTGTGATGTATGCATGAATGCCTCTATGTATGTCCGACATATCTTTGAGTTATTTTAAGGGTAACAATGGTGGATCCCCTTCAGAAAGAAATTTTTCCCATCCATGATTTTACAAAACTTAATTGTATGTGACCATTTGGACTCCACGATTGATTATTTGAACTCCATGATGGGCCTATTGTAGATGACATGGAATTCATACATATTTGATTTTCTCGATAGCCATAATATTTTGGTTACCATCTAACAGTGTCGTTCTAAAAGGCATTAAATTAATAGTGTTCCTTGATAAGGTATGGAGTAATGAGCTAGACTCCTATTGACATATTATGTAAGTTTCCATTATTTCGTAAAAGAGAATGATTCCATTTTACACAAAGTTTATTATAATCGACAAATGTACCATCTATGTCTTCATGTGTGTGACCCACTAGAAGGAAACTCATGAAAACTATGTTGAAAACCCTTTTAGATATCAATAGGTGTGCAAAAGTAAACAATGTTTGATTTTTGTTGTCACTTGTAGCATTATCTAGTTATAAGTACAAAATTGGTGGTTGTTTTCTAAATGAACTTGAACATCTGCTTACATTATTAGTTGTATGAGCACACTTATTTTTCTTCTTGTATTCCTTGCACTTTTCATATACATCATTTTACAATAGTGCATCATGTAATGGGTGTTTTGATGTCCCACTACTATATAAAAAATCACCATACTAATTTGTAAGTGGTTCTTCTAGCTTCTAGATACATAGTGCCAATGATGTTATTGTGAAGTTTGTTCCTCGCTCAACAAAAGGGATACCAAAGTGCCCGAAACCCCCATTTTGTGCCCATGTGTCAACATAATAGTACAGTAACAAGGATATTAATAGATTTTCTTATTTATTTTTCTTTCCTTCATATCCTTGGTATTGCAGTTTTCATCTTGTTTATTTTGTCATACAAAATGCTCAAATAGCTATTAGTATTTTGTTGTGATTGCACTCTATTTGCATTGTAATTTGAAAAAAACTTTGAATGTAATCATTTTTCCACTTCTCGCATTGATCTATTTATGTCAAAGTGTAAATGGACATGAGGTCATTTTACGTTTGTTCTTAAGATCTCGTGCAGTCGTCAAATTTGGAAAATAAGTTGTTGTTGGTGATTGAAACATGGGAGAAATGTTCTTTTCATATTTTGATAAGATTTGACTATGAAGTTGAAGGAAGGTACATTAGTGAAAGGACCTCATTACACTTTTTTAGGATGTAAAAAAACCTATAACATGTAGACAACAATCTCATTGTTACTTTAATAACATATTTTCCCATTGAACGAGACATGTGTGGGGATATATTATAATTCCTCTCCACCATTTTGTATATAAATGCAATAGTTGTCATAGTGTTTGGAATTTTTTTCGTTTCCTATATCTCCATTTACTGCCATCCTCTTTCCATTAATCAAATATTTTATAGATCTATAATTGGTGCTTTTGGGATTCCATTACATCTCGTACAAGGCATTTTGTCATACATCCCTTTCACATTACTTTAATTTATCTATAGTATGTTCAAAAATTTTACCTCGATTAAAAATGTTAGCATTTTTGGTGAATGTATTAAGTATTAAATTTTTTATGGAAGGTTCATTCATACCTAGAGTTAAATTCCAAATGTGATGAAAATCACTTAGAGATAGATTGGAGAGGCATCCTTCCTTGTAGCAAGGTTTTTTCTCAACATCAGACAAAACTTGTTCTCTTATTTTTTCATCATTTAACCTTTCCTTTGATGTACTAGATGGAGTAGAATTTACCTTTTGGCATTTGCAGGAATTGTAAGATATTTTTATCAAGTTTATCATTAATATTACATATGAATTTGGGTAAACCAATTGAGGAAATGGATCTTAAAATGCACTCCAAATTTTTACTGGCCATGCTTCTGGAATTTATTTCAGCCTTACTTCCATAACAAAACCATATTCATTGGCCAACTGGATGACAGGCCATTGGATGAGAGATCCTTATGATATGGAGTAACCCTTGCAAAAAGGCCTAATTAATTTGTCAACATGCACCCAAAATTTATTTTCATCAAATTTTTAAACTGCACCATGTCTCCTTCAAAGACATTTGTAATTGTTACTTCTGCAACAAATTTGTGCTCTTTTGAACAAAAATGTATCAACTTGGAAACAACCCCCTTCAATTTAAAATTAAATTAAGTGTTTGATGTTAGGTTTGTTTGTTAGAGTTCATAATTTCCATTGACATAAAGTGTAGTTTTTATTTCTAGATAAACTAGGTTTTTGATTAGCAAGGAAACTTCATTGTTCCATTGTAGACTTAGAGAGAAATCATTGCACATAGTTATAATATTCTCCACAAAAACACCAAACCATTTGGGTCCCAACACTAATCTCTAAATCAAATGTTGTTCTTGTACGATAGATATATAAACCCTTCAGCTATGTTACCTTCTTTCTAAACACAATTATGTTTTAGCACCATGTAGGTTGTATAAAATTCATCCTTGTCTTTAGGATTTTTGAAACAATGGATATCACTGTTAGAATTCAAACCCTCATCATCATTAAATGTATCCTCTGAGTCACTTTGCTCATGATGTTATGAATGACACCACCCCCACATGTGAAACTTTTAAAATCACATGCTTAATAATTTTCTTCCTTTCTCATGGACTAAGTTATCCCTTATTTTCAATTTATGTGAGGATTTCACAATCATCAGTTTTTTTATGCAATTCTAGATCTTCCATTTAATAGAATACTTATTGTGACAAAAAATAAGCTATACCCTATGTATCTATAATGGAGTGTATATTTGTATGGATAAACTAGTCCCTCCATAAGTTTTACACCTCTAGATAGTAAATCCACATGTTCTTCATCTTCAAAAGTAGAGCTCATTTTAAACTATGTCCACAAACAAAAAGAGAAAATTATTAATGAGGACACTTAAATCTCTAACATTAGTATGGAGAATTGAAATCACAATGACAAAATAGAAATATACATCTTATATGAACATCTTTAAAACCTCATTTAATCCAAATCTTTGAATATATAGAAAATTGTATTACACCCTTAGATCTCACTGCTATATGTATATTTTTATCCATAAAACACATAGTGTAGGGAAAGGAGCCAATGAGTGTAAATCTAAATGTAGGAGGTTGTTAGAGTTACATAACTATCATATTTTTTATTTTAAAATATTTTTTTAATACACATATTTTCTTTTGTGGATTTAAATTTTGCTGAAATTTTTATTAAGTGATTTAAATATATGTACTTTTCATTACAAATAAAATTAATATTAGCCCTTACTTGTTAATAAAATCACCATTTTGGGACAACTAATGCGTCACCTTTTATTGGTTGATTTGTACATGTGACTTGATTTTACTTGTGTTATTGGCTACCTTTTTCTAAATTTTAAGTATAAAAGTTATAAATGTTGACTTTTATTTTTACAACTAGTGGTACTATACTTCACATTACCACTCACAATCATTGGCTTATGCACAATCATTGGCTTCTTTCCCCTATGGCTTTCAAAATTTGTATAGCCTAGTAGCTAGTGTGACATTTTTTTGTACACACTAAAATTAAAATATTGACTAGAATGGGAGGTCAAATATTGGTGATCACAATTCAATGTGCAAGTGAACGCATTTCTACTTTCGAAGACTGAAACTTGCATGAGTCATTCATTGCTCATTATACTACAAGAGAGTCATGACATCGTACATCTATGAAGTGTGATTCCTCGCATGTCGAAGTAAGATCCTTCATAAAATGAAGTCATATCCCTCACACGTTGTATTTTGATCTCTCGCATGTGGAAGTGGGATCCCTCATAGGACGAGGTACGAGCATTTTCAAGATGAAGTGCGATCATTCACACTTGGAATAGCGCTCACTCACATATCAAAGGGCCATCACTAACATTTTCACCTACCATTCTAGTAACAATTTGTCTAGCCTAGCATCCTCTTTGGGATTTTGTATGGAAAAGGCGTAAAGTATAATAATAAACCACACCTCTACAAACCCCCATAGAAGCCATGTGTCAAGCCTAAATTACATGTGAGGAGACAGACTTGGAAGAATTTTTGCCAAAGCAGAAAATGTGAGCAAACGGGCCCGAAGATGAATTTTCGAAAAGTGAATTCTGGGCTTGCAGGGCTATGGGGAGTTTTTTGAAGTTTTGTAATTTTTGTGCAAAAGGCACAAAGTGAATTTTGGGCCCACGGATCCTTTTTGTAAAACTAGGTTTTCGCCATTTTTGTACAAATTCTATTCAAATGGGCATATCTTTTGATCCAAGACTCAAAATTAAACAAATTTGGTACTCTTGGAAACATCTTGACCTCTTCTATGCCATGGAAGCATAAAATATCATTTTTATTAAGCTTTGATGGGTGAAAATTAGGAAAACATATTTCAGGCCATTAATGCAGGATCTCATTTCTTCAACCATTCAGATTTGATTTGATTCACTTTTCTTCCTTATTCAACATGCCAAATAAACATAGTGAACTAGAATTAAAATATTATAGGTGGATCCGTAGGGGTATTAATGGTTGGTGGTTGAGATTTCAAAGAAGAGTTTGAGTTTTCTTCTTTCTCTCTCACCTTGACATCTATATATTGTAAACACTTCTCATTTGAGAAGGGGGAGACATTCTGGGATGTGGGGAAACTCTATCAAAGTTGTTTCCCAACTCCATTTGAGTTGTAAGCCTTATCCTACACTGACAAGTGGATTTGTGCCTCTGAGAACCCATGTAATGGTCTATGCACCTCATAGAGCAATAAAATCATGTTTTTGTGGTGTTCTTCAACCCTTTCTCATGTTTTGTTGTTTCTCTGTGCCTCTCCATTTCATGTTTGTTTCCTATGCATGTATTTCACGTTTTCAGGTGTAATATGTCATGCTTTGTGGATTTTTGATGGTGGATTTGGATCTGGGTCTGTGTCACTTCTCTGTGACCTTCGTCATCTTCGCTTTCCCTGTTTCATCCTCCCTCAAAGCAGGTATCTCGCCACTTCATTTTCTATCGTATCACCACTTAGTGTAGGCTCTCTTTAACTCTCTCTCTCTCTCTCTCTCTCCCTATCCCCTTAGAATGGTTGGATTAGTATAGGTTATCTCTACCCGCACCGGAGTATCTTGTGGCGGTAGATTAGAAGTAGGAACTATCCTTCATTGGAGGTCCAACTCAAGTTTTGCAAGTCCCACAACTTGAGTGATGGTCCAATGTTGTGCAATCACATCGAATACCCCACTCATAACCGTGCCATTTCGGGTGCTGCGATTTTACACTATAATTTTTGGTACACCCAGTGGGATAGGTCTGAAGCACCTTACCACTTCATCGTAGCAGGTTGGTGTGTTCCTGTTGAGATTCATCCTTTTGAGGCACATGAAAAGCACATCCGTAACTCCATCTCGGTCAATAACCAATCTCTAAAGTTTTAGACCTTCTCTCATCCATTTCCACCCACATTTTCTTTCCATATCTTTCATTTTCTTGCATTCCATGAAGTTGTGCAATCATGAATTCATTTCCATCTTTGAATTCACACTTGAAGCAATAGTGCTATTTAGATAAACCTCCAGAAATTTTTCACAATGAAAATCAACACTATGGATATCTAGGTGAGCCAAATTCAAATCAGTTTGGTCATTTTCCAAACTATAGAGTTGTTAAATATCATGGATATACAGATTTTGAAGGTAGTTCCACACTTGAAGAGCCTAATTTTATGTGGAAACTCTAGAATGGAGGCTTGCATGGTATAATCAAGAGGAAAAAATTAGATGAAAGCATTCAGAATTGGTTATAGGGCACCTTGTCCATGGGTCGGCCCTATGCCAAGACATTACAACCCTCAAGAGAAGGTTGACTTCATGGTTGAAATGTTGCCTCACCTTACACAATGGATTGAGGAGATTGAGGCTTATGAGTTAGACACAAGACAACCTTGTCAATGGGTAATTCCGCCTCCTCCTAGATTTTCATTTCCTCTTCTTTAATCAAAGATCATCATAGCAAAGTGTCATGAGTCTAGCTCCCCATCTTCTTGCCCCAAGTGTTGATTTCCCTTCTCCATCTCCTAGTCTTCCATCTCATCTCAATTCTTCTTCCCTTTTCCCTCCCAAGAATTCATTCCCTCCAAACAAACAAGAAGTTCCACTTCCCTCTCCACCACAAATAATAGCAAAATTGGTTGAATCCCAACCTACCCCTCCTCTTGCTTTTCCAAGTCCATGTTGGGAAGATACTCAAGAATCTAGTCAAGGATATCAGCAAGAAGAGGAACACAACAGAGAAGAAATAATAGAAAATCGAGGAGTTAGGCTGTCACATTTGGGTTTTAAAATATCCCCTTAATGGTTAAGCCAATAGAGGAGGTCAAGGTTGAAGAGCTAGTGGTGGCTAAGGCTGAGTTTACAGCAGAAGAAGAACAAGAAAAAGAAGGAGAAGATCAACAATCTTTTTTCTCTGAATGTAATGTCCATGATGGTAATTTTTCTAAAGAGAATATTGATCTAATCCAATATGCACAACTAGTTAAGAAGGAAGAAGAACAATTAGCTCCAAGTCATACTGAAGAGGAACAACTAGAAGAGATCAAATCAGAGTTAAAGCCACTTGATGAAGGAAGCATTATTGAATATTTTTGCTTTCATTTGAAGGGCCTGATTTGATTGATGAATCCATGAAGGAAGAAGAAAAATCAGCTCTAAGTCCAGTTGAAGAGGAGTATATGGAGGTGACCAAGACAAATTTAGAGGCACTAAATCATGAGCTGGTTGCACAAGAGATTACAGACCTCTCTCCCATTCAACCTCTCCAAAATTCTATTTTTTTGGAAGAGTTTGAACTCACTAGCTTCATGTTTGAAGATGAAGCTTCATATGGTGAAAATAATGAAGATTTTAAGATCACCATGTAAGAGGGAGAGACCTTGCTATAACAGGATAGTGAAGATTTTGATTTCCTATCAAACTTAAAAGAATGTTTTGATAAGGAGGAGCTAGTTAAAATTGTAATCTTTTCTCCCCATCATTCATCCTTCAACCACAAGAACCTACTACCATGGAAGAGAACATGCAAGCACAACCTGCAGTTTGCAACATGCCTCTTGAATCAAAGTTGGAATATTTTGATCTTCCAAAAGCCACACCTGCTGCAGAGGAAGGGAAAGAGTATGAGGCTATCATCCCTCTCACATCATCCATCCAGAAGATCTACAAGAAGACTCCATTTTTGGAGTTAAATATCAGAGTAGTGGGAAAATTCAAAGGACCAGACCTTGCCCAATCAGATACTTGGCTTCATTGGAGCTAAGGGAGAAGCCACAACCAGTCATGCTTGCTTCTAAGCATGAGGAAGAGCCTCAAAGTTCAAAGGATAAATGATAATACCTCTTGGAACCAAGTGAGCAACAGACTAAAGAGGTATTTTTTTGTTTCCAATTGATACCTTAATGGAGGGAGTGAAGAAACAATTTGTAGTCAACCTTCCACTCCTAATAACAGCCATATGCAATTCCAAATCATTTGCATGGATAACATCTATGAGGAAAGGAAGCTATTTCTCTCTGCATGTGGCAGGCTTTGTTTAAGCTTTTCTTTGTTAGGATTAGTATAGGAGTATGAGTAGATTTTTCTTTCAGTAGAACAAGTGCTTTTGCACACTATGCATGTTCCACTTGGAGCATGTATGATTTTCTATTTGTACATAATGTGTTTTGTGGTGTTTTTTTGCTCGTGTGCAGACCCATTTAGGGATAGGTGAAATCCTCGGCTCAAAATAATTTTCTACTCCCAAGACCTCACCTCCATGATTTTATTAAAAAATTTGAGAGTGCAGATAGCGGGGTAGGTTTAGGGTCACCAAGTGCAAACAGTCAGGCTTGTAGGTCAGGGACAAGATCAAGTGTCAGGTTATCATTTGTGACTCCATGCCCAATGGATTCTTTAAGGCTACTGGTCTCTTCATCTAGTAGGAAGATGTCCCCATGAGTCACCAAACTGTTATCCCAATTTCACCCCGACAAAATTGGTCAAACATGACCCCAAACAGAAGAAAATAGGAAGGTTGGCTCTGTCTTGTGAGCTCACATTCAAATCCAAAAATCAAGGGGTAGGTGGAATTGACAATGGAGGAGTAGGGTCAATGAAGGGGGCCAATGGTGTCAAAGAAGCTAGAGCTCGACAGAAAATTAGAAGTCAAAAAGGATCAAAGTTTTCAAACTTAGATGCATATGAGTTGACTTAGGGATGAACAATAGACTCATGGAAGGTGTCATGTGTTAGCTCAACGTAATTCCAAAAGGCACAAATAAAAGGCTAGTTGTAAATGTACAAAGTGAGCCTATACATGTCCAATCAAGTGCAACTCTAGAAGTGAGACCCAAGGGACAGTCCCTAAATGAGAGCAAAGTTTCCACGTGTCCTAGGCCCGAAAAGAAGAAGTCAAAAGGGGTAGAATTAGCCATTGAAAATTCTAAACAAAGTAGATCCAGTAGAAGGTGCCACGTGCCTCAACGATGCAAATTCAAAAGGTGTGGCCCAAAGGCTAGTCCCAAATGAGTTCGCTTACCATATGGCTAGGAGTCCAAAAGAGGGGCAGAGCCGGTCATAGAATCAGCTAAGTATAAAAGAACCGACAGAACATGCCATGTGTTGACTCGGCATAACTTCAAAGGTAAAATCCAGAGGGACAGTCCCAAACAAGCGTTGAGCCTCCATGTGTCTCGGTTAGACATATGGCCCTACCAAACAAAAGGGACTTAGCCAAAACACAAAGAAACAGAGCAAAGCCACGGAAGGAGCCACATGTCTCTTCAACGCAACTTCAAAAGCAAAATCTAAAATTGGTCCCCAAATGTGCACCAGCTCTACACATGGCCATGTTTCAAGTCAAAGCGGGAAGGCGGGTCACCGGAGGCAATTTGAATTTTTGGTATTTTATTTCGAAAAGGTGTAGAGTATAAAAATAAGTTACACCTCTACTGACCCCCAAATAAGCCACATGTCAAGCCTAAATTACATGCAGGGAGGCGGACCTTGGAAAACTTTTTGCCAAAGCGAAAATGTGGGCCGACGGGCTCAAGATGACTTTTTAGGAAAAAGTGAACTACAAGCTTATGGGGCTGTGGGAGTTTTTTTCACTTTTTTAATATTTTTGCAAAATGTGCAAAGTGAATTTCAGGCCCATGGATCTATTTTGCAAAAATGGTTTTTTGCCATTTTTGTACGGATTCGATTCAAATATTCAAATGGGCATATCTTTCGATCTAGTGCTCGAAATTCAACAAATATGGTACCGTTGGAAAGATGTCAACCTATTCTATGCCATGGAAGCATAAAATATCATTTTTAATAGGCTTTGATGGGTGAAATTTAGGAAGACATCTTTTAGTCCATTAATGCAGGATCCAATTGCTTCAACCACTTAGATTTGATTTGATTAGCCTTTCTTTCTTCTTCAACATGCCAAATAAATTTTAGGTGGATTTATAGGGGAATTAATGGTTGGTGGTTGAGCTTTCAAGGTAGAGTCTGAGTTTTCTTCTTTCTCTCTTGCCTCGACATCTATATATTGTAAAAACTTCGCATTTGAGAAGGGGGAGACATTCTAGGATGTAAGGAAACTCTGTCAAAGTTGTTTCCCAATCCATTTGAGTTGTAAGCCTTCTCCTATGCCTGGAAAGTGGATTTGTGCCTCTGAGCACCCATGTAATGGTCTCATGCACCTCATAGAGCAATAAAATTGTGTTTTTGTGGTGTTCTTCAACCCTTTCTCATGTTTTTTTGTTTCTCTGTGCCTCTCCATTTCATGTTTGTTTCTTGTGCATGTATGTCACATTTGCAGGTGTAATATTTTGTGCTTTGTGGAGTTTTGATGGTGGATTTGGATCTGGGTCTGTGTCACTTCTGTCTGACCTCCTCATCTCCTTTTTCCCTTGTTTCATCCTCCCTTAGCAGAGTATCTCACCACTTCCTTTTCTGGTGTATCACCGCTTAGTGTAGGCTCTCTTTCACTCTCTCTCTCTCTCTCCCTATCCCCTTGGAATGGTTATATTAGGATAGGTTAGCTTTTCCTACACCAAGTAGCTTGTGGTAGGTAGATTAGGAAGTAAGAACCAACCTTCTCTAGAGGTCCATCTCAAGTTTTGCAAGTCCCACAGCTTGAGAGATGGTCCAATGTTTTGCAATCACACCGAATGCCCCACTCACAACCAAGCCATTCAGGGGTGCTATGATTTTTCACTAACAATTTTAAAGGGCTCATAATAGGCTCGTGCTCACTCATCAAAGACTATCTATGACTTCACACATACCTTCGTGGATGGTTAATATCCATATTTTCCATTTCTTCGCCATCTACTACATAGACCATCTTTCCTTTTTCCTTTTCAATGCATGCGCTCTCAAGTTGCATCTCTTCTAATTCTTCTTCATTGAAATGCGTCTCCAAAATAGGTTCACCCAACAACTCTAAACCTATCTTATGCCATAGCCCTATCTCGCCATTGTAAGGCACTTGATAACTTGTAATGCCTTATCAAATGATGGCTTCGTACTTTGATACTCAAATACTTGAATGAGATCAGCCATTAATTCCATCTAATTCTTTATCCGACAACATATCTCGAGTGAATATACCATGTGTACGCATAACCCTATAAGGTGGAATATAACTTATGCACCCATAATGAAGGTAGTAAAGCTTCAAAGGCCTTCCATAAAGGCCTTCTCACATGCTTGGATATGGGAAGAGGTGGGTTATTTTCCATGGTAGTCTTGGATAACAAGGACATGTTGCTTCAGTAGAAGCTTATAGAAATTGTGACTCTTACGTCGCACTAGTCTAGGAGATTCTCATGATGTTTTACCCACCAATGCGCTGTAATCCTGAGAAATTTATAGCCGAGCATACTTATCCTTTCCTCCTCATTTTTCCACTAGCATCCATTTCTTATAAGAAATCATTAGAGCTTGATCCTCCGGAGAGAAAATTGGTAGTTGTTGAAAATTTTTGAATTTGTGCAAAAATGAGCAACTCAAAATTTCATAATGATGGATGGCATTGGTGAAGTGAACCTAACTAGGGGAATAAATTTTTCAGTTGAAGAAATTTATGGTTACACGAAATTTTTAGCTATGTGTGTTGTTACAAAATGTAACAAACCACATAGTCTACAATTCCATGTTTATCTTCAACAAGAGAACACAAAATCCCCAAGGACAGATGTATTAGCTTGATGAAGACAAAAATTACATAATAGGTGCAAGTGTTAAGTTTTGGAAAAGTAGATGGAGTTACAGATTATAGTAATTGGGAGTTCATTATTAAAGTTGTAGATAATTTAAATTTCTTTCCTTCACGATTAAGTACATCCAATTATGTTATTGTGTTATTTAATTCATTATAGAAATCATACATAAAACTAAAATGCAAAGACAAAGTAAACAACTCACTTTCAGGATTTTTGATATTTTATTCATAAATAATTTCAAGAGTTTCCCACAAAATCCATGGGATGTAACTCAAAAACAATTCATAACTACTGAAGTAGAAGGTACATGTGCATGAAAAAAGAAGTAAAGGAGTATGAAAAAAACCCATCATTGCCTTGAGTTTCTTTCATCTCCGTTGCTCCACTTCCAGATCTATCTTTACTTAATCTTTATCATCGCTATCCACATTAGAATTATACCTAAGAAACATCATAAAATAAATAATGTCATTCACAAGCTCAAGGTTTTGATCCATATTCCTATACTATTTAATTTTGTGCAAATGGATCTCCTGACATCAAGAGGTATGAGTTACAGGCATAAGATACATCAAAGATAGATACAAAATTGACAAGAGCAATATTCTACATCAGCGTATATGATTCCTAGAATCATTTCAGAAAAGAAAAGATAAAATAAGAAAACTATGGAACATGAGAGAGGCCAAAAAGCCTAATGTTTTCTAACTAGTTTATCTAAATGTGCAGGTACAGTAAGAAGACGAAAATAAACATTAAATGTTGTGTTTGCATATCATAAATATTACATTATGTAATTTGAACAAGAAAATTACATTTATTTCAATTCAAAATAAAGGTTGAATATACAAGGATATACTTGTACTAATCCATAAAAGAAATGAAAGTTTAGTGTTGTAGTTTTCTAACAAATGGAATGCATACAGAAAGTGTAGATAATGATGATTAGTCAGCTTCATAGCTTTAGTAGAGTACCAAACTGAATCATACTTGAAAATAGTTTGAAGGAAAGAAAGATTGCACATTGCATAAGTCAAGGATACAGATCCAAGATATCATCAAAATATGATACAAAAATAAGTACAAAACCATCAAGTATAGTTTTTAGATGAAATAAAGTACACTTTTGTAGTGTGGAAAATAAGATTGCAGTCTCATACTATCCCTAGAGCCACTATTTACAAGAGAATATCATCATCACAACTAAATGATTTACACAGAAGGAGTATCTTTAAGGACATAGTAATGAGAATGTACTAAAACAATGCATAAGGGGTGAGTTTAGTTGATAGAAGAAGAAGAAGCCAAGAATTTCCAAATAGTTAAAACATCAAGGAATACATCTTGTGCTAATCAACTATAATTATGTCATATTGATCAAGATACATAAGGAAAAATATATCAGAGTTTGATCAAATTACAATCAAGTGCAAAGTATTTATCAAAGTACAATCTGATTGATAAAGCTCGAAATGAATTATGCAATAAGCATTAATCCAAAATTAATGGAGTTGTGATTATAATGAGTTCTAGATAACTTTTCAAGAAATAACAGGGTGAAGCAGAGCATGTAGTACAAGAACAAATTACTTCAAACATCGGTTATAACAGGTTAACTACATATTTAGATAATGAAAATCTTAAGTATCAATTCCAGGTCAATACAACACAAGCTACATATTCAGATTTAGATATCATGAGTTACCAAGTACTAATTTGAAATTAGTTATGAAACAGAGAATGAAACTGTTAATCATTCTTTTATCAGTGCACATAAGGTGTGAGAAGAAATTTGTTGAGTTAAAATCCATAAGTATCAAATATTATCATTCAAATTATCAATACAGATTGTAACTTCTTTCCAAGAAGATATTTTAGTTACTATGGAAAAGAATCATGATCAATGAATGGGGAATAGCTAGCATGACATTAATCCTTTCAAAAAATTACAAATGCTTCAGATGAGGATACAAGTTATAGATCATTTACATGTAAATCTTAAAGTAGCATTACTAGAAATTCTTAGCAATCACAAATATCTCGTAATGAAATTACTTGTATAATTCAGATTATGAGTAGAAATAGAACACCAAATAACACAATATTTTAGAATAATGATCTCAATATGAAATTATAATAGCTTCACCACCTCAAGGGGCAACCTCCAAACCATAAAATAAAACTCAAATTCTCTAATGATGATGGACTACTACCTATAATCCCCTATATATACTATTCATATGTTATGGTCATCACCACGACCGACCTACTAAGCATGAGAATTATAAATGATATAATCAAATGATATGGTAAGCCAAAAGTCAGATACTCATATCCTAATACAAACAATAGGTTAAGGGCGTAGCATGCCCTTCCCCTTCAAAGATACATTGTCCCTAATGTTGAGAAGCTCTGGGTTCAGTTGCAGGAATGTCAAATCTTCCCATGTTGCATCTTAATTGTCCATATTCTTCCACTTGATCAAGTACTCAGTAATAACCTATGTCCTCAATATTTTAGTGCATGTTTGAAGGATGTATTTAGGTTCCAAGATGACTCTCCCTCTTCATCGTGCTTAGGTAACACCTTGTTTGGGATAATAATCTCTTTCTAATTACTTTCTTCATGCAAGAAACATGAAATCTTGGATGTATTCTCGTTGACTATGGAAGTTCCAATTTGTATGCTATAGTAACAATATTTTGCAATACTTGATAGGGCTATAATACTTTGGTGAAATTTTATCATCCTTTTTTGTTGTTTCAAAGACATTTTTTTCTTGTATGGTTATAACCACACAAAAACCAAATCACCGACTTCAAAATTTCTTTCAGTGCAACATTGATCACTGTTGCTTCATGCAATTTTGTACAATGTCCAATTTCTCCTTGAGACTAGATAGGACCTCTTGTTGATATTTAATGTGTTATCCTACTACTCTAACCCATGGTTTTCCTCACAATGATGATGTGATGGATGGTGGATGGTATCCATAGAGTGCCAAAAAGGAGACATTTTAGATGAATTATGGAAGGAAGTGTTTTACCACCATTCTGCTAGTGGAAACCATTGGACCTATCTTTCTTATTTATCTAACGTGAAGCAATGAAGATATCCCTCCAAACACTTATTTGAAATTTCTGTTTTCCCATCGAATGGGGATGATAAGAAAAGCTATGAGCTAACCGAGTACCCAAACATGAGAATAAATAAGTCCAAAAATTACTAGTAAATATAGGGTCTCGATCACTTACTATAATATTTGGTGTCCCATAAAGCTTCTGGACTATTTCCAATAAGTCTATTGCTATTGTGCTTATAGCAAATGGGTGTGACAAGGCACAAAAATTAGCATATTTGGTGAGTCTTTCCACCACAACCATGATGATATTTTTTAATTCAGATTTAGGCAATCATGTGATAAAGTCCACGGAAACCTCTTCCCATTGCTAGCTAGGAATAGATAGAGGTTGTACAAGACATGGGGATCTAACTATTTCACCCTTATTTTGCTGAAAAACCATGCATTTTGGCACAAATTTTTGGACATCCCCTTTAAGCATGTCCCAAAAGAAATATTTTTCACTCGATGATAAGTCTTCAAAATATAGAGGCCCCCTACTAGAAAAGAGTAAAGCTTGGATAATCCTATTTTTAAGAGTGGAGTTCTTACATAGGTATAATCTATCTTTATACCATAAAGCATCCTCTTTCAATACAAATTGTTCAGACATGCTTGGATCATTCTAGAGATTATAAATGAGGTTTTGTGTGGTTGGGTCATTTCTCCATTCATACCTGGCCTCATCTATCCAATCTTCATGTAATATGGATATGACACGTAACAATGTTGTTGAGTTGAGTCATATTTCCTCGACAGAGCATCCACAACTACAATCTTCTTCCCTTTCTTATAGATAATCTCAAAATCATATCCCAACATCTTTGAGACCCATTTGTTTGTTCTTCGGATGATAAATGCTACTCCAAGAAGTATTTCGAATATCATGATCTTTCTTCACTTTATAGTGTCTTCCTATGAGATATGGTATCCATTGCTTTACTCCACGAAGTATGACTAGAATTTCTTTCTCATAAGTTGGATTTGAAAGATTCTTACCTTTAAATTGATGGCTAAAAATCAATAAGACATCCTTCTTGCATGAGAACCGCCCCCATACCCACCTCTCGATATATCACATTAAACAATAAATGTTTTGGAAAAATTTGGAGTAGCTAGGAATGGAGTGGTGCACATAGCCTCCTTTAGTTGCTCAAATTATTTGGTTGCATCCTCACTCAAATGGAAGGATTCCTTATTTAATAAAGTTGTGAGAGGTGTTTTTATTCTTCCATAATTCCTTACGAATCTTTGGTAATAACCTGTAAGCCCCAAAAATCCTCGTAGATTCTTTAGGGTTTTTGGAACCTTCCACTCCATCATGGATTTAATCTTATTAAGATCCACTTTAACCCCTTCATGAGAGATAATGTGACCCAAATATTCAACCTCCTTGATTCCAAAATAAAACTTAGAGGGTTTTGCATAAATTTTATGTTTCTCAAGGGTTTCTAAAACCTTATTTACATGATACAAATGTTCCTCCCATGTTTTTATATAAATTAGTATATCATCAAAAACAATTAAAAAACTTCCACATGAATGACTGAAAAATACAATTCATCAAACTTTGAAATGTAGAAGGTGCATTTGTTAGTCTAAAATACATTACTAGGAATTCATAATGGCCTTCATGTGTCCGAAAGGTGGTTTTATGAACATCCTCATCCTTGATTCTGATTTGGTGGTATCCCACCAAAGATCAAGCTTTGTAAAATAAACAACACCATGTAAATCATCAAGCAAATCATCAATTACAGAAATAGGAAACTTATCTTTGATTGTGTACTTATTAAGTTCCCTATAATCGGAAACATGTGCCACATGTCATCTTTCTTCCATACCATCACCGCATGAGAATAAAAGAACTCTAATTATGGTGGATGATTCATGTTTCCAACATCTCTTGTACAATCTTATTGATTTCACTCTTTTTAAAATATGAGTACATATAAGGTCTAATGTTAGGTGGTTGGCTCCCAGTGTACTAACCGAATAGCATGATCATGATATCTCTTTTGAGGTAATCCCTTTAGTATATTTTCAAATAAAATAGAGTGTGCATCCAATACCGCTTGCATATCTAATGGTATAATGTCCTTAGAATGATGAGCCTCCAATGAAAAGAGTTGTGCCACAAATCCTCTACACCCTTTTTACGATTGTGTGCATTTGATGAAAAATTACGATATGTGGATAATTTTCTCTTAAGCCTCTTAGCTCAAAATTCCTTCCTTCGAGTGAAATCGCATGAACAAGTCTTAGAACTTCATGTCAAATATTCCCAAAGTGGTAATCCATTGAACCCCTAACATAATGTTTTCTCCTCCCATAGAAATGGCATACATGGGACTATATAGTATGTAATCCCCCATGTCAAGATTAATGCTATGAAATTTTCTAGAATAAGTAACAGTACCTCCATCAACAATCATTACTTGACATTCAAGAGCTGGATAAATGAAACAGCTTTAGGCACATTTGCTAATTTATGATTGATAAAGTTATGAGAACTTGAATCAATCAACACTACGACCCTCTATTTTTTAGGAATCCAAACACCTTGAGGGTTTGGGGGTGTTAATACCTAAAATGGCATGTCATGAGATCGTTGGCTAGGGATCACCCGATTCCTCTTCCTCGCTCAACCAAGACCTTTTCCTTTGCATCTTCATCTTCACTAGGCATACTAATGTAGAAAAACTTATTTTCAGCACATTTATGTCTAGGTCCAAATTTCCTATCACATTTAAAAGACAACCCTTTTTCTCTTTTTATTCAATTTGGTTAGGTTTCAACCTATCTAGCCGAGGGAGTGTTGGGGCCAAGGTGTTGTAATCTCTAGTATAAGTGAAATTTTGTCTCCTACTTGAAAAAAATGTCTCCTCTACCCTTCTTTCCATAATAATGGAATCGAAACCTTATGAGGATTAAAAATACACACCACATGCTCAATGTTATACTTAAGACCCCCTAGAAATAGGTCATTCAGATTCTCTTCAATAATATTTTCCACCCGCAGAAAGGTTTTGGAAGTGATGAATGTAATCCTTAACAAATCTGTTTGTCTCAACTTTGCTAATTGGATGAAGTAATTATCTGACACACTAGAACTATAGTGTAATTTCAACTCTTCAGTGAATACTATCCATGTAACATTGAAACCACTCTTCTGCCTTTGAGAACATAACCATCGATACTAGATGAATTGGTCAAGTTCAAGATACAAAGATTCCATGGTCACCTTTTGTCTTGATGGAATCTGATGTAGTTCAAATAAATTATCCATTTGGTTGATCCAATTAAGTGGATCCTTTCCATCAAACTTGTGCATCTCCACTTTTGGAAACATATTATGGGCCTACAGAGTGCTCGTATTTGGATTGGACATGCTCGAAGATCCACCCTGACTCATGTGTCTATTATTTTGACTTGAGGATCCACCTTGATTGATAGAAGTATGATTACCCATCATATGTGTACTAAAATTTTGCATGGAATCCTATAAATTTTTTCCAATATTGTCCACATCTTCTTATTTGGGCACCCGAGATTCGAGGTCTCTCAGGTTAACCTCAAGTTGGCTTACTTTATGGTCCATCGAAGTAAACCCTAACCCTGAGGAATTTGTAGTTATATCTTCTATCTCCAACTCCTCCACTATTGTATCATCCTTTTTGGTGTTTTACCTAGAGTGATGGGATTATTTTTTCCTCTTTTGGAATCCCTTATAATGATGCCCCAAAATAGTAGGATGTAGCGATCAAGGTCAAATTTTAGGGTTTTAAATTTCAATAAGAGTTTGGCCAAATATAAAAAAATTAAAGAATAAACGCAAATAATTTTTTTCTCTTTCTAAAAATGTAACGAACTTGAAAAATTCTAGAATTTTCCACCCTAGGGTGTGATTTTATGAAAAACCCTAAATTTGTAATAACATTTGTAAAATAAATCAAAAAAGTCAGAAATTTTCAAGAAACCTTACTTGAAATTTTTCACAACACCGGTAAAACTATATCCCACCAATTCGCTCTGGTTTGAAATATATGGTAGAAATAAAAATTTAGGGTTTTTCACTAATTTTGGCCCGATCAAAGCTCGATACCACTTGTAATGAAATTACTTGTATAATTCAAATTATGAGCAGAATAGAACACCCCAATAACATAATATTTCAGAATAATGATCTCAATATGCAATAAGAATAGCTTCACGCTTTGAGGGGCCAACCTCCAAACCATAAAAGAAGACTCAAATTCTCCAATGATGATGAACTACTACCTACAATCCCCTATATATGATATTTATATGTTATGGCCATCACCAAGGCTGACCTACTAAGCATGAGATATTATAAATGATATGGTAAGCCACACGTTAGCTACTCATATCCTAATACAAGAAATAGGTTAAGGGCGTAGCAATATCTAGCACAAGTCAAGTACGTAAAAAGGAAAACTTCCACTTATTCATCTTATGGAGGTTCATCACAATGGATTAATTATACCTTTGAAACTAAGATCAACAAAGTGCATACATCAAAGAAAGTGTTCTAGCAGCATCACCAATAGAATCATTTACAATAGTGTCTTGATTTAATAAGTTCAACAACATTGATTCACTAGTAATTGATTAGGTACAATGTTTGAAATAGTTTAGAAAGGGAGAAAGGGAAATAGTTTAGAAAGGTGCCAATTTTCAATCAATATCAAGCCTCATGTTATCATTCCAAAGGTTAGGAAAAGAATGCGAGTTCCGGGTAAGCCATTCTCGTGTACATATTTTTATCAAAATCAAGATAACTAATTCCAAGGAGTAGAAGCAAATCATATATTATAGTGAATACAACTTGCAAGAAAAACAATACACATTAAAACAACAATAGTTTACCATGCGCAGATTCATCAATTGCTTCATATATCACAAGGAATAGATTGATATCAGTTATCGAAAAACACAAGATATAATCTCTAAAATTTTGAAATGCATTGTTAAGGTGAAGGTGCTATACAGATCTTAAAATGTACAAGGAATGAAAATGAATGGATATCTTTTCATGTGAGAAACAATTTCTAAGCACTCAAAAAATGATAATGTCCACTCAAGAGGAATATTACCATAGATTCAAAATATGATGTAATATCAGCCACATGTCAGCAAGAATACCACACACAAAGATACAAAGTATGTAACATGTTCAAGCTATTAAATGATAAAGGTAAATAGTTTTCCAACAAAAAAATTTCATTCCTTTGAATCACAAGGCCCCTTTGCAATACACACAAATAAATATCAGGTAAAAACATTCAAAAAACTTTCAGAGTATATAATAAAATAAATAGGTGAACTACAGTGAGCTTAAAAGATGTGCATGAAACAATTCAAGAATAAAATGCTTTTCAAACAAAATAATAGGATATTGTTTGAGTTCTAAATCAATGCAATCAAGGGATCATTAAATATTTCAGAAGATACACCAAAGCATTGCAATCTCCAGACAACAGCTCAGAAACCCATAAATCTACATAAGTATGCCAACCTATTTCAGGTATTCAAATTCATGGAGTTTCAATGAGCTTCAACATAAATGAAATAGAGATTCAGAGCAGAAATAATTCAATTTAAAAAAACACCCGAACATGGCCTCAATGTTTCGAATCTATAAAGAGATCAAAAATAACACAGGATGCTTAAAACTCAAAATGGAAACTAGTTTAGGGCCAAAAGGTATAAAAGTGTGACAAGACAACAACAACGAGTCAAATAAAAGGTTGAACCGAAACAAATTGGAGAAAAAAGTATGGTTTGTTGAGTTACCGATAACATAGAAACAAATAAACTCATTCGAAACAAAACAATTTGTAGGTGTCTAAGACAAGCAGAGGAACCTATGAGCTAAGTATGCACCAAAAATCAGGCCATAAAAATAACTACATGTAATACACAAGTGAATAAACCAGATTCGTGAAGTATATCTCACAAACAATAGCGGAAATGGATGTACAAATCATCCAAAGCAATGAACCAGTAAAACTTGTAGAGTCAAAGAAATGAGCCATATCCAGGAAAGAATGGAATCCTACACCAGTAAACAACAAAAAACACAAAATACCAATTCAATAAGGAGCTATGGATGAGCAGATAGCGTGTATAAAAATACAATCTTATATAATGCCCTTTGGGTCAAAAGAATACGTACCCACAACTTTAACATGTCCAGATCTAGAAGTTATGAGTTGTAAGTTTTGGAATAAAACAAACCCATTGAGGGTATTTCCAGATGTAGTATACAAGGGAAATCTTAACTTTCTTCTTTATGAAGCCTAAAGTAAAGACATGTATTGAAACCCTTGTGCAATAAAGCCATAAAACCTTTAAAACAAGTGAGATCTTCTTTGCAAAATACATCTGCTATAAAACAAAACTTAAAAACTCAAGGAATTCCCGCATACGGCTTGAGATCAAAACAAAGGCATTCAAAGGCTCCATAAAATGAAGGAAAAAATGAATATTGTTTAAGATCGTACTTAGAAAGGTCACAATGAAGCTCAGAATAAACAGAACTCGAAATCATCTCTAATGGTCATCATTTAGGGAAAAATTTCTCCGAGCCTCACTAGCTCGAATCAAAATGAAAATATGACCAAGGTTTTTCCCCTTTTTACCCACTAATGCAACATGGGTTAGAATATCGACAAAATAACTTACAAAGTACCGATCAAACAAACCACATCAATGTCAACCATCACATGAAAAAACCCAACCAGCGTTATATCATGTACATAAGTGTCAAACAATGATGAAACCCTAATTAGGGTTGTGTTTGCACTGAAAAATCAAGAGAAGGGTCGATTCATCATTGGAAGGGGTTAGTCTCGAGTGTTCAAAATCATTATTTTCATTGACCCTTTAAAAGTACTAAAATCATATGCTACATGTCAAAACCAACAAACATGATTACTATGATTATCTAAAAGGAGTTAGATTATATTTAAATCAAAAGGGGCCGAATACTATATGTTATATAATGACAAGGTAAAAGTGTAATATATGGTCAAGCTATGCTAAATAGCATGACTACCTTAAAATCCTCAAAGATACCTTTAAATTTGTAAGATAACTTTGTACAACATGGAAAGGGAAGTATTTATGCATATAAGAATCAAGAGATAAAGGAGTGTTATTCTTTCATACACACAAAGTTGTCCCATTAGATTGCAAAATGGCAATTTGAACATGTACTAATCAAGGGTAGTCCTAACATCAAGAGGATTATTTCACCATGCAAATAAAGGAGAAAAAATGTCAACATCATAGCTTTAAGTGGTCCTAACACATTGAGAGAATTTTGTAAAGTGCTAAGATAAAATAATTATCGTGTTCACATAGAGAGATTTATTTTTGCATGTGCACCCAAGGGGCAGTATTAAAGTGCTAATTTTATAATTGCAAGTGGGTTAGTTGTAGATGTCACATCATCAACTAAAAGATAGAGAAGAAGTTGCATGCACATGGGAAAATACTTACACAACAAGCAAGGGCTATTATTAGCCAAGTTATTCATCCTACTTTATTAAAAATAGATTAGTCAATTGTAATTTGACTGAAATGTATTTTTGTAACCAAGGCTATTAATGCCTCATTGTATTAGCATGTTTATTTTATTCCTTTATTTATTCATGATAAAGGATAAAAATAGGATGCATGGGTGAGTACAAATTTTATTTCTTATTTTTAGGATGGGTGGGATGAATAAACTTATTATATATTGTGTGCAATTGTAAAAACAAAAATTGGCGGGAGGAAATTTGACACAAGAGTGCTTGAAGCAGATTTTGCATTTTTCCTTTAAATGAGAATTGATTTCTGCCTTTCTAATTATTTTGCAGTGATGTGTATACCTTATTATTTCTTTTGAATGTCAAATTCCCTGATTAATCATCTTACCTTGCTGCAAATTTAGTAATTTCTACATAATATTAGTGTGCATGTTTATCTTAACAATATTATTGTGAATCATTCCCTCAATACATCAAGTGTTTTGCCTTAATATTCTACTAAAAACTATTGGTTTGTGCATCCAAAATCCATTCTCAAATTATTTGTGCATGTACTCAATCAAATCCCTCAACAAGTTTGGTGTATCACCCCATTTTTTAATTCATTTATAATCATCTTTTACCCTCAAAACCCCAAAAATTAGTTTAGGATACATAAAAAGGAACCAACCTTGATACTAGAGACTCACCTCAAAATAGGTATACCCACAGACCTAAGGTGTTTCCATTGTATCTATGAAAGAGAGAGATCCAGAGAAAGCTTAGAACACCAAATCATCTCTCTATAGGGTGCACTTTTGAGAGATAAAGTTTTTGCACACCAGTGGAACCACGAATCAGATCTGTGAGCAAATTACAACAATTTATAGCAAATTCACAACAAAGAAAAGTTACTTTTGGAGCAACAAGCTGCAAAAACTTATTCTAAAGATTAAAATATTTATTTGGTGACTTTGTAAGGATAATTTCAGACCATTTTTGTAGCATGTTCCATGCCTAAAGTGACTACAAGATCATCGGTAAGAGGAATTCCTTCTAATTTTATTTCTTTACCTTTGAATTCTACAAGAAGAAGAAGAGTTGGTAACACCCTACCTTATAATAGGCCTGGTTTTAACAACCCTCCTCCTAATCCTTCCTTCACCACGTATTAATTTCTTTGTTCAGATCCCATTTTTTCCAATGGCTATTCAACCACCTAGGAATTTTGTGACCTTTACTAATGGCATCCCATTAGTAATTCTAGTTTATCATGATATTCCTAATGCTTCCATGAAAATTTTCCATCATTCGTTGATGAAAATTAGTTTATGCCTACTAAGCATATAAAAGATGTTACAACCCTTTGTGTTGTTCATAATATTACTCATGAAGATATGGCTTTAAGACTTTTAGTTGCATCCTTTAAAGGAAAATCCTTAGAATGGTATAAAACCTTAGAAATTGGAAGCATAAGAATTGGGATGAGTTAGGCGAGAAATTTCTGAAACAATTTCAAGATCATTCGATCATTTATCCCTCATAGAATAACTATCTACAATTAAGAGAGCTCCTCATGAGTTTATGGCTAGTTTCAACATATGTTTTGCTAGAACTTGGGAAAGAATTCCATCTAGTGTCAAGCCTCAAGCTGACCATGCTTTTATTTATTATCTTAGAGCCTTAAATAGTGATATTTCAACTATGATTCAGTCTATGGGAGGTGACACTCTCCTGAGGATTATGATATTGCTATAAAGGATGAAAATAGTCTTATTCAAGCTGGAAAATTAGCACCAAGGCCTTCAATAAATTTTTTAGTAGATTTGGCCCCTATCCCATAGCCTATTACCATTTTGGAGCCTGATATTACATCCCCATCAGATGATGTGTTTAAATATTTGCAGACTATGGGAAATAAGCTAACGTCAATTGAAAATAGACTTGCATTACCTAACAAGCCTTATCAAGCTCCTTATCAGCAAAACCAACAAAATAGGTAGCCTTATCAATAGAATAAAAATTATAGACAACCATATCAGCAAAGGTAATTTGACCCAAAAGGCTCCTATTTCATCTAACACTTTATTCTCAGTTAATATGGCTACAGAATAATGGTTTCAACCTTGTAATCAACCTCATAGTTGTAAATTGTCCAAATGCATTCCTAAATATAAGCCTTGTTGCACAACCTCAACTTGAAACATTGTTCATGCCTCAAATGGAGGGTGGGCAGCAAGAAACTCATGTTCAGAAAGCACCTGAACAAAACTTGGTTAGTTTTAGTGAAGATGATTTTATTGCAGTTACTACTAGGGCCCAAGAAAAGGCTCAGAAAGTCAAAAGTATCAAAATAGACCTTTTCTGCCTACAATGACTGATAAAATAGTAGGTATAGACCAAAAATTTACAAATAACATTGTTATTCCTAAAAAAATAGTAGGTGTTTCAGCTAGTAAAGAACAACAAAAATAGTTACAACCTGATCCAAGAAGATTGTTTATACCTTAGATATCAAGAGCAATTAAAGCAGAGTCAATTTTCACCAAATCCTATGCTAAAACAATAGAATTTGTTTCCAAAACTATTGCTTCTTTTAACATTGTTGATGTAATGAAAAAACATAATGTTAATATCTCAATATGGGATGCTCTAAGTATTCTAGGACAACATGAATTACTTTCTCATGAACTTACTAAGCTACAAATTTCTTCAAAACCGATAGAAAAGGAGTTTAGAAAGAAGACATGGTCCTTGGAATAATGGAACAGACCACATTAAAGAATTTAAATGGATGGTTCAAAAGTCTTAAATTCTCATGATATCAAGAAGCCACCACCATTTTATTTATCTCTAATTATTGGAGACCATTTAGTTCATAACTTGCATGGTTGATAGTGGTGCAAGTAGCACAGTTATTCCAAAATAAATTATAGAAAATTTGGGCCTGTAGTATGAGCCTATAGAGAAAAGTGTGTTGAAGCTAGATGGGACAATAACCAATACAATTGGTATTATCAGAAACCTAGAAGTAACTTTACATGCTTGTCCCAATGTTACAATTCTACAAGATGTGATTATTGTAGATTTGCCTCCCTATTTTTCCTTATGTTTATCACAAGATTTTACAAAAAAATAGGAGGTTATCTTTCTTCAGATTGGTCATTTTTGTTCTTTACTACATGATATGGAACTAAGGTTACCATAAATTTAGATCCTCATTGGCTAGGTTTCATATTAGCCCCCATGCTTCAAATGCTAGCAAAAATTACTTAGTTTTAGATCAGTCTAATTTTGATGTTACAACTCATGTTTCCACACTAGATAGTGTTTCTAATATGTTCATGGATGAAAATAATCAAGAATAACATGATTATGACCCTTTCAAGGAAGTATAAGAAGATTTTTTGGTGTTTATTGCTTGCATGAAGAAAATGCACCAATTCCCTTGTTTTCTAGGATAGAAGAAGCAACAAAAGGGCTATGGAAGCTTCACTTTGATGGAGATAAAATAAGAAAGGACAAGGTGTAGGTTTAATGCTTACTTCCCCTTCAAACGAAAGGTATTTTTATCTTTAAGTTTGCATTTTTCTTGTACTTGTAATGTAGTTGAATATGAAGCGTTAATTCATGGCTTGCAATGGGCTAGAAAGAGAGGTATCAACACTTTACAAGTTTTTGGTGATTCAAAATTAGTTATTAATCAAGTGAAAAACTTTAATGTGTGTAAGAATTCATTGTTGAAGTCTTACAAACATAGAGTTTTAGACTTAATGGATGATTTTGATGCTATTAACATTCAATCTGTCCCAAGAGCTGAAAATAAGCATGCAGATAGACTTGCAAAGAGTTGGCACCAAATTTAATGTACTAGAACAGATCAAAAAAAAAAGGTACAACCACATATTAAATTAATTATTAGACCTTCAGTGCAAATGAAGAGAATTGGTAGGTTTTTGAAGATGATAAACAAATTTGCATATTTTACAAAGAAGAAGCTAAATTTTCTGCAATAAATCAAGAAAAATTGTAGCACTTCTATGGTGACCATATTGTTCAATTAAAAACAAACAAGTTACCTTAAGGATTGGTCACTCTAGAAGACATTTTCAGTTCTAATGATCGAGTTAAAAAGGAAAAATAAAATATTTCAACTCATACGAGATAACTATGAAGAAATCTTGGTGGATGAACGAAAAGAATCTACTTATTGGAAAGGTATGTTCTTCAAATGAAAAATAACATTTGTCAAATTATGTAAAGAATTGAGATATTTTTTTCTTGGAAGGACCAAATCTATGAGAGGTTTTGATCCAATTTTAGCTTAGCATACAATAGAGTTACAACCAAATTCCAAGCCAGTTAGGCAAAAGAAAAGGCTTGTAAATCTAAAAATTGAGCCATTGATGAGAAAAGAGTTATCTAAGTTGATCGAATCAGGTATTATTTTTCCAGTTAAGCATTCAAGTTGGGTAGCTAATCTTGTTCATGTTCGAAAAAATAATGGAGAAATTAGGCTATGTGTGGATTTCAGAGACCTTAATAAAGCTTCATTAAAAGACCATTATCCACTACCAAATATGGATCAGATTTTGAGAATAGTTTTTGGTTTAGACAGATTATCTCTTTTAGATGGCTATAGTGGATATAATCAGATCCTTGTGTGTGAGGAAGATAGATAAAAAAACATCTTTACCACTAAATGGGGCACTTATGCTTATAAAATAATGCTTTTGGTCTTTCAAATGTCGGTGCAACGTTTCAACGTGTAATGGATATGGATTTTCATAGCTTATTAAATAAATGCATATTGGTTTATTTAGATGATGTCACCATGTTTTCAAAAGATTCTGATGAACATATAATGCATTTAAAATAGACTTTTCAGCTTTGCAGATAGTTTGGAATATCCTTGAACCCCAAAAATTCATTTTTTCAGTTCATCAGGGTAAATTTCTTGGTCATATTGTCTCTAAATAAGGTTTAGCTATTGATCTTTTAGAATCAAAGCTATTTCACAGTTATCCTTACCTCATCATAAGAAAGCATTATAGATTTTTCTTGGAAAAATCAACTTTGTTAGAATATTTGTTCCAGATTTTGCAACACTTGTCAAGCCTTTAACAATTATGTTAAAAAAGGATAAAACTTTCTCTTGGACCAATGAAGGGAGAAAAGGATTCAAATAAATTAAAAACAACCATTTCACAAGCTCCTACTCTTGTAAATCCAAATTTTGATAAATATTTTATGATGTATGCACTTGTTGGAGCTGAGACCATTTCAGCTATTTTAACTCAAGTTAATGATGAAAACATTGAGAGCAACCAATTGCTTTCTTTGGACAAAGTTTGCATGATTATGAGACAAGGTACACCTTTCTTGAAAAATAGGTACTTTCAGTAGTTAGAGGATTGAAAAATTTCAAGTACATGCTTTCCAATAATAAGATACATGTTTTAGTTTCTCATCCAAGTGTGAAAGTGTTCTTGTTGAACAAAGAGTTGAATGAGAAGAGAGAAGGATGGATTATTATGGAATATGATGTTGATATCCATGTCACGAAAATAGTTCAAGGTAAAGGTTTGTGTGAGTATATAATTGCTGATATGGAAAAACATCAACAAAAGAATCGATGATCTAGAACAACATTCTTAAGTTATGTATCGTATTTAAATACATGGTGCATAGTAAGAAAATCAGCAACCCAAACTCAGTCAAGAAGTTTAGGAATCAAGGTGGATGATTGATTTAGTTAACTACTTATAACATGGTACTTATCTGGAAGGTATGGACAAGAATAAATGAAGGTATTTCAGGTTATAAGTTGTACCTTATGTTTTCATTGATGGCATGTTATTTAAGAGAGATATAAATGGAATTTTGCTGTGATGTATTGATTATGATAGAATTCAGCAATTATTATCTAATTCCATGAAGGACTTGTAGGAGGTCACTTTTCAACATGTACTACAACTTTAAAAATTATGAAAGCTAGTTACTATTGGCCCAACATATTCAAATATTGCTTTGAATGGATCAGAAAGTGTAAGAAATGTGTTTTTTTGGAAAAGAACGTTTAGCTTTGTTACCCCTGCAACCTATTTCAATGGATCAACCATTCATGTAGTGGGGTCTTGACTTTATTGGCATGATAAATCCACCTTTTCATAAGGATACAAGTGGATATTAACTGCTACATATTACTTTACATGTTGGATTGAAGCAATAGATTTGAAATAAGATAATAATGAGACTTCAATCCTTTCATTTTATGAGGGGATAGTTTGCAGATTTGGTGTTCCAACAAAGTATCATTTTAGATAATGCCTTAGCATTTCTTGGTGCAAAGGTAATATATTGGGCTATTAAGCACAAATTTATTTAAGTACATTATCTAATTATTACCCACAAGGTAATGGGTTAGCTGGAAGTACTAATAAGAATATTTTAAGGATCATCAAAAGAACACTCAAATAAAACCAAAGAGCTTGGCATCTCATGTTGAATTTAGCACTTTGGGATGACAGAGTTACCCCTAAAATATCAGTTGGCAATTCACCATACAAGCTTGTTTATGGAAGAGAGGCAAGAATTCCCATCTCAGTTGAGTTTCCTTGCACTAGATTTGTTGCATAAGATGGAATTAATTGAGAATGAACCATGCAAGTTTGTTATGTAGAGTTAATGGAGTTATAAGAGATGAGAGATCAAGCTCATCTTAACATGGAAAATAATCAAAAACAAATGAAGAAAACATTTGATAAGAAGGCTAAGTTTAGAGTCTTCAATGAAGGAGACATTGTGTTAAAATGGGATGTTGATCATGCAAAGCCAGGAAACCACACAAATTTTGATACAATATGGAGTGGTCCTTACATGATTTTAGCTTGTAAAGAACACAATGCATTTCATCTTTCAAGGCTGAATGGAGAAGAACTTCCCATTCTTATGAATGGTATGTTTCTTAAACACTATTATTGAAAATCCTACAATGTCTGTTTAGAGTATGATTTCCCTTTCAATAATTATTTTATGCATATTGAATGTTTTTCAATTCAATAAGTGCATCGTGCATGTGATCTAGTTTACTAGATCCTTTCCTAGTTTTAGTTTGTTTTGGAAGGGTTGGACCTTCGAAGGCAATTTTTGTTATATGCTTTAACTCTATGCCCAATAGACAACAACAAGGCATTGGACCAAAAGTTAGTAGGCAGCTTGCCTAGTAGGATTTCCAAGAATGTTTACAATTTTTTCACTTGTGCAAAAATGGGAAACTCGAAACTTTGTTACGATGGATGAAATTAGTGAATTGAACCTAACTAGGGAATACTTTTTTCAATTGAATAAATTGATGGTTACACATAATTTTCAGCTATGTGTGATGTTACAAAATGTAACAAACCACATAGTCTTCAATTCCATGTTTATCTTCAGTAAGAAAACATGAAAAATCCTTAAGGACAAATGTATTATCTTGATGAAGACCAAAATTACAGAATAAGTGGAGTGTTAAATTTTGGAAAAGAAGATGGATTTGCAAATTACAGTAATTGGGAGTTCATTATTAAAGTTGTAGATATTTTGAAGTTCTTTCCTTCATGATTAAGTACATCAAATTATGTTATTGAGTTTTTTAGTTCGTTATACAATCCATACATAAAACTGAAATTTAGAGACAAAGTACATAACTTAGATCTATAATTTGGTATTTTATTCATAAAGGATTTCAAATGTTTCCCACACAAGCCATGGGATGTAACTCAAAGAAATTAAAAACTACTAAAGTAGAAGGTATATGTGCATGAAAAGAAAAGTAAAGGAGTATGAAAAAACCCATCATTGTCTTGAGTTTCTTTCGTCTCTGTTGCTCCATATTTACTTCATCTTTATCATCGCTTATCCACATTAGAATTATACCCGAGAAAAATCAGAAAAGAAATAATGTCATTCACGAGCTCAAGGTTTTGATCCATATTCCTATACTATTTAATTTTGTGCAAATGGATCTCCTGACATTAAGAGGTATGAGTTACAAGCATAAGATACATCAAAGACAGATACAAAATTGACAAGAGCAGTATTCTACATCAGCGTATATGATTCCCGAATCATTTTAGAAAAGAAAAGAAAAATAAGAAAACAATGGAACATGAGAGAGGCCAAAAAGCCTAATGTTCTCTAACTTGTTAATCTAAATGCGTAGAGTACGAGTAAAAATAACAAAATAAACACTAACTATTGTGTTTGCATATCCAAAGTATTACATTTTGTAATTTGAACTAGAAAAGTACATTTATTTCAGTTCGAATAAAAGCTAAATATACAAAGATATAGGTGTACTAATCCTCAAAAGAAATACAAGTTTAGTGCTACAGTTTTCTAATAAATGGAATGCATGTAGAAATTTCAGATAAGGATGATTGGTTAGCTTCATAGCTTTAGTAGAGTACCAAACTAAATCATACTTTAAAATAACTTGAAGAAAAGGAAGATTGTACATTGCATAAGTCAAGGATACAGATCCAAGATATCATCAAAATATGATACAAAAACAAAGTACAAAACCATCAAGTATAATTTTTAGATGAAATAAAGTACACTTTTGCAGTGTAGAAAATAAGATTGCAGTCTCATACTATCCCTAGAGCCACTATTTACAATATAATATCATCATATATGGAAAAATTATTTACAGAGGAGTATCTATGAAGACATAGTAATGAGAATGTACTAAAACAATGCATAAGGGGTGAGTTCGATTATAGCGAGAAGAAGAAGCCAAGAGTTTTCATATAGTTAAAAATAAAGGAATACATCTTATGTTGATCAACTACAATTATGTCATATTGATGAAGATATAGAAGGAAAAATATATCATACTTTGATCAATTACACCAAGTGAAAAGTATCTATCAAAGTACATTCGATTGATAAAGCTCAAAATGAATTATTCAATAAGAATCAATCTAACATTAATGGATTTGTGATTATAATGAGATCTGGTTAACTTTTCAACAAATAAAAATTTGAAACAAAGCATGTAGTACAAGAAAAAATTACTTTTGATACCAATTGTAATAAAGTTAACTACATATTTAGATAATTAAAATCTTAAGCATCCATTCCAGATCAATACAACACAAGCTACATATTCAGCTTCAAAGATCGTGGGATACCAAGTACTAATGTGAAATTAGTTATGAAACAAATAATGAAACTGTTAATCATTATTTTACCGAAGTGCACATAAGGTGTGAGAGGAAATTTTTTGAGTTAAAATCCACAAGTATCAAATATTATCATTCAGATTATCAATACAAATTGTAACTTCTTTCCAAGAAGATATTTCAGTTCCTATGGACAAGAATCATGATCAATGAATGGGGAATAGCTAGCATGACAAGTAATCCTTTCAAACAATTACAAATTCTTCAGATGAAGATACAAGTTATAGATCATTTACATGTACATCTTGAAGTATCATTTCCAGAAATTCTTGGCAATCATAAGTACCTAGCACAAGTCAGGTACAGACAAAGGAAAACCACCACTTGTTTAGTTTATGGAGGTTCATCACAATGGATAAATTATACCTTTAAATCCAAGATCAATAGAGTGCATACATCAAAACAAGTGTTCTATGGGAATCACCAACAGGGTCATTTACAATAATGTCTTGATTTAATAATTTCAATAACATTGATTCACTAGTAATTAATTAGGTACAATGTTTGAAACAATTTGGTAATGGAGCTACAAAAGGGAGAAAGGGAAACAGTTCGAAAGGTACCAATTTTAAATAGAGATCAAGCCTCATGTTCTCATTCTAGAGGTTAGGAGAAGAATGTAGAGTTCCAGGTAAGCCATTCTCAGGTAGAGATTTTATCAAAATCAGGCTAACTAAATCCAAGGAGAGGGAGCATAATTATTTATGCATACATTCATCAACGAGATAAAGGAGTATTATTCTTGCATAAACACAGGTGGAACCATTTGATTTCAAAATGACAATTTGAACATGTACTCAAGGGAAGTACCCACATAAAGAGGATTATTTCACTGTGTAAATAAAGGAGAATAAACGTCAACATCGAAACTTAAGTTGTCCCAACACTCTTGGAGAATTTTGTAAAGTGCTAAAATAAAAGAATTATCTTGCTCACATAGAGAGATTTATTTTTACATGTGCACCTAAGGGGCGAGTATTAAAGTGTAAATTTTATAATTGAAAGTGGGTCGATTACAAATATCACATCATCAACTACAAGACAAAGAAGAAGTTGCATGCTCATGGGAGAATACTTACACAACAAACAACATCTATTATTAGCCAAAGTTTTCATCGTAATTTATTAAAAATAGATCACCAACTGTAGTTTGAGTGAAATGTATTTTTTTAACCAAGGCTATTAATGCCTCATTGTATTAACATTTTTATTTTATTCCTTTTTTATTCATGATAAAGGATAAAAATAGGATGCATGGGAGAGAACAAATTTTAGCCTATTTTTAGGATGGGTGGGATGAATAATATTGCTATTTTTGTGTGAAATTGTAAGGCACAAAGGGGGAGACTTTTTGGACACAAGAGTGCTGAAGCATATTTTGTTAGTTTTTGCCTTCAAATAAGAATTTATTTATACCTTTCCAATTATTTTACAAAGGTGTTTGTATACCTTAATATTTCTTGTGAATGTAAAATTCATTAATTAATCATCTTACCTTGCTTTAAATTTAGTAATCTCTGCATAATATTAGTGGACATGTTTATCTTAACATTATTGTTGTGAATCATTACCTTAATACCTCAAGTGTTTTTCCTTAATATTCTGCTGAAAATTATTGGTTTGTGCATCCGAATCCATTCTCAAATTATTTGTGCATGTATTATGTCAAATCCCTCAACAAGTTTGGTGTATCACCCCAGGTTTCAATTCATTTACAGTAATCTTTTTACCCTTAAACCCCCAAAAAATAGTTTAAGATACATCAAAAAGGAACCGACCTTGATACTGAGAGACTCACCTCAAAATAGGTATACCCATAGACTTGAGGTGTTTCCATTATATCTACAAAAGAGAGAGATCCAGAGAAAGCTTAGAACACCTACAGTCATCTCTCTACAGGGTGCACTTTTGAGAGATAACAATATCTTCTTCCTTCCCGGATGCTTGACTAAGCATGCCTTTGTCATCCTTGTTACACATCCTATCAATTTTCATAAAATTAACTCATAAATACAATCCACCCAATTATCACATGCTATGCTAGTTGTATCACTCATCAAATAAGAATCTTCAAATTTAATAACTCATTTAGGATTAATTATTTGAGGGTCTCGATCAAACACGCATAGATTCTATCAAGAATCCCTCTCATAAGGGTTCGGTATAGGGCACCGACTTCCCATCTATTAAAGGGATGATCAACCTTTCTTCCTTATCAAAATGATATGCCCCTTGTTAAACCATAGGTTGATAATGTTTTTATAACACCAAGGGAACTGTTATCCAAATAGCTCTCCTAGTGATTTGGAAAACTTACATACACATTCTGGCCCCAAGTTATTCATTGAAGAATTACGTGCACTCAAAATCACTTGGCACATTCCTTTGGTCGTAGTTCACATGCGCCCTTGTTTCCTTTCTCCTTCCACTTTCCTCTTCCGCTCACCTTCTATGTGTTCACCTTCTTCCGAGTCAGTTTCTTTCCACCCCGCGCACCTAAGTCCTTGACCCTTCGCGCATTGCACCCATTACTTTGTAATAGTTGTTCCTTAACCATACATTCTCTACTCACCGGTTTGATTCATCTCCTAACATGCATTGCATGTGCCCCCTTTTCACTTTCCTCAATTTTCACCAAATTCCCTTCTATGCCAGATCATCTTTTGACATGCTTAAGTGTGCAATGCGCAACCAATTAGGGTGCAAAAATAGGGTGCCGATTCCTTGCAACAAATGAATGCTTAACATATAGCATAAATAACTAAAAGTTGTACATCGGCCACCATCTCGCCAATCAAGTGCACCACATGTCTTACGCCGATATGGCAACAACTCTGAAATATTCTAACAACCATATCATCACTACGAAATCAGATCATTGTGTGCTTTGGACTTATCGTAAAGTCTGCGACATCAGCTATCTTGCCAAAATTCAAACTTCAACTTCTATCGATCTAGTAGGTGAGAATTGGAAAAACATATCTTTAAACATTGATGAGTATATTTGATTGCTCCAACCAACCTATTTTGTCCTCAACGCATCAATCAAACAGGCATGGGGAAGCGTATTTACAGGACATTGAATGCTTCTTGTTTGTGGTTGTGTTTCAAATTTGGATTTTCCCTCCTTTTCCCTTCTTCCTCCATGGATTCATCTATAAATGTAATAGAAAAGCTCATTTGTTATGTTGGCCACTACTGGATCCTTATGCATGTTGCTAAGGACTCCATATTTTCTATATTTTGAGTTGTAGACCTCTATTTTTGGCTCTTGCATGTGGATATTGGCCTCCTTATCATTGTAAAAGTTCTGTGCATTTTTATAAGTAATAGAAGCATCATTTTGTGACTATTCTCTGTCCTAACATGTTTGCATTCCTTCTTCTTGCCTCTTCTCTTGAATTGTGTAGTGTTGTGTTATTTAAGGTCCCCTATATTTCCATACTTAGTTGTGTTCCATGAGAGCTATCTCGTGAAGGCGTGTTTCACTATGCTACTCATGCCTAGCCTTCTTTCACACATTCCCTATCATTCTCACTTAGAACAAATATTGTTCACCCCTCATTTCTGGTGCTATCACTTTTTAGTGTAGTTTACTTCATGTTATCCTTCTTTTCTAGTCCCTTGGCATTCTTAGCTTAGTTTCCCCTTTCGGCACTAGGAGTAGCACTAGCGGAGAAATAGATAGAGGAACCATCCTTCTCCAGAGATCCGTCCCAAGTGCGCAAGGTTCCAAAACTTGGGGATGGTTCCATTGTGGTCTCGGACACCTTAGCCCTTTCAATATCCGAGACTCAGGTGCACATTTGAGCAGCCAATCATTTCTTGAATGCTCGGTGGGACAAGAGTGAAGAGATTTACATCTTTATCTCAAAAAATTTTGTGTGTTATTCTAAGATCTAGCCTTTGGAGGCATTTTTAAACACATCTATGACTCCAGGTGATTCAACACACCCATTATCTCAAATGCGACCAATCTCCCCTCATTCCTCCATTCATTTCTCCTTTTTCCATCATTCCACATTCCTCTTTTGAAGTTGTGCAATCATGACTTCTCTCCCACCATGGAATTCTCATTTACAGTAGTAAAGTATTTCCCTCCATACCCACACTCCAAAATCCTCCTTCAAATCATTTTTATAAGCCCCATTATCCCAAAAATGCATACAACCCACCTTTTTATGACCAAAATGTTTATGAAGAATAGGTTTATGCATATGATGGTGGTGAATCTTTGGCAAGCTGATTTTGAGAGGCAGGTGCTAGAGACAGAGATGGACATGATGCATCTCAAAATGATGTGCTCTATAAAGGCAGCTAAAAATTAGCTACAAGGTCCATTGTCCATGGGTTGGCCCCAAGTACTAGGTTGGTTTGGCACCCAGAGAATCTATACTTCATCATGAAGATACTACCCTAGATTTCAGATTGGGCGGAGGAAGTGATGGAGGCTCAAGAATATAGCACACGAAACCCTTTCAATGGGGTAATCCTACATTACCATCCTACAACCCTCCCACTCTACACCAACTTACATCATCTCTGTCCACTACACATGTTCCTAGCTTCTTGCGTACTGCCCCCATTGAGAATTTTATCCCTTCTCCCTCACTTTCATCTCACCTTCATTTATCTTCCATTCCCCTTCTTGCGTGCACCTATATTCCTCTTCCACGCATGCCTTCCACCCATTTTTTGTCCATCCTCAAATTTTATTCAAGTCCCCTTTGTCTAGCTATACCATAAAATGAATAACCCCACTTACACACCTTTCCTAAAAAATTCCATCATGTTTGACAATTGTAGGATAGTTGAAGAATTATGTGAGCCATGTGACTCGACTAGGAGGAATAAATCATATGGGCGCTTGTTCAAGGAGAATCAGCTTAGCTTGAGGGCATAGAGGAGGGTGACCATATAGTTTCGAGAGGCCTTAAGTGTGGAGAAGGCCATGAATAACCTTCAACTCTTCCTCCGGCTTCATCCCCTTCAAGCTATGGTGTTAAATAAGAGTTTGAGCTTTCAAACTTCATGTTTGAGGATGAAGGGAGCTATGGTGATCAAATTTCTTATCCCGAGGACACAATTGAGAAGGTCATACACATACGGTAGGACAACAAGGAGGTAGACTTTACATCTGTCGACTTGGAAGATTGCTTTGATGGAGAGGAGCCCATTGAGATCACATCATTTTCTCCTCCATCATCCACCTTCCAAGCACATGAGCACCGCTGCCATGAAGGACAACAATTGAGAAGGTCATACACATACAGTAGGACAACAAGGAGGTAGACTTTCTGTCAGACTTGGAAGATTGCTTTGATGGAGAGGATCCCATGGAGATCACATCATTTTCTCCTCCATCATCCACCTTCCAAGCACATGAGCCTACTGCCATGAAGGAGAGCATTCAAGGACAACAACCTGCACTTCATGACAACCCTCTGAACCAAGGTTAGAAGATCATAGTCTTCCATGTTCTTCATAGGAGAAGGAAGGAAAAGAGCAAGAGGTTTTCATCATCTCTCTCACACCATCCACCCAGGAAATTCTGCAAGAAGATCCCATCTGCAGGATCGAGCTTCAAAGTAATGGGAAAATCACAAGGATCAGACCATGCCCAATTAGATATCTGTCTACCCTAGAGCCAAAAATGGAGTTGCCACTGGTCATGCTCATTTCAGAGCATGAGATAGAGCTTCAAAGATGCCAAAGGTCAGCAATAGCACCTCCCAAATCCAAGTACATAACAACTCTAGGAGGTGTATGTTATGTTTGTTAATACTTTGAGGAGGGCAAAACACCATCTGTAAGGTGGTTTTTCACTTATTCCCGACCATGTTCAGTGCCAAATCAACTACATGGTCACAATTTGTAAGGAAGGGAAGCTACTTCTCCCTACTTGTTGTAGGTTTTACTTGAGTGTCCCTTGCCTCTGTTAGTTTAGGTTAGTTTAAGTTTGCTTTTAGTAGCACATTTCTTATGCACACTCTACATGTTCCATTTAGGACATGTATGATTTTCAAATTTTATACATAGTGTTGTGCTTCTGTTTCAGGGCGCTCCCTCTTGCACCTTTCCTTCCTGTCATGCTTACGAGCCCCATTTGTTGCTTCTTGTGATGATAGTTTAATTTTGGTAGAGGTAGTTCCAACGGTCAGTCCATAACTTCCACTCTCATCAATAAAATTCATAATATCTTCATATGAGAGAAATAGTTAAGTTCAGAGTTCAGACAGAGCTTCAAGTGACTCTAGGTGTTCTTCAAGTTGCAAACCAGATCTTCAAAATTAAGTGCTCGACTCCATGCCCAATGGATGCTCTAGGCTACTGGTCTCTTGCATCTACCAGAAGATGGCCCCAAAAATCACCAAAACTGTTATCCAAATAGCTCTCCTAGCGATTTGGAAAACTTACATACACATTCTGCCCTAGGTTATTCATTGAAGAATTACGTGCACTCAAAATCACTTGGCACATTCCTTTGGTCGCAGTTCACCTATGCCCTTGTTTCCTTTCTCCTTCCACTTTCCTCTTCCACTCACCTTCCACGCATTCACCTTCTTCCGAGTTAGTTTCTTTCCACCCTATGTGCCTAAGTCATTGACCCTTCGCCCACCGCACCTATTACTTTCTAATAGTTTCCGCTTAACCATACATTCTCTGCTCACTAGTTTGATTCATCTCCTCGTTCACATTGCACGTGTACCCTCCACGCTTTCCTCTATTTCCTCTATGTGCCCTTCATGCGATCATCTTTTGACATGCTTAAGTGTGCAGAGCATAACCAGATCGAGGTAGAATAGGGTGTCAAATCCTTGTAACAAATGAATGATTAACACATGGCAGAAATAAAAAATAGTTGTACATTTGGCCACCATCTCATCTAATTAGCACATTCCACGTGTCTTGCATACACCGACAAATCGACATATTATGACAGCCATATCATCAGCTACAAAGCTCAAATTGGCATGTTCTTGGACTTGTTAGAAAGCTGTTGACCTCAACTACAATGTAAAAATTTAAATTTCAAATTTTGGTGGATTTGGTAGGTGAGAATTGGGAAAATGTCTCTCTAAACATTGATGAGTAGATCTGATTACTCCAACCACCCAATTTGGTATGATCCACCCTCTTTTGTCTTCAACACGTCAAATAGGCATGGGGAAGCATATTTCATAGATTTCCAAGTGGATTTACAGACATTGAATGCTTCTTGTTGGTGGTTTTGTTTCAAATTCAAGTTTTTTCTCCTTTTCCATTCTTCCTCCATGGATTCATCTATAAATGTAAGATCAAGGCTAATTTGTTATGTTAGACACTCTCGTATCATTACACATGTTGCTAAGGAGTCCATTTTTTTTGTATTTTAAATTACAGACCTCTATGTTTGGTTCTTGCATGTGGATATCGGCCTCCTTATCATTGTAATAGTTCTATACATTTCTAGAAGTAATAGAAGCATCATTTTGTGACTATTCTCTATCCTAACATGTTTGCATTCCTTCTTCTTGCCTCTTCTCTTGAATTGTGTAGTGTTGTGTTATTTAAGGTCCCCTGCAGTTCCATACTTAGTTGTGTTCCATGAAAGAGATCTGGTGAAGGCATGTTTTGCTATGCTACTCATGCCTAGCCTCCTTTCACGCATTCCCTATCATTCTCACTTAGAACAGATAGTGTTCACCCCTCTTTTTTGGTGCTATCACCTTTTAGTGTAGTTTACTTCATGTTATCCTTCTTTTTCTAGTCCCTTGGCATTCTTAGCTTAGTTTCCCCTTTCAGCACTAGGAGTAGCAGTAGTAGTAGAAATAGATAGAGGAACCCACCTTCTCTAGAGATCCATCGCAAATGCGTAAGGTCCCAAAACTTGGGAAGGTTCCATTATGGTCTCGAAACCTCGGCCCTTTCGAGATCTCGAGACATGGGTGCTCATTTGAGCAACCAAAAACACTTAAGTAATGCTAGAAAATTATTGACCTCAGTGAGCGCCAAGACTTCAAAGTCCCTAGTGAACTTTTTCCCTCGAATAGTGATTACCACATATTTCAAGACTCCAATGGGGATTGCATTTGTCTTGTTCCCCATATATAGCACATTTGAAGATGGTTGTAAGGTATGCCTTCCCATTTGATTTATGCATCCAAAGTGATAAAATTGATATTTTTCCATGTATCAATGAGGATATTTCTCAGAAGCCACTCATCAACAACTACATTCAATGTGATCTCTTTATCATAGCCAAGGCTATGAGGAGGAAGGTTGGAATGAAGGACCTACCTTTCGCACTCTCTCCCGTGCATGGTACCTTCTCCCATAGCCATTATCCTAGCAAGGGAATTATATTCTCCTACCTTAACATTTTAAACACTTCCCTTACTTCATCCGAACCTTATGCACGAGCCTCAACATTCTTCCTTTGCACTAAATGCCTTGATGCTCCTTTACACACTAGATCTCTCCTTGTACTTCCCAAATCACATCCATAGTGTCTTGATATACCTCTTTCGATGAACAGGGTCCTAATACTTCACATGTACCACTTTTTCCCTAACATCCAGTTTCTTCCTTGGCATATCTCTTGCATACGAACCTCTTCTCGCCTTCTAACTAGGACAAGTTCTAATCCTTGCTCATGCACCACTCTTTACATCCACTGTGGGTCAGCCTTCTTTATACTTACCATCCCAGTGCCTTTATCCTTTCAAGATATTGTGGCTCATATGTTTAAAAACCTCAAGAAACTCTTTGTACTTATGCTTCTTTTCTGCACCATGAGCATTACAACAGGTTAGGACACTCACATTTATAATGCTCCATCGATCCAAAATTATAATAGGTTCCATGTGGGAACTCACTTCTTCCTTTGTTGCGATTCTTTGTGACCACGAAATCCTCCTCAAAACCTCATCCATGTGCTCTTCTATCTATGTGCCCTTCATAGTGGTGATCATTATCCTTGTAAATTCTTGCAAGGCTAGTTTGGCACACACCAAGATCAACGGCATCATGAATCTAGTTGATCATCTTGCAATCCTTGGTATCATAGGTCTTAGAGTTACAAATCTTATTTTAGCGAGACACATTCTTATAGATTATGCACTATAGTAGGGGACACCTAATTACATCATGATCCCCATGGCATATTTCACACTTTGTTGTCATGGAGCATACCACTTTCTGGGGAGATGTCCTTTGTATGCCCTTCCACTTCATAATATGTGTGTTAAATACCACTACGAACCTCATGCGCTAAGTTCATGGACAACTTCTCCAATTGTTTAGCCATTGCAGTAATTTGAGCCTCCAAGAAAGGGGTCATATTGGTATCAACGATCCCAATAGCCTCAATGCATAGGAAAACCTTGAAGGCCTCACACGGATCTATGAAATTCTTGTTTCATAGTGCCCTTTTAAATGGTGTTATCAATCCCCCAAAACCATTGAGCATGTTGAGAGGGGTGTATGTCATAGGATAGTTTTGATAAGAGAGTTTTGAGCCATGCGTCATACTCTCACACATTATATGCCATTCCTTGTTGGATATCCTTCATGGTGGTGATGGATTTTTTCTCTAACTTAGGGATATGGAACTCTACCAAGAAGGCATTTCTCAACGTAGTGTAATCCTTGACCATCGTGTGGGGGTCACACTTGTGGTACTAGCTATGCACGTGCCCCTACAATGTTGTTACAAACTGACTTACCTTTTAATTTAGGGTAGTGATCCACTTCGTACGCCATAGCAATTCACATTTGTTCACATGCTTTGAAACATCCTCAATACATCTATAGTCCAAGTAGGTGCAAGGACATCTCAAAAATTATTATGGTGGTGGTTGAGGCCCTTGTCCATCTGACCCTAAACCTTGGTTTCCTACCATGTTTCGTTTGCCACCAAATTTGCTAGACCTATCAGGTCTGACCCCTTTTTACCCACTAGATCCTCCAGATCTGCTAGGTCCACTAGGTCATCCACCCCTTACACCACCATATTCACCTCATGTAGCTAGAAAATGGCCTAAAATTATCACACCTTGTGTTCCCAATGTCCCACTAAATTGTGCACCGATGGTTTGTGATATTTCCCCACTACCATTTGTGTGTCCCGCGCCACTCCCAGACATGATATCCAAACTTTGTGTATTTGTATCTTTCCCAAAAATTCCTAAAAACACATGAATATTTTAAGCAACCATAAATGTCCCAAATGAGAAATTATATCTCCTAGGCACATATTGGCTACTTCCACTTATACAAACCAAATTCAAAATACTTTTTGCTTGATCTGGAAAACCAAGCACTAAGGGTTGGTGACCAAGTGGGTTCGGATGTGTGAAAATATCCCTCCTTTCTCCATGGGAAGAAATCTCATCGGGAGTGAAGATGCTTCTCTCCCGCGCTTTCCAATATGGGGTAGCACAGACTACTCAAGTTCCACATCCTCTATGTGAACCTCAACTCCTTCATGTAATGTTTTCCTCCATAGATTGATCACACCTATAACTTCATGTTTTCTAACCATCTCCCTTTCACGAGCTTCACTATACTTGAGTTGTCTCTCTTCCCTCTCCTTTTCATCCATAATGTCCGCCATCTTCCTCCACCCTAGCTTCCTCACCCAATGCTTAGAGAAGCTTAGCCGACCATAGGAAATGCCTCTAAACTTAGGGTAATGATCAAGATATTCATAGCCAAAGGGACAACATGTAAAAATTATCCTCTAGGTTCCCTTAAAAACTCAAATTCATCAACCTCTGGACAAGAATACATAGAAATGGCATATTCTAGAGTATACATGTTCAACACTCCTTTCCACTAGTGATCGAAAACACACGTCTAAGTCAAATCTACATCCTGCAGCTTCTGGTAATCATCTTGGGTCCATACACGTGATCTATAATACCAACTTGATCTGGATGCATATGCTGAAAGCCATTCATACAATTCTACTAGAAATTAGTAGAAGAAAGTTTCATATAACTCATGGTACAGGTTCTCTTCTACCCATCTGTGTGCATCAAACTCAGGTCCAACACTCGAATCTTTGAGAAAAATCATCCTCCGTGATCCTAAACCATGCTTCAACACTCTCTAAGGTCAGGAGCTCAATCATCACACATCAATGGAACCAAGATGTAGATGTATCCATTTCTCACAACAACTTCGAAAAGAGGTCCAGTAACAAAACCAAGATGTAGTCATTTTTATGCCCTTAGAACAACAATCTAATCCCATGCACATAGGCCTATCACCCAGTGGGTGCTAGGTGCTCACCCAAGGCATGCGTAGGCATTAAGCTCCTCCTTTATGTCAATCTTATTAGAATACATTGATCAATGATAGAAACTTAGATGCGAAAGGTAAAGAACCATGCATTCATTCTGAGAGCTTAAGATGAGGCATTATATTAAGATACCCATTAAGATAACCAAGAGAAACATTATATGAATAACATATCTGATCCATACTAGAAAGGAAATATACTAGGATTCACACCCATGAAAAATTTATACTTAGAACAAAATCTTATATTCATATTAGTCAAAGTTTAGTAACCATATTACATTCACCAAGCCATGACAAGCCAATGTAACAATGCAGATCAGACTTATGCATCAAAAACCCTAAATTTCTCCCATATTACATAAAGATCTTCATAGACCCATCCCTCTAGACAAGATATTACCCCTACAATCCTCTAAATGAGAACCTCAACTCTCTATCTTTATTGTCCCTTCTTCTACCCAAGCATCTCTATATATAGTTGTATTTCCCACCACCATGCCTTTTTGAAGTAACAGATCAGTCACCAAGTGTCAAGGTGGTCCTCTAATGGAGCATGCTTCTTCCCATCTAAGCTCTCCATTCTCTATAATGATGTCTTTCTAGATCCTTCCATTGCATGGAATATTCCTTTCTTGACCACCAAGTTGCCAGGATGGCACCTTATCCACTCCACATGCATAGTCGGGTCACACTTTTCTCATTTTCTTCCTACAACGCCGATTATGGCTAATTCTTGAAACCCTTTTATTTTTCAGTGCACGCGCCATGGGTTTTACTAAACCCTTCTAAAATCCCTGTCTTGTGTGCCTTTACCTCATGCGCCGTTCTTCATATTGGTCCTGCATGCCCACGCGCCCTTTGGCACTTAGCCAATATTATGAGGCCCTACGGTGTTTAGGTAACAATAAATTCAAAATATTTTATCAAGGAAGATGTTTTTGACCACCAATATTTATATATTTTCCTATTAATGCATTAGTAGTTTTCCTGCTAATGATTCCTAGAGATTGCTATACTATAAATATATCATTATGGCTGACCCTAGCCTAGTTATACTATTCTTATACACCATTAAGCTCTAAAAAATATGTTTTGGTGACCCTAGAAACTGCTAGAATCTGAAATAGTTATGTATGTACCACTCGGTAGTGCAATAATTAGATTTCTTTTTCTCATTGCAATAATAGTTATGCTTTGAAATAAGCCTAGATATGACGAAGCTCTAAATAATTCATTGTTGCTGAAATTAGCGACTAGTAAGATCAATAGTATATATATATTGACCCCACACAAGTTCAAATATTGGAGAATTTTTTCTCATTCTAATAATAGTTTTCCTATGAATAATGCATAGATACGGCCAATCTCTAAATATTTTGTTGTGGTTGAACTTAACGACCGCTAGGATTTGAATTACATAAGTATTGAAGCCTCAAGAGCACTTGTATTGATATAATTTTCTCATTGCATTAAATTTTTTTATTGGAGTGAAACCAAGTGAACTTCATGATTAAAACTATGTATATTTGGACCCCTCGGTGCACATACAACTGTGCTTTTCTCATTCCATTAATAGTAAGCCTTGGAGTGATGCTTAACGACCGCTAAGCTCTCAATATTTAGTTATGGCTGACCCTCTTGACATCTAGTATCAACATTTATTTCATTTATTTAGCAATTATTTCCTAAACTTACCTAATTATAATTAGGGACATATAAATGTTGTTGTAAATTCAATTAGGTCATTTGTCTCAGTAATTGTTTCTATTGATCATGTATGCAATGTTTAGGGACCTTTAAATTTTCATTATGGTGGGAGATCTAGTAATTTCGATGGTATATGTTTATTTATATTCCAATGAGGATTGTATAGTTATAAGAGATACCGTGTTCAATCCAATTTCCTTCCATGACAAATTTCAGCATTACTGAGCTTTATTTCCTACGATACATGATGAAAGTGTTGATGTTGATTCGGTAGAAAAAAGGGTATACCAGAAGATCAAGCACTACCGCTCCGACACATAAGGGCTGTAAAAGGAGTTGGTATCCATTTAATTACCACTAAACCATAGGTGTTTCCATTTCTAGAAGTGATTGCTTCCTATCTACTTCATGCTGAGACCAAGGATTTTTCATTATTTTCTTAATCATCTAAAAATATAATAGGGTTTTGTTTCTAGGAATGCATAAAAATTTATAATAAACTTCTAGATCCAAAATCCATGAAAAATTGAAAAATAGTTTAGTCCTAGATGGCCCAAAGGAAATTAAGATACGAGTTTTCAAGTTGGGCTTTTGACCCATTAGATAATATGGAGGATTATAATCTGCTTGTTATCCTTATTAAAAGGTTTAGAGTAGGATTCCATATTAGCATGTCTCTCAAGAATAGGATATATGGAAATTCCTCAATCTCTAACGTAGATGTTTCTTGGATACTGTTACTTTATTTTATTAAATTCATGGTTCCAAGATTCTCTCCTTAAGGAAAGTGCTCTGTGTGAATTTAGTGAGACAAAGAAATAATTTCGTTGACAATCAAAAATCATTTTACATGTGTTCCTATATTGTCAATGATGTATGTGGTGTTCTTGAAGGTTCACATTTCTATCAAATCTAGTATCCTTAGATCCCTTTGAAGGTAAATGAGAAATATTCATACTTTTATCCCCATTGTTTCGATCACATATTCAAGATATATGCACTTATTTTTATCCTACTATCTACAAATAATTACATGAAACGATGACATTGAGAATAAATGATGCCTTCCTGACTTTTGTAAGGAAAATGGGATTTGTATTCTTCTATCCAATATATATAATTATCATGATCGAGGGGATCCTTACACCTCCTTTTCAGTTTTCATATTATGCGCCAAATAAATTGGCATAACGAGAGGCTACATATCAAATTAACAACAATATTACTAGAAAGTGTAAGGAGAAGAAGATTAAAACAAATACTCCCCTCCTAGTCTATTTGGGACACAAAAATTATAATAGGTTTCTCAATTTTAAGTTTTTCTCAACCCATGGAAATTTATTTCATCTCCGTGAACACCATTTAAGTCAATATGAAAAATTTAAAAGGGTTGCCCAATATCTTAATATGCATAAATGATAATTAAATATATTTTATGCTCACTTACATGATGATAATGATTGGGTTTGGATTACCCAAAGACAAGACATCCTTGTTAAGTACAATATGAAGGAGAGAGGGGTAGTTCCACCTCTAAGAGAAATTATTATAAAGGAGACTATGAAGAGAAAGGAAGCTTTGTATTTAGAACATTGAAAAAATCCCTGTGCTCCCTTATCTCCACCAATTAAATCTTGATCTAAGTTTGAAGTAGTCTTTCCCAAACCAAAGGAAGCACCAATTATTGTGGCATATGCCTTAATTTTTTCAGATGAAGAACATGAAACTATGCAAATTGAAATTTTAGTCAGCGCAACCCCAGTGAACTGTCTCAATCTTCTCCTTCCACTTCACATGAAGCGAGACAAAATTGGGTAGAGAAATATGTAATTTCCCACAAAGAACATCCAAATTGGGAGGCACAAGAAGAGACCTTAGTAAACATTGAATTCAATCCAAGGACAGGAACCTTGAAAAGGGTAACCAAAAATAATATGTCAACACACCAATCCATTTTTGGAAAGAAACTTCAAAATATATTTTCACTCTTACAAATAAATGGAAAGTTAAAGGTTCCCGTGTGGTACAATATGAGTAAGATCCGAAATCGCTGATAAGGGCTGAAATTGAAGCAGTCTTAGAAGTCATGAGATGATTGCATGCTAGAAATAAAGTGCTTGAAACTCAATTAAAGGCCACAATTCCTCTGGGCACCATTTTTGATGTAGAAGACGCATTACATGGCTTGTACAATAATATAAAGAAATTCATTGGTGCAAAGGAGAAGGTAGAACTATTATTGAAAAATAACAAAAAAATCATTACAACAATGACATCGTTGTAGAAAACATTAATACAGATGGGGCAGGCCATTAAAAAGACATTTGTAAAGACCCTTCAATTATGACCATGGACGATATTGGTATATTCCATACATATGCTAATTATACAAAGGAAAGACTAAGGGAATGGAATGAATAGGTAAGAAGACTTTCTTTGTAGTTTGATAAAATTATTTCTAGAGGAAATCATATTTTCATAGAAGCTTTGATCATGGAATTATTTAATAGAAACCATGAATTTGTTTCTGATGAAGAGTTCACAACATCGCTTAAGAAATTCTTGGTTAATTTTCAAAGGAGAATAATTAAGGTGAATGAAGGATAAACTTCACATGTCATTGAGATTGTTTCCAAAACAAGGGGAAAATACATAAAATAAAGATTGAAGGAAATTGCCAAAAAAGCAATTGGTAGTCAAAAGGATTTTCTTGACAAGTCTATTGTGCTATATAAAATCCCGAATTTTGACATGGGAAAGAGATCGAAATATTTTTAGATTTGTAAAATATCTATTGAGGAAGAATGACAATGATATGATTAAATAGGTCCCGAAAAGAGCAACAAACCCGGGAAGAAAGCTCGTGCCGCGGACTCATATCAATAATAGCTCATAATTAAGGAAGAACCATAGTGAATCATAAATTGTAGTATCTGAGATAGGCGGATAAACACTGTAATATGTATGATATGTTAATAGATGAATACTTATAATTGATTCAATGTGTGTGTTTATATTCCAAATGTTATACTTATCTAAACATGTATTTGTTGTTTTGATACGCTAAGCTCCAAATATGTCATTGTGGCATAAACTAGTGAACACTATGCTCAAATATCCATAAATGAGTACCGATCACTAAGATCGCAATATATTACATGTTATTTGTTAAATCATAGTGACACCAAATATTCAAATAATATGTTATAACATAAGCTAGTGAATGCAAAGCCAAAAATTCATTGTTAACGGCGTAAAACTTCAAGATATCCATTATTAAGAACCGGTTACCAAGCTCAGAAAATGTTTTTGAGGCATAACCCACAGACCGCCAAGCTCACAATATCTTAATTTTTTTCATTTAATCCTAGTGAAAACATATCTTCAAATAATATGTTGTAACATAAGCTATCATATGCTAAGCTAAAAATTTCATTCTTTGTCATGTTAAATACTCGAGACATCTAAGCTCAAAATATTCTTTGGTGGAAACACCTAGATGTCATGTAGCTCAAAATTTATGAATTTTATTTGTTAAATCATATCGCTAACAACTTGAAAACATTATGACTATGCATTTTTAGCGAGTTGGCCTCTAGAATATGAATTTATTCTGTTAAATCCTTTCCAACACTATGCTCCAAATATTATGGGTTATATCCTAACAAACATTAATATTAATTTATTATATCATTGTAAAGGATAGTGGCGCTACACTCAAATAATTTTCATTTAAATTTTTAAGTCCTATCAAAATCTTTGTTTTACATATTATTTTGTCACAATGACGTAGAAATCGCTAATTTTATACTACATTAATTTGATTCGTGAAATCCAACAACCGCTAAGCTCAAATTAATATGTTGTGGAAATACCTAGTGGATGCTAGGCTCAAAATATTTATTTTTTATTTTTTAAAATCTTAATGATTACTAGGTTCCAACTATTATGATGTTGCAGTTGTCTTAAAGGCATAAAACTTCAAGATATTTGTTCTTGACTACTAATTGTTAAGTTCGAGAAAATGTTTTTGAGGCATAACCTAATGGTTACTAAGCTTACAATATCTAACATGTTTTTGGTTACATCTTAGAGATAAAATATCTTAAAATAATATGTTGCAACATAAGCTAGTGGAATCTATGCTAAAAATTTCATTCTTTATATTTTTCATGCTCGACACATCTATCTTTGAAATATTCTATTTTGGAAGAACGTAGGTGCTTTGAGCTCAAAATATGTTCATTTTATTTGTTAAATCATACCATCGATAACCTCCAAATATTATGATTAAGCGTATCCTAGTGGCCACTAGGCTCGTAGAATCTTAATTTGATGTGTTAAATCCTTGCGACCACTATGCTAAAAATATTATGCATTAAATCGTAACAAACACTAAGCTTAAATTATTATATCGTTGTAAATAATAGCAACCGCAAAGCTCAAATTAATTTCATTTAAAATTTTAAATCATGTCAAAATATTTTCTCTAAATATTATGTTGTGGTAGTGCACAACAACAGCTAATTTCATGCTACCTTTATTTAATATGTTGTCTCAACAATACCCAATGCAGACACTAGCCTCAAAATATCTATCTTTAGTGTGTTAAATCTTAACAACTGCTATGTTCCAACTATTATGATGTGGTAGTGTCTTAGTAGCCTAAGAGTTCAAAATATCCATTATTGAGTATCGATTGCTAAGCTCATAAAAAAATTTCAAGGTATAACCTACCACCACTACACTTGCAATATTTTACATGTTTTTCGTTGCATCGTAACAATGACATATCTTCAAATAATATGTTAAAACATAAGCTAGCAGAATTTATGCTAAAAATTTAATTATTTTTATTGTTAAATGTTCAAGACATCTAATCTTGAAATATTCTATTATAGAAGCACCTAGATGTTGTAAAGCTCAAAATTTGTTAATTTTATTTCGTAAAGCATGCCACCGACAAATTACAAACATTACGAGTATGCATATTATAGTGTATGCTAGCCTCCTAGAATCTTAATTTAATGTGTTAAATCCTTACGAATTTTATGCTCCAAATATTATGGGTAAAATTCTAGCGAATGCTAAGCTTAAATTATTACATTGTTGTAAAGGCTAAAGTGGCTCGCTAAGCTCTAGTCAATTTCATTTAAAATGTTAAATCTTGTCGAAAACTTTGTTTTAAATATTATGTTGTGGTAGTACATAGTAGTTGCTAATTTCATACTACCTTAATTTAATTTTTTAAATCCTAGTGACTGCCAAGCTCCAAATAAGATGTTGCAAAAATACCTAAAGGATGCTATACTCGAAATATCTTTCTTTATTTTGTTAAATCTTTGCAAACACTATGTTCCAACTATTATGATGTGGCAGTGTCTTAGTGGCCTAAGATTTCAAAATATATGTAACTTCCTATCGATAGCTAAACTACAAATATGGTATTGTGTTATACCCTAGCGTGGCTAAGCTCACAATATATTTCTTGTTTTTATTAAATCCTAGCGACAACTAATATCCAAAATTATGTTATAGCATAACCTAACAGATGCTAAGCTAAGAATATAATTCATTAATTTGTTAACTACTAGCAACCCTAATGTTCAACATATTAGTTTGTGGACTTTGATAACAACTAATAATAATGTGGCCCTCTATAGAAACCATAATGAATTAATATATATGATAACACTCTAGCTTTCACCAATAATATATGGCCTACTAATAATATTGTTTTAAAATAATTATATCATTGTGAAAATGAAGCTATGTGATTATTTTTCATGACTTCACAGGAGGATTAGGAAATATAAATTTAAATACACAGTGATTATAATATTTAATATATAAAATTTTGGTGTATATATAATATGTTTACCTTCCATTGCACAAAATATTATCTCACAATTAAAAAGTTAATATTATTTTATAAATTTAAAGAATTTTTCTAACCTTAAATATCTTCTCACAAAGTTAATACGGAAACCATATAAACAATGTATAATGAAATAGCTAGCTTGGGTTGTTTGTATCATCATATTAAAAAGGAAAAAGAGGTAGATGTAACAAAATACCAAACAAATATTTTGATTCTTTCTAAACATTACAATTTTAAAAACTAGTGATTATGGGCATGGCCATCATTATTAGGAAAAATAATCTAGAGGAGGACATAGAACGATGAAAAATTGAAATCATTTAAATGAAATAAAAACTAGAGTTGAAAAGGGATTAATATTTATTTAGTTGGGGCACAAAAAAATTCCTTGTTTTCTTGAAGAACAAGATAGTTTGACAAAAAGATTAGAAGGAACCGGTAGCGAGTTGGGCTGTGGAGCATGTTTTCATAGGGAAAAGCAGGGGCTGGAATGACATGGAAAGACAAGAAATAGTAAGCACAAGGTAGTTTGAAGAAAAGATCGAATGAACATAATAAGATGTTTTGGGATGCGTAGTACATTTTTGTAGGGAAAAGAAGGGTTGAACTGATGTGAAAAAGATAGGATTTGGTCAAAGACAAAACGACTAAACAAAACCATAATAAAAAAGGTGCACATTTAGTTTAATATACGTTTTTGATAAATACCTAATTCAGATCTCGATACTATTATGTGCTTGGTGATGTCATTCAAACCACCATCTACTTCATGGAATGAACTATCTCGAACTATTTTTCCCCAACCTATTTTGCTTCCCTAGTTTGTGTGTGCCCTTTTTGTTAGTGCATGATTGTTCCCTAGCCAAAATGATTGGGATTCATGCACTCGGACCTATAATATATGAAATTCTTGTATTGTTCTATGATTTCATGAGGTGTTATTCTACAAGACTAAAAAACCAAAACCCCTTAAAACTAGTTCTCTAGGGTATTTAATATTTTTATCGGCACATTCCATGTTACAAATTTTGAAAATATAGGGATATGAAAATTTGAAAATTAGAGTGGGGGAAATTGAGAGTATATTGAAATTTATAATTCTCAAAAATACGAGGGAATTCACAATTCAAATTTTTCTTTACCACTCATTAAGTAAAGGTGTGGCATATCGAAAAAATAAGTAATATCAAAAACAATTCCTTTTATTTTTGTTTATAGCTTAAAATAGTTAAAACATAATAAAACATATAATATTGTAATAAAACACAAGAAATAATTTGTATAAAAGTATAAGCACAGTTATTTTAATTTTTATCAAAATCAACCTAGACAATGTTAGATGTAGTGCACTAATGAAATATGATTCTCCAATTACTTTGTGCCACATGAAAAGTTTGAACTTGATAGTTAGAAAACATTATAATTGACACATTTATTACGAAATTTAAATATAAATAAATAATTATAAAATATTTTGAAACTATATGAAACCGAGATATTGTAATATAAATCACAACTAGTAAAACGAGGACACAAGGCATGAAAATTCTAAAATCTCAAAAGATTTTTTTTCATCTAAAATATGAAAAATAGTAGCGCTTGAAAGCTGAAAAAATAATGTTTACAGTGAAAAGAGGTATTTTTATGGTCCTAGCAATTTAAGCTAAGATATATCATTATTTGTTATGCACTAAGAATTTTCTTTGATAAGAACAGATGTAAATTATATGTTGCAATGATATATCTTATAAAAAATACAAAAATTATCACTTAGTCTTAGGCGTATTTATGGATTAAAATTTACAAATATATATCTTATACGAGATAAATATATAGTGCAACAATTGGGGTTGACATGTAAAGTCCGCCCAATATGATACAATTACAATTAAGGAAAAACACTATCGATCCAAAGCAGAATAGATAGCGATTACAATGACAAGTGATATTGATAGGAGCCTAGTGGACACTAAGCTAGGTAATTATTTGTCATTATATAGCTATTCTCAAATTAGAAACTGTTGATCCTAATGTCCACTACATTATTCCTTTGAACTAGTAAAAGGAGATTACCGGTCGCTAAACATTTTTTTAATACGAACCAAAAGTCTTAATCCCTCTTAACAAAACGTAGTGCGGGAATTGGATCCACTAGGTAACGGAAACCAATTTCTAAAATTATACTCATTGAAATTTACCATCGATCTAAACATTAAAGATAGTTATTACTACGAGAAGAGGTAATGAAAGGATCCTAGTGTCCACTAAGCTAGACAGCAATTTTTTAATCAATAGCTATTTTGAAATTGAGAAATAGTTTATCTTAGTGGCTTCTAGGATTTGTATTTAATACAAACAAATATGGATTATAATTTACAAATATTAATCTTAAGGTAAATAAATAAGTCTTGAATCCTCTCGATAAAATGTTTTACAACACTTGGGTTTTCCATGTAAAGACCACCCAATATGATAGAATTATAATAAATGAAAAATTCTATCACTCCAAAGCATAATAAATAGTTATTACAATGAAAAATGATAACGATAGGATTTTACCAGCCTCTAAGATAGACCGAGTTTTTGTTATTATATAGTTATTCTCAAATTTAGAAATTGTTGAGCCTTATGGCCAATACGTTATTCCTTTCAACTATTAATGAAGGATATGACTCGTTAAACATTTTATTTGATACGAATCCAAAGTCTTGATTCCTATCAATGGAAATAAATGTACGAATTTCGTCCACCAAGTAACGTGTGACCAATTTTATAATATTATAATCATTGAAAATTACAATCTCTCTAAATATGTAAAATAGTTATTACTATGACAAGAGGTAATGATAGGATCCTAGTGACCACATTGTACACGATGATTTGTTATTTAATGGCTATTTTGAAATTAAGAAATTGTTGAGCCTAACAGTCGCTAGGATTTTTTTTTATACGAACGAATATGGATTTCAATTTACAAAGATATATCTTAGGAGAAATAAATAAGACTTGATCCCTCTCGATGGAATGTAGTGCAAAAATTGGGTCCACCATGTAAAGTGTACCCAATATGATACAATTACGATCAAGGAAAAAAACTAACCATCCAAAGTTGAATAGATAGTGATTACAATGACAAGTGGTAATGATAGGAGCCTAATAGCCGCTAAGCTAGACCATTGTTTGTTATTATATATCTATTCTAAAATTTAGAAATTGTTGAGCCTATCGGGCGCAACGTTATTCCTTTCAACTAGTAATGGAGCTTAGTGGTTGCTAATAATTTTATTTTATATGAAGAGAAATTTTTGATCCCTCTCGATGGAAAGTAAGGCAACAATTGGCTTCACTAGGTAAAGTGTGACTAATTTTATACAATTATAATAATTAAAAATTACAAGTGATCTAAAGTTGTAATGATAGTGATTATACGACAAGAGGTAAATTGGGTCCTGACATGTGAAGTCTAACAAATACAATATAATTACTCTCATTGAAAAATGTATGGGTCCAAAGTGAATGCAGATAGTACTTACAATGAAAATTGGTAATCATAGGATCCTAGTGGTCGCTAAGTTAGACAATTATTGTCTATTATATAGATATTTTCAATTTGAGAAAAAATTGAGCCTAACGGTGGCTATGTTATTATTTTCAAATCAAGATCCTAAAAATCCTAGTGTTCTAAATGTCATTCCTTATAGTTAGTAATGGAGCTTCGTAGCCACAAAATTTTTTCTTTGATACAAATGAATGTGAATTACAAAGATACTCCAATAGTCAATTTTGAATAAAACACATTATCTCTTAGTGGGCACTATGTTATTCTTTGCAATATGTGTTATGGAACAACTAAACATTTTTATGTTTAACAAATACATCTTACTTGATCATTCAACCCAATATTGTGATTTTTTTCTCACACACTTTGCTCAAAATATGAAAAATTAAATCTTAATGGCCTTTACACTAGTCCATTCAGTTAGCTAAAATTACACTACATTATATGTTCTTAAACATTTCTTTCATGTTATCTACGCATTGTGCATGGTTGTCGGACAAGTGATAATCCTTCCAAAATATGTTGCATGTTAATTGTGAAGAAGTTTTTCATAGTTTCTATTATTAATGATGTGATACAAAAATACTATTCATAGTAACCAATTGAAGGTTAGATATTATGTACATTGAAGCCTAGAGGTCACTAACCATTACATTGATTACTCTCCAATTATAAAAAGTAATATACTATAGAGATTGGTGATCACAAAGGCTAATACTTACATTCATTATCATACAATATGAAAATAAATTACTCCATATGTGAAGTAATTATTAATATATTCTACTCCAATTTCAAGTAAAATGTCTTCCATTTTTCATACTCCATTCTCGATAATTCCATTCATTGAAGGCACTACGAACTGGAAGAAAATAGATGAGGAATGGGTTTTTGAAATCTATGTCCCTGAAAACTACTACGTTGACATGTGGTTGTTTTTTTATAGATGATAGACGTGAGGAAGTTAGTATCATTATATCTTCAACATATGTTGATGCGAGTACACTTCATGTTCAATTCAAAGACATTGAATATGAAAATAATAAGTGTGTTATTATGGATATGGATTTGGATTTTTCTTTATTCAGAAATGGGAAATGAATGCCTCGAAAGATAAAACATGATGTTCCTCTTCAATATATGGTTGGGATTTGGGGTTTTTAATAGATAATGACAACACCAGTTATTTAAATGTAGAATACATTCGCAATGGCATGCTTGTAGTACTCGAGACAATTATATAGAGATGATACAACCTCTTCCATTTGTCATTTTTGTATAGAAAAGGTTCTCTTTCACCGAATAATCATGCCAAGTTGTTTACTATGCTCGGATGAACATATTTAGAGAAATTAGATATCAATCAATCTAGATCAAAGTTGTAGGGGTTGAAAAATAATTCTAAATTAGATGCATCGTTGAAGAAAGCAACAACTATATTCACGAAAATTGAACCTTAAACTATTCAAAGATAGGTTTGATTACTTTTTATTCAATGGTGAAATATTTTCAATTGAGATTTTGAGGTGTCATGTAGAACCTCAAAAGTATCGATATTTTCCTATAGATGATGAGAATGTTGACCTTATTGTACACTCCATGATAATAAATATTATTCCTAGACAAAGGGATACAATTATTCTTCCCTTCTTGTAGTCTACGAATAAGGTTGTTGAGCTCCAAGATGTGGAATTATTGGAAACGGATGATTATAAGTTTCAAGGGCTCACTTTCTTTCTACAAGTGCAACTAACGAAGCCATTACTAATATTTACAAAAATATGAATGAATTAACAATAACTTGGATAGACACCAATTTTGGTTATTTTACGTATAAAGCTATATCGGTTTTGAAACCAATTGGATGTCATCAATGTCCGTGATTGACAAAAACCAAAATAGAAGACTGGAAGGTATTGTATTTTAATTTTATTTCATTTTTTATTAACATTTATAATCCTTATATAAAAAATAAAACATATGATTGTGCTTTAAATGCAAAACTTTGAGAATCAATGCTTTTTGATTTTCAAAACAGAAAAAAACTGAATTTTTTTATGACAAATGAACATTTTTATTATTGACGAATGATATATGGACTAAATGGACTACCAAATTTCATTTCTTGAGGTCTAGTGGCCTTCCTTGTTCACCTATAAAAGATAATCGGGATAACTTTCATCCTATTTCATTGGAAAGATTCACAAAAATGCATTTAGTGATGTTTGAGGAATGAATAACAAAGAACTATCGAGTACAAGAATATAAAGTATAATTAGGTGATCTCTAGTTCATTGGCGTTATTAAAGAAGGCGTAATAGCGAGAGACATTTGATTCTTACTTGAAAGAATAAAATGAGACATAAAAATGAGAGAAAAATTTCTATAATATTTTAAAGAAAAACATCCAGATAATAATCTATTGACATCCTACAATGAATCCAATGTAATTGAAAAATTTAAATTGCATGAATCACACTACCACTAGTTGTATGTACTATTGGGTGAAGAGAGAAAATGAAAGAGAAAATTTGATTCCCACATAGGGAAAAAAAGGTGAAACAAAAAAAGGACCAGGTGGCGGAAGAAGTTCTTCCTTCGAGGCTCAAACAATATTAGAAAATCATGTGATGTCAATGGAAGAAAATATACCCACAAGGATGGAGGACACAAAATAATTTAGTTATAAAAGTGCATTCTCATTCCCACTTTCAATCAACTCTATTAGTTATTCCTACTACTAATACTTTCAATGAAGAATGTGTTATTGCTTATTTTTACAATTTGTGTAGTGATATTTCTTCTAAGTAATAATGGATTTGCTAACAGATTATTGAAAATAATTTTTTGGATTGTATTATTATTGTTGTCACACTAATTGAATATAAAAATGTTGATGGAAACAATAAAAAAATTACATGGAAAAGGTTAAAGATAGTGGAGGATATATTTTGGATGGATGTTACGGACTCTATAATAGCAATAGACAATTTACAAGTATGTGTCTTATGTACATAATAAATGGAGTGCACAACTACGATGATAAGATTTATGAAAGAGATTAAGTCACTAGGGATTGGATGGAAAAAGCTGCAATAAGCAATTGATAACTATGCAAGCGAAATTGGCCTAAAAGGAAACAAACATCCTTTCCCTTGTGATTGATCATATGAGTTATGGGATGAGATTTTAACTCGAATATGTTCCCAAAATTATTTAGTATTAGTGCTTCATGGGGGTAGTTTTGGGTGTGTGCATTAGTTGAATCCAATCTATTTATGTTTTATTGTTGAGACACATAATCAAGAAATGTTTTGAAATATTAATATTCTCATATGAAGGAAGGTACATGCTAGGATACAACTCGAACATGTGATTATGTTAAATGTATTTCAACTAAAAAAAGTTACTTACACATTTCTTATTTATGCAAAAAACAAAAGAACAATAGAGTTGATGTACAAACCTCTCAACTTGATGCCACACAATCAAATCAATATGGTGATTGACCTTCACTCATTTTATAAATATGCTTAATGACATTTTTTCAATTTCCATTATTTTTCAGTTTTCAAAAATACACTATGTTCACTAGCTATGACTACAAATGATAATAACTCACCACATCATACACTAATATGCAATAAAATATTTGTAATCTAGTTATGTAAATTTATAAGTAATAATCGCTACTAAGTCCCATAAATTTATAAAAATGTTAATGGTTTATGTAGAAAACAAACAATTGGATAAAGTAATAGTGGAGTGTGCGGTGGTAACTAGAATGAATATGTAGTCAAAACTAGGAATGTTACTCATGATTATTTTTAAACATAATCATTTCTAAGGCTTAAAAATTTATAGAAAATGATATCAGCTAATTCTAGAAGTGGAACCATTTTCAAAGAAGGAATTACCAAATAACCTATTTCAAAATTTCATGGTGGCATCCAATGCTACATAGTTTGTAGTTACCAGGTTTTTGGTTGCTGCATAAACCATTAGTATCAACATAATGGTACAACAATTAAAATCAATGCTTAATCCATCCAATGATGACATAGCCTAGTAGTTTCGATCTACATCAATATCTTATAAATGTTATCCTCTAATGGGTGCTTCAATGGATATAAAATAACACTAATGATCGTTAAAATTCATTGAAGACATATAATATTTTTATTTATACTTACCTTATAACCACGAAAAGCATTATGTTTTTCAGTTATGATTTCATTTTCCATCACATGAAATCGATTATGAAATTATTGATGTTATTTGCAATACATCTTGCATCAAAAAAACTAGCAGTGGGTAAGGTTGATGCAATACAAGCCAAAATATCAATTTGTAAGTGGTATCCTCCTAAAGTGACATGATATCAAATTTACCATTTTTACCACATAGATCACTATATTTTTTAAAATACGATTTCATTTGCTATAGCAATAGCTATATTATGAATATACTGATGTTTTTTTCAAACATATCTTGCATTAAAGGATCTAGCAATGGGTAAAGAAGATGCAATCCTACACATAAGTCCCATCTGCAAGTGGTATCCGCAAGATAAAACGTTGATTATTTCCACTATTTATAATTGATATGAGACCGATTAAAAAAATTATTGACTTCCCTTTGGTTATCCACAAGAATTACTTTCTTATTTTAGATTTATAGGGCTTGTTGTATGAGAAAAAACAATCGTCGTCTAGGGAGATTTCACTCAAGCTCATCAAGGATACTATCAACGTGCGAGGTGGTGTGAAAGAGTTTATAAAGACATCATCAAGAAAAATTGAAATGGGATTACGTTAGAAAAAATCACTTCACGATGTTGAAAAGATAAAAAAGGCCTTCATAAAAATTATCGACGACTTAAATCAAGTACTCCCTAAGGAAAATAACATTGGAATATAGTGCATGGAATTACAATAAAAGATATAGAAATATTTTTGAGTAGAAACAATGTTCCTATAGTTTTGAAAACATAATGTGTATAACATTAGGTGTAAAGGGAAACCCTCCAACAAATTCTATGGTTCGGATGACAAGTAGAGGAGAAAATTGTTCAAAATATATGTGGTTGATGATCGATTTGTACAAATACTTATCACTAATAGTGTCAAAGGTATTGAATGTGGTAGAGGGCATCAAATATTTGGAGTGAGTAAATGGTAAATAAAAATATAGCATTTAAAAATGTTATTGTGATAATGCTGATTAACATTGTAAATAAAATACATTCATATGTTTTTATGATGGTTCTACATAACTATTTTGTATACTTGAGATTTTATGAATATAGGTTGGGAGAATTTAAAGTTTCCCGATTATAAGTTCATAGTGTGAGTGTATAAATTATGAATGTGAATTAAGAGAAAATATTTATTGTAACAAATATTTGAGTAGTTTTAATTAATTAAATATGTATTTCTAAATTAATTTTGAGCATTCTTAAGTACTATTTTTACCTCAATAATAGAAAATGTATACCACTTTCAAATCCAAGAAATAAGTACAATACGGTATGTAAAGACTGGTCACATTGAAACATTACATTCTATTCAAATAAATTCTACACAAAAAAATATTACTAGTATAAGAATAAAAAATTAGGAACACCCTTATATTGTTTACCTTTGTCACTACTTATAACAATTTGATTTTCGATATAACAATATCAAAAGGGACTTGTTTTTATCTTTCAATTGATTCAATTCCTCAACCATTTATTTTTTTCATTTTTATATATTAACAGATGTTTTTAGAAGATAATGGACCGAGAGGGGGTGAATCGGTCCTTACAAGAATTTAAATTCACATTTCAAACATGCATATACAAAATACTCATGAACATTCAGTCATCCATCAATGTGTGCATACATGAAATAATCATATATGCTAGAACCATAAGAAATATCATAAAAAAAGACACAAAATATAAGTGGGAAACCCTCAAGGGGAACAAAACCCACCAAAACACAATATTATATAGATATGTTTCATAATTTAGTGAGGCACAAACCCTAGATTAGTAGAGCACCAACCCTACAAGGAGTACCAACACCTAAATTTTGTGAAGCACTAAATCCATAAGGAGGATACAACCACCAAAGATGATCAATAACCCACTAAACCACATTATGATGTGTATATCTCTAAATTTTTATTCCAAAACTGATGGATATGTCTTATTCAACTCACACTTCTTCAATCAAACCCTAGGTGATCATAATTCACGAAAAATCTCTTCAATCACCATAAAATTTATCAAACTATTTCTCTCATTTCATTTGATTTTTATTCACCTGAAACACACTTGAATCAGCCTCTAATCATTCTTTAAAAACTACAATAAACTCTCACCTATGTCGTTCTACATTCACACAAGCAACTATTTCCAATAAAACACCGAAAACATGCTTTTATATGCTTCATCTCATTTAAAACTTAGGAACACCATTTTCCCTCCTTTTGTTTCAACTCATACATAAAGGAGACATTAAAATTTTTAAATATAATAGTCATAAGTGACCTAATTATGTCATCCTAACTTAAACCATCATTTCATGTACTGTTATCCAAAATGTGCCCCTGCTCATTTTGGATGGCTAACTCCTTGTGTTCTTTCCTCTCTTGTGCCTCAGTCTCCATTTTTTTGATTTTTAGGAACTCAAATCTTTTTGGAAATGGCACCATTGGATAGAGCTCTCTCTCAGCTTTCCAGAAAGGTAAAGTTTTCCTCCTAACTCCTCATATTTTTCAAGTTATGGCTCAACGGAGTTTTTGTGGGAAATTTTCCCCTTGGAAGCCCGCAGCCAATAGGAAGTTGCCACGTGTCCCGGAGGTGGTGGAGCGCAGGGATTTTCGAAAAAAATTTCCAAATGCAAAAAAGAGGTAAAATTCAAAATTTTTTCCTGCCGATCCGTTTTGGGCCTGTTTTTGCCCTAAATCTTCAAACGGCCATAACTTTCGATCCAGAGCTCGGATTTTCTTGTTCTTTATATCAATGGAAAGATGGTAAAATTATGTACATGATTCCATTGTAAAATTTGAATTTTGGTTGAGTTTAGAGGGAGAAAATCAAAAAAAACTTCTGGTACGCACCCATGGACAGAACTGATGTTTCAACAACCAATTTTAATGCAAAATGGGTCGCATTCTTCTCCAGCATGGTCAAAAATGTCGGGGATGGGTCTGTCAGGTCACCCATGCTATTTTTAATGCATTTTGGTCAATGAGGAATGGCTCCCACATTTTTTCACGTTTTCTCTCTCCTGGGTTCGACCCATGCACTGTAAAAGCCAGATTTGGCTCATTTTTCAAAGGGGAACACTTTTTTACACAACAAGCTTCTGTTTTCACTTTCAACAAGTGATTTTGGCAAGTATCAGACCTTCCAGGGATTGTAACAGGTTTTTCTGCCTCTTTGGTGTTGGAATACAAGGATTTTGATGTTGAAAATCACAATGCAGGCTCTGTGAATGCTTTCAGTCCTTTGTATGTGTTGTTTGCTTCATTTCAAACCCTTTTTACAACTTATCAACCTGTGCATGATGTTTTATGTTGCAATTTCTGATTTGTGTCAATTTTCATGAGCAAGAAGTGCTCACCACTCCTTTGGTGTATCACCCTTATCAGTTTAGTTTTAATTTTTGCATTTCTTATCCCTGTCTCCTTGCAAATTAAGATAAAATTAGGATCTGAACCTCTGCAGTTGTGCAAATAATAGATCTAATCAGAGGATTTTGAGGAACCAGCCTCTAATCTAGAGATTCCTCTCTCATCTTGCAAGTCCCACACTTGGAGAGAGGTTTCAATGTTGTGTAATCACACTGGATGCCCTAAACATCAACTTAGAACCTTGATTTACATCCAGGGGTGCTGCTGATTTGCAACAATAGTTTTGGCATGCCGGTGGGACCTTAGAGGTCTCATTTTTATTGCAGCAAAGTTGATGTGCATCTGCTACAATTTTCTTGCTTCAAAAGAGCTATAAATTGCACATCTGGCGACTCCAAGGGGAAGAATCAGCTGGTTTTAGTAGTGTAGACCTGAAAACTCATGAGAAGAATCACTACAAGGTCAAGAGCTGGAGAAGAAGAGGAACTATTTAAATATCTACAGTTATCTCCAAGAGTAAGGCAAAGTGGGAGGAGAATCCAAAGGTCTCCATCTCCACCAAACAGAACTCTCTCAACTCCTCCACCTGGTAGGCCTTTCATTCAATCAACAAGGGTTCTAAGGCCAATTAGAATGGCACAAAACAACCCCTATGTCAATTTCACTGGCAGCAACCCACTTTCTCTCAATGCACAACATCCAATTCCAATTGCAGCCTTGAAGAACATTCCATACTTCACTTGGAGAGAATCAGACTACTCCAGGTGATCATGTTAAAGACATTGCCAACCTTTGTGCAATTCATGAAATCAATGAGATGCAAGTGGCTGTCAAATTGCTGGCATCTTCATTCAAGGGGAAAGCATTGCAATGGTTTAGAAGTCTTGCCTCAGGTTCTATTCAGAATTGGAACCAGCTATGTATAGCACTTCATGAGCAATTTGGAGAGAAGGGAGACAACTTGTCTCTTTTGGAGCAGCTGACAACCATCAAGAGAGCTCCCAATGAGCAGCTGACTGATTTCAACTTCAGATTTCAAAGGACTTGGGAGAGAATTCCAGTGGCAGTCAGGCCAATAGCGAGAAGGTGCTTTTCTCTACTACCTCAAAGCTCTAAATTTTGATATTTCTATGTTGATTCAGTCCATGGGAGGCATAACTATCCCTATGGCTTATAGCATTGCCATTAGGGCTGAAAATTGTTTGATCCAAGCTGGAAAACTAGCCCCTAGACCTCCCATGCCATTGTTTCCAAGTTTAGAGAGCCCAAACACTAATCAAGCACCTAATTTGGCTCCTTCTCCCACTCCTAGAAATTAGAGTTCAAATGAAGCTTCTACTTCATCTCCAAGTGCCCCAAATGAGCTTCAAGAAGTCATGAAGCAATTGCAAAATTTAGGAAATGAGCTGGTTACTCTCAAGAGGCAACAAGCCCAAGGTTTTAGACCTTCTTATCAGCCCCAAGCTTAGCCTAACAGCAGCCATACCAACCACAAAGACCTCCTAATCCAGCTGCAAATATAAATCAAACAAGGCCTCCTGCCAATAGACCATTTCAGCCCTATAATCCTAATGTCATATTTGCCTCTAAGGCATTGGTGCCAACACAAAACAACGTTGCTCAGGAGTATGATTGGTGTTTTCCATGCAATGAACCTCATAACCAATCTATGTGCTTCAATGGTGCTTTGAATCAAGAATTAATGGTGACAACTACTGGTGTGGAGGGTGAAGGCAGTCAAGGAAACAACCAATAACAAGAAACATTCCAACAACAAACAGCCCCAAATGACACCACATTGGTAAACTGGCAAGTAAAAGATTTATGTGGCATGAATCAAGTAGTTTCTCAAGGTGTTGCAGCCAACACAAGGTCAAAAAGAAGGAATTTGGGTGAAGAGCAGCCATTAGCTCTAACCAATATCCAATCTTCTATGGCTCCACAAATGGTTAGCAAGAAAAATCTAATTTCAAATGCACAAGGGCAGCCAAGAACAACTCTTAGACCTACTCAAATACCAGTTGTTGCTACCCACATGCAAGGAGTGAATGTGCCAACCAAGGGACAGCAAAGAGATCCTCCATCACTATTCAAGATCATTGATCGATGAAGCGCAAATGTAAATATTTCAATGTGGGAATCCCTATCTATCCCGTGCCAAACAGATTTGCTACAAGCTGCCATGAAGGATGGCCAACTTCAAATCAACAAGTTCAGATGCAAGAGAAAGTGCTCACAAATGCTTCCCAACTGAAGGGAATCATGGAGGACAGCAAGGTAAAATGTTGAAGCCCCCTCCTTTCTATGTTTCATTAATCATTGGAAATCAGTTAGTGCACAATTGCATGATAGATTCCGGGGCAAGTAGCTCAGTGATGCCTAAACAAATAGCTGATCAGCTAGGGCTCCAGTATGAAACCATATCCAAAGGGGTAGTGCAGCTGGATGGGACAGCAGTAACAATAGTTGGAGTGATTAGAAACTTGAGTCTTACCTTGCATGCATGTCCAAATGTTGTTGTTTTACAAGATGTATCAGTTATAGACCTTCCACCACTCTTTGCCCTATGCTTGTCAAGGGACTTCACAGCCAAGATTGGAGGATATTTGTCTACTGATTGGTCACACATGCTTGTTCGAATGAGGTATGGAACCAAAGCTACAATCAGGTCTGAACCTATTGCAAACTTCCACATTGAGCCCTACACTCCAAGTTAGATCAATGCCAATTGTTCAGCATTTGATCAAGAAGATCACCCAAGCACTGATGAAGCTGACACCAAGGTTGGAAGCATCCTAGATCTAACTCTTGATGAATGGGCAAACAAGGTACATGCTTTTGATCCTTATCAAGAAGTAGAAGAATCTGAGCTAGGGTCTATTGCATACATGAAGAAGATCAGCCCATCCCTAGCATCACCAAGCCAAACTATAAGGATGACAATGAGGTATGGCAGCTGTTTTTTGATGGATCAAGGAGTAGACAAGGTGCAGGAGGTGGAGCCATGCTTGTTTCACCTCAAGGAGTAAAGTACTATTCAGCTTTTAGATTTCAGTTTGCATGCTCCAATAACACTGCTGAATATGAAGCCTTGGTGCAAGGGATGCATTGGGCAATAAAGAGAGGAATAAAGAACTTGCAAGTCTTTGGTGACAATGAGTTGATTGTAAATCAGGTCAAGGGACAACATGCTACCAAGAATGATCTACTTAAGTGCTACAAGAACAGGGTGTGGGACCTCATGGAATATTTTGAGGGTTTTGGCATCAAATCCATTCCTAGGAAAGAAAACCAAGCTGCTGACAGGCTTGCAGCAGTTGGGGCAGCCTTTGATATTGTGGAAAGCATTCAATAGGACAAGGTACAGCCAAACATCCATGTGATTGTGAGGCCTTCAGTGCCGGATAACAATGTCAGTTGGCAAGTGTTTGAGAATGACTAGCAAATCATCCATTTCTTACAAGAAGAAGCTGAGTTCTCAGCTAAAAATCAAGAAAAATTGGAACAATAGTATGGTGACCAAGTGGTACAGCTAAGAACTAACAAGCTACCCAAGGGACTTATCACTTTGGAGTCCATTTTCAATCCCAATGATCAGTTTAGGAAAGAGAAAGAAAACATTTAGGTCAAGAGAGAAGATTCAGTATCCATCTTGGTGGAAGAGAACAAACCATTGCAAATTGGAAAGATGACAACTAAACAAGAAAGGTACGAGTTCATACAGCTTTGTGTCAAGAGTTCCCTGATGTGTTTTCTTGGAGCTACGAAGATTTGAAAGGTTTCAATCCCAAGTTAGCTCAACACACCATTGAGTTAGACCCAAATACTAAGCCCATTAGGTAGAAACAAAGGCCAGTCAATCCACACATGGAACCTCTCATGAGGAAGGAATTAAACAAGTTGATTGAGTTAAGAATCATATTCCCAATCAAGCATTCTAGTTGGGTTGCCAACTTAGTTCCAGTCAGAAAGAAGAGTGGAGAGATCAGATTGTGTGTTGAGTTCAGAGACTTGAATAGAGCATCTCTCAAGGACCATTACCCAATCCCTTATATGGAGCAAATTTTGCAAGTTGTGGTTAGCTCCGAGAGGTTTTCACTACTTGATGGCTACTCGGCTATAATCGATTATGGTGAAGGAAGAAGATCAGTTCAAGACAACCTTCACAACCAAATGGGGAACTTATGCATACATGAAAATTCCATTTGGGTTGTCCAACGCTGGAGCTACCTTCCAAAGAGCAATGGACAGGGCATTCAAAGGTTTGATTAACAACTTGGTGCTGATATACCTTGATGATATCAGCCCATCCCTAGCATCACCAAGCCAAACTATAAGGATGACAATGAGGTATGGCAGCTGTTTTTTGATGGATCAAGGAGTAGACAAGGTGTAGGAGGTGGAGCCATGCTTGTTTCACCTCAAGGAGTAAAGTACTATTCAGCTTTTAGATTTCAGTTTGCATGCTCTAATAACACTGCTGAATATGAAGCCTTGGTGCAAGGGATGCATTGGGCAATAAAGAGAGGAATAAAGAACTTGCAAGTCTTTGGTGACAGTGAATTGATTGTAAATCAGGTCAAGGGACAACATGCTGCCAAGAATGATCTACTCAAGTGCTACAAGAATAGGGTATGGGACCTCATGGAAGATTTTGAGGGTTTTGGCATCAAATCCATTCCTAGGAAAGAGAACCAAGCTGCTAACAGGCTTGCAGCAGTAGGGGTAGCCTTTGACATTGTGGAAAGCATTCAACAAGACAAGGTATAACCAAACATCCATGTGATTGTGAGGCCTTCAGTGCTGGATAACAATGTAAGTTGGCAAGTGTTTGAGAATGACCAGCAAATCATCCATTTCTTGCAAGAAGAAGCTGAGTTCTTAGCTAAGAATCAAGAAAAATTGGAACAACAGTATTGTGACCAAGTGGTACAGCTGAGAACTAACAAGCTTCCCAAGGGACTTATCACTTTGGAGTCCATTTTTAATCCCAATGATTATTTTAGGAAGGAGAAAGAAAACATTCAAGTCAAGAGAGAGGATTCAATATCCATCTTGGTGGAAGAGAACAAACCATTGCAAATTGGAAAGATGACAACTGAACAAGAAAGGTATGAGTTCATGTAGCTATGTCAAGAGTTCCCTGATGTGTTTGCTTGGAGCTATGAATACTTGAAAGGTTTCAATCCCAACTTAGCTCAACATACCATTGAATTGGATCCAAATACTAAGCCTATCAGGTAGAAACAAAGACCAGTCAATCCACATATGGAGCCTCTCATGAGGAAAGAATTGAACAAGCTGATTGAGTCAAGGATCATATTCCCAATCAAGCATTCTAGTTGGGTTGCCAACTTGGTTCCAGTTAGAAAGAAGAGTGGAGAGATCAGATTGTGTGTTGACTTCAGAGACTTGAATAGAGCATCTCTCAAGGACCATTACCCACTCCCTTCCATGGAGAAAATCTTGCAAGTTGTGGCTAGCTCCGAGAGGTTTTCACTACTTGATGGCTACTCAGGCTACAATCAGATTATGGTGAAGGAAGAAGACCAGTTCAAGATAGCCTTCACAACCAAATGGGGAACTTATGCATACAAGAAAATGTCATTTGGGCTGTCCAACACTGGTGCTACCTTCCAAAGAGCAATGGACATGGCATTCAAAGGTTTGATTAACAACATGGTGTTGATATACCTTGATGATATCACTGTTTTTTCCAAAAATGCAGCAGACCACCTCTCTCATTTGAGACAAGTCTTCACGAGGTGCAGGAGATTTGGATTGTCTTTGAATCCTAAGAAGTGTATCTTTCTTGCACATGAAGGAAAGCTCCTTGGCCATATTGTCTCCAAAGAAGGATTAGCAATTGATTCAGAGAGGGTTGAAGCCATAAGAGCACTACCATTTCCAAGCCACAAGAAATCCGTTCGAGTTTCTTGGGAGGATAAACTTTGTTCGGAGGTTTGTCCCAAATTTTGTAGCCCTTGTCAAACCCATCACCAAAATTTTAAAGAAAAGCATGGCTTTCAAGTGGACAGCAGAAGGAAAGGAAAGTTTTGAAGCAATAAAAGAAGCCATCTCTCAAGCACCAACCCTCATCAACATGGACTTCTCCAAGGATTTCATCCTTTATGGATTTTGAGGTAATGATACTATTTCGCCATTTTGATACAGCAGAACAAGGACAACGATGAGTAGCCAATTTCTTTCTTCAGCGAGCCTAGATGAATATGAGGTGAGGTATTCTTTTATTGAGAAGCATGTACTTGCAGAATCGGAAGCTTGAAGAAATTCAAGCATTTAGTCTTAAACAACAAGGTTTAGTTATTGGTCTCTCATGTCAAGGGTTATAGACTTCCTCCTCAACAAAGATTTGAATGAGAAAAGGGCAGGTTGGATCACTCATGTCATGGAGTATGACATTGAGATCAAGGTCACCAAGTTGGTAAGAGGAAAAGGATTGTGTGAGCAGCTGATTTTGGGGAAGCAAAAAGAAGTATGCAATGAAGAAGAGGTTGTTTTGACAGTTCAAGACAGCCATGAGCCAAGTGGCACTCAAGAAGAAAATAATGTTGTCCCCACTCCTTGCTGGACACAAGGTATAATACACTTCCTAAGCACAGGCCTATGCCCTCTGGAGATGAACAAGACCCAAAGAAGACACTTCAGATTGTAGGTTGTCCCATATGCCATTGTTGATGGAGTTTTGTTCAAGAAAGATGTGAATGGAGTGATGTTGAGATGCATTAGCACAAATCAGATTCATAGGGTGTTGGAAGAGTTCCATGGTGGACCAGCTGGTGGTCATTTTGCACCGAGAGTGACAGCTCTAAAAATTATGAAGGCTGGTTATTATTGGCCCAATATTTTTAGTGATTGCTTTGCATGGATCAAAAGGTGTAAGAATTTTGCATTCTTCACAGAAAAGAGAGACTTGCTGCCCTTCCATTGCATCCAATCTCGGTTGACCAGCCATTCATGCAATGGGTTTGACTTCATTCGAGTCATTAATCCCAATTCAAGCCAAGGGCACAAATGGATTTTGACACCACATGACTACTTCACCAAATGGATCAAGCAAGAGAGCACTCAAAGAAGCAAATGAGTCTAGCATCTTAGACTTCTATGAGGGCATAGTAACCAGATTTGGTATACTTGCTACAATAATCTCGAATAATGCATTGGCATTCATTGGATCCAAGGCGACGAGTGGGCTATCAAGAACGGATCTACCTAAGTACTTCATCAAAATATTAGCCTCAAGGTAATGGCCAGGCTGAGTCTACAAACAAGAACTTGTTGAGGATCATTAGGAGAACTCTTGATGAGAATCAGAGGTCTTGGCATACCAAACTGAAATCAGCCTTATGGGCTGATAGGATAACTCCCAAGAGATCCATAGGTAACTCTCCATTCAAGCTTGTCTATGGAAGAGAAGCAATCTTACCCATGTCACTTGAGTTGCCAACATTGGAACTCATGAAACAGTTGGAGCTGTTGGAATTTGAGCCCATGGAGGTGAGATATGCAGAGTTGATGGAGCTTCAAGAGATCAGAGATCAGGCATCCCAAGCAATGGAGAAGGATCAAGCTTTGATCAAGAAGACCTTTGATAGGAAGGCCAAGAGTAGATCTTTCCAGGTTGGAGATCTAGTGTTAAAATGGGATGCAGATAGAGAAAAACCGGAAGGCATTCAAAATTTGATGCCATTTGGAGTGGCCCATACATGGTCACAAAGTGCAAGAACAACAATGCTTTCCAATTATCTTCATTGGATGGTGAAGAACTGTAGATTCCAGTCAATGGAATCTATCTCAAGCATTGCTTCTAAAGGGAAATTCTCCACCTTGTAAATATTAGCTTAGGTTTCCATTCCTTCAAGTGCTTGTGCACATTGTTTTTGTTGTAGGTTAGTTTTTCTTTCCCTAAGTGCTTTGGCACAGCTTGTTGTCCCTGGAGATGTTTTGCAGTCCTTGCTTCCATCAGGTGATATTCCATCTTCCTACTTGCAACATTCTCAGTCATTTAAGGTTCCAAATAGAAAATTTGATGACTCCATGCCGAATAGACTACTTCAGTAACTGGTATTTTCATCTAGCAAGCGATGACCCTCTGAGTCGCCAAAATTGTTATCCAAAATGTGCCCCTACTCATTTTGGATGGCTAACTCCTTGTGTTCTTGCCTCTCTTGTGCCTCAGTCTCCATTTTTTTATTTTTAGGCACTCAAATCTTTCTGGAAATGGCACCATTGGATAGAGCTCTCTCTCAGCTTTCCAGAAAGGTAAAGTTTTCCTCCTAACTCCTCATATTTTTCAAGTTATGGCTCAACGAGTTTTTGTGGGAAATTTTCCCCTTGGAAGCCCACAACCAATAGGAAGCTGCCACGTGTCCCAGGAGGTGGCGGAGCATGGGGATTTTTGAAAAAAAATTCCAAATGCAAAAAAGAGGTAAAATTCAAAAAAATTTCCCGCCGATCCGTTTTGGGCCTGTTTTTGCCCTAAATCTTCAAATGGCCATAACTTTCGATCCAGAGCTCAAATTTTTGCGTTCTTTATATCAATGGAAATCTGGTAAAATTATCTACATGATTCCATGGTAAATTTTGAATTTTGGTTCAGTTTGGAGGGATAAAATCAAAAACACTTCTGGTACGCGCCCATGGACAGAACTGACGTTTCAACAACCAATTTTAATGCAAAATGGGTCGCATTCTTCTCCAGCATGGTCAAAAATGTCGGGGATGGGTCTGTCAGGTCACCCATGCTATTTTTAATGCATTTTGGTCAATGAGGAATGGCTCCCATGTTTTTTCATGTTTTCTCTCTCCTGGGTTCGACCCATGCACTGTAAAAGCCAGATTTGGCTCATTTTTCAAAGGGGAACACTTTTTTACACATACAAGCTTCTATTTTCACTTTCAACAAGTGATTTTGGCAAGTATCAGACCTTCCAGGGATTATAACAGGTTTTTCTACCTCTTTGGTGTTGGAATACAAGGATTTTGATGTTGAAAATCACAATGCAGGCTCTGTGAATGCTTTCAGTCCTTTGTATGTGTTGTTTGCTTCATTTCAAACCCTTGTTTATAGCTTATCAACCTGTGCATGATGTTTTATGTTGCAATTTCTAATTTATGTCAATTTTCATGAGTAAGAAGTGCTCACCACTCCTTTGGTGTATCACCCTTATCAGTTTAGTTTTAATTTTTACATTTCTTATCCCTATCTCCTTGCAAATTAAGATAAAATTAGGATCTGAACCTCTGCAGTTGTGCAAATAATAGATCTAATCAGAGGAGTTTGAGGAACCAACCTCTAATCTAGAGATTCCTCTCTCATCTTGCAAGTCCCACACTTGGAGAGAGGTTTCAATGTTGTGCAATCACACTGGATGCCCTAAACATCAACTTAGAACCTTGATTTGCATCCAGGGGTGCTGCTGATTTGCAACAACAATGCATGCAAAAATGGCCAAAACTAAACGTGAATAATATTAAAATTGTCCAATAGTACCTTAATTTTTCATGACCCAAAACTCATCACACATGATTAAAATATAATTTAAAATTCATACATAGTCACAGTTAATATCAACCAATCAAAATATTTCATTTACTAGGCCTAGTTCCATTTACAATTCTCAAAAGAGTTGTTTGTTACACCCTTCAACACCCTCAAAACTTCATTTGATCACCAAATCAGTTCAACAAGAGAAAACCATTCCATGTAAAAAATTTATGGAAAGGATAACCTTTATAACAATTATCATAAATTTATAATCAATTAAAAATCCATCTCTTCAAACCACAACTATGTTTTCCTTCACTAAAACAACTCACAAAAACGTTGCTTCCAAATGTTAGGTCATAAATACATTAATACATACATTAAATATCCCAAAATTGATTCAATGGATGGAAAATTAATCCCTATTATAATTTCAGGTTATAGGAGAAACACCCAATCCATCGCATCCTTCAAATTACACTAAACAATCACTAAAACACATGTTGTCTTGAATCGCCAAAAATATTCGTATCAAAAAATGCCTAAGAAACCCTTTCAAATTACCTTAGAATGAGGAATTTATCATATCACTACAACTATTTCTGAATAATATTTCCAACACAACTTTAATCACATTCAAAATCCACCTATAAATCAATTTATGCTCATTCTATTGACCACTTTGCTATTTAAGACCCTAAAACTATGCTTTGACCAAAACTGTTTGTTCCTCAAAACACCCTATAACTACATGAACTTGTCTTAAAACCTCCATGGACATAAATAAAATATACCAATCATCATGTACCATCAATTTCTCATGCTAATCCTTTGTACATCTTGTCCTAAAACCTTCTTCTTCGAAATGACAATTTTTAGTTTGGGGCCACTCATCACCATGACCTCAACCATAAATTTATGGAAATAGAATAGAGTAATTTACAACATCCAATCATAAATTATTATTAAATAATAATAAAAAAATAGTGTACTTCATTCTCTATAAACTACTCCTAGATAGCATTTAACTAGGGTTTTAGACCACTTTACTTTCTTTACATTCGTTCATAAAATAATGACGATCAACTCGACCCCATTATTTTTTAAAACCTTATAAAATCACCACATAAGCTTCCCCAAAATCCACAATTTCCCATTCAAATAAAATTATTCACAACGAGCATCTAAAATTTAACTTTGAGATGGAAATACACTGGATTTTGACATTTTCTTACATAATCAGTCATATATGGAAAAATACACCTCATGGGAACTTGAAATTTTTCTGAGAGAACTATGAATTTTCCCTATAACATATCTAATCATCATAATATTAGTTCCATTCCTAAATCTCTCTAGTCACTAAGACTTACCTATGCTTGCATGTTTGATCCTCACTATAAAAGCTAGGGTCAACTGAAATAATGCAATAATTGATCATGAAACCCCGAAAATGACCTAAAAATTACTAATAGATCATGATGCACCTAAATTCATGCTTCAATGAGGTCATATATCTCTAATCCACATTTTCATGCCTCCAAGCTACTATACCTCGCTTCTAATGAGAACCTGTAACATAGTGAACCACATGTACCGCACTATGTCACCGTTGAGATTTCTCAAGTACCCTTAAAACATACTAGAAATTATGTCAACATTATTCCTAGTAATATAATAAGATCATACTTACATGATCTATCCTCTAGAACCCGAATATGCCTACAAGGGAGAACAATCCTCACTAAATCCCACTATATCAGCTCAAACACGTATGAACCGGTATGTTAGCATCAAGTACAAAAGCATAACACCATGATACAACATTTAATTTTTCATTAATGTTATTTTGGGTGAATTACAACACCTATTAGGACCACATGCCAAGAATGTTCCCCTCTTTCATTGATGGAAAACACCCTGAACTTCTCCCTCTTTTTTCATTATTGACAAAGGCATATTTTTAGCTCACCTTATGTACCTTATACAACTTCATACCTTCATGCTTTGGTTGGAAACATCAACCAAAGGTCTCACACAAGCTCCATTTCTTCATTTTTTCTCAAAAATTTGATTATTTCCTTCATTTCACAGATGAAAACACCATGCACCCCTAGAAAAATCACTTCTAACATTTGAAAATCATCATTAAAGAATGAAAAATCACAATATCATATTTTTGGGGTAAAACATCATAATCCACCTCCTAAGCATGCAAAAAAACACATTTTCACATGTTACCTTGTTTTGAGCATCTTGAGGGCACTGTAGTGGACTTGGAACAAGGGCATCAACACCTTTAGCATGCCAAAAATGACATTAATTCCCATTCTATACCAATTCTCCATCATATTTGAAAAAAAAACAACCTATCTATGAAAAAAATCTGAAATACAAGGAATATTCTTACTCTTCATACCAAGATCAACGCTGTGAGTCCAAAATTGACTTATTAGAGAAAATTTTACCAATTTCACACATACAAACAAAAGTAAACCAAGATTTTAATTAACCAAATAGCACTTCCCCTGGACATAATAAATCCATTTCTACCTCAAGTGTACAAATGTGAGCTACTATCCTTACTATAATGCCTTGAAATAAACTTTACAACTTTCCCAAGGTCCAAAACAACATTTTCAGTCTTCCACAATCATATTTTACCCAATTCATATTTGACTAAGATAAGCATTCACACACCATCAAAAAATTGGAAAAGGGAGAAAAAATCACTTTCTTACCTTGGATGGCCTTGAAAATAACATTCTCACCTGCTAGAGTGCCGACACACGCACTCCCCGACTTGAAATGGCTCATACTCACCTTTTTACATTTGTAGAAACATCATTTATACAACTTTACCACTAAACTGAGATCATCGATCATTTAGTTAGTATTAACCATGATTCATGAAGGCCATTTAAGCATCTTTCCTTCACTTTCACTATCATTCATGACACAATAATACAAATTAAGATTTATAACACTTCCAACATAATGTCATCCTACCTTTGATCACTTGTAGACTTGTAGGGTCCACCATGCTCTTCTCCTTTCAAATTACATATGTATAGCTAACTAGAATGGCTTATGAACCAACACACTCACCTTGGCAACATTTTCAATTTTTCTAGACTCCATAGCACTAAAACATATCAAAGTTGAGATGAAAAAATTCCTTATAACCTCTAAAATCTCATATTATGTATCTTAATGTCTTGTCTAACTCAGTGCACTTAATTTTTAGGCTTGAAATAAATTTTAGCAACACTTTTTAGTCCTAAACAACTCATACATATGATCAATATTTACTTGAAAGAAAACATTGAAATAAATACATCATTCAATTTCTTCGTTATTTTATTCAAACTAATACACTTGTATCTTGCTCTATAGATTGTAAAAATTGAATACTCATATTCAATTCTTAAATTATTTCCTAGAGTCAAGATTCAAGTATTTTCTTAGTCTTGGTATGCTAAAATTAAGAGACAATGTCAATCCACTCAACTCCTGTACAACTTCAAGAGATAAAAAAATGTTTCACGATGCCTTCTCAAGGTCTTGCTCTGCATTTTTAAAGCATACATGTTTTAATACACCTGTAACATTACATTCTATACCTTACATTCCTCTTTTTACTTTTATGGAACAAGATTAGTATGTACATCTTTGAGGATCCCTTCACAAACCTTTGAGACATTTCTTTTATGCTCATATAGCTATATGAAGACACCATACAACATATCTTTGTAATCTTCACTTGTGAACTCATAGTCATATGATCTTCAAGATACTTGTAGGACATTATTACTTTATTTGTTCATACAAGTATGGATCATACTTAGATTAATATAACCTTTTTCAAGAACACTCAAGGAACATCATCCTATGTCAACCAACTCTAAATAATATAACATTTTTATTTCAATCACCATCTTCTTTAGTTAGGTATTAGAGAATTATATCTAAAATGGATAATCAAGTGGGGTATCTATCATCAAACCCTCAATCCAATGCACAAGCTTGCAATATTACCTCTATTCAATTGTTGATTGAATTGACATATAAAACACCCCTAAGAGTATATATGGAATATTATAGAACACTATCTTCAACTAATACCTGATGAAAATAGAATTCCTTTTCCTTCCATAATTGTAGCATCTTTGAATCATCTTAATTCATGAATCGATGTGTCCCAAAATCCTTTATATTATGATGGACCAACTTAGAAACTTCAAAATCATGCTTACCTACGTGGACAACTTCTTCCTCAAATATTTTTACCAGATCATTGAGCTCATAACTCTTTGAATTGCAAAAATAATATCTCGAATTGGGTTTCTTGACACTTCACAATCAAACTTCAAAAATCTTATCAAAGATTTCTAGAATTATATACATGTTCAACGCCTAAAGAAACTTTTATCCTCTATACCTTCATGCCAAGATATTTGATCCTTCAAATCCTACTTTCCATAAACATAGCTCAAACAACATTGTGAAAACATAGTCTTGTGGAAGAGGACACCTCAAACCCACTAATTTAGCATTCAAGTTATCAACCACACTTCTTATATGATGAAAAAACTGCATAAACATCTAAGAAGTTCAATTGATGTATAAGAAGCATAATTCATACAAGGACATACCTATAACCTCCTTCAACTTTGAGTAGCCCTAATTTAGAAATTCCTAGTCCACAGATCACCTTTATACCATGAAATTGATCACGTTACCACTTGACCATATTCACCATCTTTTTATATCTTCAATTATATTGGATATATAGGACATGTGATAGACCCATGGATCATGCAATGAAGTTCTTCACAAACCAAGACTCAAAAAAAGACTCCTATAAATTGATAATACTCATGAATTGATATGTAAAACAACCTTTTCCAATGAAATGTAGATAGTTGTAGGTTCAAGCACATAGATGGAAATATGGTATATATGTCAAGACCATATATACTTCATGAAAACTTTTATGACATCGTGTGAGAGACAGAGAAGACTCTATATTTTTCATAGAATAAAGAGAGGCAAACACAAACTTGTATAGATGACTAACCTTCTTGAGAACTCATGAAAACCAATAACAACAATTTTATACCTCACAAGGACTTCATACACACTTTATGGACCAAAATCTCATTATATCATGACCAAAATACTCAAGAAAATGTTCACCCAAATCACACCATGATATTACAAACTTCAAGAACATACAACATAGAGACTCTAGACTAATTATCAAGACCATCAACATGAACCATAAAATACTATGAAAAGTATGCACCCACATACCTTAACCTTGTGACGAAGTCACACCTTTACTCAGACAGCCCCCTCTCATAGATGCTTCATATGAAATCATATACCTTTAAGAAGCATAGTGAAGGCATATGTGTTCCATGGAGACATAAAATAAGGTCTTGAAGAGGTTCCAAGCCCCCTTAGATTCTTGAGAAAATCCTTCTTCTTCTCTTTTCTTAGTGAGCACTATAGCACAAGTTTTATTTCACCATTACCAGCTTCCATTGAGTTAAGGAGATCTTTTCATGATTTCCAAGTCCATATAGGATCATTTTCATGTATTCTATACATTTGAAGACCCTCGCTTATACATTAGGACATTAAAAACCTTTTTTGACTTGAAAGACTTTGATATCAATCCCTTGCAACATGAACAACTTTATTACAGTTATAACACACTATTGTATTCTTCCTCTTGAAACTATCAATATATCTAGGTGGATCATTCAAGAAAAACATAGCAACATGTCCTTGTTTATTGTAATTGTAGCATAAAACAGTCTTACCAAACTCTCCACTATCATCTTACCATTACCAAGTACCTTTAGGATCATATCTATTAATGAACATCCTCTTAATTTTTCTTGGCTCAAACACTCCTAAATTCAATCCAAAATCCTCTTCTTTATGACCATATTCACAACATGAATGACATTCACCATGAAAGGATACTACATCATTTTTAGGATACCTTGACTTGTATTTTGTATCTCTATGACCAAAAACATGACATGAGAAAAATTAACCTTTGAATGATATTTCATACTTTTATGCATTAGTTTTCGTAATAGACTTGGAATTTACGTTGTCCTTGGTGTGAGTCTCTTTATTTTATTCTTTGGTACTTACTTAGCCATCTTCCTTTCTTGAAGCCATGTCCTCTTGCTTCAGTTCAATGTCCTTGAGATTCTCATTGAATCCCAAACATTTTCAGTTTTCTTGAAACTAGATCAAGTCTTGAATGTAGATATTTCATACCCATTTCATACTTTATGCACTCATCCTCCTTAGTCTTGAGTTTATCATTGAGCAAAGAAACTTGTGTTTTTAGCTGAGTACATTCTTCATCTTTGATATTTAGATTTTCTGACAAATCCTCCATTTGTGACTCCAAAATATGAATAGTATGACTATGCTCATGAGCATCTTCCTTGGATTCAAGGTTGGCAAAAATTTCTCTAATTGTTCCTCAAGATTCCTTGTGATCTCATCATGTTCTTTACTCTCATTATTCAACTTGGCTTCAAGGAGATTAATCTGATCTTCATGATTTATTTTCATTTCAATAATCTATTGTGTGATCTTTTCATTCTCATATCTAGTAGTATTAAGTTACCTTTTTACTATAGCCTAAACCAACTCTTAAATGAATCTGAATTTGAATCACTAAACCCTTCTCCAAATTCACAAGTTACAACTCCTAGGGAGAATAAATTTTAGGAATATTTTCTAAAAAATTCTTACCTTCACTTGAAGTAGAACAACAATAATATTTGTAGGTCACTCCTTTTTTATAATTATTCTTCTTACCACCCATTTTTGCTTCAAGATCACCCTTAAACTATCAATCTTCTCCAAAAGGTCCTACTACGATACGAATTACTAGAAGCAAAATGGAATAAGATAGGGGGTGAATCTATCCTTACAAAAATTTAAATTATTATTTCAAACTTTCATAAATAAAATACTCGTAAACATTAAACCATCTATTAATGTGTGCATATATCAAACAATCATATCTACAAGAACCATAAGCAAGATCATAAACACAAGACACAATATAGAAGTGGGAAACCCTAAAGGGGAATAAAAACTAATAAAACACAATACGATATTGATATGTTTAAAAATTTAGTCAGGCACCAACCCCACAAGGAGCACCAACCCCTAGTTTAGTAGATAACCAACCCTATAAGGAGCCCTAACCCCTAAGTTTTGTGAAGCACCAACTACACAAAGATGATAAAACCCCTAAAGATGATAAATCAATGACTCAACCAAATTTTGATGTGTAGATATATGATTTGTTTCTTCCACAACTAATGTATACCTCTTGTTCATCTTTAAGTTCTTCAATCAAACCCTAGGTGATCACACTTCACAAAATAAGCTCTTAAATCACTCTAAAAATAATCAAAGTCTTTATATCATGTATTCTTATTTTTATTCACCTAAAAAAATTTGAATCAACCTCTAATAATTATTAAACTCATGCAATCAACTCTCACCTAGGTTGCTCCACATACACACAAGCAACTAGTTCCAAAAAGCACCTGAAACATGCTTTTATATGCTTCTCCTCATTTCAAACTTAGGAAAAAAAAATTCCATCATTTTGTTTAGACCCATACATCAAGGATACCTTTAAAACTAGAAATATAACATTCATAAAGTGACTTAATTAGGTTGGCCTAGCTCAAACCATCATTTCATGTACTAAAAATGGCTCAAATCTGCATGGGCACAATCGAAAATTTACCTAACATTAGAACCATAATTTTTCATGACCTAAAACTCATCCCACAAGATTAAATAATCATTTTAAATTCATACATGGTCACAATTAATATCAACCAATCAAAAAAATTCATTTGTTGGGCCTAGTTCCCTTTACAATTCTCAAAATAGTTGTTTCCTACACCCTTTAACACAAGAAGAATTTCATTTGATCACCAAACCAGTTCACCATGAGAAAACCATGCCATGTAACCACTTTATGGATGTTGAATAACTTGTACAACAATTATAAACAAGTTATAAGTGTCAAACCCGTAAAATTAATTAAGTTCCTAAGGCTCAAAGCCTTATGACATACAAAAATAGGGCATGAAGGCACACAAAGAAGTAATTATTAGAGAGGTGGGAAGGATCGCGCTTGGGAATAATGGATTTTTAACTTAATAAATTCTAGAAAATAGGAAAAGAGGTGTATATGGAGTGAATGGAAAACCAACCAAATACGGATGTGGGTAGACTATGGAGACTTGATCTAGGAAAGGATATTATTGGGAATCAATATGGTTATCATGAAAGGATAACGAGTCGAGGTTTTTTAGGATTAGCTAAAACATGGATTCTAGAAGGAAATTGATTTGGGAAATTCATGGTGACACCTGGCATATTCCTGGGTAGTGGTAGAGAAATGATGAAAGGATTCCATCAGGCCTTCACAGGTGATGATGAGTAGTTAAGATGAAAGGAGAATGATTATTCTATGGGTATGATGGTTTTCAAAGAGAAAGGGATAGATAAGTAAGGATAGATAGGAATAAGAGTGGGTGTGGAAAAATATGTAATGGTGAGCTCTATGATGTAAAGTAAGCTCTACTAGTGTGAACATTCATAAACAATGGAACTCTCTTGATGTAATCTTGGCTGCCATATTTTGGCTTATGAATATAATGAAGTGATTCTGAAACACTCATGTGATGGATCTTGATCTATGTATTTTTCCTTTATGTTCATGTGTGTGTTATGGGTTTTCTTGATGATGCTCATGGGTTGATTCTACTTTCCTTTAGTTGATCATGTTAATCTATGCTTGGAATGCATTAGGCTAGGAGTTAGTGCTTACATCTTAAATTCCATGAATGAATGCACTTGTTTCTAGTTATATTACATCCTCATGTTAAGAAGGAATGTTCTCATGAATCTCACATAAAGGAGGGACTCGGTGCCTTTGCAGAAATCAGTGAGCTTTCGATTTAAAACTGGATGATATACCAGTGCGCTTGGGATTAGTTTTTGAAATAGGCGGTGATAATAGAGACTACATTTTGGTTCCATTACCAGGACCTCTTTTCAAAGCTGTTATGAGAATGGTGCATGATGATAGAGGAATTTACCTTGACAGTTTTTGAAATGTAATTTAAAAGCATGGAGGATGAGTTTACTCATATATTTGGTATTGGACCTGAGTTTGATACATGTAAATAGGTAGAAGAAAATCAGTATCATGAGATGTATGAGACCTTTTTTTTTTTTTTCAAGTGGATTTGTATGAATTGATTTCATAGTATGCATCTAGATCAATCGGTACTATAGACCTTACGTATGTACTCAATATGAGTATCGAGTTTGCATGATGTTGATTTGACTTGAAAACATGTTGTTGATCATTGTTGGAGTAGAGTGTTGATGAATTATACCTTGGAATACATGATTTCAATGTATTCTTGTCCATAGATTGTTGAGTTTGAGTTTTTGAGGGAGCCAAGAGGATCATTCATGGGTGTTATCCTTTTAGCTATAAATATCCCGATCATTATAATGAGTTTGGAATTATTCCCTATAACTGGATAAGCTTCTTTTGAGCATCGGTGAGGAAGCTAGGGTGGAGGAAGATGGTGTACCTTACGGTTGAAGAGGAGAGGGAAGAGAAAAGACTCGAAGTATAATGAAGATAGTGAGAGGGAGTTAGATAGACAATATAAAGTTACAGGAGTGATTGATTTATGGAGGCGAGATGTTGTGGGAATGAATTGAGGTTCATGCGAGAGGACGTGGAGCTCCGATCATTCTGTGATACCCCATTTTGGAGAGTGTGGGAGAGAGACCCTTTAGCTTCGATGAGAGGTCATCCCTTGGAGAAAGGAGAGCCATCAGCATGCGTCTGAATCTACATAGTGACTAACCCATAGCGCTTACTTTTCCAAATATAGATATAAGTATTACTAATCCAATTGGTATTGGTGGAGCTAACCAATAAACGCCTACAAGGTATAACTTTTTTTGGCACATCTATGGATGCACAATAATTTACTATGTTTAGTGGTATATTTTCTAGGGAAACATTTGGGCAAAGTTTGTGTACACAAATATTGGGTATTACATCTAGGAGCGGCGTGGAACACACATCTTACAGCCGTGCATTATCACATACTATTGGCATTTAGTTCAATGTGATAGTGGGGACACAAGGTATGACAACATCATAACCTTTACCAACTATATGAGGTGGATCTGGTGGAATAGGATCTAGTGGAGCTAGTGTACTTGGTGTATCTAGAGGATCTAGTGGGTCAGGAGGGATAGGTGCTAGTGGATCTAGTGGATCTGGTGGTAGAGGAAACACTTGAGGGAAACAAGGTTTTGGATTAGGTGGAAAAGGGCCTCAACCACCTCAATAAATATTTTTTGAAATGTCTTTGCATCTACTAGATTACAAAGTTTTTGAGGATGTTGCAGAGCATGTACAAAAATTTGAGTTGTTATGGCATGCAAAGGGGATCAATACCCCGGAATAGAAGGAAAGTCAATTTATAACAATGTTGCAAGGACACATGCATAGTTTCTAGTAGAATTATGACCCCCACAAGATAGTGGTAGATTACACCGCATAGAGAAATTCCTTCTTAGTTGAATTTCATATTCCTGAGTTTGAACAGAAGAGCATTAATGCACTCAAGGAGATTCAACAAGGTATGGTAGAGAGTATGTGGTAATATGATGCGTGTTTTTAGAATCTCTTATCAAATTTTTATTATGATATTCATCCTTCTCAGCATACTCAATGGTTTTTTGGAGGGTTGATAACACCTTTTAGGATATCGCTATCGGACAAGAATTTCATAGACCCACGTGAGACCTTGGAGGCTTCCCTACGTGTTAAAGTTATAGGATGTCTAGATACCGATGTTAACCCTTTTCTTGAAGCTAAAATTACTGTAATGGAAAAGCAACTAGATAAACTATCCACGAACTTGGCCCATGAGACTCACAAAGTGGCCTATGGTGCATGGACCGTGGCCTATGGTGACTTGACTCCCATGGCCTATGGTCCTCGGGGATATTTACAAAGCCATGACAATAGACTATGAGATTTTCCATGGAGATCATGATGCAAGTAGGTGTCCGCTATGCAGCATGCGATGCATAGGAATATGTCTTGTTATTTCAATATTTTCACCTCCACTATTCATGACACCAAGGATTGTAGATTGATTGACCAGATACATGATGACATTCATACGGGCGTGTGCCAAACCAACATTACAAACAATTCTAAGGAAAATGTTCATCACTATGAAGGGCGCATAGATGGAGGAACCCGTAGGAGAAGCTTCCATTGAGGATATAGAGGTAAAGGAAACTAGAGAGATGGAAGAAGTGAGTTCCCACATGGAACTTGTTATCACTACTAGAAAACGGAGCACTATAAATGCGAATGCCCTGATTTGTTACAATTATCTTGTTGTGGAAAGAAGCATAAGTATGATGATTTCCCAGAGTTATTTGAACACACGAGTCAGCAATAGTGGAAGGATAAAGGTATAGGAATGGTAAGTGTGAAGAAGCTTGACTCACAATGGATGCCAAGGGTTGCACGCAAGTTAGAGTTAGAACCTGTACTAGTGAAAATGCGAGCTAAGGATACATGCACCAAGAAAATACCAAAGCAAAAGCCGTTAGTTATTAAATAATAGGTGGTGCATGGGAAGTATTAGAATCTTACTCATTTGAAAGAGGTTTATCAAGATATCATGGATGTAATTCAATGCCTACAAGGAGAGATCGAGTTCCTAAATGAGTAGTTATGGTAGTTACAACAAAGTAAGATCACGTAGGATCCACGTAAGGATTTGAATGAGGTCAAGAAAGTATGTAAAATGTTGAGGCGGAGAATATCATCCCTTTTCTAGGATAATTTCTACGGGAGAAAGTACCACATGCCGAGGAGAGCATGAGTGATAGGTCCTACACTCTAACCTTACTCCTCACACCATTGATTATGATAACAAGATTACCTTGAATGAAGTAGTTGATAGATGGCTCCTAAGAAATATTATTATAGATACGAGTGTGGACGTTAATGTTCTTACCCCGTACACCTAGAATCAAATGGGAAGGCCCCATTACAATCATCTTCAAATATGTGCTATATGGATAATAAGAAAAAGGTGATGCCCTTTGGTGTCTTAAAGGACACTATTATCACTATCCAAGGGGATAAATTCACTGGAGACTTCGAGGTCTTGGCACTAGGCGAGGAAGACAACTTTTCATCTTTACTGGGTGCCCCTCATGTTATAAGAACAATGTTGACCTAGGGTTGAATAAGTGGTACATAAGTTTTGAGAAGAAGGAAGAAAGATTTATTATCCATTTAACTAATGGGAAGTCAATGCCCTATCTTTATCCCTTAGGAGAAGAATTCCTCGATAGAATTTATGTATGCACTATTAGGGACCCTGAGGTGTTTAATCCTATGGAAGGAGTTATTTTATTCAAAGATGCTCAATCTATGAGTGATACCACTAGTGCAACATGTGATAATTGGATGCATGGGACCTAAGAGTTAAATAGGAAGAAATTGAGAGGCTTTGTTATAAAAGTGAAAAGGACGTGCCCACTTAGGCTCCCGAGAGGGAAGCCGCTACTAACTTACACTAGGGACAACAATCTCGATATTTTTCTATGAGCCATGGAAGCTGAATGGATATGTGAGATCAAACAAGGGAGCATGCTTGTCTACACTTTGTGCGGAACCATAACATGTTGTTAGATGATGCATCAAGATAGTGTTCTAGGGTGGCATGAGGTGAGGATTGTACTTCTATTAGATTTTTTAGGAACAATGTGCCAACTAAAAGTTGTGTCTATGATACAAAAGGATCCACCTCAGATCATTTCTAGGAGTGTGAGAGAATATAGATGGAAGGCACAAAGGATTTACCTCCTTCCCTTTGGGTGCACAATTTCTATTCCACACTACAAGGTTGTGTGTGTGCATGGTACGTTCATTTTGAATTGTGCTACTAGATATGGCGCTGGCAGGATCGAATGTGATGACTTGATTCAAATGTTTGAATATCTTAGTGTTGAGCCATTGGTGATCGAGGTGTTGTAGGTTATTAGGCACCTAACTATGGGAGACAATGCCATGGTGGAGGATAGAACACTAGAATTATTTGGTGAGCCTAGCTTAAAAGTTTTCTCTCGATGAAGGAGAATTAGACGACATATAGCTTGAGTGTACTTGTATGGAGAGAGAGAAGGGAAATTTGGTCTATGTGATAGATGGAAAGGAAGTGGAGAATTTGGAAGTTAACCATATTTTAGGTACGTGTAAAGTTATGAATAAGTTTGATAAGAAAGCACGCGCCTACCATAAACCTCTCAAAACAAAGAAGGTTAACATTGGCTCATAAATAAAGCTAAGGAGGCTATTATTGGAGACTATTGGATAGAAAAGGAGGTTTTTAAGATCATCTCTCTGTTGTGTGAGATTCAAGACTTATTTCCACGTGGGTACCACAAGCCTAAAGGATTTCACCACTCCTTAGGGGAAATGAAAATCAACTTAAAGGGAAGTGCTCACCTAATTAAGAAGAGACCTTATCGAATGAATCTAAATCTTTGCATCAAATTCAAGGAGGATATAAACAAGATGATCACTTTCGAGTATCATTGAAGTTGTTGAGGAATCATAATTGATAATCCCAATGGTCATTAGCATCAAAAACGATGGGAGGATAAGGATTTGTGTTGATTACAAAGATTTGAATGAGGTATATTTCATTGATACCTTTCCAACTCCTTTCACCAAGGAGATCCTAGAAGGAGTTGTTGTTGCAAATTAGCAGCACCCCCTGGATGTTGATCATATTTCTAGTTTGATCATACTAGCATCCAGTGTGATTGCACAACATTGAATCCTTTCCCCAAGTGTGGGACTTGCAAAATGAGAAAGGAATCTCCAGTTTAGAGGTTGGTTCCTCAATTCCTCTAGTCAGATTTATCACTTACAAGTTACAGAGGTCTATATTCCTAATCCTACCCTAAATTCCAAAGGAGACAGAGATAGAGAATGCAGATAAACTAAAACTAATGCTAATAGGTGATGCACCAAAGGACCGGTGAGCATTTTTTACTTCTACAAATTGACACAGTCCATAAAAATGCAACAAAGAACCTCATGCACAAATTGATAATTGTAATGAAGGATCAGAAATTAACAAAACAACACAGGCAGAGGATGAAAACTAATCACAGAGGTTGTATTATTATTTTAATCATCAAAATCACTTGCATTATAACACCGAGAGGAAAAATAAAGTTACAGACTCTTATAAAAGATCTGATATTCCACCAAAATCACTTCCAAGGTGAGAAAGGGGACTGTAACACATAAAAAAATGTTCCACCCTTTGAAAATGAGCCAAATCTGGCTTTTACATTGCAAGGGACAAGCCCCGGAGAGAGAAATGTGGGAAAACGTGGGAGAGGTTCAATAATTGACCAAGATGTATTAAAACTAGCATGGGCATCCTTACAAACCCATTCCCTAACATTTTTAACCATGCTGGGAGAGAATGCGAGCCATTCTTCATTAAAAACGGTGGTTGAAACGTCATTTCTACTCATCACCACGTACTGTAGACATTTTTGATTTTATCTCTCGAAAATCCATTAAAATGTAAAATTGACCCTGGAATCTTGTAGATAATTTCGTCATCTTTCCATTGATATAAAGAACATGAAAAACTGAGCTCTGGATCGAAAGATATTGCAATTTGAAGTTTTAGGTCAAAACAGGGCCAAATCGGGCGGCGGGCAAAAATTTGAATATTTACCTTTTTGGTCATTTTGGAAAATTTCCCAAAATTTCCCCACGCTCTGCCACTTCAGACGCATGACAAGATATAATTGGTTGGTGGGGGCAAGTGGACCAAAACTCACCTTTTGGATTTTTGGCAAAACACTTTGCCAAATTTTCTAACTCTTCCCTGCGCTCCGCCGGTTTAGGCTCCTTAGGACGCATGGCGTGTTTTTATTGGCCACGGGGCCATCCCTCCAAAATTTCCATGTGCCAACACTTAGCCAAATTTTCCATATTCCACTCCTTGACACCTGGTAACTTTTAATTCGTCCGTGGGCTTTTCAGGGGAAGATTTCCTTTTGAAAATTTTGCCAAAACACTTGGTAAAAAACCAAGTTCTCCTCCGACCCCCGCCACCTCCCTGGACATGTGGCGACATCTCATTGGCTGCGGGCCTTGAAGGGGAAAATTTCCCACCAAAACTCCGCTGAGCCATAACTTAAAAAATACATGGAGTTAGGAGGAAAACTTTACCTTTTTGGAAAGCTGAGAAAAACTCTATCTAATGGTGTCATTTCCAGAAGGTTTTGAGTGCCTGAAAAGTAAAATATTATGTCTGAGGCACAAGAGAAGGAAGAATAAGAGGGGTTAGCCACAAAATGAGCAGGGGGCACATTTTGGATAACAATTTTGGTGACTCGGAGGGGTCATCTCGCCACTGGATGAAGTTACTTAGTTGCTCAAGCAATCCATTGGGCATAGAGTCACTCGATTTTCTGTCTCGATACTCCAACTTACTAAAACGTTACAAAGAGGAACATGGAATATCACCGATGGAGCAAGGCCTGCAAACACATTCCTAGGAATAGAAATCCTGTGCCAAAGCACTTAGGGAAAGCAAAACTAACCTACAAAGAAAATAATGTGCACAAGCACTTGGAGGAATGAAAACCTAAACTAATATTTACAAGGTGGAGAATTTCCCTTTAGTAGAATGCTTTAGATGGATCCCATTGATCGGGATCTTTAGTTCTTCACCATCCAATGAAGACAATGAAAGAATTTCTGTCCTTACACTTTGTGACCATGTATGGGCCACTCCAAATGGCATCAAATTTTGAATGCCTTCCCGGTTTTGCTTTGTCTACATCCCATTTTTACACTAGATCTCCAACTTGGAAGGATCTATTCTTGGCCTTTCTGTCAAAGGTATTATTTATCAAAGATTTATCCTTTTCCATTGCTTGAGATGCTCGATTCCCGATTTCTTGGAGCTCCATCAATTCTGCATATCTAACCTCCATGGGCTCAAACTCTAACAACTCCAACTATTTCATGAGTTCCAATGTTGGCAACTCAAGAGACATGGGTAAAATTGCTTCTCTCCCATAAACAATCTTGACTGGAGATTTACTCAGATCTCTTGGGAGTTATCCTATCATCCCATAAAGCTAATTTCAATTTAGTATGCCAAGAACTTTGATTTTCATCAAGAGTCCTAAGGATCTTCAACAAGTTCTTGTTTGTAGACTCAGCTGGCCATTACCCCGAGGGTAATAGTTTGATGAAGTACTTAGGTAGATCCCGTTCTTGACATCCCATTCACCACCTTAGATCCAATGAATGCTAATGCATTATCTAATATTATTGTAGCTGGTATGCCAAACTTGGTTACTATTCCCCCATAGAAGTCAAGGATACTAGCTTCATTTTCTTCCTTGAGTGCTACTACTTCATCCACTTAGTGAAGTAATCATGGGTCGTTAAAATCCACTTTTTCCCTTAGCTTGAATTGGGATTAATGACTCTAATGAATTCTAAACCCTATTGCATGAATGAATGGTCAACTGAAATTGGATGCAATGGAAGGGCAGCTACCTTCTCTTTACCTCGTGAAGAATGCACAATTCTTGCACCTCTTGATCCATGCATAAGCAATCACTGAAAATATTAGGCCAATAATAACCAGCCCTCATGATCTTTAGAGCTGTCACTCTTGGTGTAAAATTACCACCAGCTGGTCCACCATGGAGCTCTACCAACACCCTATGAATCTGATTTGTACCAATTCATCTCAGCATTACTCCATTCACATCTCTTTTGAACAAAACACCATCAACAAGGGCATATGGGACAGCTTGCAATCTGAAGTGTCTTCTTTGGGTCTTTTTCATCTCTGGAGGACATAGACCTGTGCTTAGGAAGTGCATTATATCTTGGGTCCAGCAAGGAGTGAGGACACCATCATTCTCCTCTTGAGTTCTTCCTTTCTCATGGCTGTCTTACAACGCCAAAACAACCTCCTTTTCCTTGCATGCTTCCTCTTGTTTGCTCAAAATCAGCTACTCACACAATCCTTTTCCTCTGACCAACTTGGTGACCTTGATCTCTATGTCATACTCCATGACACGAGTAATCCAACCTTCTCTCTTTTCATTTAAGTCTTTTTTGAGGAGGAAGTCCTTAACTCCCGCATGAGAAACCAACAATTGGACCTTATTGTTTGAAACTAGATGCTTGAATTTCTTCAAGCTCCTGATTACTACAAGAACATGCTTCTCAATGAAATAATATCTCACCTCATAGTCCTCCAGGATTTGGCTAAAGAAAGCAATTGGCTGCTCATCATTGTCCTTGTTCTGCTGTACCAAAATTGCAGAGATAGTATCATCACCCCCAAATGCATAGAGGATGAAATCCTTGGAGAAATCCGGGTTGATGAGAGTTGGGGCTTGAGAGATGGATTCTTTGATTGCTTCAAAACTCTCCTTGCCTTCTGTTGTCCATTTGAAAGCCATGATTTTCTTTAACATCTTGGTGATGGGCTTGACAAGGGCTGCAAAATCTGGGACAAACCTCCGAAAAAAATTTATTCTCCCCAAGAAACTCTAGAGGGCCTTCTTGTGGCTTGGCAATGGTAGTGCTCTTATGGCTTTAACTCTTTCTAAATCAATTGTTAATCCTTCTTTAGAGACAATGTGACCAAGGAGCTTTCCTTCATGAGCTAAGAAAATGCATTTTTAGGATTTAAGGAGACTCCAAATATTCTGCACCTTTGGAACACTTGTCTCAAATGAGAGAGGTGGTCTACTATATTTTTGGAAAAACAGTGATATCATCAAGATATATCAGCACTATGTTGTTAATCAAACCTTTTAACGTCATGTTCATTACTCTTTGGAAGGTAGCTCCAGCGTTGGACAGCCCAAATGGCATTTTCCTGTATGCATAAGTTCCCCATTTGGTTGTAAAGGCTGTCTTGAACTGATCCTCTTCCTTCACCATAATCTGATTGTACCCTGAATAGCCATCAAGTAGTGAAAACCTTTCGGAGCCAGCAACAACTTGCAAAATCTGCTCCATGGAAGGTAGTGGGTAATGATCCTTGAGAGATGCTCTATTCAAATCTTTGAAGTCAACACACAATCTGATTTCCCCACTCTTCTTTCTGACTGGAACCAAGTTGGCAACCCAACTAGAATGCTTGATAGGGAATATGATCCTTGATTCTATCAACTTATTCAATTCTTTCCTCATGAGAGGCTCCATGTGGGGGTTGACTGGCCTTTGCTTCTGCCTAATGGGCTTAGTATTTGGATCCAATTCAATGGTGTGTTGAGCTAACTCGGGATTGAAACCTTTCAAATATTCATAGCTCCAAGAAAACACATCAGGGAATTCTTGACAAAGTTGTATAAACTCATACCTTTCTTTCTCGCTTGTCATCTTGCCAACTTGGAGTGATTTCCTTCTTCCATCAAGATGGACGTTGAATCTTCTCTCTTCACTTCGATGTTTGCTTTCTCCTTCCTAAACTGATCATTAGGATTAAAAATGGACTCCAAATTAATAAGCCCCTTTTGTAGTTTATTGGTCCTCCGCTGTACCACTTGGTCACCATACTTTGCTGTCCCAACTTTTCCTTATTTTTAGCGAGAACTCGGCCTCTTCTTGCAAGAAATGGATGATTTACTCGATCATTTTCAAACACTTTCCAACTTACATTTTTGTCCAAAGCCTCAAGGCCTTAATATCACATGGATGTTTGGTTGTACCTTGTCCTTTTGAATGCTCTCAACAATGTCAAAGGCTGCCCCAACTGCTGTAATCCTATCAACAGCTTGGTTCTCTTTTCTAGGAATGGATTTTATGCTAAAACCCTCAAAATCCTCAATGAGGTCCCACACCATGTTCTTGTAGGACTTGAGTAGATCATTCTTGACAGCATGCTGCCCCTTGACTTGGTTGACAATCAACTCACTATCACCGAAAACTTGCAAGTTCTTTATTCCTCTCTTGATTGCCCAATGCAATCCTTACACCAAGGCTTCATATTCAGCAGTGTTATTAGAGCATGCAAACTAAAATCTAAAAGATGAATAATACTTAACTCCTTGAGGTGAAACCAGCATGGCTCCCCCTCCTGCACCTTGTCTACTCCTTGATCCATCAAAAACAACTGCCATACCTCATTGTCATCCTTGTGGTCTGGCTTGGTGATGCTAGGAATAGGCTGATTTTCTTCGTGCATGCAATAGACTCCTAGCTCAGATTCTTCTATTTCTTGATAAGGATCAAAATCATGCACCTTTTTTCCCATTCATCAAGGATTATATCAGGATACTTCCAACCTTGGTGTCAGCTTCATCAGTGCTTGGGTGATCTTCTTGGTCAAATGCTTTGAACAATTGGCATTTATCTGACTTGGGGTGTAAGGCTCAATGTGAAAGTTTGCAATAGGTTTAGACCTGATTGTGGATTTGGTTCCATATCTTGTTCTGAACAACATGTGTGACCAATCATCGACAAGTAACCTCCAATCTTGGCCGTGAAATCCCTTGACAAACATAGGGAAAAGAGTGGTAGAAGGTCTATTACTGATACATCTTGCAAAACAACGACGTTGGGACAGGCATGCAAAGTAAGACTCAGGTTTTTAATCACTCCAACTATTGTTACTGCCGTCCCATCCAATTGTACCACCCCTTTGGATATGGTTTCATACTGAATTCCCAACTGATCAGCTATTTTCTTGGGCATTACTGAACTACTTGCCCCGGAATCAATCATGCAATTGTGTACTAATTGATTTCCAATGATCAATGAAACATAAAATGGAGGGGGTTTCAACATTTTACCTTGTTGTCCTTTATGATTCCCCTCAGGCTGGGTAGCATTTATGAGCACCTTCTCTTGCATTTGGACTTGCTGATTTAGAGTTGACCAGTCCTTCATAGTAGCTTGTAGCAAATCTCTTTGCCCTGGGATAGATAGTGATTCCCACATTGATATGTTTACATTTTTCTTCTTCATCTGATCAATGATATTGAATGGAGATGAAGTATCCTTTTGCTGTCCCTTGGCCTGCACATTCATTCCTTGTGCATGGGCAGCAGCAACTGGCATTTGGGCTGGCCTATGAACTGTTTTAGGCAATCCTTGTGTGCTTGATATTGCATTTTACTTACCAATAGTTTGTGGAATGACAAGAGGTTGTGAATTTCCCTGGAGCTAATGGTTTTTCTTCACCTAAATTTCTCCTCGTTGACCTTGTGTTGGCTGCAACACTTTGGGAAACTGTTTGATTCATGCCACAAAAATCTTCTGCCTGCCAATTTACAAGTGTGGTGTCATTTGGAGCTGATTGCTGCTGGAATGTTTCTTGTTGCTGGCCATTTCTTTGACTACCTTCACCCTCCACACCAGTTGTTGTCACCATTAATGCTTGATTCAATGCACCTTTGAAGCACATGGACTCAAGTTGTGAGGTTCATTACATGGAAAACACCAATCATACTCTTGAGTCATATTGTTTTGTCAGACTCGCACTAATGCTTTGGAAGCAGATGTAGCATTGGGATTATAGGGCTGAAATGGTCTGTTGGCAGGAGGCCTTGCTTGATTTAGATTTACAGCTGGATTGGGTGGTCTTTGGGGTTGATATGGCTGCCTGTTAGGCTGAGCTTGGGGCTGGAAAGAAGGTCTAAAACCTTGAGCTTGCTGCCTTTTGAGTGTAACCAGCTCATTACCTAGATTTTGCAATTGCTTCATGACTTCTTGAAGTTCATTTGAGGCACTAGAAGATGAAGTGGAAGCTTCACTTGAATTCTGATTTCTAGGAGTGGGAATAGAAGCTAAATTAGGCACTTGGCTAGTACTTTGGTTCTCTAAACTTGGAAATAATGGCATTGGAGGCCTAGGAGCTAGCTTGTCAGCTTGAATCAAACAATTTTCAGCTCTAATGGCAATGCTATAAGCAATGGGGATAGTTGTGCCTCCCATGGACTGAATTAACATAGAAATATTAGAATTTAAAGCTTTAAGGTAATAAAGAAAAGAACCTTTTATTGTTGGCTTTGGCCTTCGATCGCCACCGGAATTCTCTCCCAAGTCCTTTGAAATCTGAAATTAAAATCAGTCAGCTGCTCATTGGGAGCTCTTTTGATAGTTGTCAGTTGTTCCAAAAGGGACAAGTTGTCTCCCTTTTCCCCAAACTACTCATGGATGGCTATACATAGTTGATTCCAATTTTGAATAGAACCTGAGGCAAGACTCCTGAACCATTGCAAATCTTTCCCTTTGAATGAAGATGCCAGCAGTTTGACAACAACTTGCATCTCATTGATCTCATGGATTACACAAATGTTAGCAATATCCTTAACATGATCACCAGGAGTGGTCTGATTTTCTCCAGTGAAGTATGGAATGTTCTTCAATGCTGCAACTGGGATTGGATTTTGTGCATTGAGAGCAAGTGGGCTGCTGCTAGTGAAATTGACATAGGGGTTGTTTTGTGCCATTCTAATTGGCCTTAGAACCCTTGTTGATTGAATGAAAGGCCTACCAGGTGGAGGAGTTGAGAGAGTTCTATTTGGTGGAGATGGAGACCTTTGGATTCTCCTCCCACTTTGCCTTATTCTTGGAGATAATTGTAGATATTCAAACAACACCTCTTCTTCTCCAGCTCTTGACCTTGTAGTGATTCTTCTCATGAGTTTTTAGTTCTGCAGCCGCTAAAACCAGTGATTCTTCTTCCTTGGAGTCGCCAAATGTGTAATTTATAGCTCTTTTAAGCAAGAAGCTTGCAAAAATGCACATCAATTTTGTTTCAATGAATATGAAGACCTCTAAGGTCCCACCGGGCATGCCAAAACTATTGTTGCAAATCAGCAACACCCCTGGATGTTGATCAGATTTCTAGTTTGATCATACTAGCATCCAATGTGATTGCACAACATTGAATCCTTTCCCCAAGTGTGGGACTTGCAAAATGAGAAAGGAATCTCTAGTTTAGAGGCTGGTTCCTCAATTCCTCTGGTCATATTTATCACTTACAAGTTGCAGAGGTCTATATTCCTAATCCTACCCTAAATTCCAAAGGAGACAGAGATAGAGAATGCAGATAAACTAAAACTAATGCTAATAGGTGATGCACCAAAGGAGTGGTGAGCATTTTTTACTTCTACAAATTGACACAGTCCATAAAAATGCAACAAAGAACCTCATGCACAAATTGATAATTGTAATGAAGGATCGAAATTAACAAAACAACACAGCAAGAGATGAAAACTAATCACGAGGTTGTATTATTATTTTAATCATCAAAATCACTTGCATTATAACACCCGAGAGGAAAAATAAAGTTAAATATCTTATAAAAGGTCCGATATTCCACCAAAATCACTTCCAAGGTGAGAAAGGGGACTGTAACACACAAAAAAATGTTCCACCCTTTGAAAATGAGCCAAATCGCTTTTACATTCTGAGGACAAGCCCTGAGAGAGAGAAATGGGAAAACGTGGGAGAGGTTCAATAATTGACCAAGATGTATTAAAACTAGCATGGGTATCCTTACAAACCCATTCCCTAACATTTTTAACCATGCTTTGGGAGAGAATGCGAGCCATTCTTCATTAAAAACGGTGGTTGAAACGTCATTTCTACTCATCACCACGTACTCAGAGACATTTTTGATTTTATCTCTCGAAAATCCATTAAAATGTAAAATTGACCACGAATCTTGTAGATAATTTCGCCATATTTCCATTGATATAAAGAACATGAAAACTGAGCTCGGATCGAAAGATATTGCAATTTGAAGTTTTAGGTCAAAACAGGGCCAAATCGGGCGGCGGGCAAAAAATTTGAATATTTACCTTTTTGGTCATTTTGGAAAATTTCCCGAAATTTCCCCACGCTCTGCCACTTTAGGATGTATGGCAAGATATAATTGGTTAGCGGGGGCAGTGGACCAAAACTCACCTTTTGGATTTTTGGCAAAACACTTTGCCAAATTTTCTAACTCTTCCCCGCGCTCCGCCGGTTTAGGCTCCTTAGGTAGCATGGTGTGTTTTCATTGGCCGCGGGTCATCCCTCCAAAATTTCCATGTGCCAACACTTAGAAAAATTTTCCAAATTCCACTCCTTGACACTGGTAACTTCGATTTGTCGGTGGGCTTTTCAGGGGAAGATTTCCTTTTGAAAATGTTGCCAAAACACTTGGTAAAATACCAAGTTCTCCTCCGACCCCCGCCACCTCCCTGGACACGTGGCGGCATCTCATTGGCTACGGGCCTTGAAGGGGAAAATTTCCCACCAAAACTCCACCGAGCCATAACTTAAAAAATACATGGAGTTAGGAGGAAAACTTTACCTTTCTGGAAAGCTGAGAAAAAGCTCTATCTGATGGTGTCATTTCCAGAAGGTTTTGAGTGCCTGAAAAGAAAAATATTATGTCTGAGGCACAAGAGAAGGAAGAATGAGAGGGGTTAGCCACAAAATGAGCAGGGGGCACATTTTAGATAACAGAGTAGCTTGGCACAAGATCTATTCTTTCACGAGATGGATTCTCGTGGTATCATTGAGTTAGAATTGCAAAGCGGACCAAGAAAGATAACTTTCACCACTTTGAGTGGGGAATCTTTTCCTACATAGTCACATTTTAGAATAAAGAATGCACCTATTATTTTTCACTCATAGTGGTCCGCATTTTAATAATTTATCCGAATTTCCTTCGATTCTACCTTGATGACTGGACAATTTGTGGAATAGTGAAAGACCATTCTAACGATTTGTAGTTGATGTTTGAGAGATGCCAATAGTTTTACATATATGTCAACATCAAGAAATGACTCTTCACTACTCCATTTGGAACCCTATTTGGGCATATCATATGTAAGGAAGGTTTACTGGTGGATCTTGCCAAAGTTACCCTTATTGTAGGATTAGGGGAACCTAGCAAATTAGAGTGAAATATGTGGATTCCTTGGGCATACGGGGTATCACTAGAAATTTATTAAGGGGTATGCAAAAATCACCACTCCACTAGAAAGATTGTTGAAGCTCAAATGTACATTTTATTGGGGAAGGCACAACAGATGGTGTTTGACACATTGAAGAATAAGCTTATTAATGCGCCCAGATTACACTTTCCTTCTTGTGTTAAGACATTCCATGTACATGTCGATGCTTTAGGGATGGTGATTAGGAAATCTTAGCACAACTCGGAGAAGGAATTGTTTATCACCCCTTGTGTTTTTCTATTAGAAATCTAACTTGACAAAGATAATTGAACTATACTACTACTGAGTGCAAAGCATTATCAATGATCTATGTGCTATAAAAATTTAGGTAGTATCTGTTAGCAACATCCTTTATTTTCTACACAAACCACATGTTACTTAAGTACTTGGTAAACAAGCCTATTTTACAAGGGCACACATCTCACTAGGTCCTATTGTTTTAATAGTTTGAGTTTACAATTGTTGTGAAACCAGGAAAGAGTAACCCAAGACTCGACCATTTATCTAGGATTGACTCAAGGGAGGACATGTAGAGCATTGAGGATACAATGTCATATGCGTAATGTTTAAGATTGTAGTGCGTACCCTCTAACTTGGAAGATATTTTTGTGTTTCCCAAAATGGGTGTGACACGGAGGAATGAAGACCTTGGAAAAGAATCACTTAGCCATATACGCGCCACACCATATATGTTAATTAGTGGAGACTTATACAAGCTAGGTTGCAATGATGTTTTACATTGGTGTGTGTTAGAACATGATTGCATTGAAATCATTGTGAAAGCACAAAGGGGATTGTACGAAGACAATATACGGAAATGTAACCCCGCATGAGATCCTTTTAGTAGGGATTTTGTGGGAAAGCATCTACCATGATTTTATTGAATTTTGTAAGGCCTGTGACCATTGGAATTTCCTTGGAAAACTAGGAAGAAGAGATGAGATGCCCTTGGAGACTGATAAATAGCATAGAACCATTTGAGAAGTGGGCGATTGATTTTTTTGGAAGGATTTCACTTACCGCATGAAGGACTAGTTCACGCTATATCACTAAATGCACAAATTAAGTTACGAGGTGGGTAGAAGAGGTGCTTACAAGGAATTACACAACGGTAATAGAAGCTTGATTCTTGTGGGAAAATATAATCGGGATATATGGATGTCCACGGAGTTTAACGAGTGATAGGGGTACTCATTTATTGAATCAAACAGTTAGAATCTTGTTGAAAAAATTCATGGTAACCCACCACAAGACTACCCCATATCACCCTAAAGCTAATGGATCCACTGAGGCATTTAACAATTTATTGAGTCACATGTTGACAAAAACTTGTGATGTTGGAAGACATGATTAGGATAAAAAATTCTTATTCGTACTATGGGTGTATAGGACAACCTACAAGAGATTGAACAAGGCCACACATTTCAATTGGTTTTTGGTGTGGAAGTTATTTTACCAATAGATTTTATGCTACTCGTCCCTACCTATTGCACACACAAGAGGATTAGTTGAGGAGAAAGCACTACAGAACACATGGTGAAGTTAATGTATTTGGACAAAAGATCGATCACTTTCTTAGTGGATTCGAGAAGACTAAGAAGGCGTGGTAAAAATCATGGAATGACCATCACATCAAAAACAAACAATTATAGGTTAGGCAGATGGTTTTGCTTTATGACTCCAAATTTTTGTGCCATCCTGAAAACCGAAAGTCTCATTGGTTAGGACCATACATCATCTCGTGCATCCTTGATTCATAAACGTATAAATTACAAGCACTATATGGGATGAGGTTACCATATTACTTCAATGGGAGTAGGTTGAAGCCATACTATAAATAATTCATCTCAGTATAGTCAAATTTAAGGCAATTTTTCCAATTATTTTAAATTTCTTTTAGTCCTTTTGGTTATTTCCTCTTTTGTCATTTTCATCTTTTTGTTGCGCATTGGTGTGTCGGTAGCTAATTACATTGTAAGAGGTTCTATACACAGTTACCATGCATACATTTTTGTGTGGGGTGAGGTAGAAAATATATTGAACATGGAGGCTAACAACTTCAACATTGGACTTTTGGGATAATTAAAGCAAAGATAAAAGAATGAGTAACATAATGGCTAAAATGTGTAAATTCGTGTAGTTATGAAGGTGGGTTGAAAGAATCTGAAGACCACAAGAAGGGAAGGATCATGCGGTATGACATAAGATAGGAAACATTATAGGGAACTACTTAGTAGACAACATAGAGGTTATGTACTTTGGCATAGAGATGTGCGCAAAGGAGGTATGTGGCAATTTAAGTGGTATTAGAGCACCTAAAGGTTATAGCTGCAAAGTGCAAGGGAAGTCACGAAGTTGAATTAAGTGAAATAAAGTGTTTTATTAAAAATGACATTAGGACATGTGGTCGAAGGAACTCTAAGGCATTAATAAAGTATAAATAAGAGATAAGAATAGTCATTTTGACTACCTTTCCTTAGAGAATTTCTTTTGTGCTCTTGAGCTCAAAGTGTGACAAAGGTTTTTTAAAGAAGAGCGATGCAAAGTACTATCACGAACCAATGGACTTGTGTATAACTCAGTAGTAAAAGTTTTAACATAAGCATAGAGGGAAGAAGACAATAGAGCAGGATGGAGGTCATGCGTGAAAGAGCGAAGGGAAGTTGTCAAGTTAGGGAAGTCAGAAGAGATGAACATAACACCTAGGGTAGGAGTGAAAAAGGAGAGGGAGATGGCACCAAAGAAGGCTATAACAAAGAAACCAATGGTGGAAACAAATGATGCATTAGAGATCAACTTAGAGATGCAAAGACCCACGTGGAGTTATTAACGCCGAAAAGTGGAACTTGAAGCTATATAAATGTAAATCAGAAGATACAACCAAAAACATTCCATAATAAAAATATGATGTAGGAAGACCTATTTTCAGATACTACGATGGTTAATGAGCTTGAAAAACCTAAGGTTGACGACTCAATACACAAATCACTACAAAATACCGTATTTTTACAGCTATGGGAGCTTCCTTCTTTGCCAAACCCACCCCACTTTTTAGGTGGTTAATGTCACTGTGCATGAAGATTTATTCTACTTCACAGAAGAAGAATGAGGATCACACACAAATTGATTCAAATAGTTACGGGCTTGGGGAACAAGAAGAGGATATGGTGCTTGATTTATGTGTCGTGGCCAAGATTGAGGAGCTTCCAAAAAGTTTAAACTATGAGAAGGGGGAGGGCACAAGTAATGGTAGATCTTCAAGACCTAGCATTGATAATTTTCTCTCGGCTCATTAGCTATAAATTGGGTGCATCAAAAAGGTAGAAAAACATTAACCAGAGGTTTGTGTATGTGTCTCTACAAGGTATCAAAGAGGGCACACTAAAAGTTTGAACAAATCATTGTGAATGACATCATTGAAGAGGCACGGGTACAGAACAAGGCAAGAGATAAGATCACTTGGGGCCCCATCCTATTATTGATCATGTTCTAGGAGATTGGTTTCCCAGACAGATTGAATAAGAACATGTTGGTTCACCCACCCTTGCAGGTGTCCCCAGTAGTCCAATTTATAAATTTCACTTACGATGGCACCAAGTACGATAACTTTCAAGGCATGGATAAATAAATGGTTTGAGTTTTTACACAGGATTTTGAGAATGAGTGGTGCATCCCCCATGAATTACGACAAGTTTTTGGAGACAAGGTAGAATTTTCCTTTACCCAAAATTTCTGCTTGAAAATTTTATGATTGCTAAAGGAGAGATGGGGCCGTGGTACAAACTTCACTTCACATTTACATTTGGATATATGAATTGCACCATTAACCATATCAAGGATGCATAGAGGTTGATTTTTGATGTAGAAAATGTAGATGTTGATGTCTAAACATTGTGTACTACATAAAAGTATAGTGCTTGAATTGCCTACATTGAAGTTTTGGAACCATATTTCCTAGACTTATACCCACAACTCAGTGTTACCATCAAGGGGTATGTCGATCGGTTATTCGTGCAGTTGTGCATCAAAAATCAAGGAGGGATTGAGGTGTAGGTTATATAATCTCACTTTACAAAACCACGGGAGATGTCATTTCCACCAATGAAAGCAATTCAGAAGGAAGAGGAAGGGAAAATGAATAAGATGAAAGAGGGTGTGATATCCCCGAAATAGGAAGTACTACATACGACAGGACTAGTGGCAAGGGCAACAACACTTCGGTATAGGGTGGCATTGAGGGTTCATTTCTAGGGCATGAGGAGTAGGAAGAGAAGGAAGAGCCTAAAGAAAAGGGGAAAAATACACCTTACACATCAAGCCCCTGTATAGTCTTAGAGGAAGGAGAGGAAAAGACCCCACCACTTTCAAAGTGGAATTGGAAGTAGAATTGAAGGGTCGGGAGGTAGAGATGGATACCACGGATGCTAGAGAGATGCGTGGAGAAAGAGAAGAACACTCTATAGGGGTTGAGAAGAGTCTGTCACATGGGGCCACTACACCACAAAACACCATCCCAAAGGGAGATAAAGGGGACTCCTTTACTATAAAGGAGGATAAGGGATTCACCCCTGGGTGAAGAAGTAAAGAACCAAGCAAAAATCTACAAGGAATAAGTGTACACATGTGACCCCACACATAGAATTTGTGGATGAACCCATAAAGGTATTTCTCATGCACGATTCTAAGCCACCCTCCCACCAAAACGTTATATCATTGGGATCCGACGGATAAAGATAGGGGTGTTCTCAAGACTAGGAAGATGCTCAACTGGAGCATGCAAGTACTCACATTAAGGAACCCGAGATCAAGGTAAAATATCATGTAATTGAGACCTTTCACTTGAAGAAGGGAGGAAATACATACAAAGTGTTGGATCGTAACCACCTAATGTAGGATGAGGAGGCATTCAAAGGTAATCGGCACGGTCAAGATATAGAGGCCATTGTTTGGACTTTGATCACGAAAGAAAGAGTAAGGAGAAGGAAATAGATAGGTTGTGTCAAGGGTTAAGGGGAGAGAAGGTGTGGACAAAGGAGGCATATGACTGAGTTGGTGCCCTTGTGAAGAACATTTTGGGACAATGTCTAGCATTGGTGAGCCAGTCAAGAACAATTATGGGGATGAGATAGAGTACATTGAGGAATTCATGGCGATGTTAGTAATTAACATAAAGGATGGTGCAAGCCCCACACCGCAGAGCTTGCAAGGGAGAAAGAAGAAAACAAGGTTGCATTTGAAGCTGGATCATGGAGTTGGAATATTTTCTCTCCCAACTCAAGGAGGTGAATATACTCGCGGATAGTGGCTTCAATAGTTTTAGAAAATTCAAGTCAATCATTGACACGCAGGTGATAGAGAAAACTTTAGTCATAAAATTTTTATATGAAACCATCCCCACCAACAAGGCATAAATAACACAATTGGTCATTAACACCATGGCCTGTAAGGAGAAAATAAAGACAAAGTTAGAAAAGTTTGATTTCAGAATCACTGAACTCCAAGACTCCATCACTGAATGGATGGATGAGTTCAAGGGTGTTTGGGTAAAGTTAGGGGTGACTATTAACATGTTCAAAGGCAAGGTGGAAGAAATCACCCTAGACCAGGTACTAAGTGTCATAGGTGAAGTGCCAGGTAAGGCCTTATTAGAGTTGAATACCGGGGAAAAATTGAAGGATGAAATACATGCAGAGTTCCCCGAACACCTTGAATTGGTTGCATATCCTCCCCCTCCATTCCTCAAATTATTTATTCTTTTCAGTAGTATTTTTCTTGACTGAATTTTTGTTTGGAAAGCACAGAGGTTTTCTAGGATGGAAAATAGTTTAGTGTGGGGTGATATTTGACCCCTAACAAAGAACTAAGTCCCTAAGTCAAGAAGAATTCCGGTGCACGTAAAAAGGGCATGAAGGCACATCCGGAAGTAATTCTTAGAGAGGTATGAAGGATCACACCGAGGCAGAATGGAGTCAAAAATTAGTAAGTTTTGGACAACATGAAAAGATGCGCATAGGGAGTGAATGGAAAAGTGACCAGATACAGATGTGGATAAGCTATGGAGACTTGTGGATCAAGGAAAGGATATTCTAGGGCATCAATACAGTTATCATGAAAGGATAAGGAGTCAAGGTTTTTAAGGATTAGCTGGCACATGCATTCTAGAAGGCACTTGATTGAGGGAAATGCATGGCAACACCTGGCATATTCCTAGGTAGTGGTAGAGAAATGATGAAAGGATTCCATCAAGCCTTCACAGGTGATGATGAATGGTTAATATTAAAGGTGAATGATTATTCTATGGATATGATGGTTTTCAAAGAGAAAGGGATTAATAAGTAAGGATATATATGGAATAGGAGTGGGCATGGAAAATATGTAATGGTGAGCTCTCTGATGTAAATTAAGCTCTGCTAGTGTGAACATTAAGAAATAATGGAACTCTCTTGATGTAATCTTGGCTGCCATATTTTGGCTTATGAATATAATGAAGTGATTCTGAAACACTCATGTGATGGATCTTGATCTGTGTATTTTTCCTTTATGTTCATCTCTGTATTATGGATTTTCTTGATGATGCTCATGGGTTGATTCTAATTTTCTTCAGCTTTATCATATTAGTCTATTCTTGGAATACATTAGACTAGGAGTTAGTGCTTACATCTTAAATTCCATGAATTAATGCACTTTTTTTTGTTATCTCACATCGTCATGTTAAGAAGGAACGTTTTCATAAACCTCACATAAAGGAGGGACTTGGTTCCTACATGTTCCTTGGGTGAGATTCCATGCTAAAATTGGATGATATTCCAAAGGCACTTGGGATTGGATTCTAAAATATGTGGTGATAACAGAGACTACAATAATCTATGTAACATCCATATCTTCAAACTACAATAAGCCATGGAACTCGCCAAAAAATTTGTTTCCAAAGGTTAACTCATTAATTTTTTTCTAAATATATTAAAGAGATTAAAATTGACTAATTTGATCTCAAATTCATCTCTCTTCACATCTTGGGTAAGAGGGAGCATCACCTATTCATTATCTAATTTAAATAACACAAAATTCATTGGAACACATGATGTCTTGAACTTCCCAAAATATTCATGTGAAAATAATTCCTTGAAAACCCTATCAAATTACCTCATCATGAGAAAAGTATCATATCAATGGAAATATCTCTTAATCATTTTTCCAACACAACTTTACTCACATTCAAACTCCACCTATAGCTAAAGTTATGATTATCGAGCATAGCTATTTTAGACCCCAACACTACCCTTTGACTAGTCAACTTGTTTGGTCCTAAAACACTATGGACCTTCATCAATTTTTCAAGAAACCTCCATGTGCATCAATAAAAACTCAAAATCAGCATGCACCATTAATTCATGTTACTTCTTTGGACCATCTTGTCCTAAAATGTTCTTCTAAAAATATTATTGTTAGGTGGGGCCCTCTCATCGCCATGACCTCAACCATACATTTATAGAAAGATAACAGAGTCCTCTATAAAATCCAATAATAATTTTTTATGAAACTATCAAAAATATTTCATTATACTTCATTCTATGTAAATTGCTCCTAGCTATGGTTTAATTAGGGATTTAGACCACTTTACCTTCTTAACATTCTTTCATAAAATAATTACAATCAACTCGTCCTAATTACTTTTGTAAAACCTTATAAAATATTCCTTGAAGATTCCCTCAAATATCAATTTTTTCATACAAAGCACATTGTTCTCACCGAACATCGGAAGTTCAACTTCGAGGTGGAAATACACTAGATTTTGACCTTGTCTTACATAATCACTCTTATCTAGAAAATGCACATCATGGGAACTTGGAATTTTTCTGAGAGCACTATTACACATCCCTATAACATATACAATCATCATAATATGAGTTCCATTTCTCAATATCTCCGGTCTTTGAGACTTACTTATGCTTACATGTTTTAGCCTCACTATAGAAGCTAGGTTCAACTAAAATAATGTAGTAACTGATCATAAAACCCTAAAAATGATCCAAACATACCTGATATATCATAATACACCTAAATGCATACTTCAATGAGTTTGTAAATATCTAATCCACACTATCACACCTCCAAACTACTATACCTGCTCCCAAAGGAGCACCAGTAACCTAGTGAACCACCTATACCTACACTATGTCACTTTTGTGCGTGCTAAAAACCCTCAAAAATTTCTAGAAATCATGTCAACATTATTACAAAACATCCATGAAGCTCATATTTTCATGTCAGCATCTCCTAGGCACCTAAATATGCTTACAAGGGAAAGTAATACTCATTAAATCCCACTATATCAGCTCAAACACATCTGAAACAATATGTTAGAATAAATTACAACATCATACACCATGATACAACATTCACTTTTTCATTAATTTTGTTTTTCATCAATTATAACATATATAAGGAACACTTATTAACATACGCAACATGAAATTGATCATATTTGATATAAAAATGTTTTGATACACACCCTCCCAAGGTTTATTTGACATTTAAATAGTTAAAAATATTTTGTTGCATCGATCTCGAAATAAAAACTATTTTCTTAGACCAAATGTGAAATATTTCTTAACGGCAAAAACTTTTCAAAATAGCAATATGGACATCAATGAGAAAGTCAAATGTTGATGACGTTATGCCTTCATTCCTTCACAACATTAGCTTTGAATTTGCAAGCTTCCAGTTCATATTTACATAAGAAGATTATGTCAAGACCAAAAACACCAATTATGAAGGTTCTAATAATCTCAAATTATGTCTCATGAATCTTAACTCTTTTTAGTCACGGTTTAATCTATCGTACACTTGTAAAAATACAAGGTGCTTGAGATGGCTCTTTAGAGAAAAACAAGTTCAATGATGTTGTGAACTACATAATTACAAACATTTAACATATATTCTAAGACGTAAAAAAAAATACTTGTTAGATTTTTGTGGCCTTTATCAGCAACCATTAAAAGAAGTCGAAGATGTTCGGGATTATATTAGATCACAAAAATAATTATAGGGAGATTTTTTTATGGATCTTTACTATGTTTTGTATTGTTGATTTAGAAGCCCATCTTCGGGAATAGTGTTACATTATAAATCAAAATTATTCTTCAAATGTTTTATTATAATTCTATCTTCAAGAAAGGAATTTGAATTTATTTCATAGCTATATTTAAATACTAAAATATATCCTGGATAGTATTTCATGTTAATTTTAAATAATTTCATATCCATATTTGAATATGAAATTTTTTTATGACCTACAACACGACTAGAGGTTGATGATGCTATTTTTCTAAAATAAATTAGAATATGAAGTAGATACATAACGATCATAAAGAAGTCTTCGAGTTGTCGATACCTAGATTTCCCTGTATTGCCCATACCCTCTGGGAAATATTTAAATTGAGCCATATTCCATTTTTTTTATTTTTTTTTTTTATGTATTTTTATGCACATTTCTCATTTTTCCGTAAAAATTCTACTAATATATTTTTCTATATAGATATCAATGTACACTTCTTCTATATATAGTGATACATACTTCTATATATATTAATATAGTTTTCTACACTTATGAATAGAAGTCAAATTAATGACCTTTAGATACTTAAAATAAAGTTGAAAATTCGTTAGGTCAAATGAAATAAAAAATTGGGCTGGATCAATTAATTACATTCTCCTACACTATATCGTCATCCTCTTCTAATTTATTCATAACATCTTCAAAAATTCTCTGGTTGTGTTAAGGTTCAATCACACAATAATATATGAATTTAATTTGATATCTAACTTTAAATATGAAAATATATCTAGAATGATTTTACAATTAATCATATTCTCCTAAATTGAATAGTCTCCCTCTTTACATTTCTTCATAACATCTTCAATAATTCTCTTGTTGGCCCTAGGTTCAATCGCACCATAGTAATTGAATTTGGAAGTGTCTCACATCTCATGAATTTCATTATCCTAGCAGCTGCTTGGCCAATGATGATTTAAATATTTTAATTTGAATAGTTTAATCTTAAAAACATCTTAAAATTGATAAGAGAATAATTCCAAAACAAACATTAAACATAGTAGCCACTAACCCTTATAAGAAAGAACGTGTATCTTTTTTATATGGCCTAGTGGTTTCTAGGCATTATTTCTCATATCAATCTTGGATTCCCTGAAATAATTAAATATTTTTTCACATATTCATTAATTTAATTCATGATCAGATATATTGGACTCCGGAAGGAGAATTAATGGATTCCAATATTTTTATTTTCGGATTCCAATATATATGATTTTGGATTCCAATATATGTGATTTTGGAATCCAATATGTACGATATTAGAGTTTAGATAATTCCAATATTAAACATTTTGGAATCCAAAAATAGTAATATTAGATTCCAATATTGGCTATATTTTTGGCTTCTCGAACCGGAATAAGTCTAAGTTTATTGAAATAAGTGTTTACTCTTCATATTATTATTCAAGATTAATAAGGAGAGAATGAATTTTATAACTAGTTCATACCTTTTCGCTTCTCCTATAATTCATTCAACTCGAACTACAATTAATTAAGACTCTTCAACTTCAAAGGAATACCAAACAATGAATTAGCACTTCTAGCATCAATATAGTGGTTTTATGCAACCGTTGGATGACATTTGGAGCATTTAGTAACCACTAGATAACACTTTAATCATTTAGATACTTTCTCAAGTTCCTTTTGATGAAAGAAGTAAACATATTTCACTATTTAGAAGGTCCTTTAAAGAAAAATGCATTTGATTAGTCACCTGAGATGGAAAACATAAGGACTATCCACATTGTCACATAATTTTTAAGCTTTCAAATCAATTCAAGGAAATTTCAATATTTCTTAAGTCATGTAATAGCTTTTGGATGAGGCTCGTGAACTTCTAGATTTATGTCACTAAAGAAATTTAATTGAAAAATAGTACCTAGCTCTTCACATAATGGAAATAAAAAATCTAACAAAACTACCAGAGAAATATATTTTAATCATTAATGAAATCATGAAATTGTTTGAAGAATCCCTTTCACTAATACAGGATAGAGAAATTTTGAGATTTTGAGGAACTTTTATTTGTTCAAACTCGTGTTTCAACCATTTCACTCCTTCAAACCCTAGAAGGAGGGGTTTTCAAACCGTGCATGCTTCCAAGTGGCTTCAAAAGTGGATTACTCAAGCATTTATTAATGGAATTCAAAAATTCCAACTGCTTTTAGACCTATGAGAGATAGTTCCATCTTCTACATGCATTCACTTAACCTCGAAACTCTTACAATTTCTCCTAGAATTCATAAAGAAAATGCACAAATACTAAACAACTTGACAAGGCTTTACCTATTGAGTTCAAAAAGATGCTTCTAGGTTTATGATTTGTCTTGGTTTGGCATGGAGGATCATTGAGGCATTTTTGACCTCCTTTGAACATTTTAACACAACATTAAACACCATTTAATCACCTTTACATGATAATTCCATCTTTCACAATGGAGATCAATGAACATTCTGATTGTCATCAAACACACACACAATATTCTCCCATTTTTCCTTAGTATTCACATGTGAAGAATGAAATTTTCCATCGAGACCATGATATTGAAGTAGAATTTTTGGTAATACTCCTAATTCTCACCATTCACTAACAAAAGTTTGACAAGAAGGATTGATAAGATGAAAATTGGGTATACTATCCCTTGAGAAAACAAAAAGTACTCTCGAAATTGAATATTTAACTTTTAAAAGGCTTTAATTTGATAACATTATATAAAAATACCCTTCAAGAAGATTCTCGATAACCCTATTCAGGAACCTCAAATAGATTTCAAGGATAAAATAGTCGCATACCATTGAATACTATTTTCTTGAAAACCATCACAAGATAGTGTGTAGGCAAAGTGATTGATTTTTAAGGATCATCACAAGACCCTAAAAAGTGATCCATCAAATTAATAAAAAAATTAATGAATATATGACCATTTTCCATCACAAACAAATTTTTTTAATACTCTAACCCGAGTGTACTTTTCAATTCACATGATTGTATGAAAATGCTCTTACAAAGGATGAGATGGACCGAACTAGAATGAATATGCTTGAAGACCAAAAGTGTCACCACTTTGGCATGGAAAAAACCTCATTAAATCTTGGGAAGTTGCATCACCTCACAAGCTTTTCAATAAAATATAATGACTCATTTCATATCTAACACTTCAAGCAACAAGCCCGAGGAGAGAGAGAACCCTTAGTAGAATGCTCATAACTTCACTTATTATTAGCCAAATTGATTCAATTTTTTTCAATTATTCAAGATTGGATTTATATACAAAAATTACTTCTATGATTTACCTTTAAAAATATCCATACTTTTTCTTGTGTGCTAAGAAGAAAAGGTGCTCAAATTGCATTCCTTAAGAAGTCGAGTATTAGGAAAACTTGCATAAATTTCACACAACACTTCAAAACCTGATGAAATTTGACATGAAGCACTAAAAGATACCCCTATAAAATCTCCATTATTTATTTATCCATATATTTTCCTGTACAAATCACACCTATCATATCTACCTCAACATACATTGTCAGTCCTCACATTCAATTTTGGTGAAATTTTGAATTTTTCTTCGAGGAGCTAAAATGAGCCTTGTGATTGATCATACATTCCCTATACAATATCCCTAGGATATTACCATCCTCACATGGTCCTTTCATGACCTGTATCAAGATTTTACACCTGATTAGGCTCTAGAGCTAGGCCTAAATGATCTACTCTCAACTGAGACTTCCACAAGATGACCTTAAATTCATTCCAAGTGTTCTTTCCCAAGATGAAACTAATTTTTTTGACCTCAATAACATTTGAGCCAAGCATAAAAACCATTTCCATGATTCCAGTGGACTCCTTCCTCACAAACCAAGCTTGTAACATCCTAAATCAACCATCATTAAGGCATTACCAATCAACCTTCATGTCCCTTATAAAGCATCACTTCACCACTCACTCATTTTACATCAATAAAACTTGAAATTAAATTAAAACACTAATGACTAGGGTTTAACACCCTAAAAATCATGTGAGTTCCTAAAAACTCCCCAAGCATGCTCTCCATGCTACCAACATTCTTCTAAAGGTACCAATAATTCCCAACCATCACACACCATTACCTAGACTAGTTAGGTCACTTGAATGGGATTGTTAGAATAATTAATTCTAATTGAATCAACTCATTCAGCCAGAACACGCCTAAATATTTATGTCATCACCATATTGAGCATCATATGACTCCACTCCATCATCCTATTTGTCTTTAATGGGATTTTACATCAATGAAAACAACTAAATCACATCATGCCAACAATATCCCGTCATTGATGGAAAATCTCCTGAACTTATCCTCCTTTTTACATTAATGACAAAGCATACCTATACCTATATGTTATTCACCTTTCTCAACTTCATAAGATCATATTTTGGTTGCAAACATCAACCAAAGGTTTCATAAAAGCTTTCCATTTATTCATTTCTCACAAAATAATGATTTTGGTCATTTTCTAAGAATTCTTGATGGTATTGCTATAGGAATAGATTATACGGCACATAAACATGTCATCAATGAAGAATCCAGAGCTAAGAGATTATTTCTTACCTCTCCTTGTGTATGTTCATTATATAATATTCATTTTTAGTCTTAAGAACATGATTACATGATCTCATACCATGTTTTGACCTCCTTCAAATCAAGAGTATTGTGTTATACCTAGAGCATATGCTTATACCTCACGAACATTTCAAAAATGAATATTTTAAAGTAAAAATACCAATCTTATCACATTGCACATCCTTTCTTGGCTTAGAATGAGTACTCAAAATTCACTTGTTTCCACCATATCTTATCTCAAACCTTCTTAAGGACAGAGATCCATGTTCTAATAATTTAGCAAAACTACAAGAAACTTATACAAGCTCAAGAGTACCATACACACTATGACCTGGCATCTCACATCTCCCTTGAACTTAGGCCTTTCAACTATAGTAGAAAGCCACAAAAAAATTATTCTCACCTTCTTGACTTGCTTTAAAGAACATACAACTTCCTTTACACAATGGTAAACCATTTTATTAGTGTATTAAAACTTTTTTACCTAATATACCACACTATAGGTCATATTACCTTCTCCATAATCTAATTCGCTAACAATTTGTCTTCATTAGCCTTATTATGACTTCAAACTACCTAGAAAACCTTCATCCATGTTTATGAGAGGATAATAGATCCCCATGACTTGAAGATACTATACTGACCTATAACCACTCATTTTAGTGAAAAATTTGAACATTTATAGTCTTAGCTAACCCTTTTTCAAAAATCTAGTATATGTCTAATCATGATTTTTCATTGCAATATAGTGTCTTCCAAATACTTGAACACCTGAGAAAAGGATCAAGACTTGTTTTCCCTATTTTATATGCCTCTTACATACCTTTAGCTCCATCTATACAATATTGTAGCATCACTTATTTATGTATTATTAACACAACTCAAGTATTTTCAATTTAGAACTTACCTTTTACAATTTTTATTTATGTTAGTATTTATTCATGAACTTTTAAGATGAAATTACTCCTTTAGTTTTTTTAAATAGGATTCTCAAACCATTAATGACATTGACACACAAATCTATGCACCTCAATAAGATTATACTAAGCTTTGAGCTCACTACAACTTTTTACTCATTTTCTTTAAGATCTTTAAAACCCACCACCTTGTCGCATCTATGACAAACTCCATAGTTATAAGAAGACATATGGAAGAGGCTTAAGATTAGCTCCCCTGACTTATTATGTATAGACATGTGTTTCACACCTTTAGCCACACATAATTCTCTCCATATCAGTCACAAAAAAATTCCACATAATTTTTATTTTATGATTGTAAGAGTGCCCAAAAATAATTAACATTCAATGAGCAATTAGACCCATCATATAGGTATGAAGAAGCATGTAGGTAATACTAATTTCACACATTTTTAGTTCAAATCACTCTCCCAAATATAGATAAACCATACATATGCTCAAAATACTTCACTTTGGATCCTTTTGATCACTGGTAACACTTAATCCACCTCTTAGCACACAACCGGTTTAAGAACCCTCACCTAGAACATGATGAAATATTTCAAAACTTCATAAAAATTCCTTTATTTTCATATATCTTTCAAAATAAGTCATTACAAGTGCACAAGACCACCTACATGACTATGATGAATCATCTACTCTAAGGAACACTATACATTGTTACTTTGTGGGTGTAAAGAGAAAAAAATTACACATACTTCCTACCTTGTACAATTTTTAGTATCCTTGAACACTTTCATAGTTTTGTGATCTTATTTCGTACTTGATAAGTGTTTTCTATTTCTGTACCCTTGCAAAATTGAATTTGCATAGCCATGAGATTTGGGACAAGGATCGCCAAAGATTTTAACATGCCGATTGAAGGAGTAAAAAAGCGGCTAAGGGTAAAATTACACTAAAGTCAAAAGCCACAAAAGAATGAAAGGAAGTCTATGGATGTTGACATAAAGCCACACTTAATAAAAAACCATGGGGTGAGGAAGATATGATGGTAAGACCATGGAATGAAGAGGATAAATCCATGAAGGTCAAAGGCCACGCAACACTAAAACAACAAACCGTATCAAAGGAAAATAATTGTTTTCCTCGGGAAGATAAAATGCATATAATATTCAATTTGATGATCAAATCCTTGTAAAACTTATCCTATTTGAAGTAATATTGACCTCCTCTATGTAATAAAGATCATATTTCATGAATTTAATGAAGGCAAGTGGGTGAAGGAATAAAATTCATCTACAAGATGCAAAAGGACTATTCGAGATGGCTTAGCCAAAAAAATTAAATATAATATGGGTGTCATTCCCTCTTTACATAGTAAAATGTCGCGGGGAAGTGAATTTGTAGAAGAATTAGATATCATGAGAAAATTAATGAAGGTGGTTAGGGGAAAAATGAGTAATTAAAATTTCCCTCTCTTTTCTTCTTCTTTCTCTTTCTTCCAATTTTCTATATATTGTAAAGTGATGCATAGTTTTAACATTGGATACTTTGGGAATGTGAGGGCATCATTTTATGTTGCACAATTATTCTAAGGTTCGGATGCCTTTGGTAATGTTTCGTAAAATTTTGCATCTTCATCTTTTATTGTGACGATTTGTGTATATTCTTAAGAAATAAAATCTCTAGGTTTGTGGCTCATTTTTGCCTTAGCTATTGTTTTATTGCACTCTCTTTCCTCTCATTTATTCATAGGTGTGTTGTATGCATTGTTTCAAATCTTGTGTTTATTTTGCATCATGGAAGAGGAACCACTGACATTATTTTTATTTGTGACTTTCGTTTTGGCCCTCTTCATTAACATTTTCTTCCATTGTCTCTCTTTTTAAAGTATCCTTCCCCATATTTTTGGTGTTATTTCCTTATCTAGCATAGGGTTAATGTTTTATGTATCTCATACTCACCCCGATTTCTTGGAAAGTTGGAATAGAGATAGATAGTTTCATTTCAATTCCTAGGAGTAGTTTAACATTAGGAGTATGTAGAGGAATTCGACCTTCTCCGCAGGTCTATCTTAGTTTGAGTTCCACAACTTGGAGTTGGTCCTATGTTGTCTCAAATCTTGAATTTTTTATTATTCAGAAAGGGTGAAAATTTGAGCTCCACCAGTTTTGGCATGCCCTATGGGAGATTGAATTAATAGTTCCATTTTTTCAAGATTGGATGTGTATCTTGGTGAAAATCTATCCTTTTAAGGCTCTGCAAAGAACTAATATGGTGAATCCATTCAAATATCAATTAGTTTTAGTAGTATTGGTTATTCAAGTGTCCCTGATTCATGAGAAGGATCCAAACATGGTCGAGAACAAGAGAAGAAGGCATATTTGAGTATTTTTAGTTATCCTCAAGAAGAGGAAGAAGAGGAAGACAGATTCAAAGATCTCCATCTCCTCCAAATTGAACTCTTTCAACACCTCCACCTGCAGGCCCTTCTTACGCAATAAATAAGAGTTATTAGACCCATCAAAATGGCTGCATAACCACAACCTAATCCTTTTATAAAATTTAAAAGAAGAATATTCTTACCTTGAATACTCGAAATCCCATACCAAGTTTCTTTAAAGAATATTTCATTATTCACAGGAGAAAACCATACTACTCCAGTCGATCACATCCAAGATATTGCAAATGTATGTGCAATTCATGAAATTGTTGAGATGGACATGGCAGTAAAACTTCTAGATTCATCATTCAAAGGAAAATATTTACAATGGTTTAAAAGCCTAACAATAGGCTCAATCAGAATTGGAATGAGTTATGTACAACCTTGTGCAATAAATTTGGAGAAAGAGAAGATAACCTGTCCCTATTAGAGCAGTTAACTACAATCAAGAGAGCACCTAATGAACAAATGGATGATTTCAATTTCAAAGAACTTGGGACAGAATTCCAGTCCTTTTAGACCTACATCAAGGTGTTTTTCTCTACTTCTTAACATCTCTTAACTCTCATATATCTATTAGGATACAATCAATGGGAGGAACAAATCTGCAAACATCCTATGAAATTGCAATTAGAATTGAAAATAGTTTAATACAAACTAATAAATTAACTCCTATACACCCATGCCATTGTGACTTGAATTACCTAGAGCTGCAAAACCTTCTATTGCTCCTATTATGGAGCCAAATCATAACTGCTTCTTCCACAACACAAACCCTTTCCTAACAAAAGGAAGATGAAGAAATGAATTATTTGATTAGAAACTTGATAAATAAAGTTATATCCCTAGAAAAATATCAAGCCAAATCTTTTAAAAATTATCAAAATCTAGGGAAATCTTATAATAAAGGATTAGAGGCTCATGGATATGCACCAAACCAAAAACTAATATATGAAAAGGTCAAAGTGATCCTCATCTATACGCAACGATTCCTCCTCCACAAGCACTTCCTACTCCTAGTTTAAGTCATACTTTATTTCTTGTGCAAAACAATATGGAACAAGAAACAAAGTTGTTTTTTTCATGTAATTTGCTACATAATCAACTTGGTTGTGCAAGGGAAATACATATTCAAGAATACATGTTTCAGCAATATTTCAGTCATTAGGAACTGATGTTAGAGGCACTAAATCCAACTACGAAGTAAGTCATGAGACCAACAATGACACCAACCTCATGTTCTTTAGAGATGAGGATTTTTATGCAGTTAACCAAGTGGCAGGAACATCTTATAGAACTCAAATCAGCATTGTTGATAATATGTGGCACAAGAAAACGATGTTGAAGTCACAACCTTATCCTTTTTTGATCAAGCCAAGTCCCGCCCAATGAAAAGAAGCCATGGTGATCAAAAGCAAGTTTCTTGAGCCACCTAGAAAAGCAACAAATAAAGGGGTTGTTGTTCAATAAAAACTAACAATTCCAATGCTGCAACAACAAAGAAAAGAAGGTAGTATGCCACATGATGCTAAAGTCCATGGGTATTCTTTTAATATTTTTGAGCAAATGAAAAGAAAATTTTCAATTTCTCTATGTGTGATGTGCTTCTTATTCCATCACAACGTGATCTTCTATGTGAAGCCCTCAAATAATTTTCTATGGATGACTCTAGTAATGCAAAAATCTCATGATGCGGTTCTTATCTATCAAGAAAAAGAAGACCAAGTAGGTAAAAATGTTAAAACCCCACCCTTCTATATGTCATTAATTGTGGGTAAACACTTAGTTCATAACTATATGATTGATTTGGGGGCTAGTACCTCCGTAATGCCCAAGAAAATATCGATATCTTAGGTCTTAAATGCAGTCCCGTGTCTAGGGTTTTTACAACTTAATGGATTAATTGTGGGTTTGTTGGGTATAATAAGAAATATTGATTCAACACTTCATGCCTACCTAATCCCCATCATAACCCATGGCTTCTCATGTCGACCTACCTCCCATGTTTGTCATTTTCTTGTCTATGGACTTCACTACTAAGGTAGGTAGTTATTTATCTTCGATTGGACTCATATGCTACTAAGAGCTCGAAATGGTACAAGATTCACAATACAAGATGATCCCATATTTTCTTACCATATTGAGTCATATGACCCTTCCCCTATCCAATAAAATTTCCTAATATAAGAAGAACATGAAAATACCAAGTTTCAAAGTGGAGCATGTTATTCCTCCTTCCATTCTTGATTTTTTGTTAGATGAAGAGCTCAAAATTTTTGAGACTGGTCTAGGAACTTATTGCATTCTCTAGGAAGAATCTATGGTATTCACGACATTTAAACATGAAAAGGAAAGTGATTCTAGACTATAACATATGTTTTATGATGCTTCAAGAAGTAGAAACGGAGCTGGGGGTAGGTGTTGTGCTCATTTCTCCATGAAATGAGAAGTTATTCTTCACTCATAGATTGTAATTTTCATGTTCTAATAATGTGGGAGATTACAAATCATTAGTGAAAGGTCTATTAAATGTGGAAAATTAAAAAAATAAAGAGTTACAAGTCTTTAGAGACACTGAATTAGTCATTCACCAATTCTACGTCACATGTGTGACAAAGAACAAGTTGTTGAAAGCATACAAACATAGTGTTTAGGATTTTATAGAAATATTTGATGTCATTAACCTATAGGTTGTGCCCATAAAGTTGAAAAAATATGTAGACCAAATGGTGGCCCTTGGCTCTCAATTCTCACCTGTTGAGGATTTGATCAATGGAAACGTGTAGCATGTGAAAATGGTGGTTCGGCATTCCATCCAAGACAATCAAACCTCGGTGGCAAGTATTTTAAAGTGATGAAAAAATTATGCGCTTCATCCAAACTAAGGTGGTGTTCTCCTCGAGGATGTATTCTAGATTGCGAAGGTCTATGGGGATCAGATTATTCAACTAAAAACAAACAATTTGCAAAAGGGATTAATCATTCGGATCACATCTTCAATCTAGAAAATGAGATAAAAGGAGTGAAAAATAACATGGCAATAAAGTAAGAATATTTTCATCTATTTTTAATCCCTCTATGCAAAGAAATTATACTCAGAATGGTATGTGATGAAAGTGAAAGAAAATATTTTGTTTCCTTATGTCATAAGTTCAGTGATGTATTTTCATGGGACTATGAAGATTTAAAGGAATTCAATCCAAACATATTTCAACACTCTATTGACCTAGATCCCAACATCAAACCAATTAGGTAGAAGAAGAGGTCAAGTTAACCCCAAAATTGAGCCCCTCATGAGAAAGGAACTATCCAAAATTATTGAGGCCAAGATAATTTTTCCTATTAAGTACTCCACTTGGGTGGAAAATCTTGTCCCAGTAAGAAAGAAGAATGGTGAAATCAGGCTCTGCATAGATTTCAAGGATTTGAACAAAGCCTCTCTCAAAGATCATTATCCCTTGTCCCCCATGGAGAATATTTTTCATATATTGGAAGGATATTAGAGGTTTTCAATGATAGATGGATATTTTAGTTTTAACCAAGATCAAAGTGAAGGAAGAATATCAATATAAAACCACATTCACCACCAAATGGGAATGTATGCATATCAAAAAATTCCCTTTGGCATATCAAATGTAGGTGCTACATTCCGAAGAGAAATGGATATTTATTTAAAGGGGTATATCAATAAGTTCATCTTGGTTTATCTAGATGACATAACTATTTTTTCTAAGAAAATCACAAATCATATGAAGCACTGCCAGAATGTATTTGAAACATGTAGGGAATTTGGTGTGTCCCTTAATCCTAAGAAATGTAAATTTTTAGTACCTGAAGCAAGCTCTTAGGGCATATTGTCTTAAAAGAAGGTATTTCCATTGTTCCAAAACAATTACACCTATAGCGTCTCTTTCCTTACTAGGTCACAAGTAGGCTCTGTAGTCATTCCTTTAAAAGATGAAATTTTTCAGGTGCTTCATTCCCAACTTCAGAGGTTTAGTAAGACCTATTACTCTCATGCGCAAGAAATATTTATCATTCAAATGAACCACATAGGGAATGATAGATTTGAAAAGATAAAACAAGAAATTTCTCAGGCCCCCACATTGATTAACCCAAATTATGCCAAAGACTTCATTTTGTATGCTTACGGGGTGGAATCCAGTTTAGCCACAATTTTAAATTAGAAGAATGATCGGTGATTGAGTATCCGATGGCCTTTTTCGGTAAAACATTGAAGGAATATGATCTCACATATAGTCACGTTGAAAAAAAAAGTGTTTTTACTCATGAGAGCCTTGAAGAAATTCAAAAGTACGATAGTTGCTAGTTGTGTAAAGGTTTTAGTATCACATTCTAGCATTATAGACTTCATCATGGGAATAGAGATCAGTGAGAAGAGAGCTGAATGGGTGAATAAAATCATGGAATATGATGTCACCATAGGGAAAATTTTAAGGGTCCATCTGAAAAACATCCTTAGAAAATATTTGGTGAATCTAAGAAAATTAACTTTTACACAAATGGTGAATATCAAGACATCATGATATCATTATTAAATACTACCGGATGATAGCTTTTTTATATGTTATCAGTCGTAAGCATTTTTTAACCTACTTCCCAATAGAATATAGTATGTTTTCATCCAATAGAATTTTATATGCTACTTTGACGACATCATACTATATGTTATCGGTCGATAGCATAAAAATATGCTACTAACTAACTATATTCAAGAGAATTTTATGAATTTCTATTTCATGGGAATGGAGAATTGACCCCTATAATTAACTTGTACCTCAAAAATTTTGGCAAATTGGTCCTATCTTGTACCCTAATTATTTTCCAATTTCAAATTTTAAAAACTGGAATATTCATGAATTAACGAATATTCGCCACTAAAATTTTCCCCGTGTGAGCATTAAGGCCACCAAAATTGTAAGAGGAAGATCATTTTGTGATAAATTGGCTTTAAATGTTGTGGAATGTCATGAATTGTCCTTCTTGAATGAATAACCTTGAAATAATGAAGAATGACAACAAGATTAGAGAAACATGTTCAATGATTACAATTGGATTAATGATATGACTAAACTATGGTCTCATCGGTGAATACCCTCTTTGTTTGAAAAAAAAGGGCATTTGAGGCTATGATCCATTCCTTATGTATTGATTGATGGCATCCTACTCAAAAGGAACATTGATAGAGTTCTTCTTAGATGCATTAAAGGTGCAAAATGTAACAAGATCCTTACCGAGTTTCATGATGGTTTCTCGGGTGGAAATTTCTCTGCTAAAGATACAACCATGAAGATCATAAAATCAGGGTATTTCTAGCCTACATTGTTCACGATGCTCACAGATGGGTGAGGAAATGCAAGGAATGTGCACTCTTCACTGGAAATAAAATACTAACATCCCTACCACTTCATCCAATCCAAGTAGATCAACCATTTACATAATGGGGTCTTGAATTCATTGGTATGATCAATCCACCATCTAGTGCGAGTCATAAATGGGTTCTCACAAAGTGACAGACTATTTCACTAGGTGGACTGAAGTCGTGCCATTAAAGGAAGCCACTGAATTAGTCATCCTAGAATTTATTAAAGAAAATTTTACAAGGTTTTGTGTCCCTTATACTATTATTTCCTATAATACAAAGGATTTCCTAAGATCAAATATTTCTAATTGGGCTCTAGAACATGGGATTTATCTAAAAACATCTTCCAATTATTACCCCTAAGGTAATGGATTGACAACGTCTACTAACAAGAATCTGATCAAAATCATGAAGAGTAAAATGGACACCAATAAAATATAGTGGCACATAAATGTGAGAAATTATCTCCGAGTAGACAAGATAACAATGAAGAAAAAAATTGGCACTTCTCCCTACAAATTGGTATATGGTAAAGAAGCAATATTGCCATTATAACTTTGAATTGGCTCAAGAAACTAGAGGTTAAAGGCACAAATCAAAGGAAAATCGAATGACAAAATTAGTAAAGCTTGAAGATCTAAGGCATGCCACCATCGTTATGATGGAACAACATCAGGTGTAAACTAAACAATGGTTTGATAGAAAATCTAGAGATCTGAAATTCAAGTTTGGAGATCTAGTTTTGAAATGGGACGCTTGAATTGATCTAAACTAGGGGGACACTCCAAGTTTGATGTTATTCAGAGTGGACCATATATCATTGTTGGTTGGAAGGTGGCCAACACAATTTAGTTGTTTGATTTGAATAGAAATGTGCTTTAGATCCAAGCCAATCGATTCATCTCAAAATCTCTCATTAAGATAGTTCATTCATTTTTATATAGTAGATTAGGATTTGAATTTCTCTAAGTGATTTTAGCAAATTACAATGTTTGTAGTGTAGGTTTATTTTCATAAGTGCTTTGCATAGTTTTATTTCTTGAAGATGTCCTCGTGCATAGTTTAATCATAGTTTAAAGGTTGTAGAGGAAGAAGTTTGAAGTTCGATTAGGTTTTTGAACATCAAAGTTGATTCCACACCTAATGGATTATATAGGCTACTAATCATTTCATCTAGCAAATAGATGTCCCCTATGAGTCACAAAAAATGTTTTCTATTTTTTCACCCTTTCTAAAATCAAACAACCTACATAGCAATGGGATTTAATATGAGAACCGCAAAACAATTTAACATGTTGCATATTGAAGGAGTAAAAGTTGTGGCTAAGGGTAAAATGTTGCCGAAGTCAAAACCTATGGAACAAGTAAAGGAAGTCTACGGATTTTGACATAAAGTTACCCCGCATTAAGAACGTGGGGTGATGCGGAGAGGATTGTAATACCATGGAATTAAGAAGATAAATCAGTGGAGGTCAAATGTCGCACAACAATAAAACATGAAACTGTATCAAAGGAAAACAACATTATTCTATGGGAAGCTAAAATGCATATAACCTTCAATTTGATGATCAAATCCTTGCAAATCTGATACTATTTGAAGGAATCTCGACCTCCTCTATGCGATAAAAATCAGATTTCATGAATTTAATGGAGGTAGGTGGGTGAAGGAAAGAAATGCATCTACAACATGCAAAAGGTCTATTCTAGATGACTCAACCACTACAATAAAATATAGTATGGGAATCGTTCTTTATTTAATAAGGAAAATGGCATGAGGAAAATAATTTGTAGAAAAATAAGATATTTTTAGAAAATTAAATGAAGGTGGCTAGGGGTGAAAAGAGGAATTTGAATTTTCCTCTCTTTTCTTTTTCTTTTTTCTTTCTTCCAATTTTCTATATATTGTAAAGTGATGCCTAGTTTTAACGTTGGATACTTTGGGAATGTGAGGGAATAATTTTATGTTGCACAAGTATTCTAAGGGTTGCATGCCTTGGGCTATGTTTCTGTAAATTTTTACATCTTCCTCCTATATTGTGATGATCTATGCATGTTATTAAGCAATAAAATCTTTGGTTTTGTGGCTCATTTCTGCCTTAGCTATTGTTTTATTGCACTCTCTTGCCTCTCATTCATTCACAGGTGTGTTATATGTGTTGTTTTAGATATTTTGTTTATTTTGCATCATGGAAGTGGAACCATGGAAACAATTTTGATACGTGGATTTTGTTTTATCCCTCTTCATTATTATTTTCTTCCATTTTCTCTCTTGTTAAAGTATCCATCCCCTTATTTTTGGTGATATCACCTTATCTAGTTTAGGTTTATGTTTTATGCATCTCCTTCTCACCTTGGTCCCTTAGAAATTTAGAGTAGATCCAGATAGTTGCATTTCAATTCCTAGGATTATTTTAGCATTAGGAGTAAGTAGAGGAAGTTGGCATTCTCCAAAGGTCTATCTTGGTTCGTGTCCCACAACTTGGATATAATTCCATGTTGTCTCAAATCCTAAATTGTCTATGATTCTAGCATGGGTGAAAATTTGAGGTGCAACAATAAGCTTTGAGGGTCATCAAAATGTTCACTACACTATCTTCACATCAACAATTTACACACACATTCTACTAGCCCCGGATCAATTAAAAATACACCTAGATTTCATTGCACTCATTTTCATAAGAAAACCATACCTATTTTGAGTATCCATTTGGAAGTACTAACACCTCCAAGAGCCTCTAATCCTGCTACCAAAATAATTTTTCCCAATTTGTAATTTAACATTTTTTCAATTAGGTCTCTACTATTCTAAATTGTAAAATCTAGTAGCTGTCAAGGATTTCAAATATCTTTGACAACTTCTAGACTATAAAGCAATTCAATCTCAAACAATTCACTATCAAGATGATTTTTTTCAATTTTTAGGTTTCAAATCCACCATTTACACATTCAAGCAAAAATACCCTTCATTCCACTTCTTGTGAAATCCTATGACCCAATCATGATAGAGATACCTTACAAAAGATTTTTTTATTTAAAGGTCTTAATTTTTTCAATAAAAAATACATCAACATATTTTAGTACACTGATAAATTTTCATATGATTAAGAAGCACAAACATAACTTGCTTACTTAAATCCTTCTTAATTTGACCTCAACAATCCTATAAGAAAACTTGAACATACCTCATTGAGATTATGGTCCAAACAATTCATCATATTTGATGCCTCATATCATCTTTAAACCTCTTATATTAATCATACACAACCTTTGATATAGTTTGCACATGTCACAATAACTTTTAGACCAATATACAGACCTAGAAATCTTTATCACCTAACAATACTTAATGACATGACTCAACACTCTTTATACTCAAAAACAAACTTAATGATTCACACAGGCTTTAGAATTCATTTGGACTTCATCAAAGAGTACACAAATGTTATGAAACTTCGATATCACACAACCTTCTAGATACCTTACCAATAATGGACCCAGAATGAATTATTGAGATGAAACATATCCTTATTCTTTCCATCAACACAAGTCACTCGAATCGTACTTTCAAAGGAAGACTCTTTACATGAATGTTATAACTTAAAAACCTATTTTGAGATACTAACATGAATTTAATAAAACCGAGTTATTAAAAACTAAGATCAAATCATGTCAGATAGATAAGAACTTTCTAACATAGTATACACTCTTATTGATAACAAGATAATGGCCTATTTATTCACACAACTTGAAACAACAAATAAAACCTGATACATACTTATAAGTTCATAACAACATACCTTGACACATTGGAGGAGACACATACTAGTCTTTACATCTCCCCTTACATAATGCTTCATATAACCCAATATACCTCTAAGAATCCTAGTAGAGGCATATGACACCTTAAATGATCTAGAAGAAAGACTTGAATAGGTCCCAAGCCTTCTTGGAGACCTGAAAGTCACTACCATCACCTTATATATGTTCTAGTCTTTGATTCATATATTTATTTCTATCAAAACTTGCTCTCTATGAGACATCATTGTCCTTTGTAGACTCCCATATCCTTCATTGGTTGTTATCATGTATTCTTGACCCTTTTAAGCTATTTTCGTATACCTTAGGACCATGAAACCCTTGATCTTTCCTTGAGAAAACATAGTAACACTCTCTAACAACATGAAAAACCTCATTTATACTTTGAATCACACCACTCAACTCTTCCCTTTATGTCCCTCAACTTTTCTAGATGGATATTTTAAGAAAAATCTAGCAACATGACCTATCTCAGTGCAATTGTAGCATAGCACATCTTATAATGCTCAATCCTACTATATATACATGGATGATCATCTATAATATACCTTTTACACTCCTTTTCCCTATAAAAAAATCCATTACAAGAAACATAATAACGATTAAAATATCTTTCATACCTTGAGCATTAGGTTTCCTATTAGGCTTAGTATTCTCATTTTAATTTATGTAAGTCACCTTGTTTCCATCCTTGATGTTTGGTTCACATGCTTCATTTCTTGAAACAAGGTCTTCTTTATTAATTTCTTTAGCTTTAGAGTTCTCTATGAAACCTAAACTAACTCTATAACTCCGCTAATTTATGATTTCTCAAGATATCATTGAGATCCTTAGAACTCTCCTTAAATTTTTGATATGATTTTGCCTTGTTATTTATATCGATAATTTGTTCTTGAGAAGAATCACTTCTTCCTCCTTGATTGCAATATTAGAATCACAACACTCATCTACATCTCTAATATTCTCATTGTTTCATCAATCTTCTCTATAATTTCTAAATGTTTCTCTTTTAGTTCTTAAATAATTACCTCATATTCTTTGACTTTTGATCTCAATGTCTTTTTTTTTTATTATTGGCAAATAGTTTTTTGAAAGGGACTATACCCTTGAATACAAAAGAAGGCCTGAGAGCTGGAATAAGAGTGAGAAACAGAGAGAATGGATCAAGATCCAAGTGTTACAATGAAGCTCCAAGTAGCTCAGAAACAGCTACACAAACGAGACAAAACAACAAAACAACAGCAAAAAATAGTAAACCGACCGCAGAGAGACAAAGAAAAAAACAACAAAAAGCAGCAGAAGCATCCAGACTACTTCTTGGCAGCTTTATCGATACTGATCTTGACTCTCTTCCAGGCATGAAACATACCCAAAGCAGTCATGTGGGCAGCATCAGTCTTATCAAGCTCCTCAATGGTTCTTTTGCTTTCTTTTTCGTTGCCCCAAAGTGCAGCCGGGACACCGCTGAGGTTGGAAACACTTTTGGCATGACCCTCGATGAACTCCTCAATCGCCCTAAAGGCGGAAATGTTGTAGTCATGTCTAGTCTTGGCCTTCCCTAAGCGTGAGTCTAAGGAGGTCAGCTTCTTGTATATATCTTCAATCTGACTGTTATCAATGCTCCCCTCCCCCTCCATGCTTTTCTTACCTTTCTGTTTAGCTAGGTTCTTGACCTCATCCTTCAGCAATTTTATCTCAGCCTCTAAGGCCTCCAACCTCTTAGAAGAGCTATCCATCTACACTTCCCGGGGACTGGCACTACTAATATTCAGCAGGTCATGTGCAATCTCAAGTTCAAAAGGCTCCTTCCCCACAGCAAGAGTCTCAAGGTTGAGCCTCCTGGAAGCCCTGGTGACTGGTCTTTTAGAGGTAGAGGCGAGGTGGGTGACGGAGCAGATAGTAGGGGAATGAAAGGAGAAGCTTGTGCAGCCGGCATGTGGGTGGCAGCAACGGTGGCGGGGGCAGCAGTAGGGGGCAGCAGCAGAGCCCATCAAAGGGGGAGCCGGGCTAGGAGAGGAAGGAAGACCAGGGTACTTAAGAAGGCAGCATTTATGAATTAACAATATAAGTCCTTGATGCAAGGGAACTGCCCGGGTGTGCTTCTGAAACTCCAAAATGGAGCGTTCAAGGGAGTTCAACAGATAATGGGGGAAGCAAACCAATCTATTCCTACGGAAGTGGTTTAAAAAGATAAGATGTTTAGCGGGGACAGTGACAAACCGACCTTCCAAGGAGATGAATCGAATCATCATGCGAGTGACCTCATCATAGGGTGGTGGAATTGAGCTAACAAGTAGGCCCACTGTGCTAAATGTGAGCTTCTCAGTTCCCTCCACAAATCTTCTTTCTTCAGCATCTCTATCAACCCTTTTGTTGAATAAGCGGTACCCCTCCAAACTCAAAGCCGTCGCGCTTCAAAGCAATGAGATCTTCATTGACAAGTATCTTCGTCCCCCATAGTCAACAGCTTCTCTCTTTCCATTCCTTAAAGCAAAGCATACAGAAATGTTGTCTTATTATTATTCTCAACATACATCAATTTTGATATAACACAAGATAATTTAGTTTCAAGTATCATCTTCTACTTCATATTCTTTGCAAGAACCTAATAAAAAGTCACCCAACAATGTAAAACCTCCACTAGTGGATATAATGGCATATTTTTTCATAAATTGAACCTCATCACCGACATATTTGTGATCAGATTCAAAATTATAATCTAAAGAATCACTTTCACTACTTACTTCGTGAGGAATATACCTCTTCCCTAGTGTAAAAACACTTTTATGATAAGTCTTATTGAAATATTTACTCTCTTTACTATACCTATAATTTTCCTTTTCACCACCGCCTTCATAATCATCATCATCTTTATTTTCATGCCTATGAGGAAAATTAACTACAAATTGACCTACTTTACCATAATTAAAGCATTTAAAAGGAATTTTTCCTTGTACTTACTAGTTCCAACATTCAATCTTATAGCAACCATAGAAAATAATTCTTCATCACCTAACTCATGAGCAACATCATCAACTTTAGCATTGTTTTCCTATCTCATCATCTATACCTTGAAATTTATCTCTTTCTTAGTTGGTTTGGATTCAACCACCCTCATCTCATATGCATTCAAAGTCCCATGCAATTCATCCATCTTCAATGTAGTCAAATCCCTAGCTTCTTCAATGGAAGAAACTTTAGAATCAAATTTAGGAGATAGGGATCTCAAAACCTTTTGGACTACAACATCTTCTTTCACATATTCTCATAATCCTTTCATGTTGTTAACAATTTTGTATAATTTAGTAAAATATGAAGCAATATAATCATCATCACTCATCTTAAGACTTTCAAACTAATTTCTAAAAGTCTAAAGCATAGAAATTCTTACCTTAGAGTATCATTCGTATAGAACTTAGAGTTTCTTTTATACTTCTTTTTCTAACTTGCAATATATTACTCTTCCCATCTTAGATTTTCCTAGACCACATATGATAGCATTAAAATCCTTTGAATTGTCACAACATTCCTTCTAATATTCATCACTAGTTAGTGGAGTGGCAAGAGTAGTATCATCATTCTCCATAGCTTACTAAATATCAAGCCCTAAGAACATAATATTAGTCCAAAAATGACTTGCTATGATACCAATTATTGGAAGAAAATTGACAGAGAGGGGGTTGAATAATTCCTTACAAACATAATTCAATTTAATATTTCTCACATAAACTATTAATTAATTAACCATCCATTTGAGTGTGCAAAATAACATATAAAATGCATTCAATTAACCATGAAAAAGAGAAACCACACCATAACACAAGATATAAGTGGGAAAATCTCAAGGGGAAGAAAACACACTAAATTTTTTGATCGTATTACTAAAATAAAAAGTTTTAAGTGAAGCACTAACTTCAAAATGAGCACCAACCTCTATTTTAGTACAAGAATAACCCTAAAAGGAACACCAACCCCTTGTTTGTGAAGCACCAACTCTACAAGGAGGCCATAACCCCTAAGTTGATGAAGCACCCACTCAACCACATTTTAAGAAGATATATAATGTATTTTTTTTACCCCAACTGATTGAGATCACTGATTCGGATCGGTCTCCTTAAAACCCTTGTTCAAACCCTAGCTTCTCAAGCTTGCTCTATCTTTCCATTTTTTCACTTCTCTTTTCTTAAAACCCTTAAAAACACTCCTAAAAATTCTTAGACCTTTTACACAATCTCTTAGATCTTAAAACATGCCTTGGTACCTATAATACACTCTCACATAGGTTACACTTTCTCTCTCTTGCTCAACTAGTGCAAAATTGCACCCAAAACATCACTTTTATACCTTCCTCTTGATTCAAACACTCACCAAGTCAGTTTCCTCCTTTGGATCGTTAAACGTAACTAAATTTTTTCAAATATTTCATTAAAAATTAAAAATTGAACCATCTAGGGAAGCCAAGCACACAAAATTCATACTTGCATTAAAAAAACTCAAAACCCCATCACTAGGATGAAAAAATCCACTAACACAAAAATATGATTATTAAAGCTCTAAAAATCACCAAACATGTGTAATATAACATTTAAACATCAACCATGGTCACAATTTTACTTTTACCAATCAAATATTTCATAACATGGGCCAAAAGGCTTATATCCTTCACCAAATAGTTGTTTCTAACACACTTTCTTCACCTTTGGTCCTCAAAAGTGCTCCAAAACATCTCAACTATGGCATGTAACCATGTATTAGAATGAGTGGGACATTTAAATAAAATACATGCATGTTATAGCGCATGAAACATCCATACGTTTAAACCATAATTGTTTTCCTCTTCTCTAATGATGCTACCCAAAAACATGTTTTTCAAACTCAACTGATAGTTATCAATTGTTTTGGTAGTTTTTCCATCCAATCTCTAGTGAATTAATCTCTTTCATCATTTTTATCATCGCAGAGTGTGCACTCCATTTATTTTGTACATAAGACAAACTTTTAAATTGCCCGATGCTATCATAAAGTCTATAAAGATCCATCCAAAATTGATTCTTCACTTGTCTTTAACCTTTTCCAAGTATTTTGTTATGGTTTCTCTCAACATTTTGAATATTAAATTAGTATGAGAATAATAATAATACATCTCATCTCACTTGTTCCAATAATTGTTAGCATCTCCATTATTTCTTTAGAAGAAATATCACTAGACAAATTGCAAAAATCAGCGATAACACATTCTACATTGAAAGGATTTATGGCAGAATAGTTTCTAAAGATGATGAAATATGTAATGGGTATGTACATCGACAATTAAATTTTTTTGTGCCCCCATCCATCCTGGTATATTTTCTTCCACTGACATCACATAGTTGTCTAATATTGTCTCAACCTCGACGGGAAGAACTTCTTCGGCAATTTGGTCCTTTTTGTATAGCTTTCTTTACCCCTATGTTGGAATCATATTATTTTTCCTTTCGCCTCTTCACCCAATAAGATACAGATAATCTGGTGGTAGTGTGATTCATGCAATTTAATTTTTTCAATTACATTGGATTCACTTGAGATTTTAATAGATCAATATATGGATGTTTGTCTTTAAAATATTGTAGAAATTTTTCTCTCATTTTTCTATCTCCTTTTATTCTATGGAAGTAAGACTCAAATATCTCAACTATTACACCTACCTAAACAGAGACAGCTAACTGTACATCCCCGATTTTATTTTATCTGTTATTTCTAATTGTTCTTCTTTGTTCATTCGCTAGCATCCCCGAATGAATTGGTTTTTAATATTACCAATGAATTAGGCTGAAAATTATCCCGATTATCTTTAATAGGGGAACAAGAAAGGCCGCCAAATTGGGGAACAAGAAAGGCCACCAGATCTAAAACCTCAAAAGTTGTAGTCCATTTAGTCCATATATCATCTAGACAATAATAGAAAATTCCATTTTTCTTATAGATTGTTTGTTGTGTCTATTTTGAAAATAAAAATGCATTGGCTCTCAAAGTTCTGCATTCAAATGAAAATCAAATGCATTATCTTTTTATATAAGGAAGATAAATTTTAATAACGCGTGTGCAATAAAATTAAAATACATTACGCTCCACTCCTCTGCTTTTGTTTTTCCAATCCGAGACATTGAGGTCGTCAAGTGATTTCTAAACCAATCTAGATTTGAACAATAAATCAATAAACCTAGTTTCTATCCAAGTTTTGTTCACTTCACTCTATTGTTTGCAAATACTAGTAATGGCTTTGTTAGTTTCTTTTGTAGAAAGAATGTGAGCCCTTCGGAACCACATCCTCTTATGTAAAGACTTGTAAGTATCTGAGTCCAAAATATTTTTTTGTGCACATATTATATGTTGTCCATCAAGTATATTAAATTTAACATCATCCCTTTCCGATTATTTTGGATCTTGGAGCTCCACTAGCTTATTCGTAGAATCCAAGAAGGGAAGAAGAATTTCCTCCCTTTGTGTAATAATAAAACTTATCAACATGGAATGCATAAGAAGGTCAACATTCTCATCATCTACATGACAATATTGATACTTTGTAGGTGCTACATGGCACCTTGAAACATAAATTTAAAATACTTCACCATTGATAAAAAATTAATCAAACTGTTGAATAGTTGAAGGATCTTTTTCATGAATATAGTGGTTTCTTTCTTCAATAATGCGACTGATTTAGTATTATTTTTCAGCCCATGAAACTTTGATCTTAATGGATTGACCTATAACTTAGATAAATATGTTTGAATTAGCATTGTAAACATCTCAAAGCATGTTTAGGTGGTGAAAGAAAACCTTTTCTATTCATAAAATGACAAACGAAAGAGGTTGTGTAAGCTTTATCCAATTTTGTAAGAACTGCAAGCGTGCCACAATGAATGTCTTGTGCATTTGAAGAACCATTTTTTTATTATCTACTAACAACCCAAAATCCCAACCATATATTGAAAAAAAACATTGTGTTGTATCTTTCTAGGGTTTCATCTAATGTTTCTTGAATAAATAAACCTCCAACTCTAGATCAAGAATAAGACACTTATTAATTTCATATTCAATGTGTTCCACTTGAACATGTAATGTACTAATCCATAACCGAAAAGTATATGACCATACCGATTTTCTCATGTCCGTCACCGTAAGAAAAAAAAAAATCAAAGGTTGTTGTAGTAGTTTTGGCGCCACGGATTTTAGCAAACCATTCCTCATTTGTTTTCTTCCAGCACTAATCGACTTCAATGAATGGAATTATCAAGAATGTATTCTGACTAATGGAAGACATTTTACTTGCAATTAGAGTAGAATATATTAATAATTACTTCACATATGGAGTAAATTTTTTTCTCATTGTATGATAATGAATGTAATTATTAGCCCTTGCGATCACCAATCTCTATAGTACATTACTTTTTATCATTGGAGAGTAATCAACGTAATGGTTAATGATGACTAGGCTTCACCGCATACATGATATCCGACCTTCAACTAGTTACTGTAAATCATATTTTGTGGAACACATCATTAATGATAGAAGCAAGAAAAAATTAACTTAACATCAATTTAATGGACTAGCATAAAGGACATTAAGATTTGATTTTTTTAATGGTGAGCATAATGTGTGAGAAACAAATCACACTAATGGGTTCAAAGTGGTTGTTGAGTAGAATTTGTTAAACATAAAAGTGATTAGTTGTCCCATAAATACATTTTTCAAAGAATAATGTAGTAGCCGTTTAGGCCTAATGAGTTTTATTTGAAATCAACCATTGGAGTATTCCCCAATTCCTATTTCCATTCGTAGCAAAGAAAATTCTTTACGGAGATGAAGCTCCATTACTAATTGAAATTAATGACATAAGACTATCAGGATTTTCTGGTTCTCGATTTTAAAAGAGAGATAAAATAGCAAATCATTGTCTAACCTATTGACCTCAAGGTTCCTAACATTACCTCTTGTGGTTGTAACCACTATCTCGTATAGTTAATTGAATCGATCTTATTTTTTAATGACTATAAATTTTTCATATTGACTTGACTATTCTTGACAGAGCCAAGTGTTGCACTACATACCCAAGGGAGGGATGAAGCCTTATATTTTTCTCATAAGATATATTATTTATGTCCTATAACTCAGTTAGGTTATTTTCTTATAGAATGCGAGAGATTGCTAAGATGCATTACTAATTGTAGGAATAACACAACAATGGCTAGGCTTAACAGCCTCTCAATTTCAAAACAACGACCTTTAAGCTCAACTACTAGTCGAAAAAATAATTTAGTGGGCACTAGGCTCAACATTTTATTCATTTGAAAATAGCCATGTAATAACAAACAATGATCTATCCTATTAGCCACTAGGCTCTTATGATTACCAATTATCATTGTAAGCACTATATGTTCAACTTTGGACCAATATTGTTTTTCAGTGATAGCAATTATATTGTATTGGCTGGACTTCGCATGGCGGACCCAATTACAACACTACATTAAAAAAAGAAAAAGATGAAGACTTATATATTTTGCCAAAATTATATCTTCTTAGGCCTAAGAAAAATGATAAGTTATCCCATAACACATTTTTCAAAGAATAACATAGGTCTAGCTTAACATCCGCTACAATACATTCATTACCTCTTTTCATATAAATTGCTCATTGACATCTTTAGATCAAAATTTTAATTGTCAATGATTATAATTGTATCAAATTAGCTGCAGGTTACCTAGTGGAGGAAATTTTTGCACTAATTTCCATCAAGAGGGATCAAGACTTTCTCTTCATATCAAAGAAAATGCTTAGCGACCGCTAAACTCCATTACTAGTTGAAAGGAATAACATTATGGCCGATAGGTACAACAGTTTCAAAATTTGAGAATAAATATATAATAACAACCAATGGTATAGTTAGGTAACCGTTGGTATCCTATCATTACCATTTACCATTATAATCACCATTTGTTCAACTTTGGATGGTTAGTGCCTTTCATTGCTTGTAATTGTATCATATTTGGTAGACTTCACATGGCGGACCCAATTGTTACACTACATTCCATTGAGAGGCATCTAGTATTATTTATTTCTCCTAAGATATATCTTTGAAAATTGTAATCCATATTTGTTTGTATCATATAAAAATGGTATCAACCGCTAGGCTCAACAATTTCTTAATTTAGAAATAGCAATCATTATCTATAGATATTTAGATTGATTTTAATTATCAATGACTATAATGTTATCAAATTTTCCACACATTTCCTAGTGGAGCCAATTCCTGCAATGATTTCCATCAAGAGGGATAAAAAATTCTATCTTTATCAAACAAAATGCTTAGCGACAGTCAACCTTCATTACTAGTTGAAAGGAAAAACGTAGTGGCTGTTGTGCTCAATAATTTTAAATTTGAAAATAACTATATAATAACAAATAATGGTCCATCTTAATGTCTCATAGGCTCTTATCATTACCATTATCCATTTTAATCACCATCTTTTCTACTTTCGATTAATAGTGTTGTTCATTGATTGTAATTGCATCGAATTTGGTGAACTTTACATGGAAGACTCGATTGTTGCAATACATTCCATTGAGAGGGATCAAGCATTATTTATTTATCCTAAGATATATCTCGTGTAAATTATAATCCATATTTGTTTCTATCAAATACAAATCCTAGCGGGTTCTAGGATCAACAATTTATCAATTTCTAAGTAGTTATTGATTAGGAACTCATAGTCAAGCTCATAGGATGCTAGGATCCTTTTAATACATGTTATCTTAGTAATCACTATCTTTACATCTTTAGATCAATTGTACTTTACAATTAATATACTTGTATCAAATTTATTACACATTTCCCGGTGGAGCCACTTCCGCACAATGTTACATCGAGAAGGATCAATACTTTCTATTCGTATCAAAAAAATATTAGCGGCCACTAAGATCCATTACTAGTTGACAAGAATAATGTAACATCGCTAGACTCAATAGTTTCTAATTTGTGAATAGCTATAAAATAAAAAACAATGGTCTTGCTTAGTGGCTGCTAAGATCCTATCATTATCGCTTGTCATTGTAATCACTAATTGTTCTGCTTTGGATTGATAGGGTTTTTCATTTATTATAATTGTATCATTTTTGCGACTTTACATGGCAGCCACAATTACTATACTACATATATATCTTTTGTAAGATATATTTTTGTAAATTTGATTCCATATATACTCTTAAGAGTAAGTGATATTTTTTGTAGAATTAATAAGATAAATCATTGCAACATATAATTCATATTGGTTATTATGATACAAAATTCATAGCGACCGCTAAGTTGCTTTATTTATTGATTGAAATACCATAGGGTCCGTTGGGAACAAAATTTACTTAATTTGGAAATAGCCATATAATAAAAAATCATGATATAGGCTAGCGGCTGCTAGCTACATTCCAATACCTCTTATCATAGCAAAAACTATCTTTATAGTTTTTAGGCACTACTATTTTTCATTGTTTTAATACAAAAAAAACACCATCTAGGATTTCATAATTTTCATGCCACGTGTCTTCTATTTATTAGTAGATATTTATATTATAATGTCTGGGTTTCATATAGTCTCAAAATATTTTATATTTATTTCTAAAAATTTAAATTTCATGATAAATGTGTCAATTGTAATGTTTTCTAGCTATTAGGTTCAAAACATGCCAAGTGGAAAAATATAATTGATAATTATTTTTCTTTTCGCACACTACATCTAACATTGTATACTTTGATTTTGATAAAAATAAAAATAAATGTGCATATACATTTGTACACTTTATTTCACTTATTTTATTATAATATTATATGTTTTATTGGTTTCAACTATTTTAAGATATAGCCATGTGTTGCCATTTTACTATTTGTTATTTATATTATAATATCACGCTTTCATATTATACTCATTTCATTACATTTTAATTTCATAATAAAATTGTCAATTATAATGTTTTCTAAATGTCGTGTTCAAACTTACCACATGGCAAAGAGTAATTGAGGATTATATTTCATTAGCAAACTACATCTAACATTATCTAGGTCAATATTTAATTAAAAAAATAAAAATAAATGTGCTTGTAAATTGATATAAATTATTTCTATTGTTTATAATAATATTATAAGTTTTATTACATTTCAACTATTTTAAGTTGAGCCAATAACAAAAAGGAGCTATTTTCAATATTTTTTATTTTTTTGATATCCCGCACCTTTTCATAATGAGTGGTAAATTCAAAATTTGAATTCTGGATTCCCCCAGTTTTTTTGAGAATTTAATATTTCAATATTAATACAAATTTTCCCGCTCTAATTTTCAAATTTCCATATCTTGCACTGTCTTTATGTTTAAAATTTCTAACTTGGACTATGTCGGAAAATAATATTAAATACCCCAAAGAACTAGTTTTTAGGGTTTTTTTTCTGTCTTGCAGAACAACGACTCATGAAATCATAGAATAATACAAGCAAACCGAAGATTGAAGGGCCAAATGCAAGAATCCCAATCATTTTGGCCAAGGAACAATTAGGTAGTAATTATGATCTCATTCTTGGATTAACAAAAAAGGAGCAATCAGGTAGTAACAAAAAGGGTACACACACACTAGGGAATCAAAAGGGGTTGTGGAAAAATAGTATAGATAGTTCGATGAAGTAGATGGTGGTTGGAATGGAATAAGTAAGCAAAAAATATATCAAATCTAAATTAGTTATTTATCAAAACAATGTATACTATACTAAATGTGTACCTTTTTCATTGCGGGCTTGTTTAGTCATACTACCTCCGACCGCATCTTGTCTTTTTCACGTTAGTCAAGCCCTTCGCTTCCATACAAAACCATGCTCTACATCCCATCTCTATTAACCAAGACCTTTTGATCATTTTTTCAAACTGCTTTGTGCTTACTAGCTCTGTATTCTTTCATGTAAGTCTAGGCCTCGCTTCCCAACAAAACGTGCTTCGTGGCCCAACTCTACTTACCGGTTCCTTCTTATCCTTTTGTCACACTGCGTTGTTCATCAATAAAACAAGGAATCTATTGTGCCCCAACTAAAGAAAATTTAATCCCTTTCAAACTATGGATTTTATTTCATTTTAACACTCTCAAGTTTCCACCGATCTATGTCCCTCTCGTTGATTTTTTTCCCGATAATGATGGTCAGTCGCATAATAACTAGTTTTTAAAATTTTAATGTTTAGCGAGACTCAAAATATTGTGTTGGTATTTGTTACATCCCCCTTTCCCCTTTTATTATGATGATAGAAACAACCTAAGATAATTATTTCATTGTACATTGTTTATATGGTTTCCATGTTGACTTTGTGAGAAGATATTCAAGGTTAACAAAATGGTTTAAAACTATAAAATCATATTAATTTTTCAATTGTGAGATAATTTTTTGTGCAATGGACGGTAAACATAATATATATATGCCTAAATTTAATATATTAAATATTGTAATCACTATGTATTTAAATTTATAGTTTAAAACATATCCGCCTAAAGATATATACAGACATATCTTTGTAGGCATGACCATATAATTATTTTAAAACAATATTATCAATAGGAAGATATTATTGCGTAATATATAGTGTTGTCATATATATTAATTCATTAGAGTTACTATGGAGGGCCATATAATATTATTAGTTTCTATCAAAGGAAACAAACTAATATGTTGAACATTAGAGTTCTTTAAAGAATCAACACATTAATGAATTATATTTTTAGTTTAGCATTTGCTAGGTTATGCAGCAGCATATTATTTGGATATTAGCTATCACTAGGATTTAACAAAAAAGAAATATAATGCAAGCTTAGGGGCCACTAGGTATAACGCAATACCATATTTGTAGCTTAGTGATCAAGACTCAATAAAATATATTTTGAATTCTAATAATTGTTAGGATTTCTCAAACTAAAGAAAGGTAGTTTGAAATTATCTCTTGCATATGCATTTCAACAAAATAATATTTAAAAAAATGCTTTCAACCAGATTTAACATTTCAAATGAAATTGATTTAAGCTTAACGGTGGCTAGCTTTTACAACAATGTAATCATTTAAGCTTAAGCACTTGTTAATATTTAACCCATAATATTTGGAGCATATCCACGTGCAAGGATTTATAGATTAAATCATGATTCTATGAGGCTATCATCTGTTAGAATATGCATACTCATAATGTTTACATTTTGTCATGTATGCTTTAACAAATAAAATTAATAAATTTTGAGCTACATGATATCTAGGTGCTTTCACAATAGAATATTTTGAGTTTAGATGTCTCAAGCAATTAACAAGATGTACAATAAATTTTTTACCTTCATGTCCTCTAGCTTATGGTGCATCATTTTATTTGAAGATATGTTGTCACTAGGATTCAATGAAAAACCAAGAAGATATTTCTATCTTAATGGTCGTTAGGTTATGCCTCAAAAACATTTTATGAGATTAGATATTAGTTCTCAATAATGAATATCATAAAGTTACAAATGGCTAAGACGCAATGACATAATAATATTTGGAACATAGGGGTTGTTAGGATTTTAAAAAAAAAGAAATATATCTCGATTCTAGTGTTTGTAGGTATTTCCGTAACATATTATTTGAGCTTAAGAAGAGCTAGGGTTTCACAAAATAAATTTAGGTAGTATGAAATTAGTGGCAGCTATGTACTACAATGACATAATATTTTTAAACAATATTTTGACAAGATTTTTAGCCTAATGTTAATTAGCTTTAGGTAGAACATATTATTTGAAGATAAGTTGTCACTAAGATTCAATGAAAAACAAGTAAGATATTGTGTGCTTAGTGGCCACTAGGTTGTGCCTCAAGAACATTTGCTGAGTTTAGTGATCGGTTCTCAATAACGAATATCATGAATTTATATACCACTAAGACACTGCCACATCATAATATTTTGAACATAGCAGCTACTAGGATTTAACAAAATAAAGAATGGAATTTTGAGTCTAGTATCCGCTAGGTATTATGGAAACATATTATTTGTAGCTTAGCGGTCGCTATGATTTCACAAATTAAATTAAGGTGGTATGAAATTAGCTACTACGTATTACAATAGCATAATATTTTAAAAATAGTTTTCCATAGGATTTACCATTTTAAATGAAATTGATTTGAGCTTAGCATCACCTATCCTTTACAATGATGAAATAATTTAAGCTTAGCATTCATTAGGATTTAACCCATAATATTTGGGACATAGTGGCCGTAAGAATTTAACACAGTAAATTAAGATTCTAGGAGGCTATTGTCTACTAGAATATTTAGAGCTTAGATGTCTTGAGCATTTAACAAGATGAAATACGAAAAAAATTAGCTTAGTGCCCACTATCTTATGTTGCATGAAACATTATTTGAATATATGTTATCTCTAGGATTCAACGAAAAACTCGTAAGATATTTCGAGCTTAGCAAATGCATAGGTTATGCCTCAAAATAAATATGAGCTAGGCGATCGGTTCTCAATAATGGATATTTTGAAATCTTAGGCCACTAGGACACTACCACATCACAATAGTTAGAACATAGTAGTCATTAGGATTTAAAAAAATAATGAAAGATATTTCGAGTCTAACAATCGCTAGGTATTTCCACAACATATTATTTGTAGCTTAGTCATTGTTAGGATTTCACAAACTAAATTAAGGTAGTATGAAATTACAAGCTTAGCATCCAATAGGTTATGCTGAAAAAATATTTTCTGAGCTTAGCAATCGGTAAGTCATTACCACTAAGTCACTACCACTTTTTTAATTTTCCATCTTTGATGTCTCTAGCATTTAACAAGTCAAAAAATTAATTTTTTGGATTAGCGTTCACTAGCTTATGTTGCAACATATTTTTTTAAGATTTGGTTTTTCTGTGATTTAGAAAAAACATGTAATATATTGTGATCTTAGTGATCGGTACTCATTTATGAATATTTGAGCATAATGTGCACTAGTTTATGCCAATGTGATATATTTGGAGCTTAGCATATCAAAACAACAAATGCATGTTTAGTTGAGTATAGAATTTGGAATATATACACAAAAATTCAATCAATTATAAATATTCATCTATTAACATGTCATACATATTACATTGCTTACCCACCTATCTTAGATACTACTACAATTTATGGCTCATTCATGCAGTTCTTCCTTAACTATGGATTTTTGTTGAACTAAGCCCACGAGCACATTTCCTTCGGGTTTGTTGCTCTCATTCGGGACCTATTTTAGCATCTCACTGTCATGCCTCCTCAATAACTATTTTGTAAATATGAGAATCTTTAGATATCTTGTTCATGTCAACAATCGTGCTTCTATATCCCATTGTTTCTTTCTAAGTTTTCCACAGCTTAAATGATCATACACCTCTTTATATTTTGAAATAAATGTTTTCACATCACATTTTGATCACAACTCTTCTTTTTATTCTTTCATCAGCTCCCCGAATATTTCTATCTCTTTCATATGCATCGGTTAATGAAAATGTTTCTTCTAATTTTGAATTATCAACATCATCAAAAAAATATGGAGAACTCGAGATCGATTTGTGAATGTGGAATGCAAGGACCCAATTTTTTTGCACCACTTATATTCTCTTGCAAATTTGAGACACTATTTCCATATAATTTTTGCATGCAGAAGTCCTTTTCACAACAGTTTCTTAGCTGTGTTGAAAAAACCATATTGTCTTCATAATTTCTTGGAGTTGATTTGAGAACTTGGGATTTGAAACGTGAAAATAAGGAAAATTGTGATATTTCCATGTCCTGCAAATTTATGAGTTACTATAAACATTCACAAATGAAACAATTTGCTTACTCCATATTTTATCTAAACTTAATTTCATTTTTCATTTTCTAATAATAAATATACAAGGGGTCCTCCACTCTATAAATTCACATAATCAAAACATTTGGAGAAACATTAAAAAATGTTTAGTTACCTATTGACAAATGCACTATTTACAATCACTATGAAATGGGTGTATAAAAGGAAATTCTTCAAAATAAAATAAAAGTGTTCTACCTCATTTAATTTTTTGTAACTTTGTTCTTCCCCCATTTGTATATGTGCTCCTTGTTTTGGTGTTGTCACCTTCGAAATGAGTATACTTTTTTCAATTTTACCGCATTAAAATACATGTGTTAATAGATTTTTTTGGATTAAAATGTAATATTGTACCACTTAACATTAAATGCAAGATTTAAAAAATTTATAAAAAAATAGTCTCAAGTGGCAGATTTTACATTATACGCTTTAATGGACATTTAATGTTTAGGGAAGCACAATATTAATTAGGAAACATTTTTATAACATAATTTTTAATGTATGAAAACTAAACTTCAACATTGCTTGAAACTTAAATTTGACATACATATTTTTAATTGAAATTAAGTCATTAATATTGATAATTATTAATAAATAACTATGTAGCATGGGATACTTCTAATCAATATTATACGCAATTATTAAAAATAAACTTATATTGTTAAAATATTACATAAGATATAAAAAAATTAGAAACAATTAATACACATAATTAAATCAAAGCATATGCCACCATCATTAATCGATAAAGACTAAACTTGAACTTTATACCATAAAATAAACATAGCTACAAAATTAGAGAATTAACTACATGAATGATTTACTTTGACATAATATTAATGGCCCTAAATTTAAGTTCAAGAGGCTGCTAGGGAAGACACATTTTAACTAGAATGGCAGGTGAAAATATGCCCTTCGATATACAAGTGATCATTATTCCAAGTGTGAATACTGTATTGCCTTAAAAATTCTCGACTTCGACGTGCGAGGATCACACTTCGACATGTGGGGGATCACACTTCATATATGTACGAGGCCACTACTCTCCCACACTATGATTATCTATCACCGGTACCTCCAAGTGCGATTTTTCAAGCTTGAAATTTTCACTCGATCACACATTGAAGTGTAATCACCAAATTTTGACCTCCATTCTAGTCAAAATTTGAATTTTAGCATTAGGAATTACATATTTTAAAATATATGGGGAAATAATTCAATGATTGTGCATAATCCAATAGTGAATCAAATGACCGCAAGTGGTAATGTGAAGTATACGACCTAATGTAGCCAAATTCTAACCAACTTGATTTACTACAAATAATATGAACTCCAAAGAAAATAGATCTCCTTCTTCATTATTGAATAATGAATTACAATGTTTCCTAAATAGGAAAACAACTCCCAACTCAATTTTCCAAGTAAACTCTAACTAACTCTAACTAAATCTACTCTAGGTGGCGGAAATTACTATTTTTAGTAGTTTACTAGAACCTGCTATTCTTAGTAAGTTCGCATGCTTATTCCTACAAGAAAAAAATTTCCATGCATCTTCTACATCCCTAAATTAGAGGAATTGCCAACTTTCTAACTCATAATGCAATTAATAGACTAAAATTAACTAATGCCCAAAAATAGGAAAAAACCGAACTATAACTTAAATCCTAATTTTCGGCCTCAAGATGGCGGATTTAGGGCCCGAAAATGTGTCAAAATCTTGCCCCAACTAGTAGGGCAGGTTTCGTTGAATTTTTCTCATCGAAACATGTGGTTTCAAAAAAAACGGACTCAAATAGACACCCGGAGCTCAAGTTATGACCTTGTCAAGTTCCTACTAATTTTGGCACATCATTCTCCCCTGCTTGAAAAAAGTAGCTCCTGCAAGTTGTCTTTTTCAAACTACTTCCATTTATCTACATTCAACTTCTTAATTTCCCACTATTGGACCCAAATATTGTCCTCTTGTTCAAGTCCTTTCCAATGTACCAAATATTTGTTATATTTCCCATGTCGTGTGTCCATTGTTTTCTTATCTAGAATCTAATCCACTTCTTCTTTCTTCTTCATCGAACCTGCTACCTCCAATCTACTACTTCATCAATAACATCCCCTTCTGCACCATCCCCATGAAAAGAATACAAATATGAAACATTAAACACTAGATAAATATCAAAATTCCCTGGCAATTCTACCTCATAAGCATTATCGTTTATTTTTTCACGATTTTGTAGGGACCAATCTTCTTGTACTTCAGCTTGTTATAGGTTCCTCTTGGAAACCTTTCCTTCCATAGATATACCATAACCAACTCACCAACTATAAATACCTTTCTCCATCTGTGCACATCTACTATTTCCTTATACTTTTCATTACTATTCTGCAGCTTCTTCCGCACTTCTTCCTGCAATTGTTGTATATGTTCGGAAAATGCTTCTACATCATCACTAACTCTACCATCAACTGGTAGTTGTACCAAATCTAACACCCCATTTGGATTACTCCCATACATAATTGAAAATGGAGACTTTCCTATGGATATATTTATGGAACTGTTATATGCCAAATCAACTTGTGGTAATGCTAAGTCCCATTGTTTGATTTTCCCCAACGATGCACCTTAACAGGTTTCCCAAACTCTGATTTACCACCTATGTTTGCCCATCAGTCTTCTAGATGATAGGCACTATTGAACTGTAATTGAGTTCCCAATTTCTTCCATAAATTCTACCAAAAGTGACTTAAGAACCTTGTGTCCCTATTTGAAGTAATGGTTTTTGGAACACCATGCAAATGAACAACTTCTCTAGAATAAAAATTTGCTATGCCTGTCACATCACTTGTTTTATTACAAACAAGAAAATGAACCATCTTAGAAAATCTATCAACAACCACAAAAATTGAGTCATTACCTCATTGTGTTTTTGGTAATCCTAAAACAAAATCCATACTCAGATCTGTCCACAACCCTTTAGGAAAAGAAACGGCATATACAACCCTATATTCTGTGCATGGCCTTTCGAGACTTGACAAATTTGACACCTCTCCACATATCTTATCACATCTCTTTTCAGCTTCGGCTAATAGTATTTCTCTGCTACCAAGGCTATCATCTTATCTTTACCAAAATGCCCAGCCAATCCTCCGCTATGCATCTCTTTTACTATGTTCTCTCTCATGACCTAACCGGAATACATAATTGGCATCCTCAATAGATAGCTATCCCGTAAAATGTACTTATCCATGACATCTCCTGCATTGTGTGACAATGGATGATTTAACCTTTCAACAATATCCTTGAAATCAATATCAGAGGAATACAAACCCTTTATTGCTTCAAAACCCACCACCTCATTTTCCATAGTGGTAAACAAAGTCACATGCCTACTCAATGCATCTGTAACTTGATTCTGTTTTCCTGATTTATGTTTTAGAGAAAAATTATAACCCTACAAAAATGATACCCACTTTGCATGCCTACTATTCAAATTCTTTTGTGTATTCACATACTTTAGGGCTATGTGGTCTGTAAATAACACAAACTCCTTAGGCACTAAGTAATGCCTCCAATGCCTTAATGCTTGTACAATTGCATAAAATTCCACATCATAAGTAGAGTAGTTATTTCTTACCTCATTCAGTTTCTCACTAAAGAAAGCTATTGGCTTTCCACCTTGACTTAGAACAACACCAATACCCACATGCAAGGTGTCACAATCAACCTCAAACACTTTATCAAAATCTAGTAGTGCCAAAATGGGTGCCTTCGTGACATTCCTCTTCCGAACTAAAAACTATCCTCAACTACCTTTGTCCACAAAACTCCCTTCCTTTTGTGCAATCTGTTATAGGTGCTACTATATTGCTGAAATTTTTAATAAACTTTCTGTAAAATGTTGCTAGACCATGAAAGCTTCTTACCTCTGTTATACTCCATGGAGTAGGCCATTCAATAATTGCCTTTATCTTTTCTGAGTCCATATGTACCCCATCTGCTGAAATAATAAAGCCCAAGAATACCAAAATCTCTTGCATAAATGTGCACTTATTCATATTTGCATATAGTTTCTCTTTCCTTAACACTTTGAATATCACCCTTAGATGCCTCAAATTTTCTTCCTTAGTTTTACTAAAGATCAAGATATCATCAAAATAAACCACAACAAACTTACCATTATACTCCCGTAACACGTGTTCATCAATCTCATAAAAGTACTAGGTGTATTAGATAACCCGAATGGAATCACCAACCACTCATATAATCCATTTCCTATATTGAATGCTATTTTACACTCATCTCCTTCTCTAATCCAAATCTGATGGTAACCACTTCAAAGATCAATCTTGGTGAAATACCTAGATCCAGCAAGCACATCTATCATATCATCAAGGTGAGGTATTGAGAACCTATACTTGATTGTAATTTTATTGATTGATCTGCTATCATTTCACATTCTTCATGTTCCATCCTTATTTGGTGTTAATAAAGTTGTGGTTGCACACGGACTCATGCTCTCCCTTACGACACCCTTTCTCACGAGCTCTGCCACTTGACTATTCAACTGAGCATGTAATGTCGGACTCATCCTATAAGGTGCTTGATTTGGAAGTGAAGACCTTGGAATCAAATCAATATGGTGTTGAATATCTCTTTTGGGTGGTAATCCATCTGGTAGCTCATCAGGAATAACATCAGAAAATTCTTTTATTAATTATGTTGTTTCTACTAGTATTTTTGCACTTGTAGGTTCATCCTTATTTGTGACTAGTGCATAACAAAAACCAGTTTCCTTTTCCTCCTTCACAAATTCCTTTGTAGAGAGCATATTTTCAGCCTTCCCCTCTTCCTTGAGAGGTAGTAAAACTATTTTTGTGCCATCCTTCCAGAAATTATAAGTATTCTTTCCCCGTCATGAATAACTTTCCTATCAAATTGCCATGGTCTTCCTAGCAGCATATGACATGCATCCATAGGAATAACATCACACCAAATATCATCCTTGTAACTTTTCCCAATAGAGAAACTTATTAAACATATCTTATCAATAGTAACTTCATTACCCTTTTTAAACCATGCAATATGGTAAGGGTTAGGATTCTTCTCACAATGCACTCCAATTTCTCGACCATCTCATTTGAAACCATGTTCTCACAACTACCACCATCAATAATAACATTACATACCTTTCCTCCGAAAGTGCATCTTGTTCTGAAAATATTTGTACGCAGCCATGCATCCCCCTTGATATCCTTTCTTGGAGCAATCATCATCCTCTTGATCATCATATTTTCTCCAACATCTGGTGGAATTTCTAGGTCCTGTTCATCTTCTACTTGTTCAACTTCAACAAGATTTACTCTTGGTGCATCTCCTTGTCTCTTGTCATGTGTATAAGAATGCGGGCATTCAAAATCCCGATGCCCCTCTTCACCACATCTGTAATAAACAAATGGTCTTCGTGGAGCCTCCCATCCTCTATCGCCAGCAGTATCCTCTGCCCCTAGAAAATCCTCTGCCTCTTTGTTGATTTTGGAAATCTTGTCTCATATCTTCTTACTTGTCCAATCCGCGAGATGATTCTCCCCTACCTTGGTTGAAACTAGCTCATCCCTCGAAAGGAAGATGAGGCCCCCTATTCATTCCAGGTGATCTCCTAAAACTTTTACAATTTTGTTTTTCCTCGGCCTTTAAGGCTTATTGATAGGCATCCTCCATGTTCTTAATCATATGCATACTTATCTCATATTTAATAGAAAAATTTAATCCATTTGCATACTATGCAGCCATTTGTTCCTAAGTTTCTTCATGCTCTACATGAATGGAAAACTTGTAAACTCATATGCACAAAGTATTCTTGAACTATTTGTAGGTTCTCGTCTCGAGATTCTAAAACCTCCTCAAAGGGTTTGTGTATAATCCACAAGGAGAAATTTATCCTTCAAATTCTTCTCCATCTTACTCCAGTCCTAATTCTTTCTTTCCCCTTTGTTGACCTCTCTTTATGTAGGTGATCCCACTATAACATAGCATGACCTTTCAATTTCGTGCATGCAAATTTCACCTTCTTTTCTTCTAACATAGCCTTCCAATCAAAAAATTTCCCCATGCTAGTCAACCAATCTATCAGCTCCTCTAGTTTTAGACTACCACCATACTCTAAAACATCTACTCTTATCCCATCATTCTTCCCTTCTAATGCGTGAAGCATCCTTTCTTCAAAAGCTAATGGTGGCACTTGTGTTTCCTCCTCTTCACAAAATTCTTCTTCATCTGTGTCATCTCCACCTTGGTTTCCTCTCTGGGTTATCATTGCAACAAGTGCAACAACTTTCCTCTATAGATCTTGCATATTTCTATTCATCTGGGCAATACCGCCTCCTCTTCCTCTTCCTCTTCCTACCATTTTTTTTTTGAAAGACTCGAACTAGCTCTGATACCAGATAATGTAGCCAAATTCTAACCAACTTGATTTACTACAAATAATATGAACTCCAAAGAAAATAGATCTCCTTCTTCATTATTGAATAATAAATTAAAATGTTTCCTAAATAGGAGAACAACTCCCAACTCAAGTTTTTGAGTAAACTCTAACTAACTCTGACTAAATCTACTCTAGGTGGTGGAAATTACTATTTTTAGCAGTTTACTAGAACCTGCTATTCTTAGTAAGTTCGCATGATGATTCCTACGGCACAGAAATTACCACACATCTTCTACATCCCTAAATTAGAGGAATTTCCAACTTTCTAACTCATAATGCATCTAATAGACTAAAATTAACTAATGCCCAAAAATAGGAAAAAAATTGAACTATAACTTAAATCCCAATTTTCGGCCTCAAGATGGCAGATTTACGGCCCAAAAACATGTCAAAAACTTACCCCAACTAGTAGGGTGGGTTTCCGCTGCATTCTTCTCATCAAACACGTGGTTTCAAAAAATCGACTCAAATGGACACCCGGAGCTCAAGTTATGACCTTGTCAAGTTCTTGCTAATTCTGGGCATCACGACCACTAGTTATAAAAATTCAAGTCAACATTTATAAATTATATAGTAATTTTTTTGAAAAAAGGTAGCCAATAAAAAAATTAAAATCAAGTCATGTGTACAAATGAGCCAATAAATAGGTGACACATCGCTTTTCCCAAAAAGGTGATTTTTTTATTAAAGGTAACAGGTTTTGGAGAGACCTTACCTAGTAGTACAACCAGAGGCTTAGAAGCTAAGATAGTCAAAGTATAAAAATGTGGTTTCTTGTTCCGTGGGGACCACTCCCCAAACAAAAGGAAAGAAAAAATATAAAACAAAGGCGGGTCCATCTACCTACATAGAGTCCGGCTACGAACAAACAACAACAAAACTATAGTTATACAACAACACTAAATTAGTTGGGCTTAGAAAAAGGAGACAACAACACTAACCAACATATTTGATAAAAATTTAAAGCTACCCTGAGTTCTTAATGGAGTTTCGAAGAATGGAAATAGTGGGGTTCTAGTTTAAATATTTAAATTTTTTGGTAATTTTTCCATTCTTCCACTCGTGAGAGCCGATGTCACCGGAGTAACAAATTTGGCAGATGTGGACCTACATGAGATCCATAATAGCATTGTGTATGGTCATATAGTTGTGTTTTTCCTCAAAGGATTTAATCTTAGATTCTAGAGTGACAATTTACTTTTTGAGGTCGGTGATAGGATTTGGAGCTTGTTCCTTGACTGTAGACTTAAGAAGGAAGTCCACATTGTCTTCAAGGGTTTTCAAAATCTCAGCTTTCATGTTGAATTTATCTTCTGGAATACAAGTTTCTTCCAAGAAATTAATAGTAGTGGGGGAAATCCTCTACTAAAATTTCATTCATGTTTTGGCCAATGCCCAAAATTTCCTTATCTTTCCTGCTACTATGAAGGATCCTTTTAGGGGGTGGCTCAAAGACATGGTCTCAATACATGGGGATTTCAGAGTGAATGCGGGGCTTTTTGGGAAGAAGAGAGACCACATTCTAACATGGGTTCAGGACCATAGAATCAAAAATGTAAATATTAATGAGGTAAATAATACCCTAGTGAAGAGGAATAGTCCTCTTGTGACTCTGAACTTCCAAAATATATTTTTCCATAGACTACAGAATATAGTGGGAAAGACTCACCTTCACCTCCCATTTGAAATGATTTAACAGGACCAAGTTATGTAGTGGAATGGTGGATAATCTTCCCTTGAGAGTGACATAATAAACCATAATTCTCGTGATCTCATCAAATGTCCGCTAGATAGAGGAAACAATAATTCCTTCCTTCTTGATGTCAATATTTTCTCCGTCTTCTAGAAATATATTTTTGTCCGCTTTCTTATCAAATTTGTTCCTAAAAATTTATTTCCATCCATGCTTAAACTAGTGATAAATGAGATGAAATCTTTAGTGATAGGAAAATCCCTGAAGAGTTCATTCCCAAGAAGGGCCAATATTATTTTTATTTTTACCGAAAAGTACCTATTTTAAATCCCTAAGAAATAATTTTTCAACAAAATTTAAATGCACAAAATAAAATGTGTGCATAATAAAAACAAAGGGTGTAGTACAATTGTCTCGTTTCCCCTACACACTCGTGTTTTATGGATAACAAAGATATACACATAGCAGTGGGATCTAGGGGTTTAATATAATTTTTTATATGTTTAGATATTTATATTAAATGAGGTTTTAAAGATGTTTGTATAATATGTAAAAAAATTCTTATTGTGATTTCAATTCTACATTACTAACATTAAAGATTTAAGCGTCCTCGCTTCTAATTTTCTCTTTTTATTTGTGGATACGATTGAAAATGAACTCGTTTGTTAAGATGGAGCACATGTGGAATTACTTAATAAAGGTGTGAAATTTTTGGAGGGACTAGTTTATCCATCCAAAGATACACTCCATTGTAGATACATGGGGTCTAGTTTATTCATTGTCACAAATACGTATTATATTCAATGGTAGAGTGAGACTAACATACATAATTGATGATTGTGAAACCCCGGTAGAAATTAAAAACAAGAGATACTTTATCCCATGGGCAAGGAAACAAATGATTGAGCATGTGACTTCAAATGTTTCATATGTGCGGGGTGATTGCATTCAAAACATCATGAGCAAGGTGACTCGGAGGATACATTTAATGAGGATTAGGGTTTGAATTCTAATAGTTATAGCCATTGTTTCACAACTCCTAAAGAGAGGGATGAATTTTCTATAACCTACGTGGTGCTAAAACATAAGTGTCCTCGTAAAGAAGGTGACAGAGTCAAGGGTTTATATCCCCTGGAGTAAGAACAACATGTGATTCAATGAGTAGTGTTAGGACCCACACAAGCTTTGGTATTTTTGTGGAGAATATTTTAACTACATGTAATAATTGTTATCAAATTCTTCACGCAACAACTAAGTTTACTCGCCAATCAAAAACCTAGTTTATCTAGAAACAAGAATCAGACTCCGTGTGAATGGAAATTTTGAGTCTGCAAGAAACAACTGCCACATCAAATGTTTATTTTAATTTGAATTTCAAGAGGTTTATCGCTAAGTTGATACAATTTTGTTCAAAAGAACATAAATTCTTTGTAGAAGCAAAAATTACAAATTTCTGTGAAGGAGACATAGCGCACTTTAAAATATTAGATGAAAATACATTTGGGGTGCATGTTGATAAATGAATTAGGCCTTTTTGCAATGGTTTCTCGATATCATAAGGATCTCTCATCCAATGGATTTTCAGCTAGTTGGCCCATAAATATGGTTCCCTTATGGAAATAAGGCTAAAGGAAATTCTAGAAGAGTTTCCATTAAAAATCTTGAGTGCACTTGAAGATCCATTACCTCAACTAGTATACCCAAATTCATATGAGTCCTCCATATGTAGTAGTAATGAAAACTTTATAAAAAGACCTTATAATGCCTACAAACACTAAAAGGTGAATTCTACTCCATCTAAGACACTAAAGGCAAGGGAAAATGATGAAAAAACAAGAGAACAATGTTTGTTTGAAGTTGATAAAAAACCTTGCTACAAGGAAGGATGTCTCTCTAATCTATCTCTAAGCGCTTTCAATCACAGCTGGAATTTAACTCTATGCATGAATGAGCTCGCCATCAAAAAATTTCTACTTAATACATTCACCGCAAATGCTAGTATTTGTGATCAAGGTCAAACTTAAAAACATACTATAGATAAATTGAATTTATGTGGAAGGACTGTCTATCTGAATGCATGGTATGGATGTCATGGAATCCCAAAATCACCTATTACAAATACAAACCATCTTGGATTACTAGTGAGAGGAGGGAAATAAATGTAAATACATGAAAATAAAAATAAATGCCAAACATTGTCATAACTATTGCATAGATATCCAAAATGGTTGAAAAGAATTATGATATATCCTCACACATGTCTCGCTCAGTGGGAAAAGATGGTACTAAAGTAATAATGAGAATTTTTCCCGCATGTTATAGTTTTTCATACATTCTACAAAATTGTAATGAGGGCCTTTCACCTGTTGGACCTCCCTTGAACATCACTGTCAAATCTCATAAAACTATGGCAAGAAAATTTCTCCCATGTTTCAATCACCAAGAATAACTTCTCCAAATGTGACGAGTGAACAAATCTTAAGAACAAACATGTAGTGACCTCGTGTCAAGAAATACTAGAACAAATAGATAAATGTCAGACATGACACAATGATTACATTCAAAGTTATCATGCAACTTACTATGCACATACAAAGGTAATCACAATAAAATACAAATAGCTATTTTAGAATTTTGCATGACAAAATAGACAATATGAAAACAAAAATACCAAATATGGTAAAAAAATCCAAAATAAATAACTAATGATATTAATCTTTTATACGTCACCTTGACTAGTATGTTGACACATGGGCACAAAACGCGAGGTTTCAGGAACTTTGGTCTCCCTTTTGTTGAGCAAGGAGATAACTTCACCATAACATCTTTGGAACTATGTATCCGAAAGGTAGAAGAACCACTTACTGCACTCAAAGATGGTGATTTTTATATAGTTGTGGGATGTCAAAAAACCCATTACATGATGCATTATTAAAAAATGATGCATATGACAACCGAAAGGAATACAAGAAGAAAAATGAGGGTGCAGGGGACAACTAATATTGTAAGCGGATGTTCAATTTCATTTAGAAAATAATCGGTCAACTCTCTACTTACAACTAGATAATGTTGTAATTGACAACAAAAATTGCACATTGTTTGCATTTTCATCTATGCTGATATCTAGAAGGGTTTTCAACACAATGTATGTGAGTTTCCTTTCAGTGGGTCACATGCATGAAGACATAGATGGGACCTTTGACTGATTATAAACAACAAATTTATAATTGGATACATTCTTTTTGCCACAAATAATGGAAACTTACAGAACATGCCAAGAGGATTCCAACACATTCAATCCATACCTTATCAAGGAAGTCTACAAATTTAAGGCCTTTTTGGAACCATACCTGCTAGATGGTAACCATAAGATCATGGGTATCAACAAACCAAATATGTTTAAATTCCATGTTGAAGACAACATTCCCATCATGGAGTTCAAAGCATCAATCATGGATTTTGATTGGTCATGCTCAATTAAGATCTGGAAAACAATGGATGAGAAACCTTTCTTGCTTGAAGGGGATCCTCCATTGGCACCCTTCAAAGAACTAAAAGAGATGGAAAACATGTAGAGAGGAATTCAGGCATACATCACACACTGGGAAAAGAGTTCAAATGATGGTGGAGAATCATAATAGGTTTTGAAGATTACATATTGGAAAAATGTTCTACGTGCCCTAGAGAATCCTTTTCAATCAGTAGCATGATGAGTAGAGATATTTTTTTGCCAAAAAAATTCGGGATAGCATGAATGTATGATAAGATAGTTGGTGCACCATGTCTTGACATGGATAGCTACTATAGTCCAAATGTCCTTTTAAATAAAGATATATATGATGGGCCTATTTGTGATAGACCTCGAGAGGAATTCAACCTAGTAGTGGATGTGAATGTTGGGAAGATGATACTTGTAAGACCAACTCGATGATAATGTACCTATATGCATGGTCAAGGTAGAACTAAAACTTATACAGGATGTTCACACAAACAATCAAAAGATAAGGGTACGCCGGTGGGAACCCTCGGAAAAGGAAATAAAAATAAATAAAGGTACCATGAATTCTTTAAAAATGAAATGGTAGCGAAAATCAAGGGACACATCTGATATTGAAATAGGAAACATCATCTAGGCATGGATTCCAAATATAATATGTAAAGGAGATCATATTAAATTATCGAATCGGGTCATGAAGCTATCCAAAGAAAAACCTTGTACAAATTCAAGAACTATAATTAATACCTTTCCGAAGGAACAATGCTTATGTAATTTTCATGAAGGAATTGATTGCCTATGTGTTGTCCACTCAAAATTCCCTGCTTCGATGAAAGTAAAAATTTCAAAATTTTGAGTTTAAGTGTTTTCTCTAAAGTACCAAGTCGTGAAATTGAGAAAATCTACGTTTTGGTCATTTTGTGTATTTCGGACTGCCGGATATTTTTGTCCCACGTGTCCCAATTTTCGAAGTGCGTTCTATTCCCGATCGGTAGAAATCCCCAAAGTTGTTCCATTTTCGGGCCGTTGAACTTTTCGTCCCAAGTGTCCCAAATGGAATTGTGCAAGTTGTTCCATTTTCTACTGCTTTCACCCGAACCGCGTACTTTGCACTTTCATATTCCAAATGTCCAAAAGTTAATTCTGCAAGCTATTCCATTTTTAGCCGAAACACCCGAACCGCGTGACTTCTCTCTTTCATGTCCCAAATGTTCCAAGTCAAAAGTGCAAGTTGTTCCATTTTCTACTGAAACACCCGAAACGCGTGCATTGGCGTTTTAAATCTCAAATGTCCCAAGTTCTCCTGACCTATTGTAACATTTTTCGCCCGAACCGCCGAGTCGCGTACTCCGAACTTTTGTCCCAAATGTCCCAAGTTCAAATGGGCCTTTTGTTCCATTTTCACCGAAACACCCGAACCACAGTGCTTTCGCGCATTTTCGTCCCAAATGTCCCAAAATGCATTTGTGCATCTTCTCCTTGTTTCGTCCGAATCGCCAAGCCACGTGTTTCACGCGATTCGAGTCTCACATGTCCCAAGTGAACCAAGTGTCATTAGTACCGCTTTTTGCCGCTCTACCCAAATATCCCGCTTATTCAAATTGGTGGGTATGCATTAAATGCGCATTGATCACCCTTCTCTCTCCTCAACGGCTATATAACGAAAGCCACCTTTGCAATTCTTACATTGTTTCCATGCTACCCTTTCTCGAACCCTTGCAATTTGAAAACCCGCACGTGTGTCCCCTCCCTCCGAAATTCCTTTCCGAGCTCGGTTTGTGGTTTTTTCCTCCTAGTTGCTATCAATATGAAGATCAAATCCTGGAGGAGGCTTTGGGAGAACTAAAGAACAACAAGTTGCGAAGGGCAAAGCTTTCAAGACACTGGTTGTCTCTGCTTTCAAAGATATACACTGTCATCTTCAGGATGAAAATTCTGGTGTTTCCCTTTCCTTGCAAGAAATCAAAGCTCAGTTCAGAGCTTTTGCAAAAGATAATTTATTCAAGGAAAGCTCCATCTCCAAAGAGAAAATGAAGGGAATCGCTCTCTTCAATTGCCGTTGGAGAACTAAATAAATATTATCATACTCATGTCGAGTTTGATAAAGAGATGGAGAAATGTCTTGGATTTTGGACTCGAGTACTACGGCCAACACGTCAGTCCCTCGTGGCAGAAACATAGCTGAGGCGTTAAAGAAATTCAGGCAGTGGATTCTGAAGTCGGTGGGTCCCTCTCAGTGACTGGCCACCTGTCTTCTTCCCCATTCTTTTCTCTTCTTCCCTTTCTTTTCCATTTTCTTTGTAATAGGTTGAGGTACTCGCGATTGGTGGTCCTTAACTATTCTTTAGTTAAAATAAATGGTTACAAAGAGTAATCGAATTGTAAGCTATATAATGGCCTTCTTTATGCCATTCTAAAAAGGAGGAAGAACTTGGCTTATTTTCGAAAAGTGTAAATAGATCATAAAGAAATCAATACGTATGGACTTTCCATTCTTTCTATCCGATCTCTATTATTCCTAAGCTTTCATTTATTTTCTTTGTGAAGATCGTTTGTCTCAAGTTTATTAGTCTTGTCGATTGCATACTCTTCAACTTTGCAAGCATGGTGATCTTTATAACCAAGAAGGAACTTTGTGTCCTTGATTAATGAATCATGTGTTATGTTAAGAAACTTTGTGTTCTAGCAGATGTTATTTACAGAATTTTGTGTCTTTGAATTCCATCTTATTTATCCGATACAAATGATCTTGTTTCAATTCATTGTGACTTCGCATACATAAAGAATTACTCTGATATCTATAATTCTGCATGTTGCCTTTCTGCTCTTTCCCGTACTCTCATTTCCTCACCTTTTGTAATTGATGATCTCCATAGAAAACACTTTCGTAATATCCAAGTTTAACCAACAAATAATGTCCTATACATTTGTAAATAGGTTCGTTTCTGAATAAGGGAACCTCTCCCATTAAAGAGGAGGGACTTCTTGTCCCCTGACTGTTGCTCTTCTTAAAAGTCCTATTTGACGACCAACAGTTTTTGGCGACTCCGCTGGGGAAAATCATATTCCAGTTCTGCAATTTTTCAACCATCCTTTGATCTGGCGACTCCACATTTTACTCGAGGGAGGAGGGCCCTTGGTGTTGAAGATTCTCAGTTTCAGCTTTTGGAGCAGCAGGGTTTTCCTTTCCCTTCAACAAATAGAAGGACTCGTTCGACAAGCACTCCACCTGTTCAAGACAGAATTCCCACAGGTGGTTTTTCTTCAGAGCCAGCTAGCCCTAATCTTCAAGCTTTGATTCTTGCTGGTGTTGCAGTCCCTCTCCAAGCCGTTTTTCCAAGAATGGCGGTGCCATTACCATGGGGTCATCGTGTCGGGCCCCTTGCTCTTCCTCAGCCTTTGCATGAGTTACCCAGAGGTAACCGAAAGAACTTCCCCAAATTCAAAGGCGATGGCAAAGTGCATCCTGATGAACACATCGCAGCCTTCATTGTTGCATGTGGAGTTCTGGGAGTCGAACATGAAGACGTCTCCGTGAGACTGTTCGTTGAGACTTTGCAAGATAATGCCGCTGATTGGTTCTACCACCTTCCGGCTGGCGCTATCACCGACTGGGACACAATGAGAACTCAGTTCGAAAACCGTTTCAAGTGGCAGAAGATGTACATGCCTTGCTAGCCCAAATCTCTCAGATAAAGAAAGATTCACAAGAGCCCATGAGAGAATTTGTGGCCCGATTCAACAAATTGATCAATAAAATTCCGCAGCTTACCCGACCTGTTGATCAAATTCAAAAATGTTTCTTCCTAAATGCTCAATCGCCCAAAGTTAGTTATGCACTAATAAGGGCTAATCTCGCAACATTGGTCGAGAATCAAACCCTCGCATTAGCATCGAGAATGACTTGATCATGTCAGGGAAGTTGAGAAGAGACCCTTCCAAATCTAAGTCTGCTGCTTCTTCCTCTTCCACCCCTGGACCTAATACTGATCCATTAGTTCAAAAACTTGCAAATGATCTTCTTGCCATAAAGAAACAATTAGCTCAGCATGCTCCTTATGTAGATGTTCCAAGGAGAAATTTCCAGCCCAGAAATCGTTTGCCTGCTTCTCAAACAAGACTAGCACTTGAAGGACCTCCTGTTAAGGTTCCTGTGAATGCGACCTGCGAAGTTGAGGAACCAGATGATGATGAAGATAACGAAGCTTGCGAGGAGCTCGTTGAAGAAGAAGATGAAGCAGATGAACTTGAGGGATCTCGAGTTAATTTCTTCACCACTGAAGGCACTGATGATGGTGATGACTATGATGAAGTAGTAGCGGACATGAATAGTGAATCATTCACTGTCATGACTCGAGAGCAGACAAGTCAGAAGGAGAAAGTGACACAGCCCATCAAGAAATCTAAAGAGCAGTCGACAACTATTCCCGTGATTGCAAAAAGAGGATCTCCTATCCCTACCTCATCTACACCAAAGGTGAGTCCTGTTAGTTCTGCTTCAAAAGTTTCTCCTTCTTTTTCTCCTAAAGTTGATAAGCCTAGAATTTCAAATGATGATGGCCCATCCACTTCGGTCTTTTGATATTATTGATCATCCTAAAGACTAAGGTTCAAATCTCAGAGGCCGAGTATTATCAAACTCATCCCAAAGCTTTTGCCAAAATGATTCAATTTGTTAATTCCCATTCCAAAACCACCTCTAAAGGTCTTTTACCTACTCCTTTTTCGTACCACAGCCTAGTCTGGTAGCCGTTGTCACCTCGCCTAATGACAAAATCAAGCCTTTTTATGTAACACTCCTTATAGCTGGCCATAGGCTCAGTAATTGTGTCATAGATTCCGGAGCCTCAGATAATGTGATGCCTGCTAAAGTAGCTCATGCTTTAGGCCTAACTCTCACACACACTTATGGATCTTGTTACTCTATGGAGAGTAAAGAAGTGCCCCTGGTTGGAAGAATTAAGGATGCACAAGTGGCTTTTGCTGCTTTGCCTGAAAAGAGAGTTTTGGCTACCATCTTAGTTGTAGATATTCCTCCTTCATACGGGATGTTGTTAAGTAGGAACTTTTGTAAGGACGTAGGTGGAGAAATCCAAATGGACTGGTCACATGCACTCGTGCCTGTCAATGGACAAATGAAGAAGTTGCTGCCTGAGAAGCAGTCTGAGTATATTGTGCAGAAAATGGATGATCCTAAAGCACAAATACTCTACGAGGATATGGGGCATGGTAACTACATGATTATGTCCCCTGATGAAATCCAACTTCCCAGAGTGTCACCTAAAGATCCTAACGGGGTTTGGATTTTAGAGTTTGATGGAAGTTGTTCCTCACTGTGGTTCTAGAGCCGGTGTCCTGTTGGTGTCACTCCAAGGAAGTCTACACCCTTTTCACTTAAGTTGTCGCATTCGAGAATACTAATAACATAGCAGAGTACAAGGCTCTCATTCTCGGATTGCAAGTGGCCAAAGAACAAGGTGTAAAGAATCTTCTGGCTCGTGGTGATGCAGAGTTGATTATAAAGTAGGTCAGAAACCTTTTTCAAGTAAAAAATGGAAGGCTGAAACATTACCGGAACCAGGTTTGGGATTCCATTGAATTCCTTGATACTTTCTCTATCAAAGCAGTACCTAGGGAAAAGAACAAAGCAAGGCTGATTCACTAGCTGTCTCAGGGTCACTACTGATTCCTCATTCTGATTTCTCTCAAGAAAAGTTCACCATTGAGATGATCCGTCGACCCAAAGTGTACTGATAATACCAATAACTAGCAGGTTTTCAATGATGATCAACATTTTATTTCCTTCCCGGAACTCAAGGGGAATAAGATTCCTAAAGGGTTGGTGAGTTTGGAGGAACTATTTGATAAACATGACAGGCATGTGAAGTCTAGGGCTTCTACTGGACCTCAGCAATCAACTGAGCATGAAAAAATCAATATTGGGAGTTCTACTGATCCTAGGCTAGTGAATATTGGAAGATGTTGCACAACAGATGAAAGAAGAAAAGTAATTGATCTTCTAAAGAGGTATAAGGATGTTCTTGCTTATTCTTATGAGGATCTAAAAGCCTTCAAGCCAAAAGATATGCAGCATTCTATTCCTCTCAAACCAGGAATTAAACCTTTTAAGCAGAAACAGAGGCAGTATAATCCCAAAACAGCTGACAGGATGAGGGCAGATTGGAGGTTGCTGATAGGATATCTGTTCACCAGCAGAAGGTTAAGGTCCTGTTTGACAAGAAAGCCAGGTTCAGAGATTTCCAAGTTGGAGACACTGTGTTGCTATGGGATAAAAGGCATGAACCTCGTGGCAGCCATGGCAAGTTTGATTCCCTGTGGCTCGGACCTTTCAAGATCAGACACTTTGCTGGTGAGAATTCCTTTTATCTTGATTACATGGATGGTTCTTCTCTCCCACTTCCTTATAGTGGGCAGTATCTCAAGTTGTTCAAGTCCTAGGTGATTAGGGAGTCCCTTGTATATTCTGTACAGCGTTTTTGCTTTTCTTTCTTTTTTGTTTTGGTGTGTTGCCCTCTGTATTGATCTGCTTTTTGACTCCGTTGCCCAATGGATAAGGTACTGGTCTGCTTCCCCGAGTTTGTCTAAGTTCTTGCCTTGTCTCATTCCTTGAATTCATGCCAAGTCATCCCCAGAAGGAGCCAGCTGTTGTCCACTCAAAATTCCCTGCTCTGATGAAAGTAAAAATTTCAAAATTTTGAGTTTAAGTGTTTTCTCTAAAGTACCGAAGTCGTGAAATTGAGAAAATCTATGTTTTGGGTCATTTTGTATGTATTTCGGGCCTGTCGAACATTTTTGTCCCACGTGTCCCAAGTTCCGAAGTGTGTTCTGTTCCCCGATCAGATGAAATCCCCGAAGTTTTTCCATTTTCGGGCCCGTCGGAACTTTTCGTCCCAAGTGTCCCAAATGGAATTGTGCAAGTTGTTCCATTTTCAGCCGTTTCGCCCGAACCGCGTACTTCACACTTTCATGTTCCAAATGTCCCAAAGTTAATTCTGCAAGCTGTTCCATTTTCGGCCGAAACACCCGAACCGCGTACTTCGCTCTTTCATGTCCCAAATGTCCCAAGTCAAAAAGTGCAAGTTGTTCCATTTTCGGCCGAAACACCCGAACCGCGTACTTCACGCGTTTTCGTCTCAAATGTCCCAAGTGCTCCGGACCTATTGTAACATTTTTCGCCCGAACCGGCCGAGTCGCGTACTCCGGAACTTTTTGTCCCAAATGTCCCAAGTTCAAACGGGCCTTTTGTTCCATTTTCGGCCGAAACACCCGAACCGCGTACTTCACGCGTTTTCGTCCCAAATGTCCCAAAATGCATTTGTGCGTCTTCTCCCTGTTTCGCCCGAATCGGCCGAGCCGCGTGTTTCACGCATTCACGTCTCACATGTCCCAAGTGAACCAAGTGTCATTCGTACCAGTTTTTGCCGCTCTACCCGAATATCCTGCTTATTCAAATTGGTGGGTATGCATTAAATGCGCATTGATCACCCTTCTCTCTCCTCAATGGCTATATAACGAGCAAGCCACCTTTGCAATTCTTACATTGTTTCCATGCTACCCTTGCTCGAACCCTTGCAATTTGAAAACCTGCGCGTGTGTCCCCTCCCTCTGAAATTCCTTTCCGAGCCTGGTTTGCGGTTCTATCCTCCTAGTTGCTATCAATATGGAAGATCGAAGTCCTGGAGGAGGCTTTGGGAGAACTAAAGAACAGTTGGTAGAAGGGCGAAGCTTTCAAGACACTGGTTGTCTCTGCTTTCAAAGATATACACTGTCATCTTCAGGATGAAAATTCTGGTGTTTCCCTTTCCTTGCAAGAAATCAAAGCTCAGTTCAGAGCTTTTGCAAAAGATAATTTATTCAAGGAAAGCTCCATCTCCAAAGAGAAAATGAAGGAAATATGCTCTCTTCAATCTACCGTTGGAGAAGCAAATAAAGATTATCATACTCATGTCGAGTTTGATAAAGAGATGGAGAAATGTCTTGGATTTTGGACTCAGTCTACGAGACAACACGTCAGTCCTCGTGGCGTAAACATAGGCCGAGGCGTTAAAGAAATTCAAGCAGCTGGATTCTGAAGTCGGTGGGTCCCTCTCAGTGACTGGCCACCTGTCTTCTTCCCCATTCTTTTCTCTTCTTCCCTTTCTTTTCCGTTTTCTTTGTAATAGGTTGAGGTACTGCGATTGGCGGTCCTTAACTATTCTTTAGTTAAAAGAAATGGTTACGAAGAGTAACTGAATTGTAAGCTATATAATGGCCTTCTTTACGCCATTCTAAAAAGGAGGAAGAACTTGGCTTATTTTCTGAAAAGTGTAAATAGATCATAAAGAAATCAATACAGAAGGACTTTCCATTCTTTGTCTATCTGATCTCTGTTATTCCTAAGCTTTCATTTATTTTCTTTGTGAAGATCATTTGTCTCAAGTTTATTAGTCTTGCCGATTGCATACTCTTCAACTTTGCAAGCATGGTGATCTTGTATAACCAAGAAGGAACTTTGTGTCCTTGATTAATGAATCTGTGTTATGTTAAGAAACTTTGTGTCTTTGAATTCCATCTTATTTATCTGATACAAATGATCTTGTTTCAATTCACCGTGACTTCGCATACATAAAGAATTACTCGATATCTATAATTTTGCATGTTGCCTTTACTGCTCTTTCCCGTACCTCATTTCCTCAAATCCTTTTTGTAATTGATGATCTCCATAGAAAACACTTTCGTAATATCCAAGTTTAACCAACAAATCATGTCCCGTACATTTGTAAATAGGTTCGTTTCTCGAATAAGGGAACCTCTCCCATTAAAGAGGAGGGACTTCTTGTCCCCCCGACTTGCTCTTTCTTAAAAGTCCTATTTGACGACCAACACTATGGAAATACATTTTCAAATCCATTTCTTCAAAACAACTAATTCAATGTAATTATTAATTCTTTATTGTTTTTTATGAGTTACTGAGAATTAAAAAGCATAAAAGTAGTTGACTTTATCACATGTAAATTACATATTAACAATATTGCCCTCATTTTTTATATAGATTTATAAAAATTATATCAACATATAATATACATAAAATATTATATATATATAAATTTGAAGTATTTAAATAACTACTATTTTATATTTTTTAAAGGAAATATCGTAAAATTACCATCATTAAAAAAATTTGACAAGCATAGTTGACCGTCAAAATTTTCCCTTGGACAATTTAAACTTTTTGGCGCCAAGGCTTGTGTAACTTAGCAACCACTATGCTTGTTTAGCTTAGTGGTGGGTTGGATTATGAAAATCGCTACCGGTAGGTGGTGTAACTTTCTAGTTGCTACGATTATTTCACCTAGACAAATCTACTCTTGTGTAAATTAGTGGTGTGCTAGGATTATGTAAGTTAATAACCTATATGCTTATGTAAGATAACAGCCACTATGCTTATGTAAGTTGACATCCTATACGTTTATGTAAGATAGAGACCATCGTGATTATTGTCCTTTTATGTAAATTAGAGGTTACAAGGATTATGTAACTTAGTGGCCATAAGGAAAATGTAAATTAGTGGCCGCAAGGTAGATGTAACTTTGACATCGCTAGGCTTATGTAAGATAGCGGCCACGAGGCTTATGTGGGGGGATCAAATAATAACAAAATAGAAATCCTAAAATAGTGAAACTAAAATCCAAAAATTAGGATTTAGAAATTGGATTATAATAGTGGAAAAATTGGAATCCAATAATAGCATTATTGGAATCCAGTAATAGCGAAATTGGAGTCCAATAAAAGGGAAATTGGAATCCACTAATATCGAGATTGGAACCCAATACTACTGAAATTGGAACTAGAAAAAGTCCACTAATGATAATATTGGAATCCAATATTGCGACTAATGGAATCCAATAAAAATAATAATGCAATCCAAGATAGACAAAATTGGAATCCAATACATGCAAAAGGAGATGGATTTCTTCCGATACTTGAAATATTGGAGTCCAGATTTAGTGAAATAAGTGTTTTCTTCTTTCTTCTACAAAATCTTTGAATTTTCATACATCTCCTGCTATCGGTAGCTATATTATTTCTTATGCAAAATATATGTATCTTTGTATTTCTCCAAACTACATCTTTGTTCTTTGCCTTTGCCCAACTAAATCTTTGAAAGAAAAAATATCGGTCAAAATAGAGCTAAAAAAAAAAAAAAAACTAATTCATTCAAAATCATTATTTTTATAATGTACTTGGCCAAGAAAATTGCCTCATAAAAAAGAGCACCAAAAATTCAAATTTTGAATCAAACCTTCCATAATAAATGAAAATTATGAATTGCCTCCCAAAAATAAAATTGGAAAATTTAAAATTTGAATCAATCTTGCATAAAATATTATATAAACCACCGAAAATTAAAAATTTGAATCAAAACTACCATAATAAATGACCAAATCTAAAAAAACGAGTGCCAAAACTTCAAAATTTGAATCAAACATACCATAATAAATGACCATTACGAATTGCCTCCCAATAATAAAGCAACAAAAATTTGAAATTTGAAACAATCGTGCTAGTATTATTAAAAATTAATTAATCAATAACAACAAAAATAATAGAAATCAAAGTGTTTCTAATCAAGATATGATATTAGTAATTAATAGTTAATCAATAACATTGATTAATAATAGAAATCACGGTGATAATATATTATTAATATTAATTAATAAAAATATAATTTATTAGTCTTAGTGTTAATTTAATTAATTAAGTAATAATAATGTTATTAATTACAAAACATTATCCTATCAATTAATATTAACTATAAGAAGTTCTATTATTAATACACTTTGATTATTATATTAAAAATAAGATCTAATTATATTTTCAAATGAACAAAAATATCTATACAATAATTAAATTATATTATAAAAATATAATTAAACATTATAAGCGTAATTAAAAACTCAATCGCCATTATTTATAATTCTTAATTAATTATATTGCATTTAGAAAATAATTTTATAATTTTATAAAAAATATAATAAAATTTTATAAAAGTGATTAACGACATAAACTCCATTATTTATAATGCTTCATTACTTATAATGCTTAGAATGCACCTATAAATATATTTAAAATTTAATCACCAAAAAATTAGAAATCAAAGAATATGTATTTAACATATGATATCGGGACTAGTCGTAATTAATTAATTAACAACATTAATTAATAATATTAATAATTAAATACAAGCAATAATATAATATGGATTAATAATACCTATAAATTTCAAATAATATTTTTCATTATGAAATAAAAATGATTGTTGTATGTGAATGGGATTGAACCCATTTTAATACCTTTATAAAGGATGTTAGAATCTGTTATCTCTATTATTCGTCTATGATTCCTATATTAGAATATGCATATGACAATTCTAAAAATATATCATTAGAATCTACCCTAAGACTGTGAGAGTGAACAACATCCCTTTTTCTATCATTCTTATCTGATGCTTGATGTGAGAATGAAGTAAAATTTATTCTGAAAGAAAAAAATTACATTGTATTCAAGATAAGATGAAAAAAATGTTTGTTTGTTTGTATGACAGAATGGGCAACTGCCCATTCTTAAACAAAGACCGAGTAAGTAAATTTTATCTCTCCACTAACATCTTGTATTGTGGAGTTAGATATGATTAATATAGAAGCGCTAAAATGACAAGAATTTTCTTCTATTACTCATATTATAATTGAATGGGCATATGCCCATTCAATTGTATCAATTTATTTTATTAGACGTATTAGAAAAACTACATTGTATTCAAGATAAGATAAAAAAAATGTTTGTTTGTTTGTATGAGAGAATGGGAAACTACCCATTCTTAAATAAAGACAGAGTAAGTAAATTTTATCTCCACTAACATCTTGCATTGTGGACTAGCTATGAGTAATATTGAAGTACTAAATAGACTAAGTTTAATATTGCAAGTATTAAAATGTTTAGAATGAGCATATGACATTTTAGTTCAACATTTCTTGTATTAGAATTTTTACGACATGAGCATATGCCCATTAATAATGGGAATATGCCCATTATAATATAGGAATCAATGTGACAAATAGGTACACAGAGAACAATATACGGCCATGACATGAAGATGAAGTGGGTTGTAGCCCATTTTGGTATGGAAGGAAAATCAAATGTTATTCTTCACATTGAGAAGAGTTATAAATATTCATTGGTGTTTCTCATCATTTTCCTTGATATTATTCATGAAAAGAGAGACATCTCAAAAGAGAAAGAATAAACCACAATTAGAGATAGAGGCTTGATCCCCTTTAAGGGTATATAATGCAAAGCACAAGTGATGCTTTGGAGTATAACTTGCATGAAACCATGAATTTTGATCGGACCATAGGATCATCTTGAAATTTTAAAGGGTGGTAGGAATAAATTAGTAATATGTTGGGGTCATCTTTTCTTGCAATATTTTACCCATTTCGACACATTTTTGGGTTTGGATTCCTTCATCTAGTGGCCTAAAATTGACTTTGAATGTTGTTTTCACTTTTGACTAGGTCTTATAACTTTAATAACTTTTGTTGTGCTTGTTATAATAAGTCAAAATTTCACGTGAAAATTAATTTATGAAGGAATATTTGGCATGCAAATTTTGGGGCCCATCTGAGTTGTTTTTCTAGTAGGTAATTTTTGGCATTTTAGGGTTTTTGGCAATTTAGGGTTTTTTGGCATTTTAGGGTTTTTAGAGTAAACATGAAATAAAATGTGGATTGTAATGATGTAAAAGATTATTTTTGATTCTAGATTAAGAATAAATCTATTTTGAAACTCTTTATTTTTATTTGGAAAGTTTTTATGTGTGTTTTGTAGGTATTTCAACCTCTTACATTGGATTCACATCAATTGGTATTAGAGCAAGATTTTGATCTTGCAGAAATAGTTAAGGTAACATATTACATTTTTCTGTGTAATTTTTACCTCTATTTTATATAATCATGGCTATACATAGGAGGGGATGTTATGCCTAGATGAATAGGCATATGCATGAGCTATAGAGATAATATGTTGAGCTCAAAGGAGAAGTTACATGCCTTAGAAGGAGAAATTCAAATGGGGATGCGAGACCCATGTAGTGATATTGAAGAAGTACCTCCATTAATGAATGAAGGAGGAGATGAAGAATAAAATGAGAGAGACGAAAAAACCTTGAATGAGAGACCATTTGAAGAAATATTGATCTAGGATTTAGGGGGAAAGAATGATGACATCAAGATTAATGTTCATGATTATGGTGGAGGGTTACGACTAGAGGAGTTGATTGACTTGTTAAATCGTATGGAAAAATTATTTGAGGGGGAAACCCTTTCAGAGGAGAATAAGGTTAATTTTTCATGTACTAAGTTTGTTGGACATGCATTGATCTGGTGGGATCACCTGCAAAATGAAAGACAAAGAAATGGAAAGGGAAAAATCAAAAACTAGAATAAAATGGTAAAGAAGCTGAAAGAAAAGTTTATTCCTGTAGATTATGCGCAGACACTCTTCTAAAGGCTTTAGAACCTAATATATAATGATCTCAACATTAAGGAGTATACTAATGAATTTTACAATTTGTCAATTAGGGTGGAACATGGATATTCTCAAGAAGAAGGATACCCGGTATATAAATGGATTGAGTTACACCATACAAGATGAGCTGAGTATGCTCCAAATCCATAGCATGGATGATGCTTATCAACTCACATTAAAGGAAAAACAAAATAACAAGAGGAACAATTTTAGAAGAGGTGTGAAGAGAGGTCCATCATCATCTCTAATGAGAGGCAGGTAGATTTGAATCCATAAAGGTGAATCCTCTAATACGTAAGTCCATGAAGATTCTAGTCAAAGTTGTGTTAACTACCAAAGAGGTAGGGGTTTCGAGGGGAAGAGGTTATTATGGAGAACGAGGCTGGAATAGCCCCAAAAGGTAATATACATGTTATAGATGTGGTGAATAGGGGCACAAATATTTTGAGTGTCTCGTAATATCCTACATAAGATAGGTGGCAAGGAGAACAACCACAAGTAAATACGGTTGAATCAAGAGGAAGAAGAAATTGATGTTTCTATAGACTTGGTTGAAACTCTCATGATAAGGAGGATGATGATTTTATTTAAGAAAGGAGAAAGAACATAATTTTTTTAGTGTTGAATCGTAGGCTACGAAAAATATATTTTGAACAAGATGCACCTCTATAGGAAAGGTATGTAAAATTATTCTTAATTGTGGTAGTTGTGAAAATATGGTTTCAACTCGATGGTTAATAAAATTAATCGAACTTTGAGAAGCACCCATATCCCTATCAAATATCATGGTTCAAGAAAGGGAATGAGGTAACCATAGATATAATATGCCTTATAAAGTTTTTGATTGGGAATACCTACAAGGATTGGGTGTTGTGTGTTGTTACCCCAATGGATGCATGTCATACATTACAAAGGAGGCCTTGGAAATACGATAGAAAGGTTACACATGATGGAGGAAAAAATACATATACTTTTTGGAAGGATGGTGTAAAGGTCATCTTGTTACCCTTCAAGGAAGAAGAAAAGAGTGAGGGCTTGTTGGCTATAAAAGAGTTTATTATAGAAATGGAAGAAGTTGGCTGGTGTTATGCAATGATGTGAACGAATGTGGAAATAGATTATTTTAATATACTTGTTGTTGTGGAAAAACTACTAAATGAATACAAATATTTCATACCGGATGAGCTACCAAATGGGTTACCTCCGAAGTGAGATATTCAACACCATATTGATTTGATCCCGAGTCATCCCTTCTAAACTAGAAAGCCTATCGGATGAGTCCAACACAGAGTGAAGAGTTGAACAAACAAGTGAAAAATCTAATACATAAAGGGTTAGTGAGAGAAAACATGATTCCATGTGCAACTCCAGCACTATTGACTCCCAAAAAATATGGAGACTAGAGAATGTGTGTAGACATCAAGGCCATAAATAAGATCACAATTAAGTATCGGTTCCCAATTCCAATATTGGATGATATGATGGATGTGCTAGCGGGAGCCCGATATTTTAGCAAGATTGACTGTAGAGTGGGTACTACCAGATCCGTATCCGTAAAGGGGATGAATGGAAAATGGATTCCAAAACAAAATAAGGATTATATAAGTGGATGGTGATGCCATTTGGGCTATCTAATACACCTAATACATTCATGAGGCTGATGAAAAAGTACTCCGAGAATACAATTGTAAGTTTTTGTTGTCTATTTTGATGATATTCTTATACATAGTAAGACAATGGAAGAACACTTGTTACATATGAAATTGGTGTTAGACTTGTTACGTAAAGAGAGTCTATACGAAAATTGAAATAAGTGTAGATTTATTTAGAAGAGTATTGTTTTTGGGGGTTTTTCATATCGGATGATTGGGTGAGGATGCATGAGGAAAAATTAAAGTCAATTTTTGAATGGCCTATTCCAAGGAATGCGATAGAGGTTCGTAGTTTTCATTGTCTGGAAACTTTTTATAGGAATTTCATCAGGAATTTTAGTAGCATTGTTCTACCCATAATAGAGTGTATAAAAGGGAGGGAGTTTGTATGGGCCAAGGTAGCAACAGATAGTTTTTAATTATTGAAGAAGAAAGTTTCAAAAGCACCTATTTTGGTATTTTCAAATTTTAGAAAGGTCTTCGAGGTTGACTATGATGCCTCACATGTCAAGATTGGAGTTGTACTAAGTCAGAAGGAAAACCTATGGCATTCTTCAGTGAAAATTTAAATTAATTCAGGAGAAAATATTCTACTTATGATGTGGAATTTTATGTTATTATTCAGGCGTTAAGGCACTAGAGACATTACTTGGTAGCAAAATAATTTGTACTCTTCACTAACCATGAAGCCTTGAGGTATGTAAACACACAGAAGAAACTAAATAGTAGGAATGTAAAATTTGTTTCATTTTTGTAAGAATATACTTTTTCTTAATGCGTAAGTTGGGTAAGCATAATCAAGTTGTTTATGCCTTGAGTAGGCATGTAGCACTTTTGACAACAATGGAAAATGAAGTAGCGGGGTTTGAGACAGTTAAGGAATTATATGAAGGTGATCCAAATTTTGGTGATGTTGTGAGATAACTTAAGGAACCTATAGTAGGTAGTGATTCTTCTTATTATTTGATGCAGGATGTCTATTTGTTAAGGGGGAAACAATTTTGCATCACTTGCTAGTTCAATGAGAGAAAATATTATAAGAGAATTACATAGTGGGGGTTGGTTGGATACTTTGGTATAAGTAAGACAATTTCTCTTGTTGTAGAAAATTATTATTGGAAAAAGGTAAAGAGGGACATAAGTAGGATTTTAGAAAGATGTAAAGTGTGTCAAATGACTAAGGGCCATGGACGAGAATCTTTGGGTTGTATATGCCATTACCTGTCCCTACAGGGCCATGGATTTATTTGAGTATGGATTTCATGTTAGGACTTCTTAACACACAGTGAGGGAATGATTATATATTTTTTGTGGTTGATATATTTTCTAAGATGGAAGATTTCATTTCTTGTAAAACAACTAATGATGCTTCATGAGATGCAGATTTGTTTTTTCGAAGTGGTTAGATTACATGCATTTCTAAGAATGATGACTTCATATCGCAACACGAATTTTTTGAGTCACTTTTGGAAGACTCTCGTGGAGAAAAATAGGGACACAACTATAGTTCATTAGGGAATATCACCCCACGAGGGTAGATGGAATTAATCAACAAAGCTTGGGAAATCTCCTATGTTGAATAGTTGGAGAAAATCTAAAATAATGGGACTTAGATTTACCATGTGAGTTTCCTATAATAGCTCGATAAATGTGATCAATAGGAGGTCTCCTTTCCATATTTTATATGGTATAAATCCCAATGGGGTCATATATCTTATTTTGCTACCCAAAGTGAACATAAAACTAGTGATGATGTAGAAGTGTTTGTAGAAAACATTCAACAGCTTACGATTAAGTGAGGGAAAAGATGAAAGTGAGTAATGCACAATATAAAACAACGCAAAATGTAGAAGAAGAGAGTAATTTTATTAAAATAAGGATATATGGTGATGGTTCATCCTAGAAAGGAGAGGTTTGTAAAAGGGACATATAATAAACTCAAGTATAAGAAGATTAGGCCATGTAGAATTCTCGACGAAAAATGAGTGGTAATGCCTACAAGGTGGAGCTACATGAAGACTTTGCTATCTCACCAGTTTTTAATGTTTCTAACTTATATAAATTTCTAGATCATGATGAAAATGTTGTGGAGGAGGAATAAATAAACTAGGAGCAGCAGATGCCGAAGAAGAAAAAGGAAAGGGTAATGTGTGTCTTGGACCAAAAGACAATCACTACTAGACATGGGAGCTACAACAAATATTTGGTACAGTGGGAAGGTTTGTAACAAGAATAAAATAATTGGATTCCTAAGTGGGAATTGAAGAATATTGAAAGTGTAAAATTAGATGAATTTTTCAATTGAATTTACAGGAGCTGAATTCTTTTCAACCAGGGGAGAATGGTGTGGGAGCATAACTTACGGAGACCATAAATTTTGATCCGACCATTGGATCGTCTTGAAATTTTACAAGGTGGTAGATATACATTAGTACTATGTTGAGGTCAATTTTCTTGCAAGGTAGTGGCCATTTTGGCACATTTTCGGTTTGGATTCCTTCATCTAGTGGTCTAAAATTGGCTCGAACGTTTTTTCTTTTGACTAGGTCTTAGAAGTTTAATAACTTTTGTTGTGCTTGTTAGAATAAGTAAAAATTTCATGTTAACCTTAATATATTAAGTCATATTTGACACACAAATTCTTGGGCCCATCCGAGTTGTTTTTCTAGTAGGTAATTTTTGGCATATTAAGGTTTTTTGGCATTTTAGGGTTTTTAGAGTAGACGTGAAATAAAAAGTGGATTGTAATGATGTAAAAGATTAGTGTGGATTCAAGAATGAGAATAAATCTATTTTGAAACTCCTATTTTTTATTTTCAAAGTTGTTTATGTCTGTTTTGGAGGTATTTCATCCTCTTGCAATTGGATTCACATTAAAAAGGCTTCACTAGGGATAGTCCACCAATTAGAGATAGAGGCTTGATCCCATTTTAATGGTATGCAATAGAATTCAAGGAACCTCCAAGGATAGTCCAACTAATATGATACAATTATTAACTCTATAAAGTTTGTTAGAATGTTTTTACACTAATATGGTCGCCTTTCCATTGCAGTAATGGTCCTCCTTCCATGCAAAATGGGAAGAACCCAACAATAAATTTTTTTTGTTTTCTAAATATTCTAGTATAATTAACTAAAAATATGGACAAAAAAATGTTAGAATGTGTAGAGAATGGGCTAATTCCTATTCTCATTATTAGGAGCGGACTAAGACTTGTTTTAAAATAATTTCCTTTAATTAATAAATACACGGTTGTAAACAATATATTTGCATGTTGGTCTCGATATGTCATGGTATTAAACAATATATGTTAATTACTCCTATATGAGAATGGGTAGAGAATGGGCATTTTCCATTTCTAAAACAAATTAATAGAACTACATAATACAAGAATGGGCATCTTCCCAAGGGTATGTAGTGCAACACTTAGCAGAGCCAAGATGCCCATTCCTAACACAAAACCCGTCAATTTCTCATTCCTTAAACAAAATAATAGAAATACATAAGGCTTGATCCCCCTCGAGGGTATGTAGTGCAACACTTGGCGGTGAGAAATCGGTTCCGTTAGGGTTAGTTTGACCAAAATGATACAATTGTAAACAAGCGTCGCAATGCTACTAATTCTAGTCATAGTCAAAAATCTTGTTTAAAAATATGAATTGAAATGAAACATAACATGTGACTTATATTTTATAAAAATATATACCAACCATGCTTTAATGCTTTAATATGTTATATTTTTTTAGACCCATTTAGATGTTTTCTCGAAAGGTATTTGTTATCCAAAATTCACCCCATGGGTAATTTTGATAACATGCATCAGAATATTCAAGTCCCAGGCACATTGATTGATTCAGAGCAAACATCATGTTTCTGAGGTTCTCTCAGATATTTTTCTAACTCTCCTGTCTAGGTAGTTAGGAGCAAGCTCTGAGAAAATGCAGGGAAAAGGTTGCAAAAGGCAAGAAGGTTGATCCAGAAAAAATGGTGAAAATCGGCTAAGTCCTAGTCCTAGGAGCCTTTGGGACAAGCGGGCCAAAAAGGCGCGAACCGGCCGAACTGGGTGAAATCAGCACAAACAGTCCGAAACAAAGTGGGACAAGCAAGCTGGCGAAAAGGCGCGAACCGCCAACCAAGGCGAAATGAGTCAAGGCAGACCGAATAGTTGGGCAAGGTACGCTGGAATGACGCGAAACCGGCCGGATTGGCCGAAATGAGAACTTTCAGTTAGGGACGCGCGGGCAAAAAGTACGCGAACCGGCCGGATCGGCCGAATTTGTCCCAGACAGTCCAAAAGCAAATGGGACGCGCAGGCAAAAGTACGCGAACCAGCTGGTTCGGCCGAAATGGGAAATTTCAGCACTGTGCTAAATGGGACAGAGGGACGCGTGGGATGTGAAAAGCCGAAACGGCCGAAGGCAGAGGAGAAAAGTCAACATTTGACCCGTGGAACTTCAAACGGCCATAACTTTTGACTCCGAGCTCCGATTTTCACAAAATTGGACTTTCTGGAACGAGCACGACGTCCTCTATGCCACAAAAACTAGATTTCTTAATTTTAATGAGGGTAGATATATTTAAATAAAAGAAACATGTTCGGCTCCAGTCAGTTAATGCTCATTCCCGTCAAATGACAGAAAACGCCTGCTAGACCCAAAATAGCTGCCCGCACTCAGAAGGCCATAACTTTTGCATTTCTCAACAAAATCACACAAAATTGGTATCGTTGGAATCGTGGTTCCGAGCCCGATGCACAACAATCAAGAAATTCTGGATTTTATCAGAAATTGATTGAGATTTTTGAGGAAACGTGGCCAGGTTCAGAACAGTGTTTTATTTGGTAGCTGGGAGTGCAATTAAGAGGCATGGCCATCATTCTTTCTCTCTATTTGACACATGGGACAAAGATGGGGAGCCTTTTCCAAGTAATGTATAACCATTCCACTCAATTTAATGCCTCTTACAGGTGGTTGAAGGACAGATTTCGGGATTTCCACTTTCCCTTCTCTTCTCCTTCTCATTTTTTCTATAAATTGGAGTGTTGGGCTCATTGTAAAGGAGAGAGTTTTTGGGTAGCAAAGCTCTGCCAAAATTGTTTTGTGAAGCCGCAGTGTGTTGCAGAGCCCTTGTAGTGGACTCCTTGCATGGTGATCCGTGCCCTTATCTTGTAATAGACCGAATCATGCATACCATGAAGCAATAAAATATCAGTTTGTGGATGTATCTTCCCCTACTGTATTTTTCTTGCATTCTTCTTGCCCTTTTATCTTTCTACAAGAATATTGTGTCTATTATTATGTTCTTGCAGGAATTCATTATCATTGTGTATGCTTGGAATATTATTGTGAATGCATTTTGCTAGATTATGGTGAACTGTCATCACCTCTTCTAGTGTGCACTTTGCCTCTGTATTTCACACATTTGGAGACTACTCTCCCACCCTCCTTTTCTGGTGTATCACCGCTTTAGTGTAGGCTTTCATTTTATGTATTCTCTCTCCCTGGTCCCTTGGAAATTTAGATTAGAACAGTTAGCTTACCCTGCATTAGAGTAGATTGTGGCAGGTAGTTTAGGAGCAAGAACCAGCTTTCTCTGGAGGTCTGTCTCAAGCAACAAGTCCCACAACTTGGAGATAGTACCCATGTTATCCAATCACACTGGATGCTTAGAGTGATCAAACTAGAAATCTGATCAACATCCAGGGGTGCTGTGATTCGGTGATAATAGTATTATAATACTTGAAAATAAAATAGTACAATATATTTATAATGTACTTTACCAACCCTCTTTAAAAGTTTAATGATTTAATATATTAATGTTTAGACCCATTAAAAATGTTTTAGAGAGGTATTAGAATACTAAAAAATAAATAATACAAAAATAAAATTTTAAAAAAATTGCATTTGAATGCTTAGAATGGGCATATGCCAATTCTCATATAAAAAAATTATGTCTTGTATTGAATTGGAAGTTGCACATGCTCACAACCTTCTCATAGACTTTATAGAGGTATGAAAACATTTTTAAATAATTGCTTTCATTTGAACATTTAGAATGGGCATATGCCAATTCTCATATAAAAAACCTTTTTGTCTTATTTTTTGTTGATATATGTCAATTCGAATAATAAACAACAATCAAAAACATTATCTCATGCAATAACATTGTGGTAAAGCTTCCCATTCATAAGAGGTCTACCGTCATCGAAACATTAACCACCATTAATATCTCTAAATTTTGGAGATTAAATGTCATTAATCTCACCAATTTACAATCACCTTCAAGTAATAAATAAATGGTGGTAAACAATATAATTGCATGGTGATCTCGCTATGTCATTGTAAAAAAATTAAATTTCAAGCATTATCATAGCCATGTTTTAGTAAACATAAATACATGGAAAATTAATATTAACTTGTGAAATTGGGAGCAATTATAACCCATCATGTCAAATATTGGGTTGGCTTAAATTAAATTCTTAATGGCTTTGTGTTGGCGTATATTAAATGGCTAATGTGTGTTGTCTTTAGGATCGTACATGGAAAATAGTTGGATTTGGTAACTCCATCTCCTAGAGGATCCTTCATCTACGATCTTTGAGAATTAGGAAAGGATGCGTGTAATTATTTAATAATAGTGATATCCACTTTAGTTAGGAGTAATTAATTTCATCCTGGGCTCGTGTGGTTAATTTTTAAGTATCCTTCCTCACCCTCATTCAACATTTATACTCCTCTACCTATTTTATCTCTACATCATCATGGCGAGTTCCTCTCCTCCTACCATTCTTCTATGAAGTGACAAAAAATAAATGGCCTTCATTAATTCCATTTCTCGGTCACATCTCAAGCGGGTTTTCGGGATTCATTCATCATATGTCTGTGAAGCCATTGAACATGTTCCGAGTGATTCCTACCTCTATGATTCCAAAATATATCAGTTAACTCATAAATTTCCTCGCTTTTGTTTTGAATCAACTTCCAAGCTAAATGCCATAACAAATTGCAATTTTCTATGATTCCCCATTTTTTATCTTTACCTCTCATGGGGTTAGTCTCGATGAAGAGCTTGAGATTTGTAATCTCAACACTTTATCCATGTTCATTGGTCCTAATGCAGAAGCTGGTTGCATCCGTCATTCTTTTTTGGAACCTTTTGTGGAGGGGAACAGAGGACTCACTCACTTTGTGTAGGTTTTTTTATACTTGTGTAGATCCCCGGACCCACCACCTCTCTATCTTCCTAACATTGATTTAATAGATATTCATGTTCCTATCCGACCTAATTTTGTTGGTGCTTCCACATTTCAGAGCTATTACAACCCGCCTACACATTCCTGTTAAATATTTCCCACCGCTAGTGGTGGTCCCCTTCGTATGGCTACTCGAGGTAGCTCCGTGGTTTTTTCCTTCTCATTCTCTAATATCAAAGAAGATCCAATCGATATTTTTGATGGTGACTAATATGTACTATTACTTCTTCCGTAGTCTTTTTGAGTAAATTAAATATGCATTTTGTATTTTGGTCTCTTCGTGTTTCCTTTTTTGGTCACCGCCATTTTTTATCTCTAAACATCAAATTTATTTTTATCCCTACAATTACTTATCTTAAGTTTCTATGTTCTGTTAAATTAGATAAATTATTGCTCTTGTTATATTTCAATCACATGTATATATCATCATCATCTCTATTAGAATAACCCTAATTTAGGTTATTTTCATTTATAATTAAATGGTGGTAAGAAAATTATTTGCATGTTGGTCTTGCTATGTCATGGTCAAGAACAAATATAAATTTAAACATTTAACCCATTTTCAAAACTTAGTTCTAATATATATATATATATATATATGGGGGTGTCTTGTTATGGCATGGTCCGTAACAAATATAAATTTAAACATTAGCATATTCACCCATTCACAAAACCCATTCTAAAAATTATAAAATTATGTATATTAAGATGAGAACTACATAAAGCTTGATCTCTCTCGAGGGTATGTAATGGAAAACTTGAATCTTACAGGGCATAGTCCAACTAGTATCGTAAAATTATTAATAATTACAAAACTAAAAATGTTACTATCACAATGCATAACTTCCCATCCTATATATGTTATTGTCATAATGCACAACTTCCCATTCTATCTTTTATAATTCTTATATGAGAATCGTCATATGCCCATTCAAAATATCTATTATTCTTCTATGTTTGTTAAATGTGAATGGATATATATATATATATATATATATATATATATATATATATATATATAAGATGAGAAATGAGAACTACATAAGGATTGATCCCTCTCGAGGGTATGTAGTGCAACACTTGGCTCTACCAGGGATAGTCCAACTAGTATAATACAATTATTAATAATTACAAATCAAAAAAACAATCTCACTTTCCCTCCAATGAGTGGTCAAAGACGTGTTTTTGTTGAAAACTACACAATAATGTGAAAAATAAACACCGAATACTATAATCTGAAAATTGAATTCATTCGGGATAAATTACACTCGGAGGGATTACATACATATATAGGTAAATGACATCCTTAAACTAAGGAGTCAACTTCTATCCCTCATATCTCTCTCATGATCACTCAAAGCATCCCACTTATCTCTCCAATATGATTCTCTCCACCTTTAGTTTTAACACTATTACCTTTAATTAATTAATAAATGGTGCTAAATAATTCCTCCAACGAGTGGTCGAAGACATGTTTTAAAATAATTACCTTTAATTAATAAATAAATGGTTTTAAATATATATAATATGAGAAACAATATATTTTAATGATAAATGAGAATGGGATGAGAATGGGCATATTCTCATTCTAAAACAAAATAATATAACTACATAATATGAAGATGGGAATATGTCATGGTTTTTTTTTATAGATAATAATTTGGAAAAGGCTCCAAAGGACCATTTACAAGAAAGATATTACAATACAATCCAAAGACTAGTCAAAATATCTATCAAAAAAACCGAGACAAAAAGACCTGGGCAGGATCAACAAGACCATTGATCCAAACAAAAAGCCCTAACGGAAAACAGCAGAAAAAAACAAACTATACATAGACCACCAGTCAGCAAGAAGGTCGCAAAAGGGAATATGTCATGGTGGTAAACAATATATTTTAATGATTCATATATGATAATGGGCAGAGAATAGGCATCAGCCCATTCTAAAACAAAATAATATAACTACATAATATGAGAATGGGCATTTGCCGATTCTAAAATAAAATAATAAAGAACCAAAACAAGACAAATATAAACAAAGAGATGCAATGCTTAGTCTAGCCAAAATGATTGAGTTCAATATTTCCCACCCATTCTAAAAAAATAATAGAACTACATAAGGCTTGATCCCCTCAAGGGTATATAGTGCAGCACTTGGTAGTACTAGCACTTGGCTCCACCAAGGTTAGTCCAATCAAAATGATACAATTATAAACAAAATAATAGAACTACATAAGTCGTGATCCTTATCACGGGTATGTAGTGTGGAGCTTAAGCAAAGTGCGTAACTTTTCTCCACCAAGGTTAGTCCAACCAAAATGATATAATTATAAACAAAATAATATAACTACATAAGGATTGATCCCTCTCGTAGGTATGTATTACAGCACTTGGCGGTGTTAAAACATGGATCCACCAAGGTTAGTCCAGCTAAAAGCGACACAATTGTAAAATAAATAATAGAACTACATAAGGCTTGATCCTCTCGCGGGTATGTAGTTCAAAGACTTTTCTCCACCAAGGTTAGTCCATCCAAAACAATAAAATTATAAACAAAATAATATAACTACATAAGGCTTGATCCCTCTCACGAGTATGTATGGAATATGGATAAATACTAAACTTATGAGATAACATATAAGTTTGTAACTCTATTATTCTATAGAGTAATATTTCATGTTCTATCTCTATTATTCTTCTATTAGTCTTTATTCTTTGTTTGTAATTAATAAAAATTATAAATTAATTACATTCATTTTAATACCTCTAATCTCTTTTTTTTCTTCCATGATTCCTATATGGGAATGGGCATCTTCCCATTCTAAAACAAAGTTAAATTTTTCACTCCACTTTCCCAATCTAATAACTCTAAAAAATTACGAATTAAACTTAACTTAAATTTATCTCTATTCTTATTCTAATAGTTATATAAAAAAACTACATGAGAATGGATATAATGAGAATGGTTTATATATATATATATATATATATATATATATATATATATATATATGATATGAGAACTACATAAGGCTTGATCCCTCTCGGGGCATGTAGTGGAACACTTGGTTCTCCAATGATATTACAGCTAGTATAATACGATTACTAATTACTTAAAAACAAACATTGTTTGTTTATATGAGAATAGGCTTCGCCCATTATAAACATGCACAACGCCTATTAAGTTTGTCACAATGCATGGCTTCCCATTATTTCCCATGTTAAAAGAATGTAAATATAATATGTTAAGCTTAAAGTTATCTCTATTCGTCTTCTATTACATTAGATGTATATAATATTTCTATTAGTTATACATGATAATATGCATATTTATCTCTATTATTTTTCTATTAGTTATATATGAGAATGGGCATCTACCCTTTTAGTGGAAAGGATGAACAAATAAAGTGGAGAGAGTAAAAGTAGCATAAACATTTTCTTCAAATCTTGTTGAAACTATCACAATGCACATCTTCCAATTCTATTCTATAATTCTTATATGAGAATGGACATATGCCCATTCAAAATATCTATTCTTCTTCTATGTTTCCTAAATGTGAATGTAGATATATATATATATATATATATATATATATATATATATATATATATATATATATATATATATATATATATATATATATATATATATATATATATTGTAAGATGAGAACTACATAAGGCTTGATCCCTCTTGAGGGTATGTAGAGCATAATATGCCCATTCTAAACATCTATTATTCTTGAATCTATTACTTCATCCAAAATGATATAATTATAAATAAGAACTTGAGCTATGCATTGAATGATTTCCCATTTTGTGCAAGTTTTAGGATGGGGTGCAGGAAAACATGAGTACATAATCATTTCTTCAACAAGGAATATTCAACTAGAAATCATAACAAAATTTTATCATTTAATCATGAATATGTGATTCATGTTGATATTTGCTAATGAAATACCATTATGTGCATGAATCATTGCTTTAGGAAAAAAATCTTCACTTCTATTACTAGTTTGTTGCTTCATTTCATATTCAAATGAAATGTTTCACTTCTATTAATACCTTAATAAACATCAGTCTTCAATATGATGAGAACTACATAAGGCTTGATCCCTCTAGAGGGTATGTAGTGTAGCACTTATCCTGGCTAGGATAGTCTAGCCAATATGATACAATTATAAACAATTAAATAGAGTAGATATAAAATAATTCGAATCACGTAAAGAAGAATAGACATACAAAAAAATTGAATCACATAAGAAGGATATAGATAAAATTTCCTATGATCATATTAATCTGTATAAAAATACAAATATATATATATATATATATATATATATATACACACACACACACACATATATATATATATATATATATATATATAGATGATTCACCTACATTGAATGATTTCTGTTTTTGTTTTTGTATTTAACCATTCATGAGGGAGTGCAATGAAACTAATCTTTTTTGAGGGGGTACTAGTATAATACAATTATTAATTATTACAAAATAAACAATGTTTGTTTGTATGAGAATGGGCTTATGCCCATTATAAATATGCACAACTTCTATAAAGGCTATCATAATGCAAAGTTGATTCCCATTCTAACATAATGTACCTTCCCATGTTAAAACAAAGTAAATATAATATGTTAAGCTTAAAGTTATCTCTATTCTTCTTGTATTACATTAGATATATATGATATTTCTATTAGTTATACATGATAATAAGCATATTTATCTCTATTTTTTTCTATTAGTTATATATGAGAATGGGAATCTACCATTTTTAGTGGAAAGGATGAACAAATAGAGTGGAGAGAGTAAAAGTAGCATAAATATTTTCTTCAAATCTTGTTGAAACTGTCACAATGCACATCTTCCAATTCTATTCTATAATTCTTATATGAGAATGGGCATATGCCCATTCAAAATATCTATTCTTCTTCTATGTTTCCTAAATGTGAATGGATATATATATATATTAAGATGAGAACTACATAAGGCTTGATCCCTCTTGAGGGTATGTAGAGAATAATATGCCCATTCTAAACATATATTATTCTTGAATCTATTACTCCATCCAAAATAATATAATTATAAACAAGAACTTGAGTTATGCATTGAATGATTTCCCATTTTGTGCAAGTTTTAGGATGGGGTGCAAGAAAACATGAGTACGTAATCATTTCTTCAACAAGGAATATTCAACTAACAATCATAACAAAATTTTATCATTTAATCCTGAATATGTGATTCATGTTGATAATGAAATACCATTATGTGCATGAATCATTGCTTTAGGACAAAAATCTTCACTTTTATTACTACTTTGTTGCTTCATTTCATATTCAAAATGAAATGCTTCACTTGTATTACTACCTTAATAAACATCGGTCTTCAATATGATGAGAACTACATAAGGCTTTATCCTTACAGAGGGTATGTAGTGTAGCACTTATCCTAGCTAGGGATAGTCTAGCCAATATGACACAATTATAAACAATTAAATAGAGTAGAGATAAAATAATTCGAATCACAAAAGAAGAATAGACATACAAATAATTTGAATCACATAAGAAGAATATAGATAAAATTTCCTATGATCATATTAACCATATATATATATATATATATATATATATATACACACACACACACACACACACACACAGATATATAGATGATTCACCTACATTGAATGATTTCTCTTTTTGTTTTTATATTTAACCATTCATGAGGGGGTGTAATGAAACTAATCTTTTTGGAGGGGGTGCTAGTATAATACAATTATTAATTATTACAAAATAAACAATGTTTGTTTGTATGAGAATGGGCTTGTGCCCATTATAAATGTGCACAACTTCTATAAAGGCTATCACAATGCAAAAATTCCCATTCTAACATAATGTACCTTCCCATGTTAAAATAAATTAAATATAATATGTTGAGCTTTAAGTTATCTCTATTCTTCTTCTATTAAATTAGATATATATGATATTTCTATTAGTTATACATGAGAATGAGTTGATTTATCTCTATTTTTTTCTATTAGTTATATGTGAGAATGGGCATCCCTCTTTTAAAGTAGAAAGGATGAACAAATAAAGTGGAGAGAGTAAAAGTAACATAAACATTTTCTTCAAATCTTGTTGAAATTGTCACAATGCACATCTTCCAATTCTATTCTATAATTATTATATGAGAATGGGCATATGCCCATTCAAAATATCTATTCTTCTTCTATGTTTCCTAAATTTGAATGGATACATACATATACATATACATATACATACATATACATATACATATACATACATACATATATATATATATATATATATATATATGAGAACTACATAAGTCTTGATCCCTCTCGAGGGTATGTAGAGCATAATATGCCCATTCTAAACATCTAATATTCTTGAATCTATTACTCCAACCAAAATGATATAATTATAAACAAGAACTTGAGCTATGCATTGAGTTATGCATTGAATTATTTCCCATTTTGTGCAATTTTTAGGATGGGGTGCAGGAAAACATGAGTACCTAATCATTTCTTCAACAAGGAATATTCAACTAGCAGTCACAACAGAATTTTATCATTTAATCCTGAATATGTGATTTATGTTGATGTTTGGTAATGAAAGACCATTATGTGCATAAATTACATCTTCAGGATGAAATGCTTCACTTATATTACTACCTTGATGCTTCACTTCATCTTTAGAATGAAATGCTACACTTCTATTACTACCTTGATAAACATCGATCTTCAATATGATGAGAACTACATAAGGCTTGATCCCTCTAGAGGGTATGTAGTGCAACACTTGGCTCGGCCAAGGATAGTCCAGCCAATATGATACAATTATAAACAATTAAATAGAGTAGAGATAAAATAATTTGAATCACAGAAGAATAATAGACATACAAATAATTTGAATCACATAAGAAGAATATAGATAAAATTTTCTATGATCATATTAACTCGTATAAAAATACAAATAATTATATATATGGAGATGATTCACCTGCATTAAATGATTTCCCATTTTGTCTGTGTAGTTAACCATTCAAGAGGGGGTGCAGGGAAACTAATCTTTTAGGAGGGGGTGCTAGTATAATACAATTATTAATTATTATAAAACAAACAATGTTTGTTTGTATGAGAATAGATTGTGCCCATTATAAACGTGCACAACTTGTATGAAGGTTTTAACAATTCACAACTTCCCATTCTAAAACAAAGTACCTTCCCATGTTAAAAGAAAGTAAAAATAATATGTTGAGTTTAAAGTAATCTCTATTTTTCTTCTATATATATATATATATATATATATATATATATATATATATATATATATATATATATATATATATATATATATATATTTATATATATGATATTTCTATTAGTTATGCATGAGAATGAGCTGATTTATCTCTATTCTTTTTCTATTAGTTATATGTGAGAATGGGCATCTTCCCTTTTAAAGTAAAAAGGATGAAAAAATAAATTGGAGAGAGTAAAAGTAGCATAAACATTTTCTTCAAATCTTGTTGAAACTCTGAAACTTGCAAATTAGACAGAGTAAAAGTAACATAAACGACCATATTTCCTTCTATTATTAAGTCTTACATGAGAATGGGCATCGACCCATTCAATACAAAAAAACAATTATATCACATGAAAATAGGCATCCGCTTCGTTCTATACAAACAAATAGGTTTATCATGGGTAGATGCAATCATAGAAAAAGAATAGTGTTTAAAATGGGAAGTTGCACATTATCATAGCTTGTTACTATTATTAAAAATGTTAAGTCTCGCAAAGATGTTGATATACATTAATCTAAAATAAATTTAAGACCAAAAAATGACTCTTATTAACACTACCTCATACAATGAAATTCGATTTTTTGATGGTGCAAATGACTGGAAAATAAGGGATGAAGAATGGTTCATTGAATTTCACACCCTAATAATTATTATAATGATTTATGGTTTTTTCATTACTTGCAAGACCAATGCACACCAATTGACATTCTTCTAAGCATAAAGTGTATAACAAATATAACTATATCTCTTCAAGTGGGAAAAGTGGACAACACATCGAGAACATCCTCAAAGACACAAAATAGAACTATATTTTTCTCTTTACAATAAATATCGAATGGAAAGGTCAAGAAAAAATAAAAAGATTCATATTATAGTTATGGTTGGAAAATTGAGCCATACACTAAAGGGGACAAGAGTGGTGTACATAATAGTGAGGCCATTTATATAGGAATTATCATCACATTCAAAAGCTATATCATTATGCATTCACTTCATCGCTTTCCCACCACACGAATATAGATAAGGAATTAGGCTAATGAAAATTACATTCAAAATTGTTTACCATGCTTAGAAGATAAAAATTATCTAAGCTCAAACATTACATTTTAGAATCACACTTTCAAGAGGTGAAGGAATCTGCAAAAGAGAAATTATTATTAAAACATGCTCAAACTAAATTTAGGAGATATCTTTAGCCTCCTTTGTAGTGAATTTGTACTGGTAGGAGTTGGCCTTTGGCAGTTTGGAATGTCCCCTTAGTGTTCGTCAAGTTTTTTTGGTTGGCCCGTCTTGCAGTTTCCCTTCTTCCTTAGCATTCTCTTGTTTGGGGTTCTTTGGCTATTCATTTTGTTTCTTCTTTGGGCATGTTGTGCCCTGTTTTGTGATGTTTCTCTCTTCTACCTTGTTTTATATGTTTTGGTTGTACAGGGTTCCCGATCCCTTCAAAATATTTTTTTTTTGTATCTAATAATTTTTTTTAGAAAATGAATCTATATTATCTAAAGAGATGCATATTTTTTTATTTTATGAAAATTCATTCAAAATTGATATTGTTCATTTCAATGTAGTTCCTACAAAATACTCATACATATCAATTTATTTATCAACTTTCACTCCTTGTGTACTCTATGTTATCTAACCATGTACCTCTTCAAAGTGGGATATAATATTTCTTCCTTTCAAAAGCACTACAGTATTATTTTTAATATGGAGTTTGAGCATGAAATTCATGACAATGAAACTCAATTATATATTATTGATGGGAAACATACAATGGAAGTCTATAAAAATCATTGTAAATCCTTATTTTACATCTATTCATGATAGAATCAAACAAAGGTCTTCCTGTATTTTGTCTCTGTTGTCGCCAAATCACTTGCACCCCCGAATCGCCAGGATGTGAATAGGATGTTCATTGTGATTGGGACACATGGGATCACCTCTCAAGCTGTGGGACTTGGGCTCGAAGTGAACCTCCGGAGAAGGCCACTTCCTCTTCCTAAACTTAGTCTTGTAATACTCCTAGTGTGATAAAAGGGCTATCTAGTCCTATGCTAACGTCTTCATGGGGTTTTACGGAAAGATATTTATAGAAATGAAATTATACTAGGGATAGTAATGTGCCAAATAAAGAGTGTTTCAAGATTTAGGAAGGGTTAATTTGAAGAGGGTGTGTGTAACATAGGTCAACTTCACCTACTGCAACTTAGAGAGGGTACAGGATACATAAAACTAAGAGACATGTGTTCCCTTTGTTAAACTTTATAAGATAGAGAAATATACCAGTTTCACAGTGAAGAAGGATGAACTCAAGAATGGTGAACAAACACCACAACTCAACTACATGCAATACTCCACCACTCGATAAGCACAAAACTCGAAGAACTTGCAATAGAAACTTAAACTTGCACAATGTACCTACAAGTACAAGAAAGGCACAAAAAGCACGAGAAGGATGAAAGGACAAAGATTAGTCACAAAGCACACAATTTTATTGCTTCAATAACATGCACAATGCATCATACATTCGGAAGAGGTAATAGTTTCCATTACGGTCTTGAAGAGGAAGCTTGAAAGTTCTCTCAAAACACAAGGACAACTTCGCATAAGAGAGAGGACTCTGTAAAGCATATGCTTGCCTAAGATATCTAACTGTCCAACATGTCCGACCTATTGGAACCTTTTGAAAATGAGCTTTCAACTTACATTTATAGAAGAATATGTGAAATAAGAGGAAAGGTAATAATTACATTCCTAGATTTAAGGACCATGATGTATTTATCATAGTTAGTTGAATCACCTTAGAAGGTTCCATCATGGGTCATTAATTGCCTGATGACCTAGTCTTCTCAATTAATTAAAAGAATATTTAAATAAAATATTTAAATAATAATAATAAATATTATTATTAAAATATTTTAGTTAAAATATTAAATTAATTAAAAATATGGTGGGCCCCTTTGTTAACCAGTTTGTGTTAAAGGGGAAAATTATGAGGAGAAGGCCAAAAAATACCAACTCGGTGATCTCCTCCCTACCGAGCTCACACTTAATCAAGATCCTCTTGTTTCAACATCAATGTTAAGTGGAGAGCTCTCAGATCGATTCTCACCGCACACCGTTCTATCTCTTTTAACCATCTTGTGTGAATTTCATTGAGAGCTCAATGCTTAGACTAACCGAGCTAACTCGCTCATTATTTGTTGAACTCTTGAATGAATCATACATAAACTATCACAACTCATTTAATTTCTTCGAGCTCATACCTTATATGATGAACTTACCCATTAGCTTAGGTACTCCCGAATTAAGTTAATTCTTTATAACGAGCTCAACTAGGTTTTTTCAAATGACAACTCATGAGATAATTTCCAAAGTTACGCTCTGATAGAATTATGTTGAGTCGATCTCCATAGAGAAAATTTGTTCATCGACTCGTTTTTAGCTTATCGATCCATCCCCGAGAAATTTGAAAGGCTCACTAACTTGTTTAGCTTAACCAAGTCAACTATCTGATTCATCTGTGACCACCCCGCCTTTCTGTTATACTAAGCCGAGTTAAATGCCCTTTTTTTATTACTTCGGCTCTTTAATTATTTTAACTCCATTAACTCGTACATATGATGGAGAACTAAACTTCTTGGCTCCTGCTTCATCTTCATATAACTCACCCTTTTGTGCTGCCTCTAGAACTTTAAGATAATATGTGTGATATTGATTGAAAGGGAGGAGAAATGGGAACCTTCCAGTTGATCTATCTTGGTTCATAATAATGCCTTCAAACTCCTTCCCATTCCTCGCAATAAATTCAGCCATCTTTTGTACTATGTGCTTTAAAAATGATGGTGGTTCCAATATCGATGTAATGTATTTCACTTTCTCACCTAGATTCTGAACTGTCAGTAAATCATTTTTTACCAAATTGGTTAAATTTGGGGCGTGTGCTCCCAAAACATCATCAGACATACATTTAGACATCTCTAAAATATAATCCTACTTTTCTGTCACTAAAGCAACATGATTTGGCGTTGATCCATTTAAGTCCTACAAATATCCTTTTGAAGGACCTTTTGTACTGAACATTTTGTTCGCTCTAGAAGATTGCAGGTGTCTTTACTGAAAGCAATGTTATCAACAGGATAATCTTGCATTGATGAACCCTCTCTTATAAGCACAGATAGGTGAGTTGTGCCTTCATCTTCATCATCTCTAGTACCATACACCGACCCAATAAGTGAGGGGGCCTCTCCTGCAGTGCTCTTTGCAATTTGTTCAGAATCATTTTTTTATCTGCTTCTAAAACTTCAAGATGGTCTACAAGAAACCTGAAATAGACATGAAGATGGTGGTTGGGCATCAAGAACCCAAAAACTAGATTACTTCCCTGCTTCACCCTTAAAACAATTTCTGACTGTCCTCCATGTTCACTCACAAATTCTGTAGTTCTTACAATAATCTGATGTGTTTTTTCCGTGGGTGGCATTGGTGCATCCTTTGACAAAACATTGGCTACTTCTGCTAATATAATCTCCATAAAGAAACAAAGATATATTCTGCTAAGCCCACAAGATGAGAAAGTAAATTTTTAGGCACTTTGAAAATGGGGCTTAAAATCGAGGTCTTGATTGTTTCGTCTTATGTCATAAATGTTGTGGCCATCTCCTCGGTATTCGACCTTTGGGTTTCCCGGGATGATACATATGCATTGAGCTCACCTTTGGCACCATGCACGCATCCATAAGGCCGGATCACAGACCAATCTCTTCTCCATATCAACCAAGCTTCTCACATTCACTGTCTCGATTCTGATTTACCTCAAAATGACTCGTATATACACATGAAACCATATTCATTCAACTCGTTAAAACGTATTACTAAATGAGATGACTCCCTCTACTCACTGATATCAAGAGAATTTGACATTAAATCCTCACCTGATGTTGAATGACTCATAGTTCACATAACCTTGAGTTACTCATGGCTCGACCATCTCATTTTCCTCTCTCACTATCACTAAACCATCAAAGCCCGAATGTACACAGACTCATTCACTTCACGTCTCAATGAAATAAGCCAACTTAAATCTTAATATGGACTTGGCAAGATGTTTAAGCTCATGAGTAGCTCATTGAATCATGTCTTCTCACACTTATCTACCTTCATGCACAGTTCGTGAGTGTCTTCTAACTGGTTGGAGGCCCGTCTATCACTACACTTCAACTTGGATCCCTGAGCTCCTTAGATACATATGCCACCACTCCAAGCAACCAAAACTCGTGTTTCCTAGGAAAAATGAGATTCTTGGTTTTGCATCGACCCCAAAATTGATCAAACTCTGCCATTTTAGCTTAGCCTCATCTATGAACTCAGTATGTGGTCTCGTAACGCTACCTAAACCTACCTTATAGCTCGTCGAGTCTAGAAAAATTCTCGTCACTTATGCACCAAATGCTCACCCGAGGAAGGTCTGAATAATGCTAGTGAAAGCATATATACTGTATTCACTAATACCCTAGCCCGGTAATCTTGCTGCCTCTGTGAGCTTACCATTGTAAAACTATTTCGAGCGAGCCTCCCGCTTTTCATTAATTAATGAGCCCTAGAATTATATAAACTTCAAGGCACGTGGGTACGTAGATTTTGAGATCCTCGGCCTTCACCCGACACTTAGCCGACACGTTTTTGATCACTCTACCATTTAATTTGAATGAGCCCCTCACCTATCTCCGTGTCATACTCGCTTTTGGCCAGGTCATGACCACCACGTCAAATCCTATTAAACACTTCAACCATCTCATTCCCATGTTCCCTGACTTACCTTCCGAGTGACTCGGGACCGCCACGTAGCCGTGACAGGTTCTGTGTGGAAAAAGTAGTTTGAATTGCCTTGGTTCAAATGACTTGAATATCCCGTTCCATGCCAAATCCTCCTTTTGCCAAGTCAAATTGGCATGGTGTTTGTATCAAGAAATTCCATAGGATATGAGTGGGAATCTTGGACTTATGAATCCATTTTTCCATACATTACCTTGGCAAGTGAGTTCCCAATTTCCACTTCTCACCTTGGTCATACCGCCCCAAATCTCCCACACGTGGACTTCCTTCTTTGGCTTGCCATCCACAAAAACCCACTTAGCATTAGGCTTCCCGGATTCCCATTTTAAGAAAATAACTCATGAATACTTTAGTGTGGGGTTGAGGCATTATTTTTCCCACCCGACTACATAAAGAGCTGAAAATATCCCACGAGCAGAACTTTCATGTTGACACTCCATCATAGCACTTCCACCTGGCCATAGACCCCTGAAATTCCCATTTCATGGAAACCTTGTCTTGGTTTGACATTTCAACATTTTCCCTGGAAAACTCATTTGAATATCCCACGTTGAAGACTAACCCGTGGAACCTGACATCATTTGGCCAATTTGACCAGTAAGAGACAAAAATATTCCCGAGAGATTCCAAGGCTCCACGAGATGGTTTAGCTTGAGTAGGTGTGCTAAACTCACTGACTTCCTTGATATCTTGTCACATGCCAACTTTGAGTGAGTTGAATTTGTCTAGAAACTATGTTTAATGTATCCACACGAAATGAGTTGCCTTGAATTATACATCATGTTTGATGAATCCCATCAATAGAGCTCCACCATCCTTCTATTTACGCAATAATATCCATTCATTTTATGGCACTCTTGATGCCTTGGTTTGTGTTTGAATCACCATGGCTCTGCAAAACATGTCTAAAAGAAGCTCACCACATAATCTCCTAAATGAACAGTCGCTAAGATAAGTCAAATTCCTTATCTCTTCCTTCACTTCCACCTATTGCTCGAACCTTTCCAATTAGTTGAGACTTTATTAATGCCATAGCTTGAACATATTGACTCTCCATATCAAATTTGAGCTCAAGACTCATCCCTTTCAATCCTCGACTAAGCAAGCTTGATCAAATTGGCTTTGAATTCTCCTACACGTTCACTTATCCGTTTCAATTTGTCACATCGTTATACTTCATAGCTCCTTTTAAGATGTCGGTTTGACTCAATTTTACATTGGTATTCTATGATACTTATACTATCTTCCTGGATCGATAGAAGTTCTTCCATTACGTAATTACAAACCTGAGATTCAATGATGTTGAACTTCCCACATCTGCATAGTCTCATATCGTCTCGGTCAAACAAGATAATTCTCCCAAGTTGTTGGTCGAGCATTGTCTAATGGATTAGACTTGGCCTCATGTTAACTTAGCTTTCCCTGACTCGGCCTTCATATCTTTTACATTGATCTCTACCGAGATCCTTATAAAGTTCCCTTCATTCATCAATTTTCAACGAGCTATATTTTGCATTAACAAGATCTCATCGAGCTCTTACAACTGAGAGACTCTACTGAGATGATTTCCGAGATGACTATCAATTTGACACCGGGTTCTCTATCAACTCGACCCCAAACTCTTCACTGAGTTGAGATCAACTGGGTGCCTTTCGATGCTAGGTGATCTCTCATATGTAATTTAGGAATTATTTTTAATTATTGTATCTTGATAATTACTGGAGGTGGGTTCCTAGGACTATTATTTCATTTTGAATGTGATAGGACCCCATTGTCCAATCTCGCCACGTGTGCAAAATTGGATAACATTTTTGGCGACCTCTCGGGATGATTTCTTACTAAGCATGATTCTAGTAGCCTTAATTCATCCATTGGGCATGGAGTTTGTGTTGGAATCCTTAAAGTAGTATGATTTTCTTTGACACATCCCGAGATCTCCTAGAGCATTGCGATATCCTAGACCTCTCTGGAATGCTAAGCATGAAGTATACTTGAAACTGTTGAATGCTTGACATCTATGGAATACTTTGCAAAATTTTGAACGAAGTAGATTTTGAAGATCTAATAGAATATTTGAACCATCCTTCTCCCCGACACCTTCCAATTATGAAACAATGTACGAACAACACAAAACACAACAATAAGGAAAGAAAAAAACAACACACAACAATGTGCATAAGCACTTGGAGGAAAACACCTAATTTAACTGTACAGGGGTGGAACACTTCTCAAAAAAAGGCTTTGAGATGTATCCCATTCACATGAATGGGTAGTTCTTCTCCATTGAGCCTAGATAGAGGGAATGAATTTGCCTCTTTGCAGCTTGTGATGATGTATGGCCCACTCCGGAGAGTGTCAAACTTAGCATGCCTACCTAGTTTGGCCTGTCTTCATCCCACTTGATAACTAAATCTCCCTCTTGAAAATGCTTATCGACACCTTCTTGTCAAAAGATTTCTTAACTTGATCCTGATGTTGCTACAAAGTTTTCATAGCCTTGTCTCGTACTTCCTCTAATTCCATGAGTTCAACAAACCTTCTTGCGAGAGGATCACTCTCTATAACTTCAAGTTGATGAGCTAACTCCAACGATGGTAACTCTAATGAGAGTGGGAGTTTTGCCTCTCTTCCATATACAAGAACAAATGGAGAATTTCCGATGGCCCTTTTAGGTGTGATCCAATTTTCCCATAAGGCGGTATTAACTGTGTATGCCAAGTCCTCTTGTTAGTCTCCATTATTTGCTTAATAATCCATATAAGGTTTTAGTTGCTAGACTCAACTAATATGTTTCCTCATGATAGTAATTGGAAAAAGTTTTGAGGTATACCCCATTTTTAATTGCCCATTCACTCAATTTACTACCAAGAAAATCCAGCGTGTTGTCTAAAATGACTATAAATGGAACACCAAACCTCGTCATTATACCCTCCAAAAAATCTAGAACTACCTTTTCATTGCTACCACATCTGTCCATCGAGTAAAATAGTCTGTTGCAGTAAGGACCCACTGATGTCCCTCACTAGATGGAGGATTAATCATTCTGATGAAGTCCAACTGCCATTGAACAAAGGGTTGATCCACTTGAATTGGATGTTATAGAAGAGCTTCCAAATTCTTCTTACCTGTGAAAAGGCACATTCCTTACATTTCCTTACCCAGAGATGGGCATTCTTGAATAAATCTATCCAATAGTAGGTGGCTCACATGATCCCGGTAGCCGTTGTTCGTGTAGAATAATGTCCTCCGGATAGGCCATTATGAAACTCTTCTAGTATCTTCTTGACTTTGCTCGGTCCTACGCACCAAGGAGAACGACGTTCAAATATTTTCGAAAGAGAATGCTATCTACCAAAACATATGGGATAGATTGAAGATGGAAAGTTTGGATTTGGTTTTTATCCATGTTTGCAGGGTATGCTCCTGAGAAGAGGAAATTCTTCATTTTGCATAACCAGTTAGCTTAATCAACATCCTCATCGGTATTTAGGAGTGTCACGTCCTCATTACCTTTTGATTCCATGCTTGCAACAAGTTGCTTGACACAAACCCTTACCTCGACAAGTTTAGTGATTTTGATGTGCACTTCATACTCCATTACCTTCATGATCCACCCATCACGCTTTTCATCCATTTCTTTGTTCAGCAAAAACTCCTTGACACCTCAGATGAATTTTTTTGTTGGACAACATGTGCTTGAATTTCTTCAAAGCTTGAATAACTGCAAAGACTTGCTTTTCAATGATTGAGTATTTAAACTCGTAGTCTTTGAGGGATTGATCAAGAAAGTAATCAGTTGCTCCATCAGTTGTTTTTCTATTGGGTGAGGATCCCTGAAATACTCTCTTGACCTGCAAAAGCATAAAGGATAAAATCTTTGTCAAACCTGGGGTTGACCGGCATGGGAGCTTGAGAAATGGCTATTTTGATGGCTTCAAAGATTTCTCGTCCTTCCTTTGTCCATGAGAATGGCATGTTTTTCTTGCATGGCTATCAATGATTTAGCCAATGTCGTGAATTGAGGGATGAATCTCCGCATGAAATTTATGGTTCCCGAAAAAACACTAGAGGCCCTTCCTATGACTTGGGAGAGAGAAGAAAATAATCGAATGAATCTGGCCGGATCGATTGATAATCCTTTCGCTGAAAAAACATGCCCCAATAATTTTCCCTCGTGCACTGTGAAAATACATTTCTTGGGGTTAAGTGAAACCCAAAATTCCCTACACCTTCGAAAAACTTTCCTTAGATGCGTGATGTGATCTTCTTCATGTTTATAGTATAGAGTTATATCATCAAGGTAAACCAAAATAATATCATTGATTAGTCCCTTAAATTCCATGTCCATGGCTCTTTGGAAAGTAGCCCCGGCATTGGACAATCCGAATGGCATTTTATTGTAGGCATACGTGCCCCACTTGGTAGTGAAAGTCGTTTTGAATTGGTTGGATTCTTGGACTAGGATTTGATTGTAACCCGAATATCCATCAAGAAAAGAAAATCTTTGAGCTCCTACCACCATTTGAAGGATTTGCTCCATCGATGGAAGAGGATAATGATCTTTTAATGACACATGATTCAAATCCCTGAAATCTACGCATAACCGGATCTCTCCATTCTTCTTCCTCATGGGCACCAAATTGGCTACCCATGAGGAATGCTTGATGGGAAAAATTATATAGGACTCGATGAGTTTGGTTAGCTCCTTTCTCATTAGTGGCTCAATTTTGGGATTAATTGGTCTCTTTTTGACAAAATGGCTTAGCATTAGGATCCAGTTTGATGGTATGTTGTGCTAGACCTAGATAAAAACCATGTAGATCTTTATAGATCCATGAAAAGATGTCATGATACTCTTGAAAAAATTTGATGAAAGCTTCTTTCTCCTCGAATTACACACTTTCCCGATCTTAAGAAACTTTGCATTTAATACTTGACTTCCTCAAAATATTCTTCTTTGACACCATGTTAGGGATTTGTCTTTTGGCTTGGTCATTTGAATTGAAAATGGATTCCAAAGTGACTAAACCTTTTGGTAACTATTGTTGCAAATCAGCAGCACCCCTAGATGCAAATCAAGGTTCTAAGTTGATGTTTAGGGCATCCAGTGTGATTGCACAACATTGAAACCTCTCTCCAAGTGTGGGACTTGCAAGATGAGAGAGGAATCTCTAGATTAGAGGCTGGTTCCTCAAAATCCTCTGATTAGATCTATTATTTGCACAACTGCAGAGGTTTAGATCCTAATTTTATCTTAATTTGCAAGGAGACAGGGATAAGAAATGTAAAAATTAAAACTAAACTGATAAGGGTGATACACCAAAGGAGTGGTGAGCACTTCTTGCTCATGAAAATTGACACAAATCAGAAATTGCAACATAAAACATCATGCACAGGTTGATAAGTTGTAAACAAGGGTTTGAAATGAAGCAAACAACACATACAAAGGACTGAAAGCATTCACAGAGCCTGCATTGTGATTTTCAACATCAAAATCCTTGTATTCCAACACCAAAGAGGCAGAAAAACTTGTTACAATCCTTGGAAGGTCTGATACTTGCCAAAATCACTTGTTGAAAGTGAAAACGAAGCTTGTTGTGTAAAAAAGTGTTCCCCTTTGAAAAATGAGCCAAATCTGGATTTTTCAATGCATGGGTCGAACCTAGGAGAGAAAACGTGAAAAAACATGAGAGCCATTCCTCATTGACCAAAATACATTAAAAATAGCATGGGTGACCTGAAAGACCCATCCCCCACATTTTTGACCATCTGGAGAAGAATGCGACCCATTTTTCATTAAAATTGGTTGTTGAAACGTCAATTGTCCCATGGACACGTACCAAAAGAGTTTTTGATTTTATCCCTCCAAACTAAACCAAAATTCAAAATTGACCATGGAATCATGTAGATAATTTTACCATCTTTCCATTGATATAAAGAACGTGAAAATATGAGCTCTGGATCGAAAGTTATGGCCATTTGAAGATTTAGGGCAAAAACAGGCCCAAAACGGATCGGCGGGAAAAAATTTCAAATTTTACCTCTTTTTTGCATTTGGAAATTTTTTCCAAAAATCTCGTGCTCTGCCACCTCTGGGACACGTGGCAGCTTCCTATTGGCCGGGATTCCAAGGGGAAAATTTCCCACAAGAACTCCGCCGAGCCATAACTTGAAAAATATGAGGAGTTAGGAGGAAAACTTTACCTTTCTGGAAAGCTGAGAGAGAGCTCTATCCAATGGTGCCATTTCTAGAAAGATTTGAGTGCCTGAAAACCAAAAAATGGAGACTGAGGCACAAGAGAGGCAAGAACACAAGGAGTTAGCCACAAAAATGAGCAGGGGCACATTTTGGATAACAATTTTGGCGACTCAGAGGGGTCATCTGCCTGCTAGATGAAAATACCAGTTGCCTGAAGCAGTCCATTGGGCATGGAGTCATCAAATTTTCTATTTGGAACCCCAACTGACTTAGAATGTTACAAGGAGGAAGATGGAATATCACCTGATGGAAGCAAGGACTGCAAAACATCTCCAGGGACAACAAGTTGTGCCAAAGCACTTAGGGAAAGCAAAACTAACCTACAAGAAAAACAATGTGCACAAGCACTTGAAGGAATGGAAACCTAAGCTAATATTTACAAGGTGGATAATTTCCCTTTAGAAGCAATGCTTGAGATAGATTCCATTGACTAGAATCTGCAGTTCTTCACCATCCAATGAAGACAATTGGAAAGCATTGTTGTTCTTGCACTTTGTGACCATGTATGGGCCACTCCAAATGGCATCAAATTTTGAATGCCTTCCCGGTTTTGCTCTATCTGCATCCCATTTTAACACTAGATCTCCAACCTGGAAAGATCTACTCTTGGCCTTCCTGTCAAAGGTCTTCTTGATCAAAGCTTGATCCTTCTCCATTGCTTGGGATGCCTGATCTCTGATCTCTTGAAGCTCCATCAACTCTGCATATCTCACCTCCATGGGCCCAAACTCTAGCAACTCTAACTGCTTCATGAGTTCCAATGTTGGCAACTCGAGTGACATGGGCAAGATTGCTTCTCTTCCATAGACAAGCCTGAATGGAGAGTTACCTATGGATCTCTTTGGAGTTATCCTATTAACCCATAAGGCTGATTTCAGTTTGGTATGCCAAGACCTCTGATTCTCATCAAGAGTCCTCCTAATGATCCTCAACAAGTTCTTGTTTGTAGACTCAGCCTGGCCATTACCTTGAGGGTAATAGTTTGATGAAGTACTTAGGTAGATCCCATTCTTGACAGCCCACTCAGTCACCTTGGATCCAATTAATGCTAATGCATTATCTGAGTTTATTGTAGTAGGTATGCCAAATCTGGTTACTATGCCCTCGTAGAAGTCTAAGATGCTAGACTCATTTGCCTCTTTGAGCACTACTACTTCAGTCCACTTGGTGAAGTAGTCTGTGGCTGTCAAAATCCATTTGTGCCCTTGGCTTGAATTGGGATTAATGACTCCAATGAAGTCCAAACCCCATTGCATGAATGGTTGGTCAACTAAGATTGGATGCAATGGAAGGGCAGCAAGTCTCTCTTTTCCTATGAAGAATGCACAATTCTTACACCTCTTGGCCAATGCAAAGCAATCACTGAAAATCTTGTGTCAATAATAATAACCAGCCTTCATAATTTTTAGCTGTCACTCTCGGTGAAAAATGACCACCAAATGGTCCACCATGGAACTCTTCCAACACCCTATGAATCTGATTTGTGCTAATGCATCTCAAAGAGCAGTCCATTCACATCTTTCTTGAACAAAACTCTATCAACAATGGCATATGGGACAGCCTGCAATCTAAAGTATCTTCTTTGGGTCTTGTTCATCTCCGGAGGGCATAGGCTTGTGCTTAGGAAGTGCATTATACCTTGGGTCTAGCAAGGAGTGGGGACAACCTTATTTTCTTCTTGAGTGCCACTTGGCTCATGGCTGTCTTGAATCACAAAACAGACTCTTCTTCATTGCATAATTCTTTTTGCTTCCCCAAAATCAGCTGCTCACACAATCCTTTTCCTCTTACCAGCTTGGTGACCTTGATCTCAATCTCATACTCCATGACACGAGTGATCCAACCTGCCCTTTTCTCATTCAAATATTTTTTGAGGAGGAAGTCTTTAACCCCGGCATGAGAGACCAGCAATTGGACCTTGTTGTTTGAGACTAAATTCTTGAATTTCTTCAAGCTTCTAATTACTACAAGTACATGCTTCTCAATAAAGAATACCTCACCTCATAGTCATCTAGGCTCTGGGTGATGAAAGCAATTGGCTGCTCATCGTTTTCCTTGTTCTACTTACCAAAATGGCAGAAATAGTATCATTACCTCCAAATGCATAGAGGATGAAATCCTTGGAGATGTCCGGGTTGATGAGGTTTGGTGCTTGAGAGATGACTTCTTTGATTGCTTCAAAACTCTCCTTGCCTTCTTTGTCCACTTGAAATCCATGCTTTTCTTTAACATTTTGGTGATAGGTTTGACAAGGGCTACAAAATCGGGACAAATCTCCGAACAAAGTTTATCCTCCCTAAGAAACTCGAAGGGATTTCTTGTGGCTCGGCAATGGTAGTGCTCTTATGGATTAAACCCTCTCTGGATCAATTGTTAATCCTTCTTTGGAGACAATTTGGCCAAGGAGCTTTCCTTCATGTGCTAGGAAGATACACTTCTTAGGATTCAAAGACACTCCAAATCTCCTGTACCTTTGGAAGACTTGTCTCAAATGAGAGAGGTGGTCTTCTGCATTCTTTGAAAAAAATAGTGATATCATCAAGGTATATCAGCACCACGTTGTTAATCAAACCTTTGAACGCCGTGTCCATTGCTCTTTGGAAGGTAGTTCCAGTGTTGGACAACCCAAATGGAGTTTTCTTGTATGCATAAGTTCCCCATTTGGTTGTGAAGGTTGTCTTGAACTGATCTTCTTCCTTCACCATAATCTGATTATAGCCCAAGTAGCCATCAAGTAGTGAAAACCTCTCGGAGCTAACCACAACCTGCAAAATTTGCTCCATATAAGGGAGTGGGTAATGGTCCTTGAGAGATGCTCTATTCAAGTCTCTGAACTCAACACACAATCTGATCTCTCCACTCTTCTTTCTGACCATAACTAAGTTGGTAACCCAACTAGAATGCTTGATTGGGAATATGATTCTTAACTCAATCAACTTGTTTAATTCCTTCCTCATGAGAGGTTCCATGTGTGGATTGACTGGCCTTTGTTTCTACCTGATGGGCTTAGTATTTGGGTCTAACTCAATGGTGTGCTGAGCTAACTTGGGATTGAAACCTTTCAAATCTTTGTAACTCCAAGAAAACACATCAGGGAACTCTTGACACAGCTGTATGAACTTGTACCTTTCTTGTTTAGTTGTCATCTTTCCAATTTGCAATGGTTTGTTCTCTTCCACCAAGATGGATACTGAATCTTCTCTCTTGACCTAAATGTTTGCTTTCTCTTTCCTAAACTGATCATTGGGATTGAAAATGGACTCCAAAGTGATAAGTCCCTTGGGTAGCTTGTTAGTTCTCAGCTATACCACTTGGTCACCATACTGTTGTTCCAATTTTTCTTGATTTTTAGCTGAGAACTTAGCTTCTTCTTGTAAGAAATGGATGATTTGCTAGTCATTCTCAAACACTTGCCAACTAACATTGTTATCCGGCACTGAAGGCCTCACAATCACATGGATGTTTGGCTGTACCTTGTCCTGTTGAATGCTTTCCACAATATCAAAGGCTGCCCCAACTCTGCCGCAAGCCCGGCCAGCTTGGTTTTCTTTCCTAGGAATGGATTTGATGCCAAAACCCTCAAAATCTTCCATGAGGTCCCACACCCTGTTCTTGTAGCACTTAAGTAGATCATTCTTGGTAGCATGTTGTCCCTTGACCTGATTTATAATCAACTCACTGTCACCAAAGACTTGCAAGTTCTTTATTCCTCTCTTTATTGCCCAATGCATCCCTTGCACCAAGGCTTCATATTCAGCAGTGTTATTGGAGCATGTAAACTAAAATCTAAAATCTGAATAGTACTTTACTCCTTGAGGTGAAACAAGCATGGCTCCACCTCCTGCACCTTATCTACTCCTTGATCCATCAAAAAACAGCTGCCATACCTCATTTTCATCCTTATAGTTTGGCTTGGTGATGCTAGGGATGGGCTGATCTTCTTCATGTATGCAATATACCCCTAGCTCAGATTCTTCTACTTCTTGATAAGGATCAAAAGCATGTACCTTGTTTTCCCATTCATCAAGAGTTAGATCTAGGATGCTTCCAACCTTGGTGTCAACTTCATCAGTGCTTGGGTGATCTTCTTGATCAAATGTTGAACAATTGGCATTGATCTGACTTGGAGTGTAGGGCTCAATGTCGAAGTTTGCAATAGGTTCAGACCTGATTGTAGCTTTGGTTCCATACCTCGTTTTGAACAGCATGTGTGACCAATCAACAGACAAATATCCTCCAATTTTGGCTGTGAAATTTGTTGACAAACATAGGGCAAAGAGTGGTGGAAGGTCTATAACTGATACATCTTGTAAAACAACAACATTTGGACATGCATGCAAGGTAAGACTCAAGTTTCTAATCACCCCAACTGTTGTTACTGCTGTCCCATCTAGCTGCACTACCCCTTTGGATATGGTTTCATATTGAAGTCCTAGCTGATCAGCTATTTACTTGGGCATCACTGAGCTACTTGCCCCGAAATCTATCATGTAATTGTGCACTAACTGATTTCCAATGATTAATGAAACATAGAAAGGAGGGGGCTTCAACATTTTACCTTGCTATCCTCCATGATTCCCTTCAGGCTGGGCAGCATTTGTGAGCACTTTCTCTTGCATCTAAACTTGCTGATTCGAAGTTGGCCAGTCCTTCATGGAAGCTTGTAGCAAATCTCTTTGGCCTGGGATAGATAGGGATTCCCACATTGATATATTTACATTTGTCTTCTTCATCTGATCAATGATACTGAATGATGATGAAGGATCTCTTTGTTGTCCCTTGGTTTGCATATTCACTCCTTGCATGTGGGCAGCAACAACTGGTATTTGAGTTGGTCTAGGAGCTGTTCTTGGCTGCCCTTGTACATTTACAACTAGATTTTGTTTGCCAACCATTTTGGAGCCATAAAATGTTGTGGATTGGTTGGAGCTAATGGTTGTTCTTCACCCAAATTCCTTTTTTTGACCTTGTGTTGGCTGCAACACCTTGAGAGACTATTTGATTTATGCCAAAAAAATCCTCTGCCTACCGCGTTCACAAGTGTGGTTTCATTTGGAGCTAATTGTTGCTGGAATGTTTCTTGTTGTTGGTTGTTTCCTTGATGCCCCTCACCCTCCACACCAGAGTTATCACCATTAATGCTTTATTCAAGGCACCATTGAAACACATAGATTGGTTGTGAGGTTCATTACATGGAAAACACCAATCATACTCTGAGCAACATTGTTTTGTGTTGGCACCAATGCCTTGGAGGTAGATATAGCATTTAGATTATAGGGCTGAAATGGTCTATTGGAAGGAGGCCTTGCTTGATTTATATTTGTAGCTGGATTAGGAGGTCTTTGTGGTTAGTATGGCTACCTGGTAGGTTGAGCTTGGGGCTGATAAGAAGGTCTAAAACCTTGGGCTTGTTGCCTCTTGAGAGTAACTGGTCATTGCCTAAATTTTATAATTGCTTCATGACTTCTTGAAGCTCATTTGGGAACGTGGAGATGAAGTAGAAGCTTCATTTGAACTCTGATTTCTAGGAGTGGAAGAAGGATCCAAATTAGGTGTTTGATTAGTGTTTGGGCTCTCTAAACTTGGAAACAATGGCATGGGAGGTCTAGGGGCTAGTTTGCCAGCTTGGATCAAACAATTTTCAGCTCTAATGGCAATGCTATAAGCAATGGGGATAGTTGTGCCTCCCATGGACTGAATTAACATAGAAATATCAGAATTTAGAGCTTTGAGATAGTAAAGAAAAGCACCTTCTGCTATTGGCCTGACTGCCACTAGAATTCTCTCCCAAGTCCTTTGAAATCTAAAGTTGAAATCAGTCAGCTGCTCATTGGGAGCTCTCTTGATGGTTGTCAGCTGCTCCAAAAGAGACAAGTTGTCTCCCTTCTCTCCAAATTGCTCATGAAGTGCTATACATAGCTGGTTCCAATTCTGAATAGAACCTGAGGCAAGACTTCTAAACCATTGCAATGCTTTCCCCTTGAATGAAGATGCCAGCAATTTGATAGCCACTTGCATCTCATTGATTTCATGAATTGCACAAAGGTTGGCAATGTCTTTAACATGATCACCTGGAGTAGTCTGATTCTCTCCAGTGAAGTATGGAATGTTCTTCAAGGCTATAATTAGAATTGGATGTTGTGCATTGAGAGCAAGTGGGCTGCTGCCAGTGAAATTGACATAGGGGTTGTTTTGTGCCATTCTAATTGGCCTTAGAACCCTTGTTGATTGAATGAAAGGCCTACCAGGTGGAGGAGTTGAGAGAGTTTTGTTTGGTGGAGATGGAGACCTTTGGATTCTCCTCCCACTTTACCTTACTCTTGGAGATAACTGCAGATATTCAAACAGCACCTCTTCTTCTCTAGCTCTTGACCTTGTAGTGATTCTTCTCATGAGTTTTCAGGTCTACACTGCTAAAACCAGCTGATTCTTCCCCTTGGAGTCGCCAGATGTGCAATTTATAGCTCTTTTGAAGCAAGAAAATTATAGCAGATGCACATCAACTTTGCTGCGATAAAAATGAGACCTCTAAGGTCCCACCGGGTGTGCCAAAACTGTTGTTGCAAATCAGCAGCACCCCTGGATGCAAATCAAGGTTCTAAGTTGATGTTTAGGGCATCCAGTGTGATTGCACAACATTGAAACCTCTCTCCAAGTGTGGGACTTGTAAGATGAGAGAGGAATCTCCATATTAGAGGCTAGTTCCTCAAACTCCTCTGATTAGATCTATTATTTGCACAACTGCAGAGGTTCAAATCCTAATTTTATCTTAATTTGCAAGGAGACAGGGATAAGAAATGCAAAAATTAAAACTAAACTGATAAGGGTGATACACCAAAGGAGTGGTGAGCACTTCTTGCTCATGCAAATTGACACAAATCAGAAATTGCAACATAAAACATCATGCACAGGTTGATAAGTTGTAAACAAGGGTTTGAAATGAAGCAAACAACACATACAAAGGACTGAAAGCATTCACAGAGCCTGCATTGTGATTTTCAACATCAAAATCCTTGTATTCCAACACCAAAGAGGTAGAAAAACCTGTTACAATCCTTGGAAGGTCTGATACTTGCCAAAATCACTTGTTGAAAGTGAAAACAGAAGCTTGCTATGCAAAAAAAGTGTTCCCCTTTGAAAAATGAGCCAAATCTAGCTTTTTCAGTGCATGGGTCGAACCTAGGAGAGAGAAAACGTGAAAAAACATGGGAGCCATTCCTCATTGACCAAAATGCATTAAAAACAGCATGGGTGACCTGACAAACCCATCCCCTGACATTTTTGACCATGCTGGAGAAGAATGCGACCCATTTTGCATTAAAATTGGTTGTTGAAACGTCAGTTCTATCCATGGGCGCGTACCAGAAGTGTTTTTTGATTTTCTCCATCCAAACTAAACAAAAATTCAAAATTGACCATGGAATCATTTAGAGAATTTTACCATCTTTCCATTGATATAAAGAATCCAAAAATCTGAGCTATGGATCGAAAGTTATGGCCGTTTGAAGATTTAGGGCAAAAACAGGCCCAAAACGGATCGACGGGAAAAAAATCGAATTTTACCTCTTTTTTGCATTTGGAAATTTTTTTTGAAAATCCCTGTACTCCGCCACCTCCTGGGACATGTGGTAGTTTCCTATTGGCTCCGTGATTCCAAGGGGAAAATTTCCCACAAGAACTCTGCCGAACCATAACTTGAAAAATATGAGGAGTTAGGAGGAAAATTTTACCTTTCTGGAAAGCTGAGAGAGCTCTATCCAATGGTGCCATTTCTAGAAATATTTGAGTGCCTGAAAACCAAAAATGGAGAATGAGGTAGAAAAGAGGCAAGAACACAAGGAGTTAGCCACAAAAATGAGCGAGGGCACATTTTGGATAACAATAACTTGTCGCTTTTCAATTGGATAATTTTCTCACCATATGACTCTTGCAACTAATCTTGATTTTTGGCAGCAAACTCCTCCTCTTCTTATAGGAAGAGGACAATTTTTTTGTAATTATCGAACACTTTCCAACTACTCACATTATCGGGGACTACAAATCGAACCACCATTTTAACAAATTGCTGCACTTCTTTTATGATATCAATTGGTATGTTGTATTGAGAACCAATTGTAGTAAGTCTATCTGCATCTTTATTTTTATCTCTAGGAATTGCATGGATCCTAAAAGCTTTGAAATCTTTAATCAAGTTCTAGACTCGCTTCTTGTATGATCTTAAAAGTTCATTTTGGATGCAACTGCGTGCTTGAAACTTGATGAACAAAACTAACTCACTTTGTCTCCAAAATAGTCAAGGCCTTGATTCCCTTCCTTTGGGCTAAGCTGAATTCCTTGCACAAGAACCTCGTATTCAACAACATTGTTAGTGCAATCGGAAATATGATAAGTACTTATCTCCCTATAGAGAAATTAACATAACACTAGCACCAGATCCATTCTTACTTCTTGAGCCATCGAAGAACAATTGCCACAGTCCTTTAGAATCACTTGGTGTTTTGACAAGTTGTGGTATGATCGTATCTTCTTCATGGATATAGTAGGTACCTAATCCTGTTTCTTCCAAGACCAGCAAACCAGCTTCTTCTTCTACCAATACATCAACATAGGGATCATACTAATGATCTCTACTTACTTCATCTAGCAAAGTATCAGGGACTTCTTCAACAAGGGTGGTTGGTTCATGATCGACATCTTCCTCTTCTGGATCACCGATGGTGTAATTTCCATTTATGGGACTAGCGAGTGTAGGGTTCTACATGACTTAATTGTGGCAAGTTCGTTCTTCCCTTATAGTTACTTTGGTTCTCAGTATCAAGTCCTAAGAATCATATGTAACCAATCGGGTGATAGGTGACCGCTTTATCTTGGCGGTGAAATCCCATGATAAGTAGATGGAAAAGAGGGGGGGGAGATCAATGACCGATATATCTTGGGTGAATAAAAAACTTGGGAATGCGTGGATGGTAAGTTGAAGTCCTTTAATAATCCCAACAGTCTTAATAGCTATGCCATCCAGCTAAACAACCCCTCTTGCAACTTGCGCATATTGTATGCCTAGTACATATGTAATTTTTTAGGCATGACAGAGCCACTAGCACTTAATCGATCATTCTATTATGTACCATATGGTCGCCAATGATCGTGGAAATGTAGAATGGTAGTGGTTTGTTTGCCATAGGAATGATTTTCCCTTCCGGTTGACACAAACTTATAACATTGTCACTCAATGGCTTGGTGATCCACTGGTTGTACTAAAACTATTCGAGCTTCTCACAACATGTTTCTTTGAGAAGGGATCGAAAGTGCGTCCCACATGGTAACGCTTAGATTGGTTTTCTTAATTTTTTCTACTATCTTTGAAGGGAATCGCTCCTAATTTGATGACATTTTTTTGGGCATTGGGGTCCTCCTTTGGAAAATGCTTGTTCAAGTACCATGATGCCTCGGAGAACCATCTCTCCTATGGCATGGCTAGCCATGTTTCGGTGATTTCTTTCCCACATTTTTATCAACTACCATTTGTAACTCCGGTTGAGAAGTGGATGCTTGATCGATTTTGGGAGGTTAAGGCTCCATTGCTCTCTTCTTGGAATGAGTGTTTGCTTTGCCACTGGTGAGGAATCATATTTAACTCACAAAAATCTTCTTCTTGTCAATTTAGCAAACCAAATTCTTTAGGTGCGAAGGCAGTAAATAGTACAAGAATGCATTATGTGCGTAAGGCTTTACAAGTTCCGAATCCTATTCCAAGTCCTGTGGAATCGTAAGTTGAAATCACTCATGTATTCTTGGGAAGCCCTCTTCATGGTAGTGAGTTTTTCCAAAAGTGATAGGTGGTAACTTTTGTCTTCAAACTATTTACATAACATTTCTCCCAACTGGTCCCATGTTGTAATAGTGCCAACACCTAACCCGCGAAACCATTGAAGTGATTTTCCCTTGAAAGAGGTAGCAAGAAGTCTAACTATGCAATGTTGTCTTCGTGATATTATGTACTACACAAATGCTAGGTACATCAAATATATGCTCCACTTGGAGTAATGTGAGTTTCCCCTATGTAAAAGGGTAAACTTTTGAGTGCCGCAACAAGTATTGGATCACGCTAAGCCAACATAAGAGGACTGATTGCATTGAAAGGGGAAAACTTGGTTCCTTGCCATAGCAATAAAGGTTGATTGTTCCTGGGTGGAGGAAACCTTCCGTAAGGAGAACTAAAATGACCCCTACTAGGTAAATCAGTAACTGGGGATGTGGAAATGCCTCTTCTTCTTCTCTTTGGAGGAGACAAGGAAAGTTCGATATGCTGATGATTTCCTTTCTTTGAAGAGGCTCTTGTCTAAATTATTCGCATAAGTTAACACACTAATATATGGAATCCGGAGAGGTATAGAGTCGCCAGTACTTTGACTTGTGCAAGTGATAAGAGAAGTACCATCTCTCTGTCCCACCGAGCATGCTAAAAAAATTTGTCGCCAAATCACCGCACCCCGAATGGCTTCGTATGTGAATAGGATGTTCGTGTGATTGGGACACATGGGATCATCTCTCAAGCTATGGGACTTAGGCTTGAAGTGAACATCCGAGAGAAGGCCGCTTCCTCTTCCTAAACTTAGTATTGTACTACTCCTAATGTGATAAAAGGACTATCTAGTCCTATGCTAACGTCTTCATGGGGTTTTAGGGAAAGAGATTTATAGAAATGAAATTATACTAGGGATGGTGATGCACCAAATAAAGGGTGTTTCCAAACTCGGAAGGGTTAATTTGAAGAGGGTGTGTGTACCATAGGTCAACTTCACCTCACCAACTTAGAGAGGGTACAAGATACCACAAACTAAGAGACATGCATTCCATTCGTTAAACTTTTTCACACAGAGAAATATACCAGTTTCCCAGTGAAGAAGGATGAACTCAAGAAGGGTGAACAAACACCATAACTCAACTACATGCAATACTCCACCACTCGATAAGCACGAAACTCAAGGAACCTACAATAGAAACTTAAACTTACACGGTGTACCCGTAAGTACAGGGAAAGGCACAAAGAAGGACGAGAAGGATGAAAGGATCAAGACTAGTCACAAAACACACACTTTTATTGCTTTAATAGCATGCACAATGCATCATACATTCAGAAGAGGCAATAGTTTCCATTACAGTCTTGAAGAGGAAGCTTGAAAGTTCTCTCAACACACAAGGACAACTTGCAGAAGAGAGAGACTCTGAAAAGCATATACTTGCCTAAGATATCTAACTGTCCAACTTGTCTCGACTTGTTGGAACCCTTTAAAAATGAGTTTTTAACTTACATTTATAGAAGAATATGTGAGAAAGAAGAGGAAAGGTCATAATTACATTCCTAAATTGAAGGCCCGTGATGTATTTATCATAGTTAGTTGAATCACCTGAGAAGGTTCCATCATGGGTCATTAATTGCCTGATGACCTAGTCTTCTCGATTAAATAAAATAATATTTAAATAATAATAATAAATATTATTATTAAAATATTTTAGTTAAATATTAAATTAATTAAAAATATGGTAGGCCCCTTTGTTAACCGGTTTTGTCTTTGAAGGGGAAAATTATGAGGAGAAGGCCAAAAATACCAACTCGGTGATCTCCTCCTTGCCGAGCTCACACTCAATCGAACTCCTCTTGTTTCAACATCAATTTCGAGTGGAGAGCTCTTAGATAGATATCTCACCGCACACCATTCTATCTCTTTTAACCATCTTGTGTGAATTGCATTGAGAGCTCAATGCTTAGACTAACCGAGCTAACTCACTCATTATTTGTTGAGCTCTTGCATGAATCATACATAAACTATCGCAACTCATTCAATTTCTTCAAGCTCATACATTATATGATGAACTTACCCATTAGCTTAGGTACTCCCGAATTAAGTTAATTCTTTATAACGAGCTCAACTAGGTTTTTTCAAATGACAACTAAAGAGATAATTTCCAAAGTTAAGCTCGATAGAATTATGTTAATTCAATCTCCATAGAGAAAATTTGTTCATTGACTTGTTTTTAGCTTATCAATCCATCCCCGAGAAATTTTAAAGGCTCACTAACTTGTTTAGCTCAACCGAGTTCAACTATCTGATTCATCTGTGACCACCCTGGCTTTCTGTTATACTAAGTCAAGCTACTTGCCATTTTTGTATTACTTCGGCACTTTAATTATTTTAACTCCATTAACTCATACATCTAATGGAGAACTAATCTTCTTGGCTTCTGCTTCATTTTCATATAACTCTCCCTTTTGTGCTATACCTCCGAACTTTAAGATAATATGTGTCATATTGATTGAAAGGGAGGAGAAATGGGAACCTTCCAGATTGATCTATCTTGGTTCATAATAATGCCTTCAAACTCCTTCCCATTCCTCACAATAAATTCAGCCATATTTTGTACTATGTGCTTTAAAAATGATGGTGGTTCCAATATCGATGTAATGTCTTTCACTTTCTCATCTGAAGTCTGAACTGATAAATCATTTTTTACCAAATTGGTTAAATTTGGGGCGTGCGCTCCCAAAACATCATCAGACATACATTTAGACCTCTCTAAAATAGAAGCCTGCTTGTCTGTCACTAAAGCAACATGATTTGGTGTTGCATCTATTTCAGTCCTACAAATATCCTTTTGAAGGACCTTTTCTACTAAACATTTTTTTCACTCTAGAAGATTGCAGGTGTCTTCATTGAAAGCATTGTTATCAACAGGATAATCTTGAATTGAAAAACCCTCTTTTGTAAGCACAAATAGGTGAGTTGTGCCTTCATCTTCATCATCTCTAGTACCATACACTGACCCAAGAAGTGAGGGGCCTCTCTACAGTGCTCTTTGTAATCTGCATTCGAAATCGCTTTTCTTATTTGTTTCCAAAAATTCAAGATGGTCTATAAGAAACCTGAAATAGACATGAAGTTGGTGGTAGGGCATCAACAACCCAAAAAATGGATCACTTCCCTGCTTCACCCTTAAAACAAATGATTTTCCTTCATGTTCACTCACAAATTTTGCAGTTCTTGCAATAATTTGATGTGTTTTTTCTATAGGTGGCACTGGTGCATCCTTTGACAAAAAATTGGCTGCTTCGATGATATAATCTCCATAAAGAAACAAATCTATATTCTGCTAATCCCACAAGATGAGAAACTAAATTTTCGAGACTTTGAAAATGGAGCTTAAAATCGAGCTCTCGATTACTTCCTCGATGTCCTCCCGCTTATGTCCATCTCCTCGGTATTCGACCTTTGGGTTTCTCGGGATGATATGGATGCATTGAGCTCACCTTCGCACCATGCACACATCCATAAGGCCGGATCACAGACCAATATCTTCTCCATATCTACCGAGCTTCTCACATTCACTATCTCAATCCAAACTTACCTCAAAATGACCCGTATATACACATGGAACCATATTCATTCAACTCGCTAAGTGTATTACTAAATGAGACGACTCCCTCTACTCACTTTGATATTTGGAGAATTTAACATGCACCATTTAAATCCTCACACGATGTTGAATGACTCATAGTTCGCATAACCTTGAGATACTCATGGCTCAACTAACTCGGTTTCCTCTCTTACGACCACAAAAACATTAGAGCTCGAATGTACACAGTGATGATTCACTTCATCGCTCAATGAAACAAGCCAACTTTCATCTTAATATGGACTTGGCAAGATGTTCAAGCTCTGAGTAGCTCATTAAGTCACGTCTTCTCACACTTATCTGCATTTATGCACAGTTCACGAGTGTCTTCTAACTAGTTGGAGGCCCATCTATCACTACACTTCAACTTGTATCCCTGAGCTCCTTAGATGCATATGCCACCACTCCAAGCAACCCAAACTCGTGTTTCTTGGGCAAAACAAGATTCTTGGTTTTGCATCGACCCCAAAATTGATCGAACTCTACCATTTTAGCTCGGCTTCATCCGTGAACTCAGTGTGTGGTCTCGTAACGCTACCTCAGCCTGCCTTATAGCTCGTTGAGTCTAGAAAAATTCCTGCCGCCTATGCACCGAATGCTCGGCCGAGGAAGGTCTGAATAATGCCAACGAAAATATATATACTGTATTCATTAATACCTTGGCCCGACATTCTTGTTGCCTCTGCGAGCTTACCATTGTAAAATTATTTCAAGCAGGCCTCCCAGTTTTGCATTAATCAATGAACCCTGGAATTGTATCAACTTCCAGGCACGTGGGTACGTAGATTTTGAGATCCTTGGCCTTCACCTGACACTTAGCCAACACGTTTTTGATCACTCTACCTTTTAATTTGAATGATCCCCTCACCTATCTCCATGTCATACTTGCTTTATGCCAGGTCATGACCACCATGACAAATCTTATTAAACACTTACACCGTCTCATTCCCACGTTCCCCAACTTACCTTCCGAGTGACTCGGGACCGCCACGTAGCCGAGTTGACAGGTTATGTGTCGAAAAAGTAGTTTGAATTGCCTTGGTTCAAATGACTTGAATATCCTGTTCCATGACAAATCCTCCTTTTGCCAAGTCAAATTGGCATGGTCTTTTTATCAAAAAAGTCCACAAGATATGAGTGGGAATCTCAAACTTATGAATCCATTTTTCCATACATTGCCTTTGTAAGTTGGTTCCGAATTTCCGTTTCTCAAATTGGTCATACCACCTTAAATCTCCCACGCATTGAATTCCTTCTTTGGCTTGTCATCCATGAAAACCCACTTAGCATTAGGCTTCCCGGATTCCCATTTTAAGCAAATAACTCATGAATACATTAGTGCGGGGTTAAGGCATTATTATTCTTACCCGACTAGGCAAAGAGCTGAAAATATCCCACGAGTAGAAATTTCATGTTGGCACTCCATCATAGCACTTCCACCTGGCCATAGACCCCTAAAATTCCCATATCGTGGAAACCTTGTCTTGGTTTGACATTTCAACATTTTCCTAGAAAATGCATTTGAATATCCCACGTTGTAAACTAACCCATGGAACCTGGACATCATTTGGCCAAATCAACCAATAAGAGACAAAAATATTCTTGAGAGATCCCAAGGCTCCACAACATGATTTAGCTTAAGCGGGTGCACTAAACTCACTAAATTCCTTGATAGCTTGTCACATGCCAACTTTGAGTGAGTTGAATTTGTTTAGAAATTGTCTTTAATGCATCCACATGAAATGAGTTACCTTGAATTATACATCATGTTTGATGAATCCCATCAATAGGGCTCCACCATCCTTCTATTTACGTAAAAAAATCCATTCATTTTATGGCACTCTTGATGCCTTGGTTTGTGTTTAAATCACCTTGGCTCCACGGAACATGTCTAAAAGAAGCTCACCACATAATCTCCAAAATGAACGAGTCGCTAAGATGAGTCAAATTCCTTTTCTCTACCTTAAGCTTCGCGTGTGGCTCGAATCTTTCCAATTTGTTAAGACTTTATTAATGCCATAGCTCGAACATCTTGACTCTCCATATCAAATTTGACCTCAAGACTCATCCCTTTCAATCCTTGACTAAGCGAGCTTGATCGAATTGGCTTTGAATTCTCCTACGAGTTCACTTATCCATTGCAATTTTTCACACCATTATACTTCACAGCTCCTTTTAAGATGTCGGTTTGACTCAATTTTACATTGGTATTCTATGATGCTTATACTATCTTCCTGGATCGATAGAAGTCCTTCCATTACGTAATTACAAACCTGAGATTCAATGATGTTAAACTTCCCACATCTGCATAATCTCATATCATCTCGGTCAAACAAGATAATTCTCCCAAGTTGTTGGTCGAGCATTGTCTAATGGATTAGACTTGGCCTCATGTTAACTTAGCTTTCCCTAACTTGGCCTTCATATCTTTTTGCATCGATCTCTACCGAGATCCTTATAGAGTTCCCTTCATTCGTCAATTTTCAACGAGCTATATTTTGCATTAACAAGATCTCATCGAGCTCTTACAACTGAGAGACTCTACCGAGATGATTTCTAAGATGATTATTAATTTGACAAAGGGGTTCTCTATTAACTCGACCACTGAACTCTTCACTGAGTGAGATCAACTGGGTGCCTTTCGATGCTAGGTGATCTCTCATATGTAATTTAGGAATTATTTTTTAATTATTATATCTCGATAATGACTGGGAGGTGGGTTCTGGGACTATTATTTCACTTTGAATGTGATAGGACCCCGTTGTCCAATTTTTCCACGTGTACAAAATTGGATAACATTTTTTGTGACCTCTCGGGGATGATTTCCTGCTAAGCATGATTCCAGTAGCCTTAAGTCATCCATTGGGCATGGAGTATGTGTTGAAATCCTTAAATTAGTATGATTTTCTTTGAAACATTCCAAAATCTCCTTGAGAATTTCTGATATCCTGGACCTCCCTGGAATGCTAAGCATGAAGTATATTGAAACTGTTGAATGCTTGACATCTATGGAATACTACAAAATTTTAAATGAAGTAGATTTTGAAGCTATAATATAATCTTTGAACCTTCCTTCCCCCTGACACCTTCCAATGATGAAACAATGTGCAGAACAACACAAAAGACAACAATAAGGAAAGCAAAAAAAGCAACAACACATAACAATTGTGCATAAGCACTTGGAGGAAAACACCTAATTTAACTATACGGGGTGGGCAGCTTCTCAAAAACAAGATTTGAGATGTATCCCATTCACATGAATGGGTAGTTCTTCGCCATTAACCCTAGATAGATGGAATGAATTTTCCGCTTTGCAACTTGTGATGATGTATGGCCCACTCCGAGAGCATCAAACTTAGCATGCCCACCTGGTTTGGACTGTCTTCATCCCATTTGAGAACTAAATATCCCTCTTGAAAATACTTATCAGGCACCTTCTTTTCAAAATATTTCTTAACTTGAGCTGATGTTGCTCCAAAGTTTTCATAGCCTTGTCTCGTACTTCCTCTAATTCCATGAGTTCAAAGAAACCTTACTATTAGAGGATCACTCTCTATAACTTCAAGTCAATGAGCTAACTCCAAACAAGGTAACTCCAAAGAGAGTGGGAGTTTTCCTCTCTTCCATATAATAGAACGAAAGGATAATTTTCGATGGCCCTTTTAGACGTGATCGATCTCGCCCATAAGGCGGTCTTAAGATGTGTATGCCTAAGTCCTCTTATTAGTCTCCATTGTGCGCTTAATAATCCTTATAAGGTTTTTTTGCTAGACTCGACAATTTGTTTCCTTATGGATAGTAATTGGATGAAGTTTTGAGGTATACCCCATTTTTAACAGCCCATTCACTCAATTTCATACCAAGAAAATCCAGTGCATTATGCGAAATGACTGTAAGTAGAACACCGAACCTCGTCATTATACCCTCCAAAAATCTAGAAGCTGTCTTTTCATTGCTCTCTTTTAATGCTACCACCTCTCGTCCATCAAGTAAAGTAGTACATTAGTAAGGACCCACTTATGTCCATCACTAGAAGGATTATTAATCATTTTAATGAAGTCCAACCCCCGTTGAACAAAGGGTTGATCCACTTGAATTGGATGCAGCGGAAGAGCTACCAACTTCTGCTTTCCTGTGAAAAAGGAACATTCCTTACATTTCCTTACCTAGAGATGGGCATCCTGGAATAAATCTAGCCAATAGTAGCCGGCTCGCATGATCTTGGTAGCTATTGTTCATGCAGAATAATGTCCTCTAGATAGGCCATTATGAAACTCTTCTAGTATCTTACTGACCTATCCTAGTCCTACGCAACGAAGGAGAACACCGTTCAAATATTTTTGAGAGAGAATGCTATCTACCAAAACATATGGGATAGATTGAAGACGGAATGTTTGTCTTTGGTTTTTATCCATGTTTGCGGGGTATGCTCTCTAGAAGAGGAAATTCTTCATTTTGGATAACCAGTCAGCTTGATCAACATCCTCATCAGTATTTAGGAGTGTCACGTCCTCATTACCTTTTGCTTCCATGCTTGCAACAAGTTGCTGACACAAACCCTTACCTCTTACAAGTTTAGTGATTTTGATGTGCACGTCATACTCCACTACCTTCATCATCCACCCAAAGATGCTTTTCGTTCATTTCTTTGTTCAAAGAAAAACTCCTTAACAAATGGATGAGACACCATCGAACGAATCTTGTTGTTGGAATACATGTGCTTGAATTTCTTAAAATCTTGAATAACCGTGAAGACTTGATTTTTAATGAATGAGTATTTGAACTCGTAGTCTTTGTGGGATTGATTGAAGAAAGCAATTGGTTGCTCAAGCGGGTTGTTGTTGTTGGGTGAGAATTCTTGAAATGCTCTCTTGACTGCAAAAGCATAAAGGATAAAATATTTTTCAAACATACGGTTGACCTACATGGGAGCTTGAGAAATGGCTATTTTGATGGCTTCAAAGCTCTCTTGTCCTTCCTTTGTCCATGAGAATGGCATGTTTTTCTTCAGCATGGCTATCAGTGGTTTAGCTAATGTCGTGAATTGAGGGATGAATCTCTGCACGAAATTTATGTTCCCCAGAAAACTTTGGAGGCCCTTCCTGTGACTTGGGAGAGATAAGGACATAATCAAATTCATCCTGGCTGGATAGATCGATAATCCTTTCACTGAAAAAACATGCCCCAATAATTTTCCCTCATGCACTGCAAAAATACATTTCTTAGGGTTAAGTAAAACCCCAAATTCCCTACACCTTCGGAAAACTTTCCTTAGATGTGTGATGTGATCTTCTGCATGTTTAGAGTATACAGTTATATCATCAAGGTAAACCAAAATAATATCATTGATTATTCCCTTAAATGCCATGTCCATGGCTCTTTGGAAAGTATCCCCAACATTGGACAATCCGAATGGCATTTTATTGTAGGCATACGTGCCCCACTTGGTAGTGAAATCCATTTTGAATTGGTTGGATTCTTGGACTAGGATTTGATTGTAACCCAAATATCCATCGAGCAAAGAAAATATTTGAGCTCCTGCCATGGTCTTTTAATGATGCACAATTCAAATCCCAAAAATCTACACATAATCGGATCTCTCCGTTCTTCTTCCTCATGGGCACCAAATTGGCTACCCATGAGGAATGCTTGATGGGAAAAATTATACAGGCCTCGATGAGCTTGGTTAGCTCCTTTCTCATTAGTGGGTCAATTTTGGGATTAATTGGTCTCTATTTCTAATGAATTGGCTTAGCATTAGGATCCAGTTGGATGGTATGTTGTCTTTAGACTGGATCAAAACCATGAAAATCTTTATAGCTCCATGCAAAGATGTCATGATACTCTTGACAAATTTTGATGAAAGCTTCTTTCTCCTCAGAAGTACACACTTTTCCAATCTTAAGAAACTTTGCATTTTATACTTCAACTTCCTCAAAATATTCTTCTTTGACCACCATGTTAGGGATTTTCTTTAGACTCGGTCATCTGAATTGAAAATGGATTCCAAAGTGACTAAACCTTTTGGTAACTTGTTGATTTTAAATTGGATGATTTTCTCACCATATGACTCCTGTAACTTATCTTGATTTTTGTAGCAAACTCCGCCTCTTCTTGTAGGAAGAGGACAATTAGTTTGTGATTATCGAACACTTGCCAACTACTCACATTATCGGGGACTACTAGTTGAACCACCATTTTAAAAATTGCTGCCCTTCTTTTATTATATCAATTGGTATGTTATATTGTGAACCAATTGTAGCAAGCCTATCCGCATCTTGATTTTGATCTCTAAGAATTGCATGGATCCCGAAAGCTTTGAAATATTCAATCAAGTTCCAGGACTCGGTTCTTGTATGATCTTAAAAGTTCATTTTTGGATGCACTACGTGCGAAAACTTGATGAACAACTAACTCATTGTCTCAAAAAATAGTCGGGGCCTTGATTCCCTTCCTTTGGGCTAAATTTGAATTCCTTACACAAGAGCCTCGTATTCAGCAACCTTATTAGTACAACTGAACTACAACCAAAAAAATGAGAAGGACTTATCTCCCTCTGGAGAAATTAACATAACACCATGATCGGATCCATTCTTACTTATTGAGCCATCGAAGAACAATTGCCACAGTCCTTTAGAATCACTTGGTGTTTTGACAAGTTGTGGTATGATAGTATCTTCTTCATGGATACAGTAGGTACCTAATCTTGTTTCTTCCAAGACCAGCAAACCAGCTTCTTCTTCTACCAATACATCAGCGTAGGGATCATATTGATTATTTCTACTTGCTTCATCTAGCAAAGTATCAGGGACTTCTTCAATAAGGGTGGTTGGTTCATGATCGACATCTTCCTCTTATGGATCGCCGATGGTGTAATTTCCATTTATGGGACTAGCAGTGTAGGGTTCTACAAGATTATGGCAGATTGGTTTTGCCCTTATAGTTACTTTGGTTCCATATCGAGTCCTTAGAATCATATGCGACCAATCAGTGATAGGTAACTTCCCATCTTGGGTGAAATCCCATGATAAGTAGATGGAAAAGAGGTGAGGGAGATCAATGACCGATATATCTTGGGTGAATGAAAACTTGGGCATGTGTGGATGGCAAGTTGAAGTCCTTTGATAACCCCAACAGTCTTAACAACTGTGCCATCTAGCTAAAAAACCCATCTTGCAACTAGCGCATATTGTATGCCTAATACATTTGCAATTTGTTTACACATGATAGAGCTCTTGGTACCGAATTGATCATGTAATTATGTACCAGTGGTCGCCAATGATCGATGAAATGTAGAATGGTAGTTGTTTTTTTACCGTAGGAATGATTTTCCCTTCCGATTGACACAAACTTGTAGCAGTTGTCACTCCATGGCTTGGTGATCCGCTAGTTGTACTAAAATTGTTGAGAGATTATCACAACGGGTTTCTTTGAGAAGGAGCGAGAGTGCGTCTCACATGGTAATGCTCAGATTGGTTTTCTTCATTTGTTCTACTATGTTGAAGGGAGTCGCTCCTACTTTGATGACACTTTTTTGGGCATTGGGGTCCTCCTTTGGAAAATGCTTGTTCCATACCGTGATGCTGGAGAACCATCTCTCCTGTGGCGTGGCTAACCGGTGTTTTGGTGATTTCTTTCCCGCATTTTTATCAACCGCCATTTGTAACTCGGGTTAAGAAGTGGATGCTTGAACAGTTTTGGGAGGATGAGGCTCCGTTGCTCTCTTCTTGGAACAAGTGTTTGCTGCCACTAATGAGGAATCAGTATTCAACCCACAAAAATCTTCTACTTTCCAGTTTAGCAAAGTGGATTCTTCAGGTGCTTGCGGCTGATCTGCTGCTTCTTTCATAGATGATTTTTTTGTTAACTCTGAAGGGGTAGATACACTTTGAACCATAAGGGGATGATTTAGAGGTTTATTTTTCCCTTGAAAAGGAGGACGATTAGCCTAATACTGCTGATTTTTTGGCTGATACGGATGATTGTATTGAAACTGTTGCCTCTTGAGTGCAACGAGTTCATTTCAAAAATTTTACAATAGCGACTTGACTTCAAATAGGTCATTTGAAGAGGCAGGGGAAGATTGAGATGGTTTCTTGGAGTCTACTGGAATAGGAGCAATGATAGGCTAATGATTTGTAAGATCTGGAGAAAAGGGCATTGGTGGTTATGGAGCTATCTTTCCAGCCTAAATCAAAAATTCTTTGCTCTTATGGCAACTTCGTAAGCATCGCAAGTGTAGTCCCTCCCATGGACTAGATCATAACTGCTACATCGCTATTCAAGGCTCGCAAATAGTACAACAATGAATTATGTGCGAAAGGCTTTATAAGCGCTAGAATCCTATTCTAAGTCTGTGGAATCGGAATTTGAAATCACTCATGTATTCTTGGGAAGCCATCTTCATGGTAGCGAGTTATTCTGAAGTGATAGGTGGTCACTTTTTCTTCGAACTATTTATATAACATTTCTCCCAACTCGTCCCAAGTGGTTATAGTGCCAACACCTAACCCACAAAACCATTGAAGTGATTTTCCCTTGAAAGAGGTAGCAAGAAGTCTAACTAAAATATTATCTTCTCGTGATATTATGTATTGCGTAGATGTTGGCTACATCAAAGATATGCTCCACTTGGAGTAACATGAGATTCCCACATGTAGAAGGGTAAACTTTTGAGTGTCTCACAATGTATGAGGTCACGCCCGAGCCAACATAAGAGGACTGATTGCATTGAAAGGGGGAAAACTTGGTTCCTTGCCATAACAATGAAAGGTTGCTTGTTCTAGGTGGAGGAAACCTTCCTTATGGAGGAGTCGAATGATCCCTACTAGCTAAATCTACAAGCTGGGATGTGGAAATGCCTCTTCTTCTTCTCTTTGGAGGAGACAAGGAAAGTTTGATATGCTGATGATTTCCTTTCTTTGAAGAGGCTCTTGTCGAATTCTTCGCATAATTTGACACACTAAGATTTGTAATCCAAAGGTATAGAGTCTCCAGCTAATTTAACTTGTGCAAGTGATAAGAGAAGTACAAACTCTGTCCCACTGGGCATGCCAAAAATTGTTGTTGCCAAATCACTGCACTCCCTGAATGGACAAGATGTGAATAGGATGTTTAGTTTGATTGGGACACATGGGATCACCTCTCAAGCTGTGGGACTTGGCCTCGAAGTGAACCTCAAGAGAAGGCCGGCTTCCTCTTCCTAAACTTAGTACTGTACTACTCCTAGTGTGATAAAAGGGCTATCTAGTCCTATGCTAACGTCTTCATGGGGTTTTAGGGAAAGATATTACAGAAATGAAATTATACTAGGGATGGTGATGCACCAAATAAAGGGTGTTTCCAAACTTAGGAAGGGTTAATTTGAAGAGGGTGTGTGTACCACGGTCAACTTCACCTCTCTTGCAACTTAGAGAGGGTACATTATACCACAAACTAAGAGACATGCATTCCATTTGTTAAACTTTATCACACAGAGAAATATACCAGTTTCCCAGTGAAGAAGGATGAACTCAAGAAGGGTGAACAAACACCACAACTCAAATACATGCAATACTCCACCACTCAATAAGCACAGAACTCCAGAACCTGCAATAGAAACTTAAACTTGCACACGGTGTACCTACAAGTACGAGAAAGGCACAAAGAAGCACGAAGGATGAAAGGACCAAGTTTGTCACAAAACACACACTTTTATTACTTCAATAGCATGCACAATGCATCATACATTTAGAGTAGGCAATAGTTGTCATTAAAGTCTTGAAGAGGAAGCTTGCAAGTTCTCTCAACACACAAGGACAACTTGCGAAGAGAGGACTCTGAAAAGCATATACTTGCCTAAGATATCTAATTATCCAACTTCTCGACCTATTGGAACCCTTGTAAAATGAGCTTCCGACTTACATTGATAGAAGAATATGTGAGAAAGAAGAGGAAAGGTCATAATTACATTCATAGATTGAAGGCCCATGATGTATTTATCACGAGTTAGTTAAATCACCTATGAAGGTTCCATCATGAGTCATTAATTGCTTGATGACCTAGTCTTTTCAATTAATTAAAAGAATATTTAAATAATAATAATAAATAATATTATTAAAATATTTTAATTAAAATATTAAATTAATTAAAAAATATGGTGGGCCCCTTTGTTAACCGGTTTGTGTTGAAGGTGAAAATTATGAGGAGAAGGCCGAAAAATACCAACTCGGTGATCTCCTCCCTGACAGAGCTCACACTCAACCGAGCTCCTCTTGTTTCAACATCAATGTCGATTAGAGAGATCTTAGCTCGATTCTCACTGCACACCGTTCTATCTCTTTTAACCATCTTGTGTGAATTGCATTGAGAGCTCAATGCTTAGACTAACCGAGATAACTCGCTCATTCTTTGTTGAACTCTTGCATGAATCATACATAAACTAGCGCAACTCGTTCAATTTCTTCAAGCTCATACCTTATATGATGAACTTACCCATTAGCTTAGGTACTCCCGAATTGAGTTAATTCTTTATAACGAGCTCAACTAGGTTTTTTCAAATGACAACTCGTGAGATAATTTCCAAATTTAAGCTCTGATAGAATTTTGTTGAGTCGATCTCCACAAAGAAAATTTGTTCATCGACTCATTTTTAGCTTATCGATCCATCCCAGAGAAATTTGAAAGGCTCGCTAACTTGTTTAGCTCAATCAAGCTCAACTATCTCGATTCATCTATGACCACCCCGGCTTTCTGTTATACTAAGCCGAGCTACTTGCCATTTTTGTATTACTTCAGCACTTTAATTATTTTAACTCCATTAACTCGTACATCGATGGAGAGCTGAACTTCTTAGCTCTGCTTCATCTTCATATAACTCTCCCTTTTGTGTTGCCTCCGAACTTCAAGATAATATGTGTCATATTGATTGAAAGGGAGGAGAAATGGGAACCTTCCAGGTTGATCTATCTTAGTTCATAATAATGCCTTGAAACTCCTTCCCATTCCTCACAATAAATTCAGCCATCTTTTGTACTATGTGCTTTAAAAATGATGGTGGTTCCAATATTGGTGTAATGTCTTTTACTTTCTCACCTGAAGTCTAAACTTACATCAAAGATAAATCATTTTTACCAAATTGGTTAAATTTAGGGCATGAGCTCATGAAAACATCATCGAGACATACATTTACACCTCTCTAAAATAGAAGCCTTCTTATGCATCACTAAAAGCTACATGATTTGGTGTTTCATCATTTCATCCTACAAATATCCTTTTGAAGGACCTTTTATCTTGAACATTTTGTTCACTCTAGAAGATTGCAGGTGTCTTCAGTAAAAGCAATGTTATCAACAGGATAACCTTTCATTGTGAACCCTCTTTTATAAGCACGAGATAGGTGAGTTGTGCCTTCATCTTCATCATACGGATGCATTGAGCTCACCTTCGGCACCATGCACGCATCCATAAGGCTAGATCACAGACCAATCTCTTCTCCATATCAACCGAGCTTCTCACATTCACTTTCTCGATCTAGATTTACCTCAAAATGACTCGTATATACACATGAAACCATATTCATTCGACTCGCTAAGACGTATTACTAAATGAGATGACTCCCTCTACTCACGGATATCTAGAGAATTTGACATGCACCATTTAAATCCTCACCTGATGTTGAATGACTCATAGTTCACATAACCTTGAGATAGTCATGGCTTGACCAGCTCGGTTTCCTCTCTCGCGAATACCAAACCATCAGAGTCCGAATGTACATAGACTCATTCACTTCACGGCTCAATGAAACAAGCCAACTTGCATCTTAACGTGGACTTGGCAAGATGTTTGAGCTCCTAAGTAGCTCATTGAATCACGTCTTCCCACACTTATATGCGTTTATGCATAGTTCGTGAGTGTCTTCTAACCGGTTGGACGCTCGGCTATCACTACACTTCAACTCGGATCCACAGAGCTCCTTAGATGCATATGCCACCACTCGAGATATCAAAACTCATGTTTCTGGGTAAAATGAGATTCTTGGCTTTGCATTAACCACAAAACTGATCGAACTACGCCATTTTAGCTCGGCCTCATCTGTGAACTCAATGTGCGGTCTTATAACGCTACCTCAACCTGCCTTACTCATCGAGTCTAGGAAAATTCTCATCACCTGTGCACCGAATGCTCAGCCGAGGAAGGTCTAAACAATGCCAGTGAAAGTATATGTACTCTATTAACTAATACCACTGCCCGGCATTCTTGCTACCTCTGCAAGCTTACCATTGTAAAATTATTTCGAGCAGGCCTCCTAGTTTTGCATTAATCAATGAGCCCTAGAATTGTATCAACTTCTAGGCATGTGGGTACGTAGATTTTGAGATTCTCGGCCTTCATCCGACACTTAGCTGACACGTTTTTATCACTCTACCTTTTAATTCGAATAAGCCCCACTCACTTTTTGCCAGTCACGACCACCATGTCAAATCCTATTAAACACTTACACCGTCTCATTCCCACGTTCCCCAACTTACCTTCCGAGTGACTCGGGACCGCCACGTAGCCGAGTTGACAGGTTATATGTGGAAAAAGTAGTTTGAATTGCCTTGGTTCAAACGACTTGACTATCCCCGTTCCATGCCAAATCCTCCTTTTGCCAAGTTGAATTGGCATGGCGTTTGTATCAAGAAAGTCTGCAGGATATGAGTGGGAATCTCGGACTTATCAATCCATTTTCCATACATTGCCTTTGCAAGTCGGTTCCCAATTTTTACTTCTCGACTTGGTCATACCACCCAAAATCTCCCACGCACAGAATTCCTTCTTTGGCTTGCCATCCAAAAAAACCCACTTACCATTAAGCTTCCTGGATTCCCATTTTAAGAAAATAACTCATGAATACTTTAGTGCGGGGTTGAGGCATTATTTTTCCCACCCGAATAAGTAAAGAGCTAAAAATATCCCACGAGCAGAACTTTCATGTTGGCACTCCATCATAGCACTTCCACCTAGCCATAGACTCCTGAAATTCCCATATCGTAGAAACCTTGACTTGGTTTGAAATTTCAACATTTTCCCTGGAAAACTCATTTGAATATCCCACGTTGAAGACTAACCCGTAGAACCTGGACATCATTTGGCCAATTTGACCAGTAAGAGACAAAAATATTCCCGAGAGATCCCAAGGCTCCACGACATGGTTTAGCTTGAGCAGGTAGACTAAACTCACTGACTGCCTTGATAGCTTGTCACATGCCAACTTTGAGTGAGTTGACTTTGCCTAGAAACCATCTTTAATGCATCCACATGAAACAAGTTGCCTTGAATTATCCATCATGCTCGATGAATCCCATCTATAGGACTCCACCGTACTTCATTTTACATAACAATATCCATTCATTTTATGGCACTCTTGATGCCTTGGTTTTTGTTTGAATCACCCTAGCTCTGCAAAACATGTCTAAAGAAGCTCACCACATAATCTTGAAATGAGCGAGTCGCTAAAATGAGTCAAATTTCTTATCTCTACCTTCGTTTCTTCCTGTGGCTCAAACCTTTCCAATTCGTTGAGACTTTATTGATGCCATAGCTCGAACATCTTGAGTCTCCATATCAAATTTGACCTCAAGACTCATCCCTTTCAATCCTCGACTAAGAGAGCTTGATCGAATTGGCTTTGAATTCTCCTACAAGTTCACTTATCCGTTGCAGTTTGTCACACCGTTATACTTCACAGCTCCTTTTAAGATGTCGGTTTGACTCAATTTTACATTGGTATTCTATGATCAATAGAAGTCCTTCCATTATGTAATTACAAACACGGGATTCAATGATGTTGAACTTCCCACATCTACATAGTCTCATATTGTCTCGGTCAAACAAGATAATTCTCCCAAGTTGTTGGTCGAGCATTGTCTAATGGATTAGACTTGGCCTCATGTTAACTTAGCTTTCCCTAACTCGGCATTCATATCTTTTTGCATTGATCTCTACCGAGATCCTTATAAAGTTCCCTTCATTCGTCAATTCTCAATGAGCTATATTTTTCATTAACAAGATCTCATCGAGCTCTTACAACTGACGGACTCTACCGAGACGATTTCTAAGATGACTATCAATTTGACACTGGGTTCTCTATAAACTCGACCCCTGAACTCTTCACTGAGTTGAGATCAACTGGGTGCCTTTCGATGCTAGGTGATCTCTCATATGCAATTTAGGAATTATTTTTAATTATTGTATCTCGATAATGACTGGAGGTGGGTTCCTAGGACTATTATTTCATTTTGAACGTGATAGGACCCCTTTGTCCAATCTTGCCATGTGTGTAAAATTGAATAACATTTTTGGCAACCTCTCGGGGATGATTGTATCCTTAAGTCATCCATTGGGCATGGAGTCTGTGTTGGAATCCTTAAAGTAATATGATTTTATTTGACACATCCCATAATCTCCTTGAGCATTTTCGATATCCTGGACCTCCCTGGAATGCTAAGCATGAAGTATATTGAAACTGTTGAATGCTTGACATCTATGGAATACTGCAAAATTTTGAATGAAGCAGATTTTGAAGATCTAATAGAATATTTGAACCTTCCTTCTCCCTAACACCTTCTAATGATGAAAAAAATTACAGAACAACGCAAAACACAGCAACAAGGAAAGCAAAAAAACAACAATATACAACAATGTGCATAAGCACTTGGAGGAAAACACCTAATTTAATTTTACAGTGGGTGGAACGCTTCTCAAAAACAAGCTCTAAGATGTATCCCATTCACATCAATGGGTAGTTCTTCTCCATTGAGCCTAGATAGATGGAATGAATTTTCCTCTTTGCAACTTGTGATGATGTATGGCCCACTCTAGAGAGTGTCAAACTTAGCATGCCTACCTAGTTTGGCCATGTCTTCATCCCATTTGAGAACTAAATCTCCCTCTTGAAAATGCTTGTTGGACACCTTCTTGTCAAAATATTTCTTAACTTGAGCCTGATGTTTCTCCAAATTTTCATAGATTTGTCTCATACTTCCTCTAATTCCATGAGTTCAGCAAACCTTACTGTCAGAGGATCACTCTCTATAACTTCAAGTTGATGAGCTAACTCCAAAGAATATAACTCCAATGAGAGCGGGAGTTTTTCCTCTCTTCCATATCTGAACAAAAAGGAGAATGTCTGATGGCCCTTTTAGGTGTGATCCAATCTGCCCATAAGGTGGTCTTAAGCCGTGTATGCCAAGTCCTCTTGTTAGTCTCCATTGTGCGCTTAATAATCGTATAAGGTTTTTGTTGCTAGACTCATCCAATCTATTTCCTTGTGGATAGTAATTGGATTAAGTTTTGAGGTATACCCCATTTTTAACAGCCCATTCACTTAATTTCATACCAAGAAAATCCAGCGCGTTGTCTGAAATGACTGTAAATGGAACACCGAACCTCGTCATTATACCCTCCAAAAATCAAGAACTGCATTTTCATTGCTCTCTTTTAATGCTCCTGCCTCTTTCCATATAGTAAAATATTTTGTTGCATTAAGGACCCACTTATGTCTATCACCTTTGGATGGAGGATTAATCATTCGATGAATTCCAACCCCCATTGAACAAAGGGTTGATCCACTTGAATTGGATGCGGGGAAGAGCTATCAAATTTTGCTTACCCATGAAAAAGGCACATTCCTTACATTTCCTTACCCAGAGATGGGCATCCTTGAATAAATATAGCCAATAGTAGGTGACTCGCATGATCTTGGTAGTTTTTGTTCGTGTGGAATAATATCCTCTAGATTGTGTAACGCCTTGATTTTTGTAAGTTATCATGGTGATTACTTTTCATAATGTTATGCTTCTGCTGAAATGAAGACAAACATGTTAAGATATATTTTGATCTTAAAGGAATGTGTTGCTAATCAGGACCCTTGTATGTTGTAATTTGTTTACTTGGGACAACAGTTATTATTACTTGTATGTTTGCTGATGTGACAACAGATTTGTCGTATGCTTGATGAACTCTATTGATTGACAGCACACCTTGAATCAATTCCATTGATCCAAGGTATGTTGTGGCCTTCTTGTAATCGCTTTGTCGATTTACTTTTAAACGTAGATGCCAATGGAAAAGGTTCGATTCTCGAACCATACACTGTTGTAACACTAGACAGCGTAAGACGATAAGGGGGTTTGGATGCAAGTGGCACAGGTATGTGGAACTTGGGACGAAACATCCTGCATAGTGTTGAAAATGAATGTCAGTCGGAAGGACTTGATTGGAAACTAATTAATTAAATAATGGGGGATTAGACCCTAACCTACCCCTAAGTTCTACCTTATACCCTAACTACTATCCTATATGGATTTTTAAATTTTATAAGGATGAAAATAGATCTAAATCCTATTAACCTATGAACTAGGCGAATGACCTAGATATGGACACTATTAAAAATCCTAAACTAATCCTAACCTAAGGAAGGGGATGCACAGACCCATGTGGATGGAAGGGATAAGGAAGGATGGTAGGAAATTTAATAGGGCAATGAATGAGGTCCTTGCTTGGACAGCGCCAAGTTTGGCGGGAACATGGAAAAGTTAGAGGCATCCAGTTAGCCATGAGACTAAACTTTGATTTCATGCAAAATTTGAAATTTGGAACTCGCCAACCCGAGTCGGCGGTGGCGTGAGGAAAAAGGAAAAAGGCAGTGCCTTCAATGCATTAATTGTCTTGGTCTTCGCGACCAGCCCACCTTGGAAAGAGGATAGAGGAAAATTTGTTGGTCATTGTGTTCTTTCGGGTTTTTGAAGTTGCTCTGCATTTGGTTTCTTCACGGTTCTTTGAACCAGCTGTGTTTGATTATTATCTCTGTTTCTTTGGAAAAACTAAGGCTATTTTTGAGCCTGTAGAGGTAGGTGACTGTTTGGGAAGCTTTACTACAGTCGCCGTGGAAGGAAACAACTCCAGTGGCGCAGGGTTTTCTTCGAGCTTCAAGAAAAATTTTAGGCATGTTAAGCCCTTCTCCTTAAACTGCTTGCTTTTGTTTAATCATCTCATTAAAACAACCCTGCTCTTCTGATGGGGGTTTTGTTTATTCGATTTTGCTGTTATGTTGAAGAGATTTTGGGTTGAGTCGTTTTCTTTGTTGTATGCGACTTGGGTATTTCTTGTAAAATGGGTAAATGAAATGGATCTGTTCTTCTGTATGAGTCTGCATTGATAGTATTGTGTATTGTTTCTATTACCCATATGGATTCGAGTTGGTGAATGTACCAACGATGTGAGTGTTGTTTTCCGAGCTCTGTGCATTCTTGTAAAAATGAAAGGATAAAAGGGTTCGATATGACCTCTGGTTTGAGCTGTCATTATAAAACAAACACAACTTGGGTGTTCTTGTTACATTTTGAAGAAAATGATTGTTTCTTTACTGAAATTATTAAGGAAACGAGTTATTCTTCTTTCTGTTGTTTTAAATTCTAAAGGAAATGGTAATTGGGTTTCATTGAGCATTATGGGTTTAGTTTGATGAAAAGATAGTGATATTTTGATTGTTTTACGAGTCTTTGTTTTTTGTACAAACGAAAGGATGAAATGATTCGTGTGATCTCTGATTTTACGTTGTCATTCTAAAAAGAACTCGACTTGAGTAATTCTTGTTGTGTTTGAAGAAAATGGGTGTTTTCTTATTGAAATAATTAAAGGAATGAATTTTTCTCTCCCTGCTGTTTGAATTCTGGAAATAGTAACAATAGAGCTTCACTGTACATTACGGGTTGGACTTGTTGTAGGTAACAGCAAAGTGCAAATTGTTGTTTATGAATTGTGTGCGTTAATGGGTATAGAAAGTCATGTGAATATTTGACAAAGTGGTTGTATAACTGTTCAGTTGGTTATAATACAGTGCAAGAAGTATGAGTTCTTCCAGTACAGTAAGAGCATAGTATGCATCCTTACATTGTTTGCCCTATGATGGATACGATGTTTTACCTACATGTTTTGGTATTCGTATGTGCCTGATTGAAAGGAAGTTTTGATATGGATTTATTCCTTGCTGTTGGAAAGTGAATTCTGAATGGATTTATTCCTTGCTGTTGAAAAGTGAATTCTCTTATTATTAGGATGAAAATGTGACTTGTTGTGGTTCTTGTACACTCTATATGTTGTAAAGACGTAAATGTCTGTTGAATGAATTATTTAAAAAGGGAATTATATTATGCGGAATGAATCATAATGTTGGATCATGCCTGTGCTAAATAAGTGGATATTTGGTTGTCTCAATGAGAAGAGGTAATATGATCCATCTTCCTTGTATTCGGTTATTGATTTCTTAAGTTTCACTCTGAACTGTTATCATTGATTGGTGTCTCGTTTGGATTAAATTTTCAGTACAGTCATGAGGAAAGGAAAAGGAGTGTGGATGGATAACTTGGAATAATGATCATTTCTTCTCTCATACAGTTGGAAATCTGTAATCGTTAAGGAACGAATTTTGTATTGCTTTGGTTTAAGCATCTACATTTTATTGTTGTTTGCTTTTCTCATCAGTATTTGATTGCTTGAAATCAAATGAGTTGCATGAACTGAAAGGAAAGTAATTTGGTTTATATTTCAGTCAAATTTTATCCTTTGAAATTATAACTAATGAAAGGGAAAGAAATTGATAGCATTTATGTTATTACAACAGTATACATACTTGTGTTCCTAGTTCTTACTGATGTTGTAATCTGGAACTGTTGAAGGAAATTACTTCTTGTAATGATTATTTAGGAAAGAGGACAGTAATCCTTTGACTGATTGGGATGGTAATTAGATGATTCAGTTGTTATGCTGTTCATTCTTTTTGATACTTAATTCTTGAATGATGTTCATATTAACGTTTCATAAAAGCAGGGTTCTTTTATTGAGACAGTTAATTAAAAGCACCTCATTTTAATGACAAGTGCTTAATATGCTCAGTTCAATGAACTGACCCGTGCAAGTAATTTTACAGATGGAACTTGAGTATAAACGAAGACATGGTTGTTTTCTGATACTTCTTTTGATTGACTGAAGATGGATTGTAATTGATAGCTATTACTCCTCTACGAGGAATTGAGAAAAGAAGAAATTACATTCTTCTATCTTATGTGTTGTAATGTTGTTTAATATAAACAAAGTCCAGTCATTTGGACTGGAAAATGTATAGATTATAAAACGGATGGATGAATACAAATACAAGTGTGATATTTTAATGACTGTATCAGTTTGATATTGTTGAATAAGTAGGGAATATAACATTATTCCTTGATTTGGAATTATTCAAATGTTCATGGATGGATTTAAAAGGAAATGACATCTATTCTTACCTAAATGCAACTTTTACGATGAAATGTGCAATTGGTTCATACTTGGGTTAAGATGAATTTTTAATTGACATTAAAAAGGATTTAGGAAGAACATGATCTCTTAATTGAAAGGTATTCGGGATTATCCTGAAAGCTAAGGAATATCAAATAATTTAGGAGTAGTGAACCTCGTATTCGGACTCTATTAATAGCCTCGAATGTTAAATTTAGAAAATAAGGATATGGGAAAAACATATCCATGGTTAACAGACCTTAACTATGTAAGGTTAAGGAGAATAAATGAATAAATTCATTTGGAATTAGACCTCGTTTAAATGACGTCTAATAAGATGGAATTCTGAATTTGTTTACAGTTGTGGAAAAACTTGGTGAAGTTTAATAGGTTAAACTGATTAAGTTTATCGGTAATGGGCTGCTTAGTCCAAGGGGATTAAGAAAAGAACCAAGTAGAGAAAATGCAACCCTTCGGTATGAAGGAGGAGATGCGTAGTAAGCTAGAAGATGGATTAAGTCTCTCTTAGCTACATACAACTGTAACAAGAACGAGGATAAAGGATCAGCATGGCTGCTGAAAGTTGATCTTAAATATTAAGATCATAACCAAATCACACTTGAGCTGGATGTGTACTCTCGATGGGAGGATTCCGTAGGACATTGACATACGCCAGCTACAACATGGTGTCTTCATGAAGGCGGGGCCTTCATGACGACACAATGTTATAGCTGACATATTACAATGCCCTCCCGAATTAAATCATCAAGATTACATAAGCTGGATACTAAGTTCTTGGCTGGGGATAGGAATGTGATCACGTATACGGAGTGACTCCGGAGGACTAAAGGTAACTAGACACACGGAGTCGTCTAGGGACGACACCGTATGTCTGCGTATCTTTAGTTACCATGAGTAACTTCCTATACTCGTTCATATTGCTAGTTGGGGTTAGAGTTTGACCTTAATGGAAAGGACTGGTAGAGACCAGGAAAGACCATTCTAGATAACAGACGAAGTGAGGTGAAGGACGTATTCCATTGGTGTGTATCACATCTAGGAATATGATCATGCAAAGCATGTGAAAATCTTTGGCCAAAGTATCGCAAGTGCTGGTTGCGTTGTCCTAATCACCTAGTTTAAGATGCAGGATGTCAGATGAATATCAGTAACAGATATTCAGATAGGCTTCTTAAATGGATCACTTCGATAACCGGAAACGGTAAGAGAACCTTGTATATACATTATACTATGCATGAATTAACATGAAGGATCGGTAAGTTGCCGAGTCATGAAATGAGAGATCGCTGAAACTCCGAGCCATAAAATGGGAGATCGGTAGTTCTTCGAGTCATTTACAGCAGCATATGGAATCTGTTATATGATTGAATGGCATTGAATGTGTGTTCCATATTGAAAATATGTGAGCAGAGAACATTAGTTTTAAAAATAAATTGTGTGATCAAAGCGCATCATTTGACAGAGAACAATTATCAAAACTTGAACGTGTGTTTGAATTATATAATTCATAACAATGAATGTTGTATTAAAAAAAAAAAATCCCTTGTTCTAGTATCTTAAAATGGGGATGTTACAGATTGGCCATTATGAAACTCTTCTATTATCTTACTAACTGTTTGCAGTCCCTACGAAAGGAGAACGCCATTCAAATCTTTTTGAAAGAGAATGTTATCTACCAAAACATATGGGATAGATTGAAGACGGAAATTTTGTCTTTGGTTTTTATCCATGTTTGCGGGGTATGCTCCTTAGAATAGGAAATTATTCATTTTGGATAACTAGTCATCTTGATCAACATCCTCATCAATATTTAGGAGTGTCACGTCCTCATTACCTTGTGATTCCATGCTTGTAGTAAGTTATTGACACAAACCCTTACCTCTGACAAGTTTAGTGACTTTAATGTGCACATCATACTCCATTACCTTCGTGATCCACCCAACACACTTTTCGTTCATTTCTTTGTTCAGCAAAAACTCCTTGACACCTGGATGAGACACCATCAGATGAATCTTGTTGTTGGACAACATGTGCTTGAATTTCTTCAAAGCTTGAATAACCGCAAAGAATTGATTTTCAATGAATGAGTATTTGAACTCATAGTCTTTGAGGGATTGATTGAAGAAAGCAATTGGTTGCTCCATCAGGTTGTTGTTTTGTTGGGTGAGGATCCTTGAAATGCTCTCTTGACCTACAAAAGCATAAAGGATAAAATCTTTGTCAAACCTAGGGTTGACCAGCGTGGGAGCTTGAGAAATGGCTGTTTTGATGGCTTTGAAGCTTTCTCATCCTTCCTTTGTCCATGAGAATGGCATGTTTTTCTTCAGCATGGTTGTTAGTGGTTTAGCCAATGTCACGAATTGAGGGATGAATCTCTGCACAAAATTTATGGTTCCCAGAAAAATCTGGAGGCCCTTCCTGTGACTTGGGAGAGATAAGGACATAATCGAATGAATCTGGATGGATCAATTGATAATCCTTTCGCTAAAACAACATGCCCCAATAATTTTCCTCGTGCCTTTGCAAAATACATTTATTGGGTTTAAGTGAAACCCCAAATTCCCTATACCTTCGGAAAACTTTCCTTAGATGCGTGATGTGATCAATCTTCTACATTTTTAGAGTATAAAATTATATCATCAAGGTAAACCAAAATAATATCGTTGATTAGTCCCTTAAATTCCATGTCCATGGCTCTTTGGAAAGTAGCCCCGGCATTGGACAATCCGAATGGCATTTTATTGTAGGCATACATGCCCCACTTGGTAGTGAAGGTTGTTTTGAATTGGTTGGATTCTTGGACTAGGATTTGATTGTAACCCAAATATCCATCGAGCAAACAAAATCTTTGAGCTCCTGCCACCATTTGAAGGATCTTCTCCATCGATGGAAGAGGATAATGGTCTTTAAATGACGCTTACGATTCAAATCCACAAAATCTATGCATAACCGGACCTCTCCATTCTTCTTCCTCATGGGCACCAGATTGGCTACCCATGAGGAATGCTTGATGGGAAAATTATACGGGCTGGATGAGCTTGGTTAGCTCCTTTCTCATTAGTGGATCAATTTTGGGATTAATTGGTCTTTGTTTCTAACGAACTAGATTAGCATTAGGATCCGGTTTAATGATATGTTGTGTGCTAGACCTAGATAAAAAATACGCAGATCTTTATAGCTCCATGCAAAGACGTCATGATACTCTTGAAAATTTTTGATGAAAGTTTCTTTCTCCTCAGAAGTACAAACTTTCCCGATCTTAAGAAACTTTGCATTTGATACTTCGACTTCCTCAAAATATTCTTCTTTGACCACCATGTTAGGGCTTTGTCTTTTGGCTTGGTCATTTGAATTGAAAATGGATTCCAAAGTGACTAAACCTTTTGGTAACTTGTTGCTTTTCAATTGGATAATTTTCTCACCATATGACTCCTGCAACTTATCTTGATTTTTTGCAGAAAACTCCGCCTCTTCTTATAGGAAGAGGAAAATTTGTTTTTCATTATCAAACACTTGCCAACTAGTCACATTATCAGGGACTGCCGGTCGAACCACCATTTTAACAAATTGCTGCCCTTCTTTTATGATATCAACTAGTATATTGTATTGAGAACCAATTGTAGCAAGTATATCCGCATCTTTATTTTGATCTCTAAGAATTGCATGGATCCCAAAAGCTTTTAAATCTTGAATCAAGTTCCGGACTCGGTTCTTGTATGATCTTAAAAGTTCATTTTTGATGCACTATGTGCCGAAACTTGATGAACAAATAACTCACTATCTCCAAAAATAGTCAGGGCCTTGATTCCCTTCCTTTGGGCTAGCTGAATTCCTTGCACAAGAGCCTCGTATTCAGCAACATTGTTAGTGCAACTAAACTGCAACCGGAAAGATGAGAAGTACTTATCTCCCTCTGGAGAAATTAACATAACACCAGCACGGATCCATTCTTACTTCTTGAGCCATCGAAGAACAATTTCCACAGTCCTTTAGAATCACTTGGTGTTTTGACAAGTTGTGGTATGATCGTATCTTCTTCATGGATACAGTAGGTACCTAATCTTGTTTCTTCCAAGACCAGCAAACTAGCTTCTTCTTCTACCAATACATCAGTGTAGGGATCATACTGATGATCTCTACTTACTTCATCTAGCAAAGTATCAGGGACTTCTTCAACAAGGGTGGTTGGTTCATGATCGGCATCTTCCTCTTCTGGATCACCGATGGTGTAATTTCCATTTATGGGACTAGCAGTGTAGGGTTCTACATGATTATGGCAGATCGGTTCTTCCCTTATAGTTACTTTGGTTCGTATCAAGTCCTAAGAATCATATATGACCAATTAGCCGATAGGTAACCGCCTATCTTGGCGGTGAAATCCCATGATAGGCAGATGGCAAAGAGGGGAGGGAGATCAATGACCAATATATCTTGGGTGAATGACAAACTTGGGCATGTGTGGATGGTAAGTTGAAGTCCTATGATAACCGCAATAGTATTAATAGCTGTGCCATCCATCATTAAACAACCCCTCTTTACAGAATCAAGCGCATATTGTATGCCTAGTATATATGTAATTTTTTTAGGCATGACAGAGTTACTAGCACAAGAATCGATCATGCAATTATGTACCAGATGATCGCCAATGATCGAGGAAATTTAGAATGGCAGTGGTTTGTTTTCTGTAGGAATGATTTTCCCTTCCGGTTGACACAAAATTGTAGCAGTTGTCACTCCATGACTTGGTGATCCGCTAGTTGTACTAAAACTGTTCAGAGCTTCTTACAACATGTTTCTTTGAGAAGGGATCGAGAGTGGTCCCACATGGTAACGCTCATATTGGTTTTCTTAATTTGTTCTATTATGCTGAAGGTAATCTCTCCTACTTTGATGACATTTTTTTGGGCATTGGGGTCCTCCTTTGGAAAATTCTTATTTAGTACCGTGATTCCTAGAGAACCATCTCTCCCTATGGCATGACTATCCGGTGTTTATGGTGATTTATTTCCCACATTTTTATCAACTACCATTTGTAACTCAGGTTGAGAAGTGGATGCATGATCAGTTTTGGGAGGTTGAGGCTCCATTGCTCTCTTCTTGGAATGAGTGTTTGCTACCGGTGAGGAATTTGTATTTAACCCACAAAAATCATTGCTTGTCAATTTAGGAAAGCAGATTCTTGGTGCCTACGGCCAATCTGCTGCGTCTTGCGTAGATGATTTTTTTATTAAGTCTTAAGGGGCAAATACACTTTGAACCATAAGGGCCTAGCTAAGAACTTTATTGGGACAAAGATTTTGATTGTGGGGTTGAGAATAAGGATAGCACCATTTGTAGTCTTGAACTAGATTATTCTCAACAGTACTATAGCTCTAGATGAGCTAGTTTGTAAGAGGGTTCCAAAATTTCAAGGGCCCGACATTTGCAACTTGAATTCTGGTTTGATTTTGAGGCTTATTGTTCCCTTGAAAAGGAGGACAGGTTAGCCTCATACTTTGCTGATTTTGTGGCTAATATGGATGATTGTAATGAAAATATTTCCTCTTGAGTGCAACGAGTTCATTTCCAATATTTTGCAGTAGCAAATTGATTTCAAATAGGTCATTTAAAGAGGTAGGGCAAGATTGAAATGGTTGCTTGGAGTCTTCGGAATAGTAGCAATGATAGGCTAATGATTCGTAAGATCTACGAGAAAAGGGCATTGGTGGTCGTGGAGCTATCTTTCCAACATGAATCAAAGAATTTTCTACTCTTATGGAAACTTCGTAAGCATCAGGAAGTGTAGTCCCTCCCATGGACTAGATCATAACTACTATGTTGCTATTCAAGGCTCACAAATAGTACAAGAATGCATTATGTGCGAAGGCTTTACAAGTGCCAAATTCCTATTGCGAGTCCTATGGAATCGGAAGTTGAAATCACTGATGTATTCTTGGGAATCCCTCTTCATGGTAGTGATTTTTTCCAAAAGTGATAGTGGTCACTTTTGTCTTGAACTATTTACATAACATTTCTTGCAACTCGTCCAATGTGGTTATAGTGCCAACACCTAACCCGCGAAACCATTGAAGTGATTTTCCCTTGAAAGAGGTAGCAAAGCCTAACTACAATGTTTTCTTTTGTGATATTATGTACTTTGCCATGATGCTAGCTACATCAAAGATATGTTCCATTTGGAGTAATGTGAGTTTTCCCGTGTAGAAGGGTAAACTTTTGAGTGCATGCAATAGGTATCGAAACACTCTAAGCCAACATAAGAGGACTGATTGCATTGAAATGGGGAAAAACTTGGTTCCTCACCATAGTAATGAAAGGTTGATTATTCCTGGGTGGAGGAAACCTTCCGTAATGAGAAGTTGAATGACCCCTACTAGGTAAATCTGTAACTAGGGATGTGGAAATGCCTCTTCTTCTTCTCTTTGGAGGAGACAAGGAAAGTTCAATATGTTGATGATTTCCTTTCTTTGAAGAGGCTCTTGTCTAAATTCCTCACCTAAGTTAATGCACTAAGATTTGGAATCCATAGGTATAGATTCGTCGGTACTTTGACTTGTGCAGTGATAAGAGAAGTGCCATCTCTGTCCCAGAGCGTGAGAAAAACTTTTGTCGCCAAATCACTTTGCACCCCGAATGGCCTGGATGTGAATAGGACTTTCCATGTGATTGGGACACATGGGATCACCTCTCAAGCTGTGGGACTTGGGCTCAAAGTGAACCTCCGAGAGAAGGTGGCTTCCTCTTCCTAAACTTAGTACTATACTACTCTAGTGTGATAAAAGGGCTATCTAGTCCTATGCTAACGTCTTCATGGGGTTTTAGGGAAAGATATTTACGAAATGAAATTATACTAGGGATGGTGATGCACCAAATAAAGGGTGTTTCCAAACTTAGGAAGGTTTAATTTGAAGAGGGTGTGTGTACCACAGTCAACTTCACCTCTGCAACTTAGAGGGTACGTGATACCACAATCTAAGAGACATGCATTCCATTTGTTAAACTTTATCACACAGAGAAATATACTAGTTTCCCGGTGAAGAAGGATGAAATCAAGAAGGGTGAACAAATACCATAACTCAACTACATGCAATACTCCACCACTCGATAAGCACGAGAACTCCATGAACTCCGCAATAGAAACTTAAACTTGCACAGTGTACCTGCAAGTACAAGAAAGGCACAAAGAAGCACAGAAGGATGAAAGGACCAAGATTAGTCACAAAACACACACTTTTATTGCTTTAATAACATGCACAATGCATCATACATTCAAAAGAGAAAATAGTTGCCATTCTGATCTTGAAGAGGAAGCTTGAAAGTTCTCTCAACACACAAGGACAACTTACAGAAGAGAGAGGACTCCTGAAAAGCATATACTTGCCTAAGATATCTAACTGTCCAACTTGTCTGACCTATTGGAACCCTTTAAAAATGAGTTTTTAACTTACATTTATAGAAGAATATGTGAGAAAGAAGAGGAAAGGTCATAATTGCATTCATAGATTGAAGGCCCATGATGTATTTATCATAGTTATTTGAATCGTAGAAGGTTCCATCATGGGTCATTAATTGTCTGATGACCTAGTCTTCTCAATTAATTAAAAGAATATTTAAATAATAATAATAAATATTATTATTAAAATATTTTAGTTAAAATATTAAATTAATTAAAAAATATAGTGGGCCCCTTTGTTAACCGGTTTGTGCTGAAGGGGAAAATTATGAGGAGAAGGCCAAAAAATACCAACTCGGTGATCTCCTCCCTGCCGAGCTCACACTCAACCGAGCTCCTCTTGTTTCAACATCAATGTCGAGTGGAGAGCTCTTAGATTGATTCTCACCGCACACCGTTCTATCTCTTTTAACCGTCTTGTGTGAATTGCATTGAGAGCTCAATGCTTAGACTAACCGAGCTAACTCGCTCATTCTTTGTTGAACTCTTGCATGAATCATACATAAACTATCGCAACTCATTCAATTTCTTCGAGCTCATACCTTATATGATGAACTTATCCATTAGCTTAGGTACTCCCGAATCGAGTTAATTCTTTATAACGAGCTCAACTAGGTTTTTTCAAATGACAACTCGTGAGATAATTTCCAAAGTTAAGCTCTGATAGAATTATGTTGAGTCGATCTCCACAGAGAAAATTTGTTCATCAACTCGTTTTTAGCTTATCGATCCATCCCCGAGAAATTTGAAAGGCTCACTAACTTGTTTAGCTCAACCGAGCTCAACTATCTGATTCATCTGTGACCACCTCGGCTTTATGTTATACTAAGTCGAGCTACTCGCCATTTTTGTATTACTTCAGCACTTTAATTATTTTAACTCCATTAACTCATACATCTAATGGAGAACTAAACTTCTTGGCTCTGCTTCATCTTCATATAACTCTCCCTTTTGTCTGCCTCTATAATTTTAAGATAATATGTATCATATTGATTGAAAGGGAGGAGAAATTGGAACCTTCCAGTTGATCTATCTTGGTTCATAATAATGCCTTCAAACTCCTTCCCATTCCTCACAATAAATTCAGCCATCTTTTGTAATATGTGCTTTTAAAACGATGGTTGTTCTAGTATCGATGTAATGTCTTTCACTTTCTCACCTTAAGTCTTAAGCGCGACAAGTAAAGCATTTTTACCAAATTGGTTAAATTTGGGCGTGCGCTCCCAAAACATCATTAGACATACATTTAGACCTCTGTAAAATAGAAGCCTACTTATGCTGTCACTAAAGCAACATAATTTTGTGTTGCATCGGTTGTAGTCCTACAAAAGGACCTTTTGTCTTGAACGTTTTGTTTGCTATAGAAGATTGCAGGTGTCTTCACTGAAAGAAATGTTATCAACAGGATAATCTTGCATTGACAAACCCTCTTTTGTAAGCACAGATAGGTGAGTTGTTCCTTCATCTTCATCATCTCCAATACCATACACCGACCCAAGAAGTGAGGGTGCCTCTCTGCAAAGTGCTCTTTGCAATCTGTTCTCAATCTTTTCCCGGGTTGATATGGATGCATTGATCTCACCTTCGGCAGCATGCACACATCCATAAGGCTAGATCACAGACCAATCTCTTCTCCATATCAACCGAACTTCTCACATTCACTTGCTTGATCTAGAATTACCTCAAAATGACTCGTATATACACATGAAACCATATTCATTCGACTTGCTAAGACGTATTACTAAATGAGACGACTCCCTCGCTCGCTGATATCTAGAGAATTTTACATGCACCATTTAAATCCTCACCTGATGTTGAGCGACTCATAGTTCACATAACCTTGAGATACTCATGGCTCGACCAACTCAATTTCCTCTCTCGCGACCACCAAACCATTAGAGCCTGAATGTACACAGACTCGTTTGCTTCACGGCTCAATGAAACAAGCCAACTTACGTCTTAGCATGGACTTGGCAAGATGTTTGAGCTGTTGAGTAGCTCGTTGAATCACATCTTCTCACACTCATTTGCATTTATGCACAGGTTCGCTAGTGTCTTCTAACCTGGTTGGAGGTCCGTCTATCACTACTACACTTCAACTCGGATCCCCAGCTCCTTAGATGCATATGCCACCACTCCGAGCTTACCATTGTGAAATTATTTCGAGCAGGCCTCCCGGTTTACATTAATCAATGAGCCACAGGATTGTATCAACTTCCGGCATGTGGGTACGTAGATTTTTAGATTCTCGGTCTTCATCACTCTACCTTTTAATTTGAAAGAGCCCATGGGTACTTAGTCGACACGTTTTTATCACTCTACCTTTTAATTCTAATGAGCTCGTGGGAACTTAGCCCCTCACCTATCTCTGTGTCATACTCGCTTTTGGCCAGGTCGCGACCACCATGTCAAATCCTATTAAACACTTACACCGTCTCATTCCCACGTTCCCTGACTTACCTTCTGAGAGACTCGAGACCGCCACGTCTCCGAGTTGACAGGTTCTGTGTGGAAAAAGTAGTTTGAATATCCTCGTTCCATGCCAAATCTTCCTTTTGCAAAGTCAAATTGGCATGGTGTTTGTATCAAGAAAGTCCATAGGATATGAGTGGGAATCTCAGACTTATGAATCCATTTTTCCATACATTGCCTTGGCAAGTCGGTTCCCAATTTCTACTTCTCGACTTGGTCATACCACCCCAAATCTCCCACGCGTGGAATTCCTTCTTTGGCTTGCCATCCATGAAAACCCACTTAGCATTAGGCTTCCCAGATTCCCATTTTAAGAAAATAACTCATGAATACTTTAGTGCGGGGTTGAGGCATGATTTTTCCCACCCAACTAGGCAAAGAGCTGAAAATATCCCATGAGTAGAACTTTCATGTTGGCACTCCATCATAGCACTTCCACTTGGCCATAGACCCTTGAAATTCCCATATCGTGGAAACCTTGTCTTGGTTTGAAATTTCAACATTTGCCACTGAAAAACTCATTTGAATATCCCACGTTGAAGACTAACTCACGAAACACGGACATCGGTTGCCCAATTCGACCAGTAAGTGACAAAAATATTCCCGAGAGATCCCAAGGCTCCACAACATGGTTTAGCTTGAGCGGTGCACTAAACTCACTGACTGCCTTTATAGCTTGTCACATGCCAACTTTGAGTGAGTTGACTTCGCCTAGAAACCGTCTTTAATGCATCCACATGAAGTGAGTTGCCTTGAATTATCCATCATGCTTAATGAATCCCATCTATAGGACTCCACCATACTTCATTTTACATAACGATATCCATTCATTTTATGGCACTCTTGATGCCTTGGTTTGTGTTTGAATCACCTTGGCTCTGTAGAACATGTCTAAAAGAAGCTCACCACATAATCTCCTAAATGAACGAGTCGCTAAGATGAGTCAAATTCCTTATCTCTGCCTTTGCTTCCACCTGTGGCTTGAACCTTTATAATTCATTGAGACTTTATTGATGTCATAGCTCAAACATCTTGACTCTCCCTATCAAATTTGAGCTCAAGACTCATCCCTTTCAATCCTCGACTAAGCGAGCTTGATTGAATTGGCTTTGAATTCTCCTACGAGTTCACTTATCCGTTGCAATTTGTCACACCGTTATACTTCACAGCTCCTTTTAAGATGTCGGTTTGACTCAATTTTACATTGGTATTCTATGATGCTTATACTATCTTCCTTGATTAATAGAAGTCCTTCCATTACGTAATTACAAACTTGGGATTTAATGATGCTGAACTTCCCACATCTACATAGTCTCATATCGTCTCGTTCAAACAAGATAATTCTCCCAAGTTGTTGGTCAAGCATTTTCTAATGGATTAGACTTGGTTTCATGTTAACTTAGCTTTCCTTGACTCGGAATTCATATCTTTTTGCATCGATCTCTACCGAGATCCTTATAAAGTTCCCTTCATTTGTCAATTTTTAACGAGCTATATTTTGCATTAACAAGATCTCATCGAGCTCTCTACAATGAGAGACTCTACCGAGATGATTTCTAAGATGACTATTACCTTGACACGGGTTCTCTATCAACTCGACCACCGAACTCTTCACCGAGTTGAGATCGGTTGGGTGCCTTTCGATGCTTAGGTGATCTATCATATGCAATTTAGGAATTATTTTTATGTTTTGTATCTCGATAATGACTGGAGGTGGGTTCACCCGGGACTATTAATTCATTTTGAACATGATAGGACCCCGTTGTCCAATCTTGCCATGTGTGAAAAATTGGATAACATCTTCCAAAGCAACAAAAAAATAAATCATCGGTATTTGCAAACAACAAAATATGGAAAATAAAACATGGGTTAAAACAATATTTACCGACCAATTGTACAAAGGCGGTCAAAGCCAATCTTAGAGAAGAGACCATAACGTCCTGGTATTACTCACGATAAGTTAGAAAGTTTGGGAGGTATTTATAAATTGAAATTAAAAAAATTCACATATAAATTAAATTTAATTATTTCTTATATAATATTAAAATAATAAAATTTATTTTAATGTTCACATGAATACATTCGAAAGGAAAATTCTTCTTATTTTTAGAAGGCAAGATTGGAAAGTTTGATTGATAAAAAATAATTTATTGTACTTCCGTATGAAATTTGGGATAAGTGTGTTCTTGTTTTTTATTTTTATACCTATGGTGTTTTCCTTGTTGCCAAAACAAAGCTACGATCCCATAATTCAAGCTGATTCATTAGATAAGCTTATAGAAGGAATATTCGAAGGCACAAAAGGTATGACAGATGAAGAATTAGATGTCCTTGCTAATAAATACATTAGTGGTGAAGTTTGGTTCAGATAAGAGTATGGTGTTAATGCAATATTTCTAAAAGATTACTGAAAAGAGTAAAGCATAGTAGATAAACAAGAGCCAAAGTTACTTATTATATGCGGGTGATTAACTAAAAATGTAACTTTAGATCGGTATAATAATCTAAGTGATGAACAGTATAAATAAAGTAAATAAATGCGGTAAAGAAGTATATAGATGATGCAAACAACTATACAAAAGGAAATGTTAACCCTAATATGCAAGGGGAAGACGAAAGAACTTAGGTGAATAGAATATCCTCGCAAGATTATGTCACGAGAGGTGATTGGAAAATATTGAAGCAAGATTTCCGTGCGAAAGCCTTGAAAGGGATGGATCTAGAGTATCTGGTGGATGGAACACTTAGAGCTAGGCCGGGAACCTACGAGCGCTCTAGTCTATAAATTGGCCACCCTAGTCTTTGTAAAAGCTCTAAAACTGAATTACATAGGTTCGGAAGATATTACTCAAACCTTCATTATCATGCTGTCATGTTAGCTTCACATTACTACTCCGGATGTCGCCGATATTCCAAGATGATGAAAAAACCTACAAAGCACTAAGAAGGATTATCCAACCCATAAAAAAAGAAGAATGCAAGCGAATGGGTCGACTGACCTCAACTGCAATAAGAGTGGGCTTACTAATCGAGTGTTGCACTACATTTTGAACCTAAATGTAGTTTTGATGAGTGTGTGCATAATGTACCCTAGGTTCTCTTGTGCTAGTCGCACTTTGTGAAGTAGCATCCAATAACTAGATGTAGAAAATGTAATAGAATGTGTGCATGGAATAAAATATAATCCTCCCCTATATTATGTGTGATGAAGATGACCTAGCCTTATGCCTTTTGATGGAGCTATGTTGATAAAAGTGATCTTGATGCAATGGATGGATGCAACTCTAGGTGGATGATAGTAGTGAATAGTGCTTGGTCCCTCATTATGGTCTCATATCTTTATATTTACATGGTCCTCTTTATCTAATTTTATAATTAACCCCAAAATGGATGACCACCAAAAAGATAAATACCTCAACCGGATAAAGAGAGCCCAAAAAGTGGCGAGAAAGTTCAAGAAGGATCAGGGCTCCCATGGTGGGACCAAGCTAGCCATGGGTGCCATAGTACTAGCTTGGATGCCACATTCGAGGCCAAAATAATGCAAAGTAATGAAAGTTGATTGGGAATGTAGGTGTAAAATGTTAGGAATGGTGAAATAAAATAAGATAAGATGGCCAAAAGATGGGGGTTAATTAGTACTTTTTTCACTAAATAACCTTCTAAATAGTAGTATGAAACCAGGATAAATAATATCTAAAGTGTATAATTTTGTGACTACATTCCCCCTTAATGTTGGTGAGTGAAAATCTTGGTAACATAAAGTAGATAGAGATGCATACATGATATCCATGAATATTGTAGTGGAAAATGTGTCGATGGACTAGACAAAGCATGGAATGACAAAAAGAATGGAGTGTGGAAACTAAAGATAAAAAATATGTAAAAAATTATGAGAGTGAACCTAGGGCGAAACATGTGTGTAGCTATTGATATATGTATTTTACCTACATGGTTAGTAAAGTGTGTGCTGCTCCTAAGAGTTATTTTTGTTTTTCTTTTTGCCCTCATTTGACTCATTGTTTCTCATACAATCGATCACAACAAGAAAACAATCAAGTAGTTGTATATGTATGTATGTATGTGTCAAAACGTAATGTAAAAGAACATAAATGTAAAATTGTGAATGCAACATGTGCACTTGACCCATGTTGACAAAGAGATTGAAAAAGGATATCTTGTAATGTCGGCCTTTTTTGGGTGATCCTCCATACGCTAAATAAGTGTAAGGAGGAATTTCAATGTATCCTCGAGCTCTAATCGCTTCCCTGAATGTGTGTGAAGAGATCTCTGTATGTCCCAGTTTTTTGGGTGATCTGATGCCATTGGCCAAAGTATTGTAGGGAGGCACACCCACTGTAACCTCCACCCTATAAAGGTTTCCCATAATGATAAGGAAACCATGTCTAGTAAAAACTGTTGTGTACTGGGTTCATTTACTGGTTTGAACCCACTCATTGTATGTAAGCCATAATGCTAAGGGTGGAGAAGTGCACTAAATTGAACTGGTGTAAACGCGCTATGTAGATTGTAAAACCCCAAATGTTTTCCCCCCTTTTTGAGGGTGCATGAGGCGTCATTGATAGGATAATGCAGCCCCAAAAGAGGACCAACCATATGAACTATGAAACTATGCCCAGCAAGAAGGTGAACGTAATTCACTTTGTAGAAACTAAGGTGCGCACAAACAAGGATGGCTAGCCAAAGACAAGTATTAGTACAAACAAGCATGCATCTAAAAGATAATGTGTAATCTATGCAAACAATGTATAAGCTATCAAGCAAAGTAGTGTAAACACACAAGAGGATACATAAGTCATAAAAAGTGGGTTACAAACATGGGACATCACTCATGATGTCACAAGACACGCAAGGCCATCATGGCCACAAACACAAACAAGTGTGCACACCAAACATAGGGAAAATTCTGCATACAAGAAATAAAAAAGACAGAGATAATGTAACAAACAAGTAAAGAATAAAATATCCCTACATAACAAATGTTGCACATAAATCACCCGTTAGCATGTTTAGAAAGATAAGAGTATGTTAAAATCATGTATAACCTATTGGTGCTAAGATTTATCTGCCCCATTTGCCATTAAAATTCCTCAGTTTGTAGCCCCTGTCACATTTTATCTTCCCGTTGTTGTGTCTAAAAAGTACCCACTTTCCTTTTGTTGTTGTAATGAGTCCTTTCCTATACCAAGGATCACATATAGATCCAAAATTGTTTCCTCATTTCTCTGTTCATCTGAAAAGGTCTATATTTGGGTGTAAAAACTTGAGTTTTCCCGTTCTTTCCATTTTTCACAGTCAGGATTTGATGTCCTTCCCATTTTTCCCTAAATACTTGAAGAAAAATGAAAGGATGTAGCTTGGAGGAATGTATTTGAGCCTTGTAACATTTTTAAATTCTTGTTTTGGAAAAAAATTCATCTCCACGCTCAAATGGTCATTTTTCCGCATCTTACGGTTTGATGGGCATTTCTCCTGGTCAAACTTACATCCTTGCATTCGGTAGTCACGTGGCCTCTTTTGGTTGGTCAGGGGACGGCGGGAAAATGTTTTAACTTGTCACTTTTTGGTTTTTTGGAAAAAAGGAAAATTTGGTCCCATAGCTCCACTCAAATATGATTGGTTCTATTGGTGCTTACATGGCTTCTTCTAATTGAATGGGGCATGATGGGTTTGTTTTTCTAACTTGTTATTTTTGGCTACTTTGGCAAAAAAATCGAACTGCCCGTGGCGGCCCCGTCGATTTTGATTAAAGAAAACGTAAGTGGCAAGGAAAAAGTCTTACTTTGACCCAACAGAAGGACACGTGGCAAGGTTAAAGAAGAGATGCGGGCCTTCAGAGGCAAGTTGGATATTTTTCCCTTTTGGAAAAATGGAGTAAAAATTCTAAAATGGAAGTGCGCCCCCGCCAAATCATTTTGAATCCTTGTAAGGTTCTTGAAGTTGTGCCCTAACGATATGTGGAGGTTTCCGCGGGTCTTCTTTCCTTAGTTTTTCAGCAACTTCCTAAAGGGCCAAACACATGGTGAGCCCACGCTCATTTAGGGTCTCTACTTTTGGGACCATCTCAAGATGCACCATTGAGACGCATGGTAGTTTGAAAATTCAAGAGGTGGGGAGGTGGGCCGTTGGGGGCAACTTGGATTTTTTGCCCCTTGTTGTTTAAAAGACTAAAATCATCAAAATGACCCATGAAGCCCGATAAAGAGATGGTCAACATTTTCTCCAGTTAATGGCGAGAGGTGTGGAATTTCGGGGGAAATTTGGAAAATTTTCCTTTTGTGGAGAAAGGAGTTAAAAGTGAAAAGCGATGCATGGTCTCGCTTGGGACCCACATCAGAGACTAGAAGCGGAAGGGTGGAGTTGCGGGAAAACTTGGAAAATTTTCCCTTTTCCAAAAGAGAGGTGAAATAGCAGAATTTGGCCTCGGTTGCTTTGGGATCCACCTTAGGACACGTGTCAAGCTCATTTCTCAAGGGTAGAGGTGTGGAGAAAAATGTGAAAAATTTACATTTTTCCAAAAGTTGTAAAAGGAAAAAAGGAACCCGCATGCCCATTTTAAAGTGGATCTCCCACGTGGATGGTCCAAATTCAAAATAGAAATCAATGGCAGTTGTGCATCTGTATCTGATTTTTCGCCATTTTCACTCCATATGTCTTGGAGATGTGAGTCTTCATGATTTCTTGATATTTCTTGCATGCTAAATAGGGAAGGGGAGTTAATTTGATATCTAAGTTTGGTGAGGAATATCTGGAGATGTCTTTTACCATTAAGATGAGATCTGACCTCTGGGCTTAATCTGATCTTCCATTTTTTCCTTTCTAGGCACGCAAAGAACCAGATTTGACAGATTAGGGGTGGAAGTGGTTGGCGAGTAGAGGGAAGAGTGATCTACTAGAAGGAGTTGAATGTGGGAGATATTGGAGGAGATCTACCCCCTAAGCACTGGAAAATTTTTATAGATCTAATTGTGAATCAGGATCGAGATCATGGCGAGCACTAATACACTCAATGTTTATTTTGGGGGAATCAGTTAAAAATGTTATAAATTGCATGAATTTATCATGCAAATGTTGGAGTGTTAGAGGTTAGGACCGATTTTTCTAAGAGAAAAGCTTGATAGAACCCATCCTTCTGAGAAATCATCTGAAGAAACCTGTTTATCTCCTTTGTGTTAAATTTGATCATGTTAAGGTGGTTGCGAGTGTACAACCATTGAAAAGCTTTGAGATTGTTCTAGAAACTTTCCCCTACTGATAAATTTAATCAAACTTGAGTTAATCTGCATTATTTTTGGGAAAAATTTGTGTTTGCTTCATTCTTGAATGTCTACAAGTAGTTTTCTTGTTCCCGTTGCAATCTTACATTAAAATCTTTTTGAATCACACAAGATCTTATCCTTGTGATAGTTTGGTGGTATTTGCAATTTCATTTATTAGAATATCTTTCATTTGATAATGAAATCAACAAATTTAAAATCATTGTGACTCCTAGCATGACTATAAGATTGGTTGTTATCCTTTGAGGGTATCTTAGGTGTGATGAAACAAAGGTTGATAATGTTTAGTTAAGTTTTCCAATTTGAGCTTTCATTTTGGATCCTTGAAGTTTTTGTGAAAAGTGTTGATTTGGGCCTCCATTGAAGCACATATTTTGGTTAAAGGAACATCCTAGCTATATTGAAGCATTTATGTGTTTAAGATCTCCATTTTTGTAAAATTTCTCAAGAATCTGGTGAATCAAGTTCATTTCTGCCTCACCTCCCACAAAAATTCATTTAAAAGCAACCAATCATACCCATACTACCCCTGTTTGTCATGTGTGTATACAAATGCATAATTTTTACTACCAAAACATGGAGAAACAATCAAGTTTTCATTGTCTTTAGTGGCCTCAACCTTAGAAAATATGTCCATTATCTAGAGTGAAAACTTCGTAAGAGTTAGGTTTTATTGCATTGATCATATTTTCTTCAAGGTATTCTTAATAATTTCACAAGGATATCTCCATCTCCTCCACAAACAACAGGCTACAAAAAGGGTCCTCTCACCCTTGTTGAAAGGCATAACCATAAAGTAGTGAGGATAGGTCAAATCCTCTTGAGGGTGCTACCCATTTCTCCACATCTGAGTGATAAAGAGCAAGCTACATTTCATCCCCAACTACAAAACGACACACTACATGCTCTGCTTGTCTCTAAGCTTCCTGCCAAACCTGTGATGCTACTCATCTTCTGAGGGAGAATCAATTTGGGTACCAACATAACCAAGTAATATAAAGTGATAAGTACAAAATGAAACAATAACACCTGTGAGAGACGAATGTGGATGCCCCTAGCAACTAGTGAAGGAAGGGTAGAAGGTGAGATTCCATGTTGCGTGTAAGAGACCTATATCTATTATCACAACTAGAAAAAAACACGAACTCACATGTGTGGATGATATAGATAAATGACATACAAGTAATCTAACTAGCATTTATAATAAAGTGATCATGAACAAGAAAAAGTAAACAAGAGTAATAAAAACCATAATATGCAGTATGTTGTGGATGGATGAAATGGAGTGATAGGATCCGTGTGCCCCCCGAGTGAATGGAAATGTATGAATTGATGTTCATTTTTTTCCCGTTAGAAGTAAAGAATGAACCGTAAACCAGAGTGCATCATCAGGAAATGGTTGAAGTGTGTTTCTAAGGTGTTGTGATGAATGTGTATGTGTATTGATGAGTTGTGACCTAGAAATGATATGTGTATGAACCCTATAAATGAAGCGTATATCAAAAACAGATGGAACGTATAAGTGATGATTCATCCTAAGCATATATCATGATGAGATGAATGAGTGGGTGATGATTTAGCCCAAATTGTATATCACTACAAGATTAGAAGAAGGAGTAGTGATGTAACCTAAGGTGTATACCATGACAAAATGATAGAATGAGTGATGATTTATCCTAAATCCTATATCACTTGGATGGAAATGTTGCATGATGAAAGTTTGAATAGTAGATGTGTGATGAGTGTAAGGTCAATTTGATTTGTAAACCCTTGGTAGTCGAGTATGGACCAAGGAACTAAAGTGTGTCATAGGGTAGTGAGTGCAGCATGTAGAAGACAATGTAGTATGTGTAATGATGAAATATGACCATGTAAGGAGAAAAATGTGTAATGTACAATGTATAAGATGTAATCTATTGTGTAGATTAAAATTAGTACGTATGAGGAGTAGTATGGAATGTTAGATACAAGTATGTATGATGAATACTAGTATGATGTAAGATGAAAAAATGTGAAAATGTTGTAGATGAAATATAGAATGTATAGTGTATGACGTGTACTATGTAAGTAGATGCAGTGTGTAAATCCTATAGTGTAGTGTGTGGGTTCAATGAGTAGTAATCCCTCAATAGTCAAGGGTGAACCAAAGCAAAAGAGTGTGTCATTGGGTAATGATGATGCTAGAACGTGTGATGAAGAAGCCTATATGAAAGTGTGAAGATGATAGATGCTAGGGTGAGTGGGAGGTGTAATACATGCATTGCCCCCAAGTACATATGAGTGAAATGAACTAACCAATGATAATGAAGAACTGAGGTTCGTCATTCAATGTATGTAGTGATGAAAGCATATGATTATGGAATGCATGTATAACAATGTGAAAAATATTGTATGTGTGAATTCTAGAAGTGTGATTTACAACTATGTAAGGATGTAAATGAATGATATTACAAAGATAAAAAATGTACCTATGATGATATGATGATGAGAGAGAGGGATTTGAATACTATGCCCCAAATGTATGCATGATGAAAGAGGCTATCACATAATGTCATCTAGGGATCTTCACTCTCAGGATTATAGTCGAATGGAAAAGCATTAGTGACTTCATAAGAAATAGTGTCTGGTTGATCATGTAGTGAGCCATTAAGGTGTAAGTTGTACATGCCCATAGCATATTCCTCATCAGCTAATGGAGGAATTGGACAACCGTCCGTATACCAACAAGTGATATTTTGAGTGTATCCTAGGAAAGAGCTATTGTAAATGAAAACATGTCTAAAGGGAATATGAAATTATATGTCTATATGATCAGGATCGAGAGTGCCCCCAATATAATCAAGTCATGATTGTCCTAATGTAGGTGGTGAGGATCAAGGAGTGTGTGTGAGAAATATCATGAGGTGAAAGATACGAAAACCATAAGTGGCAGTGATGATGACATACCCATAATAAAGATGAGAAGCATATGGTGTAGGATACAAGTCCCAAAAAAGTAAAGCCTCAAAGCAAGCCAACTGTCATGTGTACATATAGTTTCATCACATGTAGAATCAAATTAAATATGTTCCCATTAGATCAATTATTCATAAAGAGTGTGCAAGTAAATGGCAGTCATGTTAAGGTAGATGGTACATGTGAAGTTATATGTGACAGAGCGACATCCAGGATGAGACAGGTGATTGATAAAGAACCATAGTAGTAGTATTAGTAGGTGGCACAGAAGAAACTACATCTATCACACAAATGGTACCATCAAGAGGTGGTAAGTGAGGTGGTTCTTCTCGAGGTTGAGTATCATCTGTAATATTTGTGTGTGGAATAGGAATGCCGGTAATAGGATCCCTATCACAATATTAAAAGGAATCACGGTCATGAAAGATGGTATACTCAATGCTCTCATGTAATAATTTGACACAATTATGGATAGTAGAAGAAAACTCTTGCATGGTATGAAGCCGTGGCCTGCCAAGTATATAGTTGTAGGAGAGACTGGAAAATAAACAACAAAAAAGGAAGTGTGGATAGTTTTAGACCAACAGTAATAGGTAACGTAACGTGACCAATACATCAGAAGAAAAAACCATCGTAATAAAGCGGTGATATCAAAGATGGACTAAAATTGCGAGTGAAAAGACCTAAAGCTTTAAGGAATGAGATAGGAAAAAATTGAGTTTAGATCCATTATCAATGAAATGCACTTAATAATCACATTATGAATAAGAGAGATGATATGTAGCGGCGGGTAATTGTCAAAAGTGTGAATGTTGGTGGGAAGGTTAGACTTGAATACTATATGTGAAGAAAAAGCTTTAGTAAAGGCTTGATAAACGAGTCTTGATGCATGTTTGGATGAATATGAGTAATACAACAAGAAATTTTTGGACTTTTGTAGTAAATCATGATTTGCAAGAACATAATCGTTGATTGAGATAATCATGATGACCAAACCCTCGGATGAAAAACAATGAAAGAAAAAACTAAAATTGTGAATGAAGTAAGTGTTAAAATGTGGGGTTCACCAAAACGATTAACTAGAAATGTAAATATAGATCACTATAGATAATCTAAGCTATGAACAACTGTAAATAAAGTAAATAAATGTAGTAAAGAAGTATATAGATGATCCAAGCCAATATGCAAAAGGAAACGATGACCCTAATATGAAAGATGGAAGAGGAAAGAACTCAACTGAGTAGAATATGCTTGTGGGACTCGTGTCGTAGAGGTGAATACAAAATATGGAAGAAGGAACAACCATGCGTAAGCTCTAAAATGGATGGACCTAGAGTATCTAGCTAGACTGGAGCACCTAGAGAGGGACTAGGGCACCTATGGGCGCTCTGCAGTCTCGTGAAATGGGAACATTGGTCTATGTAAAATCTCTTAAACAAAATTTCACAAGTTTTACAATTGGTCCGAAACCTTATATGTTTATAACGTTAACTTCACTTGCACTTCTCTAGATGACATTGATATTCCGGGATGATGAAAATTCCTGCAAAAGACCAATGAGTATCAACACCCTAAAAAAATGCAAATGAATGGGTCAGAATGACCTTAGCTGCCATAACATTGGGCTTCCTAACTAAGCACTCCACTACATTTTGGACCCAAATGTAGTTCCAATGAGTGTGTGTATAATATTCCCTAGGTTCTCTTGTCCCATTCACACTTTGTGAAGTAGCAAGAAATAAATAGGTGTAGAAAATGTAATAGAATATGTGTATGGAATAGAATACAATCCTCCCCCTATGATTTGTATGATGCAAATGAACTAACCTTGTGCCTTGTGATAGAGCTATGTAGATGTAAGTGATCTCCAATGCAATAGATGGATGCAACTCTAGGTGGATGATAGTAGTGACTAATGCTCGGTCCCTAATTATTGTCTCATAATTTTATATTTATAGGGTTATCTGGATCTAATTTCATAATTAATCATGAAATGGCTAACTTCAAAAGGATAAAGACCTCAAATGGCTAAAAAGATCCAAATAAGTGGTAGGAAAGTTCAATAAGGATTAGGGTGCCTATGGTGGGACCAGGGCACCTAGTACTATCCCTGGTGCCCCTATAAGGGCTAAAATAACACAAAGTGATGAAATCTAGTTGCACATGTACGTGTAAAAGGTTGGGAATGAAGAAATAAAATAAGAGAAGATGGCCAAAAGATGGGGGTTGATTAATAATTTCTTCACTCAAGATCCTTCTAAATAGTAGTATGAAATTGGGTTAAGTAATATCTAAAGTGAATGATTTTTTCACTATAGCACGCAAGAGTTACAAAATACATTGCTCTTATAGGATGCAATGAATTAAATGTGATTGAAAAATTTGACATGCATGAGTCTCATTTTTCTCAACTATGTCAAGATCTTAGAGAAGAAAATAAAAAATTGAAAAGGAAGGCTACACCATCAGGGGAAGGGAGTCAAGGAAATTTTCCAAATTATTCAAAAAATGCTACTGAACTACTTGAATTGTATGTGTCTATGGCTAATAAAAATTATCAACCAAGGATGCAAGATACATATGAATTCACTTGTCAATGTTCTTATCCTTTTTTTCTTATTAGAACATTGAGAGGTTTGGAATTCCATTTTCTGCCACTCAGTGTAGAAGTCGTAATTGTTGATTTTTGTAATCTTGTGAGTACTATCTCACAAAATGATATTATTGATCTGACAATCATTGGGTGCAATACAATGAGTTGTGTCTACATCTTTATACTTCCAATAGTACAAGTTTACTTATTTCATACTATTGTAAACATGTACATGAAAAAGTCAAAAAAATCAGCAATAATTTCATAAGGATGTTACAAAATTATGAATGCAGAACATGCATTTCAAGGGATGTCAGTGATTTTTTCCATATATGGTGTTCATAATTAAACTGGTATGGAGGTGGAAGATGTGACAGTGGATCTGGATTGGAAACATTTAGATCCCTTGGATATTATCAAACCGAATGAAATTAGAGTTGTCATCCCTGAACATCCTTTCAGATGTGAGAGATCAGTGCATTTTTGGGAGCACATGATTGAGAGATGCAACACTAATGTGTCCCATGTATTAATATTATATGGTGGGACAAATTCATTAAAGGAAGCACATAATACAAATAGGTCCTCACTTATCTTTATGGTGGAGAATCACAAGGAGATCATGCTCCAACAATATTATAAATGTCTAACTACACCTCCAAGTGAATAGCCTCTACGAATTTTTGTGTTCTTTTTATTATAGTCATTATGTATATGTTAATTCTTAACAATGTTTACTTTGTTCTAATATTAAGATGTACATCCTTCATATAGTTTTCTCTAAGTTCTTTTCATATTATAGAATATATGTAAACAAAATTTAGAAGTTTAATTAGAAGAATAGAGTTAAAATTTCTCCATTCTCACAACTTTTATAGATTTCTTAAAATTATTAAGTTCAATATTGCTTGGGTATATGCCCATTCACATATAGATATCATAGAAGATGAACAGGGAAAAAATTAAATATGTTTTAGAATATTTAGAGGTATTAAAATGATTAAGTTTAGTATTTCTTGTAGTTGAATGTTTACAATGGGCATATGCCCATTCTCGAGACAAAAAAACATTTTTGTCTTTGTATTGAATTTGTAGTACATAAAATATGTATCATAGAAGAATAAAGATAAAATTCACTTTGTTTTAGAATGGGAAGTAGTGAATTCTCACAACTTTGTACTTGTATTGAATGGGAAGATTCCCATACTCAGAGAGAATTAAATTTGTTTCAGAATGGGAAGTAGAGCAAGAATATATTATTCACGTTATGTAGTTCTCCTTTTTCATTTTAATACCTTTCTACATTGGCATCCCTCTTATAAATTCCATAAAGTGAATTATATATTCTTTCTCTACTTCCCATTCTCACAACCTATTCCAAAAAATTATTAAAAAAATTAAATGTGTGTGTGTGTGTGTGTGTATAATGAGAACTATAAAAAAATTTCTCTCTTTCGAGGATATGTAGATCAGCACTTGGTTTTTCCATTGATAATCCACCTAGTATAATGCAATTATAAATAATTACAAGGTAAAAACAATTTGTTTGTACTAATGGGATATGTAGTGCAACACTTGGCTCTGCCTAGTCCAACAAGTATAATACAATTATAGATAACTACAAGACAAAGATTTTTATTTGTATGATATTGAGCTTCTATATTACAAACATTCTAAATTACGGAAGAATTATAAAATAAAGTAATATTTATTTGTTTGAGAATGGGCTTGTGGCCATTATAAACAAGATAAGGCTATGAGAATGCACAACTTCTCATTGTAAGAAAAAGTAAATTTTATCTCTATTCTTTAATTGAGAATTGTTAGGAAAATAGTATTTACCGTATGGTAAATAATTAGTTACTTAAATATATTATTGTTCTAACAATAATATATATAGTTTGGATGTGATTGAGTTTTTCAACCACGGAACAAAGATATAGGAAAGTTGTTTTTGGCTTGACTCCTATTCTACAAGATGTCCATTTCCTATATATTTGTAAACTATGTATGGATTTGCATATAAGCTGTATAGAAGAAGATTATTCTGTGTTTAATTGGTTGTTGTACATTTTCGTAAGTCTGATCCAAATCTATTATTTGGTATCGTGAGTGATAATTAGAATACAAGGGAAGATAACATGGAGGACTGATATATAGTTTGGGGAAGATTTAGTTATTCTCTTTCCCCGATTAGGAATCTCTCCATGGAAATCTGTTTGAGATTAGATAAGTTTGAGTAGGTAATTTTTCATTTAATTCATGCAAGTTTCCTATTCTCTCATCTCCTTTGCATTGATCGATCCATATGCACACCTCTTCTTTCCACAAACCTTCTCTTTTGGCTTTGGCCTCGAGCTACAAGATTTCTACCCAAATCACATTTGTTTGGCATTAAATTTTTTTGAGATTAGATGACAACCATTCCTCTTCCAAGGTGGATCAAGATCCTATTATTCATCTTGTTGTTGTAACAAGACAGCTTTTAGTTAGAATATGGATAGGAACGCATTAATGAATTTAGTTTTGTGAGAATGCTATAAATCCATGTATGCCCTTGAGGCTAAATACACAAAGAAAATAGAGTTGTAAGAGGAAGAGTCATGCATTGATTGTAATTTCCAGATTTGAATAATAAGAGAATCGATACCGTTGCTTCGTGGATGTTTCCCTCTTGAGGGTTTTACCACGTAAATCGTGTTTATGGTTTGTGTCTTTTTGGCTATTTAATTTCGTTTACTCGCTTTATATTTTGTTGTGCTTAATCTTTTCGTGGCTATATAAGTTTCTAATAAGTGGTATAAGAGCAAGGTTAGAGGGAGGCCACGAGGGGCGAGTTTGAAGGGTGAATTCATTTGCTGTGTTGAAGTGTGACGGCAAAGACACGGAGTGCTAAATTCGAGATCGAGAAATTTGATGGTAGCAATAACTTCGAGTTATGGAAGGTCAAGATGCGGGATATACTGTGTGTGCAGGGTGTTGTGAAGGCACTCATAGGAAAGGAAAAGAAACCCATGAGTATGGAAGATGATGACTGGGATGAGATGGAAACTCATGCTCTCAGTGCTATTCACCTATGCTTGGCCGACGATGTATTATTCAACATCGTGTCTGAAACAACAACAACAGGACTCTGGACAAAACTAGAAATCTTGTATATGACTAAATCCTTGACAAATAGAATCCTCTTGAAGCATCAGCTGTATACCTTGCGTATGAAGGAAGGTATGACAATTTCGGAACATTTAAATACTTTTAATACTCTTATTTGTAAATTGGACAGCACGGGTGACAAAATTTTGAATGAAGATAAGACAATAACATTATTAAGTTCTCTACCTGAATCTTGGGATCATTTCGTAACCTCTATTAGTTTTAGTTCTAAAGAGGTCATTAGCTTTGATGTTGTTGTTGGAGCTATGATATCTGAGGAAACTCGAAAGAGATATTCTCTGGAAACTTCGACAACAGAAGTTATGATGGCCAGAGGCAGAACTACTGAGAGGGGACAAGCATTCGAAGGGCCCAGCTAGATCCAAGTCGAAGGGAAAAAGAGCAAGTTGAAGTGTTGGTTCTGTAACAAATCAGGACACCTCAAGAAAGATTACTGGAAACGTAAAGAGGCATCTAAGGAGGAGGACTCTACAAAGGAGGCTAACATAGCTGAGAAGGACTCAGGTATGGTTGATGAGGTATTATCTACGTCTATTGTCTCACAGTACCATTATGACTGGTTAATTGATTCTGGGGCATCCCATCACATGTGTCTGCATAGGAATTGGTATTCTACATATCAATCTATTGATGATGGGGTAGTTTACATGGGTAATGATGTTACATGTAAAACTGTTGGGATAGGGAGTATCAGAATTAAAATGTATGATGGGATTGTTAGAACACTGACAGATGTGAGACATGTGCCTAACTTGAGAAAGAATCTGATATCTTTGGGAGTTCTGGATTCTAGTGGACATAAGGGTTCAGTTCAAGGTGGAGTTTTGAAGATATCAAAAGGTATCTTGATAGTCATGAAAGCTAACAGAGTCGGGAACCTATATAAACTTGAAGGAAGGATAGAAATTGATCAAGCAGGAGTCGCATCAGAGGATGTAGGTGAATCCACTCGCTTATGGCATCAACGACTGGGTCATATCAGCGAGAAAGGAATTAAGGTACTTGCTGATCGTAAACTTTTCCTAGTTTAAAACCGTAGATTTAAAGTTCTGTGAGAATTGTGTTTATGGGAAACAAGCTAGATAGAAGTTTAAACCTAGAAAACATACAAGTAAAGGTATCCTAGACTATATTCATTCAGACCTATGGGGTCTAGCCCCAAAACTCTCATATGGAGGATCATCATATTTTGTTAGTTTTATAGATGATTACTCGAGGAAAGTTTGGATCTATTTGTTAAAGAGGAAAGATGATGTATTTAACACTTTTAAACAATTTAGAGCTTTGGTTGAAAAGAGCACAGGTAAATCCATTAAATTTCTTAGAATGATAATGGAGGGGAATTTACTTCGAGGAGTTTGAGAATTATTGCAAGAATGAAGGGATAGACAGGCATAAAACCACTGTGTACACTCCGCAGCAGAATGGCATTACTGAATACATGAACAGGACTCTTCTCGAGAGAGCAAGGAGCATGCTCAGTAATGCAAAGTTGCAGCAGGAATTGTGGGGAGAAGCTTTGCTTATAGCTTGTTACCTGGTTAATCGATCACCATCGACAACGCAATTGACTACAAGATTCCACAAGAGGTATGGACAGGTCAACCATGTAATTATTCTAGTCTTAGAGTTTTTGGTTGTGATGCCTATGCACTTATTCCAAAGAGTCGATTCCAAGTTAGATCCTAAGTCACAGAAATTAGTCTTTGTTGGATATGGTGATGGTGTGAAGGGGTATAGATTATGGAATCCTACTACCCATAAGATCATCATAAACAGAGATGTTATATTTGATGAAATTTCCCTCATGAAATCAGATGGAAAGAATTTTATGAAATAGGTTGATGTACCACAATCACAGCAAATTCAATTTGATATACATTCATCCACGGGTGAAAATCATGAAGATTTCCATGAGCAGGATATTCATGAGGAAATCACTCAGGAGGATGAGTAGATTGAAACACCTCAGGAAATTGAGGAAATACCACAACAAGCTCTACGAAGGTCTACATAGATCAGATCAGTTCCAAGCAGGTATGATGATTTTTTCACTTCTGTTGCTTTAATTTCTAATGAAGGAGAACCAAGTTGTTACGAAGAAGCAATAGAGGTTTCAGATAGTGACAAATGGAAACATGCCATGAAAGAGGAAATTGATGCTTTGATTAAAAACAAAACATGGGATCTAGTGGAACTTCCTAAGAACAGGAAATCGGTTGGTTGTAAGTGGGTATACAAGTTGAAGAAAGGTGCTGATGATGTTATTTCAAAGTACAAGGCGAGGCTGGTCGCAAAAGGGTTTTCTCAGGAAGCAGGTATTGACTTTCATGAGATTTTTTTGCCAGTTATAAAAATTGTTTCTATTCGTATGGTGTTAGAACTAGTTGCATTGCATAATCTTGAATTAGAGCAGCTAGATGTTAAAACTGCATTTCTACATGGAGATTTAGATGAGGAAATTTACATGGAACAACCGGAAGGGTTCGTTCAAAATCGCAACAAGAGGTTTGTTTGCAAACTCAAGAAATCATTGTATGGCTTGAAGCAGTCTTCAAGACAATGGTACAAGAAGTTTGATTCCTTCATGGTGAGCCATAATTTTACTAGGAGTGAATATGATCATTGCGTTTACTTTAAAAGGTTACATAATGGCATGTTCATTATATTGGTATTGTATTTTGATGATATGCTTGTTGCAAGCAAGAGCATGGTTGATATCAACAGGTTAAAGGCTCAGTTGGCTAGGACATTCGATATGAAGGATCTAGGAGCAGCAAGACAGATCTTGGGCATGGAGATACACAGAGACAAGACGAAAGGCAAGCTATGGTTATCACAAGAGAAGTATGTGGAGAAAATACTTCAGAGATTCAATATGGATAAAGTGAAACCAGTGAATATCCCTTTAGCTTCACATTTTAAACTTTCTTCAGGTTTGTGTCCTAGTAATGATGAAGAAAAAGAGTATATGTCTTGTAATCGTATGTTAATGCAGTAGGAAGTTTTATGTATGTGATGGTTAGTACTAGACTAGATATTTCACATGCAAAGCTTGGTGTTGTCGTAGATACATGGAAAAGCCAGGTAAAGAACATTGGGCAGCAGTGAAATGGGTGCTTTGGTATCTTAGAGGCGGATAGTTACTTGTATCACTTTTGATGGTTGTAGTGATAAGGTTTGCGGTTATGTTGATTCTGATTTTGCAGGTGATTTGGACAAAAGAATATCTACTTCAAGTTATGTCTTTAGTCTTGCAGGTGGTCCTATTAGTTGGATGTCAAAGCTTCAAAGCATTGTTGCTTTATCCACTACTTGAGGTAGAGTATGTATCTGCTTCACATGCTTACAAAGAGGTAGTATGGTTAAAAGGTTTATTGGGTGAGTTAGGACAGTTTCAGAAAAGTGTAAAAATTTTCTATGATAGTCAAAGTGCAATTTATTTAGCTAAGAATCCAGCTTACCATAGTAAGTCGAAACATATTCCAGTTAAATACCATTATGTAAGACATGTTGTTGATGAAGGACAGGTGATTCTTGATAAGGTCCACACTCAAAAGAATTGTGCAGACATGTTCACGAAACCGGTTATATTAGAGAAGCTACGGTGGTGCTTGGCTTCTCTTGGATTGCAAAAAAGGTGATGAGCAATGAACAAGGTATCAGGTTAATTGTTGTCAAGGTGGAGATTGTTGAGATTAGATGACAACCATTCCTCTTCTGGTGGATCAAGATCCTATTATTCAGCTCTTTGTTGTAACAAGACAACTTTAGTTAGAATATGGATAGGAATGCATTAATGAATTCAGTTTTGTGAGAATGCTATAAATCCATGTATGCCCATTGAGGCTAAATACACAAAGAAAATAGAGTTGTAAGAGGAAGAGTTGTGCTGATTGTAATTTCCAGATTTGAACAATAAGAGAATCGATACCGTTGCTCCGTGGATGTTTCCCTCTTGAGGGTTTTACCACGTAAATCTATGTTTATGGTTTGTGTCTTTTTTGGCTATTTAATTTCATTTACTCGCTTTATATTTTGTTGTGCTTAATATTTTCATGGCTATATAATTTTCCAATAAATTTTTCATTTGAATCAAATCATACTCGAGCATGTCTCAAATGTACAGTTCTTTAATGTCCCGTAGTATGTCCTCAATCGGGATCAGTGAGTAGCAAATCTAACCAGCTCACGTGGATGATAGATACACTTGCGCAGGCCTATAAATTTTTCATTTGATAGTGTTGGCGTTAATATACATATTATATGTGAGTCGATTCTATATGCATAAAAGACAAAGGAAATATCTCTCAAGGATAGGCAGATTTGTTTTTGCCTGCAAATGTCTCATCACGTACTCATTTTTGGACCTATGATTCTCATGAGATCATGTGACTATACAGATCAATCTTTTCCTTACGGTCTACGTGATCCCCAAGTCACATCGTGTAACTCCTTGTTTGTATAAGCAGTCAAAACGCCTTTCCCTCTATTCATTGAAAAATAATTCTATTGTTTTTTTGTTATTATTTTCCAAGTCTGATCTTTGAGTGGTAGCATTCACGTCAATAGTTTTTAAGTCATTTGATGTTTAATAATAGTCTATTTAAACATCACAACTTTACTCCCTATGTAGTTAGTTTATTCCATAATAGACTACTTTAGCTTCATTCCTTACTATGCTTGTAGCCTGTAGGTTAGAATTTTATATTGAAAGCACAATTCATCAAATGGTCACAGTGTGTAATTAATAGGGTGTTTATCCTCTACGATAACTTATAATATATACTTTTTAGCTATGTGTCAATTGTTTTTAGTTACATTTGAAAGCAATTTTAGGTCAAAGTCTCATAAAAATAGTTTAATTATTTTGGTAATACAAGTATAATGCTCCTCTTGTTATTTCCTATTATCAAATTTAGTTGTCAAAATTAAAGTTTTATTATTGTCAAAGTCAATAGGTGATTTTAGGACTTTTTGTCAAAAAAAAAAAAATTGCCTTACTGACGCATTTTCGGTATTACCCGACGCCTTGGAAACCATTGAGCACCAAGATAAAATTCGGATGAGTTAGCATCTAGTCACTAGAGGTCGGAGGAAATGGAGGATGGAGGGCGATCAACACATCTCGTCGATCACCAACGACGAGGTCCCATATAGCATTGGTGGCACATTTCTATATTATTTCGGTTGTTTGCTTTGAGTGGCATGTGCAGAAATAAAACATGGTTTTTATTACCTTACCAAAGATTGAAAAGAGGAGGATGTGCATTTTGGAACCTGAGAATAGTATTATATGAGGGCGGTGAACTGGGAGTGATACTCGATCGTAGAGATTCTTCAACTATCGTATTTCTAACATCAATCAACCAAAGTGAAATCTAGCATTCACTAGAAGTGAGAGCCGAAACCGTTGATTTTGCGTATGTAGGTGAATCGATGGAAGTGTGATCATATGGTACGGGATTCACTATGGTGAAGCAGATTGGTCACATGCAACAAGATCCAAGTCGATGTATGAAGACCTAAAACTATGCGGAGGTATACGATTTTGTTTCCAATTTTTCGGTTGTGCTTCTTCGATGTAAACACTAAGGGGGATGTTAGGAAAATAGTGTTTACCATATGTTAATAATTAGCTACTTAAATACATTATTTTTCTAACAATAATATATATAGTTTGCACATGATTGAGTTTCTTCAACCATCGAGCACAAATATAAGGAAGTTATTTTTGGCTTGACTCTATTCCGGAGGATGTCCATTTTATATATCTCGTAACATGTGTAGAAGAAGATTATTTTTGTTTATTTGCTTGTTGTATGTTTCTATAAGTCTGATCCAAATCTATTAAGAATGGGCTTGACATGAAGAGTTAAAAGTATACTTTTTTACAATGGGAAATTGTCCAGCCTGAAAGGGAAAGGAAACCAGATGATATTTTGAATCATGGGTAGAGTTAGAAACAATCATTCATGCAAACATATTGGTATTTATAATAAAAAAATGGATCTATTGCAATAGTATCATGGTGAAACTAACCATCCCCAAGAGCTCTACTACCTTTGAAAACATTAATTGCCAATAAAATTTCCACTATTGCGTGGATAAGCTCGCTCTACTAAAAAAATTAACCACTTCCTTTATAGAGGTTTTAAAATGATTAAGTTCAATATTTCATGTATTGGACAGGCATATATCCATTCTCATATATCGATAATATTTTCTTCCTTAATGATTCCTATAGAAGAACATGCATCTCGCACATTCAGTACAATATTGAACTTAATCATTTGAATACCTCTATAAAGTATATTAGAAATCATGGGGATGGACCTTCTACCTTATAAAAAAGGAAAACTACATAAGGATTGGTCCCTCTCATCAAGGGTATGTAGTGTAGCACTTGGCTCTGTCAGGGATAGTCCAGCCAATATAAGACAATTATGAATAATTAAAGAGAATTACTAGTCCAGTTAATATAAGAAAATTATGAATAATTAAAGATAATTTCATAAGGCAAAAATTGTAAGTTTTGAAGAGTGGAGACCTAGAGAAAGTTTTTATTGGCCAAGTAAAAGGTACTCTTTGAATTCTTGGATCATTCTAAACTTGGTGATAGATTACAAGTTATTTAGGCTCTGTATCAGACAACCAGATTATATAACATCTCTCTCATACAAACAAACAAATTTATGCAACATTCTATTCTTCTTCTATGATTCCTAAATGAGAACAGTATCTACCTAGTGAATATAAGATTGAACAAGTATTACAGTGAATAGGTATCCACCCAGTGAATACAAGATTGAACATGTATTACAATGATTAAGTGAGAATGGACAACAGTCCATTGTTTATAATTTTTACTTTACATTCTAAGTATTTATGTTCATTGGAAGAAACTGTTGAGCCCTTACAAATGATTATGAGTGGAGAACAAAGCACAAGCCATGAGGTTAATCCATTAGAGGAAGATACTATTCCTAACAATAACATGATGTTGTCTAGCCAACAAGAAGTTTCCCAACAAAACACGCAAAACACACAACTGATGGTGATTAATACTGAAGCTACATCAAACCCTTCACCATCAATTATGATAGTTGGCTCACGAACAAGTATCAAGTATTATTTAAAATTTAATAATATTTTTTACTTTTCAATATTAGTTGGAATCAATTTGATAAATATATCCTAATTTCAATTTTTATGTGCAGATACAACTAGAGAAAATCAAACAAATATATGTAAAGAAATAGGTAAAAATATTAATTTTTTTATTTTTCAATATTAGTTGGAATCAATTTGATAAATATATCATAATTTAAATTTTTATGTGAAGATACAACTGGAGAAAATCTAGAAAATCTACAACCAACAAATATATGTAAAGAAATAGGTAAAAAAATTTTGTGAAATATTATTATCATATTTGAAATACATACAAGTTAATAATGAAGTTTAATATTATTATTTTTCAGTGCCTCCAAAGAAACATTTGCTTGTTCTTGAATTAGAAGGATTGTTAGTTTAAAAGCATACTTCTAAAAAGGCAAATACATTTCAATTGAACAACGAGCACATCCTATCACGAAAGTCTATTACCAAATTTCTAACTTCTTTGTCTAAATAGATTCATAGAATAAAATTATTCTCTACATTGGATACAGATGCCAATGTAGAAAAACTAGCAACAAAATTGTTACTCGTAGTTAAAGTGGACGTGTAACCTTTATTTTTTTGGGGTATGGAGCATTGCAAAAAAGAGGGAGACAAATTTATTAAAAATTTAGAAATAATTTGGAAAACATCATATTTTTTCATTTAAATGTGAAACTACGGGTGTAGTTAATGTAATCAACAAAGGAGTAAAGAAAACTTTTTGGTGTCTCCAAATTTTTCTAACAAATACTTCAAAAATAATAAGTGGCTTATGTTATCATTTTTGACGTAACTAGCTGGTTGGGGTTGTAGATGATGTAAGAGACATCTTAAAGGGGTGTTCTATATTTCAAACAACAAAGAGAAAATCAATATACAAAATTGTGTTTATTACATTTTGTATTTCTTTTTCCCTTTTTCCATTTGAAGTGGTTATTATATATTGTTTAATAATATGTTATTGATGGTTATTACTATGTGATACTCAAAATGTGTTTATTACAATTTTCTAGTTCTTCTTCACATTTCATCCAAATGATCTTATTAGTATATAATGATAATTTAATATGTTATTGATAGTTTACCATTTAATGCTGAAAACTATCATTGATAGGTTTATACAAAAAGAAAGTAATTATCAATAAAATCAAATAATATAATATATGATTTAATTTATTGAAAAAGAATTTTGTTATTGGTTGGTTTTTCATATCTCGTTTTCCATGGAAAGAATTTATTGGTTTTGGGGGTAGAAGAATTTCTCTTTGGATTTCCAGGGCTTTCTAAATTTAGATCGCTGACCATACAACCAGAATTTACATATGCATGCTACCGATACTTCAGTCATACATTTAGCCCTAAATTGTTAAGGATAACACGACAACATTTTGATATTGGATTGTGGTTTACATACCTGCATTCAAGAGAAAGACATTCCTTCATTCAAAAATATTATTGGATAAGAAATATTGAATTATTTTTTTGTTGGGGCATAACGCAGTGTGAAATTAGCAACAAATTTTTAAGATTGAATAAAGGGAATATTGTGCCAATTTACAAAAATATGCAAAAGGTTCTCAACAAGTATGCCCAAATATATGATGCAAAAAAATTAGTGTTGATATGTGAAACAAAATGTTTTGTTCATGACAGAACTGAGGCACTTTTATTCAGATTTCCATCTAGCTAGAAATTTGATGGCACAATGCATTGTGATAGAAAAAAATTCACACATTTATGTACATGGTTAAATCATGTGGGTCCACACCCAAATTTATGTTGGTCTTTGGAAACAATTAAAAAAATTACTAAGATTGATTGAGTTTACTTAATACTATTATGTTGATTAATATATATAGACAACTTCAAATGTACTATTGTAGTATTTCTCATAAAAATTCATTAATATTGGTTTTTTTAGTCTATTTCATAATAATGGATTTATTGCCATCATTTTATGCAAAATAATTGTGACTTGTATTTATCGCTTAAAAACACATTTTCTACCTTTATTTTATGGAAATAAATCCATGTCATAATTAAACATTTGTAAATTTTAATTGATATCATAAATTAGAAGAAATATTAGACACAAATGTGTGTGTGTGTGTGTGTGTGTGTGTGTGTGTGTGTGTGTGTGTGTGTGTGTGTGTGTGTGTGTGTGTGTGTGTGTGTGTGTGTGTGTGTGATCAAAATATGTATAATATACAACATGTAAATGCACACAACCCCATAGTTAAAACAAATCACATCCAAAATTTTCTTTATTTTTATATTAAGTTTATGAGAATGATCGTATTCTTATTCTCGTCACAATGATAAAAATATTTGTTTGCATGAGAAATGGCATATTCTCATTCTCATCACAATAATAAAAATATGTGTTTGTATGAGAATGGGCGATACCTATTCTAACCATTCTAACTCATTAAATAAATATTGAACTTAATCATTTTAATATCACTATAAAGGATGTGAGAATGGGAAACTATCCATTATAAAACAAAATAAATATTACCTCTATTTTTCTTCTATGATTCTTATATGAGAATGGGCATATGTCGATTCAATACAAGATTAAAATATTTTTTTGTATGAGAATGGACATATTCCCATTCAATACAAGATAAAAATGTTTGTTTGTATGAGAATGGACACATGCCCATTCAATACAAGATAAAAAAATGTTTTCTTTGTATGAGAATGGACAATATAATTATTTTCTATGCATTGCAAAGTTATAAATGTATTAATTATTCCAATAAGTATTTCATATTCTTACTAAAAAAATTGTAAACCCCTAAAATGGAAATCCCTCATACATGATATATAATTTCAAAAAAATCCTTTTTGGATTCTAATAATAGTGAAATCAATTTCTAAAAAAACCCTTTTTGTATTCCAATAATAGCCAAATCAGATTCCAATATTTAGTATAAGTAAAACTAACATAGACGATTTCAGTATTTAATCTAGATTATAAAATGTCCAAAATTAATGAAATTATGGTTCTACTAATCCTTATACACCACCTCCTTCTATTGGTACTTAAGATCTAGCCTCTCTTTATCAAGACCTTCAAGTGCAAATTCACCAACTATGGAAAGCTACTTCTCATGTGTCTCCATCTTTTGGTTCCAATCTATTATTGCATACTCCATTCATGCCCACTATATCCACTTAATCATTACCAAAAAAATTTCACCCTTAAATTACCTATTTTCAATTGCCATGGTGACCCCAAGACCACCTTCAAGCTTTTCATGTAGCTTTTCTAGATTTTACGGATGATCATATCCTCTTAGCTAAAAAAATTCTCGTAGTTTACAAGATTATGTGATGCATTGGTTTTATGACATATTTTTCCATTCAAGTAATCTCTTTCACACATATAGCTGATGCTTTTCTCATCCATTTCTCTATCAACATCATCTCTAAGATATCCTATTCTCAACTCACACAACTCAAAAAAGGATCCAATGAGCATTTAGAAAATTATGTTATAAGATAAAAATATAACTTAGCCAAGATGTCAAACATTCTTACAAACTCTGACCTTCAAGATCTATTCATCCAAAGTCTAATACCACCTCTCCAAGAGAGTGTCCTCTTTGAGACCTCTCCTTCTTTCGATTAGCTTTGTCATAGTCTTAAGCTTCGCCACACCAATCTCTTAGCCATAGGAAAGCTTAAATACCAAGAACAAACATCATCCTCTCCACATTTTCCGAGTAACACAATATTTAAACCATATACAACTAAACCTACTAATGAAAAATTCATTGTTAATGTGGTAGCTACTTCTAAAGAGTTCCAGTCACAACCACCTCAATGAACATTCACTAAATTTCCTATTACCCCATAGCTTATCTTACAATAGCTCCTTGAAATCAATCTTATCACGCTTCCTCCACCACTTGAATTGGATCCATCACGACCAAAAGGAATAAATTACAATGAAAATTATTGATGTGATTATCATCGTTATATGGGATACTCTATAAATAGGTGTTTCAATCTCTACACCATCATCCAAGACCTCATCGACAATAACAAGCTTGAATTTCTTGAGGCTTCATAATCTCCACCACCAATGAAAATCAAAAACTCAAATTATTTGGTAACTCACATTCGAATTACAAAAATAAAATGACTGATTCATCTAATAATTATACTTGTCCCATTGTGCCTCCACCTAAATCGGGGCCCTTGACTTCTTAGTAGCTAACACTAACGTTTTTCCCTTGGTTATTACTTTCTCGATTATGATTATCATGCTTCATTATCTTCTAAACACTTACACATTCATGCATCTATCAGAGTGGTCCACATCAATAATTTTAAGGTTGATCCATCATGGCCTATCAGGAAATGTTCTCTTCCACTTCTTGATTTTATTGGCTATCCACATTCGTAAATCTCCTATCTAATTAACAATTCATTTGGTTTTATTCAGATACATATTACACTTGGCCTTCTCACTATGTTGGCACCCTTCCTTGTGGGAAAAACATTTGATGGTTATGACATGATTCTAGGACTCAACTAGATCTGCAGGTCTAAATCCATCATCTCTATGAATCATTTATGACTTAAGTTAATTCATAATAATCAAGTTATTTCTATTGACAAAGTACCCACCCTCTCGCTCAATTTTGTCATCCTCTTGAGTGCAAGTTCAATAATCCCCAAATCTATCTATCACATCACAACCTATGTTACGTAAATCACAGTCTACTCCTAGTTCACCTACTCGCACACCATCTATGCGATTGCACCATTTTGCTAGTCCTATGCATCAATATTGGTCTATTCTACATACATTTACAACATCCCTACATATATCTCCACCTCATTTGATTCCATAGATGTCCCCATCACCCATGAATTTTCTCATGCCTACACATTTTTCATATACTCATATGTCACATGTATATAGACTTCACTCACACATACAACGATTATCTACTATTCCACCACTACTATTTCATGATCATACACTTTCACTACCACTAGCATTAGATGAGGGACCTTCATCCTTCAATTTCATTGGTTAGTTCATTCACTCACATGCACTTGGGGCATAACATTTACACATTACCACCCATCATCCTAATGTCAACACACGTCTCATACTTACATTTGCATAGTCATCTACATCACACACATCGTCCTTACCCTATGATGTACTCTTGTGATTTGGTTCGTACTTGACTTATGAGGGCATAATACACATGAATATCACACACTAAATAATAAAAACTACACATTATGAACCGCATATCATCACACTTCCTACATCATCTATGTATTTCACAATATTACAACAGTATAGACATTGCACATCTTCGTACAATCTACATTTTTCATACGACCTTTTTCCTTCATAAATCACCCCATAGTTGTTAACATCTACTATGCTACACATCTTTGGTTATCTATATATATATTACATTGCATACTATTCATCCTACCACAGATAGTAAGTATTTTATATATGCACTTCTACACTGCGCCGCGCTCACTACCCAATGACACACTCTAGTCTCACAATCCATACTGGACTATTAAGGGTTTATATAACATAAATGGACCACATCACACTCACATGTTCATCATTCAATCTTTTTCTTATGTGACATTCCCAGGTTTAGTGATATACACCTTAGGCTATAGGGTCACTTCTCCTCGCATCATCTTGTGATAGTCTTCATCATCACTTTCACTTACATTAGTTAGTGGTATACACTTTAGGCTAAATCACCACCTCCTTTATATTCATCTAGTCATGATATATGCTTAAACTATAGGGTCACTCACAACTCATCTATGTTTTATCTCATCACCTTATACTCATTATATCGTGTTATACACAACACATAGTTCGACTAGTTCCTAATGGCACACTCTCATTCTTGTTCATTTTTATTGATAAGGGGGAATACTTAATGAACCTCACTTTGCATAAAACTCCATTCACTTGGGGCATGTGACTCCTATCATCCACACTGCATTCCATTCCATCCATCCACAACATATTACATTTTATGGTTGCATTTATTCTTTCTTGCACTTGTCTTTACATGTTCACTTTACTACACATGTTATCTAGATCTCTTGTATGTCATTATATTTACCATACAAACATGCACATTCATATATTTTTATATTTGTGATCTTAGGCTATACAGTCTACTACATGTAGTATTGATTCTCCGTACACTACTTACTAGGGGCATCCACATTCGTACACTACATGGGTTATTGTTTCATTTTGTACTTAGCACTTTCTATTATCATGTTCTACACATGCTTTGACATACTTTTTAATTGTCTAACATTCTAACGGGTGCTTCATGTGCAATATTTGTTATGCATGGGTACTTGCTTCCGTACTTGTTTGTTTGTTATTTTTGTCTTATTAGTGGTCCTTACCCTTTGTTTTGTACACACACTTGTTTGTTTGCAGCCATGATGGCCTTTAGTGTCTTACAACATCATGAGTGGTGTCCCATGTTTGTATCCCACTTTGCACGATATATGATTTTCCCTTTGACGGTTTACATTATCTACTTATGTTCTAGCTTATACAAAGTGGTTATTTCTACATGCATGCTTATTCGTACTAACACTTGTTTTTTTAGCCACCTATTTGTGTGCCTTGGTTTTACCAAGAAAATTACCTACTCCCTGCGCAAGGCTCGGTTTTAGTTACGGTCATTCCTCTTTTTGCAGATGCATTCTCCTACCACTCCATCCGATATGCCCCTAAAGAGGGCGGCATCATTTGGGGTTTACACATAGTACCATTCAATAAATTTCATTCTATTTTCTTCGTCCATTGCACAATTTAGTTTATGGAAAGTGGCTTAGGACCATTCTACGAACCCCATACAAATTGGATTTTACAAGGTGCAGATTGTCTTGTTATCCCAAATTTTCCCCCGAAAATTTGTCAAGACAAGTCCTGCATATAAGGAAATTATGAAGGAAATGAATCAGTCCACGAGCTCACATTATAGGATGAAAAAAAGGTTTCAGAGGGACTTTACAATGCATTGGTGGGTCCTGAAAAGATCAAATGACCCCGTGCAAGAATAAATTCAAGAAACGACTCTTTCAAGCGAACTCGTGCTTCAAATCCAAAGAAATGATTCGGCGGGCTCGAAATTGAATAAAAGGGTCGAGGTAGGAGGACGAGTAGTGTCAAAAGAACCAGAGGCTCAAAGGAAAATAAATGATGAAGATTTGAAGTCTTCGGGCTTCGCAAATAGTTTAAAACGAGCCCAAAAATGACTAAGTATGGAGAAGACAGTGAAGGGAGCCAAGTGTCCAAACAATGCACCTCTAAAGATTAAATCCAAAGGGGTAGACCCAAACAAGTGCCAAGCTTCCATGCATCCAAAGCCCAAAAAGTTACACCGGCCATTGAAAATTCTTCGACTTAGCGGAGGGTGCCAAGCGTCTTGATAGCACACATTCAAAAGCAAGATCCAGGCTGGAGACTCAAACTTGCGCCAGCCCTCCACGTAGCAAATGGTCGATAGAGTTCAAAAGGAGAATGGGCCCAAAATGGCTAAGTAATGAATGTAGGTGGAAGGCACTAGGTGTCTAAACAATGCACATTCAAAAGCGGGACCCTGAGCAAGTTGTCAAATGAGCATGGGCCTTCCACGTGTCCCAGAGCCTGAAAAGGTGAGGGTGACCATTGAAAAGTCCAAAGGCCTGTGGAGGTCTCCACATGTCGTATCCATGCTACTCCAAAGGTAAAGTTTGGGGGTAGTTTCTAAACATGCGCAAAGCCTCCACATGTCTTGGGTTGGATACGAGCCTCTGCTTGCAGAAAAGACTCAAGAAGAATACAAAGGAAATAGGGAAACCTACGAACACCGCCACATGTCACATGGGTGTTATTCCAAGAGTGAAGGAAGGAGTTAAATCTCAAATGAGCACAGAGCTGCCACATGGACCCGATACTGACAGACTCATTTAAATATTACGCCCTACAACCCACAAATTCAAATGACCATATCTTTTGACTGAGAACTTAGATTTTTACGAGAGAAGATTTTTTGGAAATGTATCGACACCCTCTATGCCTTGGAAACATAAAATATCATTTTTGCAGGCATTGGTGGGTGAAATGGCAAAACATTTTCCAGGCCATTAATATAGAGCCTGATTTCTCCAACTACCAAATCTAATTTGATTCAATCCATCGTTCTTCTTCAATACGTCGGACAGAAAGAGGGAGCCGAATCGACATATTTGGGGAGGATTTGAGAAAGGCATTGATTAATAGTGGTTGAGTCTTCAAGGAAGGATTCAATGCATATCCCGTGGTAGTTGAAATAGGATTCAAATTTTCCCTCTTCTCTCTCTTATTCTTTCTATATATTGTAACACTTCTCATTTGAAGAGGGGAGATTATTCAGGCGTAGGGAAACTCTGTCAAATTTTTTTCCCGACTCCATTTTGAGTTGAAAACCTTCTCCTATGCCTGGAAATAATTTTTGTGCCTCTAAGCAGAAACGTAATGGTCTGTGCACCCATATAGAGCAATAAAATGTGTTTTTTTGGTGTTTCTTCAACCCTTTGCATTGTTTTGTTGTCTCTTTGTGCCTCTCCCTTTCAAATATATTTTATGTGCATGTATTTCACATTTGTAGGTGTAGGGCATTGTGTTTCATGGAGTTTTGATCATGGATTAGGGTCTGGGTTTGTGTCACTTTTGTCTGACCTTCCCATCTTCCTTTCTCCCCTGTTTCATCCTCCCTCAATAGAGCATCTCACCCCTTTCCTTCTCTGGTGTATCACCACTTTAGTGTAGGCTTTTATTTCACCCTCTCTTTCTCTCTGGTTCCTTGGAATGGTTAGATTAGGATATTTTATTTTTTTCCTGCATTAGAGTAGCTCATGGTAGGTAGTTTAGGAACAAGAACCAACTTTCTCTGGAGGATCATCTCAGGTTTGCAAGTCCCACAGCTTGAGAGATGATCCAATGTTATGCAATCACACCGAATGCCCCATTTTAACCACTTCACATCTTTGGCCATTCGGGTGTTGTGATTTTGCACTAACATGTCCTTAGAATTCTAGGAGCGATTACATGTTTAAGGATACAATAGACTTTCCTCCCTACACTACTTCGGCATGTCATGCCGAACGCCTAAAACACCATAAAGTATAAAGATCTCTTCAACAATCTTAGAGAAGCGATTACAAGTTGGACAATAACACATCTTTCTCCCTACACTTCCTCAACCACAGTGGCGTGAGATCACCCAAAAAAATTACACTTCACTGAAAGTTACATTATATCCTCTCTACACCCTTTGTCTCATCACGGATAATGTGCATATGTTCCTTTTTCATTGTCATTTTCATACTATTTTCACATATTTATTTACATACATACATGCATTTTAAAAATACGCATGTGTATTTGAATACTTTATCATGTTCTCTTTTGGTGCATCAAGATGGGAAGTAACCAAATAACAACAAAATCACACACAAGGTGAGTAAACACATGATACTAACCATGAAAGTACACTACACATATTGGAATCTACACATGTGCTTCCTCCCTAGGTACACTCTCATCACATTTTACACTTTTTGAATATTTATTCTTCATGCTCCATCTTTTTGTCACACCACGCATTATCTAGTCCTTTAGCACATTTCTACATCACTCTACATGAATTATCGTGTACGCATCTCTATCTACTTTATGTTATCGAGATTTCCTCTCACCAACATAAAGTGAGGGGGAAATTTTCACTAAATCATGCACTTTGAACCAATATTTAGTCTCGATTATCATACTACTATTGATATGGTTTTTAAGTTAATAAACTACTAATTAACCCATGTCCTTTGACCTTTTAACTTTTCTTTATATGTCGTCACCGTTGACCTTCCATATGTACTTACCTAGTTTTTTTTGTTATTTTGTGTTATTCCCTATTCTTGACTAAGGCACCCATCCAAGATCTTGGGAGCCCAGGCACCCCGGTCGCCTCTAGGCGCCCGATCCTCTTTGTACCTTATTTCCATATTTTGGGCACTTTCTCGTCTGTTTAACTTTCCATATTTTTAGTGGTCATCTTTAATAGGGTTAATTGCAAAATTAGAACAAGAGAACCATATAAATTTAAAGTTATGAGAACATAATGAAGGACCAAGCACTATGCACTTATTATCACACATCTAGGTTACATCCATCAAAGGCATTTCAAGCTACATTTGCATCCATCTAGCTCTATCAAAAGGCACATAAAGATGGTTCATCTATGTCACGATTTATAGGAGGGGAGTATATTGTTTCCATGTACATATTTATAACATTCTACATCTAGTTATTTCTTGCTACTTCACAAAGTGTGACCGCACAAGAGCAACCTAGGGCGTGATCTTGCATACACACATCTATAAATAAATTGGTTCTGAGATGTAGTGCAACACTCAGTTATTAAGTCCACCATTTTGGTAGTTGAGGAAATTATGACCCCTTTATATGCATTTTTATTTTTTAGGGTTTTGATGCTTTGTCTATGGTTTTGTAGGTCTTTTATTCATAGTTGATTTATAGCGACATATGATGCGGTTCAACAAAGCTAGTGTGACAAGAAGTGACAAAAAGAAGTCACTTAATGACACCCCAGAGGAGGGTTTCAAGTCATTTCCATAGACCATGGCCCCCGGTTTTAAGATCGGGGCATCAAAGGGTACCCCTATCCCTTTCTCGGTGCCCAAGTCCAGTTAGAGAGCTCAAATCTATTCTTTCTCGAGGCTTTTATGTGTTTGTTTCCTCCTCCTGTTCACCAAGTAAGCAACTGCGACATAGTCCCAAACCTTCATATAATAAACTATGTACTTACTAACCCTCTCTTGCACATTAGGTTTTCATATTTCCATTTACTTATTTTCTTGGGTCACTTTATTTATTTATTCAACTATTATTTACTATTTTTCGTAGCATCTGATTACACTATAATATAAGTAAACAATTTCTTATTTTTTAAATCAATCCTATGATTCTCCTAAAAATGAAAATTTCTGAAAAAGGTATATTGGTGGTCTCTCATTTGAATGCCTAGTGTCATCCCTCAAAGTAAAAAAATAATTGAGATAGAGAATGGGAGGCCTCTCATTCTCCCTAGTTGTAATAAATTCATAATAAGTATATTTTGGGGCGTCTAATTTCCACTTAGAGTGTAAAAATAGTTCAAACAATCATTCACGGAGATATACAAAAACATTAATCTCTCTAAGTAAATAAAATTCTACAATAAGAATGAGAAATAATCCCTCAAAGTAAAAAAATGAAGATTGATAATATGAGGCCTTCCATTCTCCTTGAAAGTGAGAAATTATTAAAATGGATAGTGGGGAATCTCATTGTAATACCTTTGATTATCCCTCAAAGTAATAAAAAGTGAACCATTCTTAAAAGGATATTGAGAACAATGTATGGTCTCTCATTATCCCTCAAAGTATAAAATATAATCAACATGTAGAATGGGAAGCCTCCCATTATACTCAAAAGTGAATTAAAATGTAAGGTATTTTGTTATCCCTCAAAGTATAAAAATAATCAACATGCAAAATGGGAAGCCTCCCATTCTCCTCATAAGTGAATAATTATTAAAAGAGATATTGGCGGCCTCTCATTTGTAGGCCTTTTATCATCCCTCAAAGTAAAACAAATAATAATCAAGACCGAGAATGGGAGGCCTCGGCTCTTCCTAGAAGTAATAAATTCTTAAAAAGTATATTTTGGGGCCTCTCATTCCCACTTAGAGTGAAAAAATAGTTCAAACAATAATTAAAAGAGATATAAAAAGACATCATTCTCTCAATGTAAATAAAAATCTATAAGGATAGTAAGATACCTTATATTCTCCTTCACATTGAAAAAAATTAATCATTAGAATAAGAGGCCTTTTATTCTAAATTCAAATGAAAAAATAGTCTATACGAAAAAATGGGATATCTTCCATTTTACATCAAAGTGAAGAAACACCAAAGATGTAGAAATAATCAAGAGTAAGAATGAGAGTCCTCCCATTCTACCTTCAAAAGAAAAATAGTTAAGTAGGAAAATGAGAGATCTTCCATTCTACATCAAAGTGAAGAAACACTAACGATGTAGAATGGGAGTCCTCTCCAAGTAAAAATCAATAAGGATAGAGAATGTGATGTCCCCATTTCCCATTCAATCTTTTGAATTTAAATAATGTTACATTAAAAATACATGTAAGAACCATAAAACATGTTTGGATAAGAAACATATAGACTAAATTTAGAATGTGTATTCAATATTTTTGTTTTTCTTATCTATACATGGAAACTTTCAAGTTGTTAGGAATTATATTTTATACTAACAAATATGTCTACTTTCTCACTTTCATTTTCAATTGTTTTATAGTTTCCTCCTTTTTATCTATATATTATTTTTATATGTATTAATCTATTCTTTTTTTTTTAATTTTATAAATCTTCCACAATGCATAATATATTTGAAGAATAAAACATGTTGATTTATTTTCACAAGAATTGAAAGTTGTAGAGGGGATAGTTTATCCAAGTAGAAAAATTGTGCGTTGCGAGTAATGGGAGAAGGTATATTTTCCATTACTCAGAGATAAAGTATTGGATGTGAAAGCTTATTTTCCTTATTTGTTTGATGAAAAAATACATTAGTAGACAGAAAATAAAGGGTACTATATTGCATGGGATGAGAAGACAATGTTAGCACATGATCATTAATAAATACCTGATAGAAACTATATAGATGAAACATTGAATTGTAATTCAATGGATGTGATTGATTCATATGATGTTGAAATTGAATACAATGAGAACATTAATGGCACATATGAAAAAGATCAGCTCCAATTTATTGCAGAGAATGTGATACTTCAACAACATTGTTATGCGCATGGAGACAATATAGCCATGGGTTTTATATCAAATGTGATTGAGGACCACATTGTTCAAGGTGAGAAGTTGGGTCCTCTAATGTTTGGTGTGATGGTGGAGAAGATATTAATTTCTTGCAATATTTGTTCATCATTACTGAAACCAAATAGTATAATATCATGTCCAATAGAGAAATTGGTGAATCAAAATACATGGTTTGTACTGAAGGTCAAAAGGAGTGCTACATTAAAAAAATTGCCTTATCAAATGCCTATGATCACAACTTGGAATTTAGAGGACTTCAAGAAAATTTAATCCATCTTTGTTCAAAGGAGAAAAAATATGTTGGAGAGGGGACAATTACAAATGTACTTGAAGGAGATATGGTTCATTTTAAATTGTTAGATGGAAATAATTTTGGTATTCTTGTTAATATTGTATTCAACCTTGGTTCCACATGCACCATATCATAAGGTTCTCTCATACAATGGCCTATAAATCAACTAACATACCTTAGTGGTTCATTGATGGATGTGAAAATAAAGGAAGTTCCAAAGGAGATAGAAGTCAATATGTGGAGTGCATTAGAAGAATCACTTCCTCAATTGGCATGTCCAATTCTTGTTGATGTCTTGAATTACACATATCCACAACCTTTGAAAAGAAGGCCATATAGACATCACAAATATTTGAGGCCCAATGCATCAAATGTCAATATGTCAAATGCAAGATCTACTAAAGATGAATTATATTTCTTGGATAAAGTAAGAAAGATGATTTGTTGCAAAAATAAATGTCTTAGCTCCATAATACCTAGTGGATCAATCACTAGTGGTTGGCGTAAGTTTAGATATATGAGTGAGGGTTCAAGAAGATATTTTGTGTTGAATGCATTGGGAGAAAATGGATCCATAAAGAGAAATGACATAACAAGGAATAGAAGCATTCTTACCATGAAGTTTGACACCTTTGATGTATGTCAAAATTCTTGGTTTAATGCTTTTGGAATACCTAGAAGAAGCTTCTTTAAATACAAGAAAGACTTTTTAAATGGTGATATCAAGGAAGTGAATGGTAATGTTGGTTTACAAAAGCCAAGGTCGAGATCTTTATTATCCAAATTCACCCCCGGGTTAATTCGATAACATGCATCATAATTCTCAAGTCCCAGGCAAATGGATTGATTCGGGCAAAAATCATGTTTCCAGGGTCCCCTCAGATTTTTTCTAACTCTCCTATCCAGGTTGAAAAGAGAAAGTTCGAGAAAAGGTGAAAAGGCTGCAAAAAATAAGCTTGGGCGAAAAAAATTGTGAAAATTGGTGAGTCCTAGTCCTCGCAGCTGATCGGGACATTTGGGACGTTGGGACGCGAACCGGCCGAAAAGCCGCCAGTAGTCCACGCGCAATTGGGACGGCCCAGGCCATAGTACGCACAGACGCGAAATGCCCAAATCGGCCGAAAGAAGAGAATTTGTCCCAGACATACCTATGAGCAAGCGGGACAAGGGTACGTGGTAGATGCGAACCGGGTGGTTCGGAAGGATTTGTCCCAGGACAATCCAGGAGCAAGCAAGACAAGGTTACGCGGTGGATGTGAACCGGCCAACCGGCGGTTCGGAAGAATTTGTCCCAGGAGCGGTCCGGGAGCAAGTGGGACAAAGGTACGCGAGGATGCGAATCGACCGGTTTGGCCAAAATGGGGAACTTTCACACTTTGGGACATCTGGGCCGCGAGTGCGCGGAGGGCGCGAATTGGCCGATTCACCCGAAACAGAGAAATTTCGTACTGGGACAATTGGGACAAAGGGACATGTGGGACGCAGATAGCCGAAGGAGCTGAAATCCAATCAAGAAACGCCACGTGTCATTGGCTGGATAAGGGACAAGGAAGCCCATTTCAGGTGGATCAGAGGATTCTGTCCCAAACAGCACTGGGACATCTGGGACAAAAGGATGTGAAGGGCGCGAAAAGCCGGCAGACCCGCGGACCAATCAAATCACGACACGTGTCACAGGGGAAAAAGGTCCAAAAGTCAAAGGGTGAGGTTTCAAGCACTGACTCGAGCCAATAAAAAGAGGACACCTGTCCAATGACGTAGGAAAACCCATGGGACAAGGAAGGAGAGAGAATTACGCATCCAATCAGCGCTTGACATGTGTCATCCAAGTGGCAGAGTGCGGGAAAATTTCAAAACGTAGTTTCACCTATTTTGTGCCCTAAATCTTCAGATCGACATATCTTTCGATCTAGAGCTCAGATTTGCATGTTCTTTATATCAACGGAAAGCTTGTGAAATTATCTACATGATTTTGGGGTTAATATTAAGTTTTGGTGTAGTTTGGAGAGAGAAAATTGAGAAACAGCTCTGACACGTGTTCATGGCCAGAAGTGACATTCCAAATGACCGCATTTAATGCAGAATGGGTCGCATTCTCCTGTAATTCAGTCAAAATGATAGGGTATGGGTTTGTAAGGTCCCCCATGCCATTTTAATGCATCTGTAGTCAAGGAGGGATGGGTTCTCATGTTTTTGTACGTTTTGTCCCCTGGGCTCGACCCATGCAATGTAAAAGCTAGATTTGGCTCATTTTCATAAGGGGGAACAATTTTTAACATAGCAACTTCTTCTTTCACCTCCAACAGGTGGTTGATGCAAGAATCAGACCTCTCCAAAAGATTGTAACAGTTTTTACCTCTCTGAGGTTGTAATGCAGTGATTTGGGTACTGGAAATGATAATGCAAGCTTTGTGAATGGCTTTCAGTCCTTTGTTTGTATTATTTGCTTCATTTCAGATCCTAAGTTATATCTTATCAATCTGTGTATGTTTCATGTTGCAAATCTCTGGTTTGTGTCTATTTGCTTGACAGAAATGTTTCACCACTCCTTTTGGTGCATCACCATCTTTAGTTAGTTTCAATTTCTTGCACTTCTACCCCTGTCTCCTTGCAAGTTAGAGTAGGATTAGGATCTGAACCTCTGTAGTTGTGCAAGCATTAGATCTAAATCAGAGGAGTTTGAGGAACCAGCCTCTAATCTGGAGATTCCTCTCTTATTTTTACAAGTCCCCACACTTGGAGAGAGGTTTCCATGTTGTGCAATCACACTGGATGCTAGAATGATCAACCTAGAAGCCTGATCTGCATCCAAGGGTGCTATGAGTCTACAAAAACAATTTTGGCATGCCCGGTGGGACAAGAGGTCTCATTTTTATTGCAGCAGGGTTGATGTGCATCTGCTGCAATCTTCTTGCTTAAAAAGAGCTATTATTTGCATATCTGGCGACTCCAAGGGGAAGAACCAACTGGTTCCAAGCTCAGGCCTGAAAACTCATGAGAAGAATCACCACAAGGTCAAGAGTTGGAGAAGAAGAAGTTTTGTTTGGATACCTGCAGTTATCTCCAAGAAGAAGGCAAAGGGGAAGAAGGATTCAAAGGTATCCATCTCCACCAAACAGAACTCTCTCAACTCCTCCACCTGGTAGGTATTTCATTCATCAACAAGGGTTTTAAGACCAATTAGAATGGCTCAGAAAAATCCCTACGTCAACATCACAGCAGCAGCCCACTTGCTCTCAATGCACAACATCTAGTTCCTATTGCAGCCTTGAAGAACATTCCCTACTTCACCGGAGAAAATCAGACTACTCCAAGTGATCATGTTAAAGATATTGCTAACCTTTGTGCAATCCATGAAATCAATGAAATGTAAGTGGCTGTCAAGTTACTAGCATCTTCTTTCAAGGGTAAAGCATTGCAATGGTTTAGGAGCCTTGGAGCTGGTTCTATCACAAACTGGAATCAGCTGTGTATTGCACTTCACGAGTAATTTGGGGAGAAGGGAGACAACTTGTCTCTTTTGGAGTAGCTGACAACTATCAAGAGGGCTCCCAACGAGCAGCTAACTGACTTCAACTTCAGATTTCAAAGGTCTTGGGATAGGATTCCAGTGGCAGTTAGGCCAACAGCAGAAGGTGCTTTTCTATATTACCTTAAAGCTTTGAATTCTGATATTTCTATGTTAATTCAATCTATGGGAGGCACAACCTTACATTGTTGCTTATAGCGTTGCCATTAGAGCTGAAAACTGTCTTATTCAAGCTGGTAAACTAGCTCCTAGGCCTCCCATGCCCTTGTATCCAAACTTAGAAAATCCAAGCACTAGTCAAGCACCCACTTTGGCTCCTGTTCCCACCCCTAGAAATCAAAGTTCAAGTGAAACTTCTACTTCATCCTCTAGTGCTTCAAATGAACTCCAAGAGGTCATGAAACAGTTGCAAAATTTGGGAAATGAGCTAGTTACTCTCAAGAGGCAACAAGCCCAAGGTTTCAGACCTTCTTATCAACCCCAAGCTCAGCCTAATAGGTAGCCATACCAACCACAAAGACCACCCAATCCAGCTGCAAATATGAATCAAACAAGGCCTCCTGCTAATAGACCATTCCAGCCCTATAATCCAAATGCCATATCTACCTCTAAGGCATTAGTGCCAACACAGAACAACATTGCTCAGGAATATGATTGGTGTTTTCCATGCAATGAGCCTCATAACCAATCCATGTTCTTTAATGGTGCTCTCAATCAAGCATTGATGGTGACAACTACTGGTGTGGAGGGCGAGGGCAGTCAAGGAAATAGTCAACAACAAGAAACATTCCAACAGCAATCAGCCCCAAATGACACCACATTGGTGAACTAGCAAGCAGAAGATTTCTGTGGCATGAATCAAGCAGTTTCTCAAGGTGTTGCAGCCAACACAAGGTCAAAGAGGAGAAACTTGGGTGAAGAATAGCCATTAGCCCCAGCCAATCCACAACCCTCTATGACTCCAGAAATGATTGGCAAGCAAAATCCTGTTTCAAATGCATAAGGGCAGCCAAGAACAGCCCCTAGGCCAACTCAAATGCCAGCTTTTGCTGCCCACGTACAAGGAGTAAATGTGGAAACCAAGGGATAGCAGAGAGATCCTTCATCACCATTCAGTATCATTGATTAGATGAAGAAGACAAACGTCAACATATCAATGTGGGAATCACTATCTATCTCAGGCCAAAGAGATCTACTGCAAGCTTCCATGAAGGATTGGCCAACTTCGAATCAGCAGGTTCAGATGCAAGACAAAGTGCTTACAAATGCTGCCCAGCCTGAAGGAAGTCATGGAGGACAACAAGGTAAAATGTTGAAGCCCCCTCCTTTCTATGTTTTGTTGATCATTGGAAATCAGCTAGTACATAATTACATGATAGACTCCGGGGCAATTAGCTCAGTAATGCCTAAACAGATAGCTGATCAGCTAGGGCTCTAGTATGAGATAACATCTAAAGGGGTAGTGCAGCTAGATGGGACAGCAATAGCAACAGTTGGAGTGATCAGAAATTTGAGCCTTACCTTGCATGCATGTCCAAATGTTGTTGTCTTACAAGATGTATCAGTCATAGACCTTCCACCACTCTTTGCCCTATGTTTGTCAAGGGACTTCACAGCCAAGATTGGGGGGTATTTGTCTGCTGATTGGTCACACATGCTATTCAGAACAAGATATGGAACTAAGGCTACAATTAGGTCTGAACCTATTGCAAACTTCCATATTGAGCCTTACACTCCAAGTCAGATTAATGCCAATTGCTCAGCATTTGACCAAGAAGATCACCCTAGCACTGATGAGGCTGACAACAAGGTTGGAAGTATCCTAGATCTAACTCTTGATGAATGGGCAAAAAGATACATGCTTTTGATCCCTATCAAGAAGTAGAAGAATCTGTGCTAGGAGTTTATTGTTTACATGAAGAGAATCAACCTCTCCCCAAAGATCACCAAGCCGGATCATAAAGACAAGAATGAAGTATGGCAATTGTTCTTTGATGGATCAAGGAGTAGACAAGGTGCGGGAGGAGGAGCTATGCTCCTCTCAACGAAAGGTATAAGGTATTACTCACCTTCCGTTTCCAATTTTCTGTTCAAACAACACGGCTGAGTATGAAGCCTTAATTCATGGACTACACTGGGGAAATGAAGAAAGGCATCAAGAATTTACAAGTATTTAGTGATAGTGAGCTAATTGTAAACCAAGTCAAAGGAAAAAATGCTGCCAAAAATGATCTATTGAAGAACTACAAAAATCGGTATGGGATCTTATTGAAGATCTTGAAGCTTTTAGCATCAATTCCATCCCAAGAAAAAAGAATGAAGCCACCGACAGACCGGGTAGCAATTGGGGCTACATTTGACATTGTAGAAAATATCAAAAGTGAAAAATCTCAACCTCATATCAAATTGGTTGTGAGACTAGTTGTTCGAATAACAATACAAGTTGGCAAGTCTTCGAGAATGATCAAAATTGTTAATTTCCTGCAAGAAGAAGCTGAGTTCTCCGCCAAGAATCAAGACAAGCTACATCAGCGAGTATGGTGACCAAGTGGTTCAGATGAGAACTAACAAATTACCCAAAGACCTCATAACCTTGGAGTCAATCTTCAACCCGAATGATTAGTTCCGGAAGGAGAAAGTGAACATTCAAGTAAAGGGTGAAGATTCAGAGCCTATTTTAGTGGAAGAAGGCAAAACATTACAGATTGGCAAAGTAAGTACCTCACAAGAGAAATCTGATTTTGTTCAGCTTTGTCAAGAATTCCTAGATGTTTTTGCTTGGACTTACAAAGATCTAAGAGGTTTCAACCCAAAGTTGGCACAACATACTATTGAGCTGGATCTGGAATCCAAGCCTGTCAGGAAAAAGCAAAGGCCAGTGAATCCCCATATTGAACCTCTCATGAGAAAAGAGTTAAGCAAGCTTATTGAGGCCAGTATCATCTTCCCCATCAAACACTCAAGTTGGGTCGCCAACTTAGTCCCAGTCGGAAGAAGAATGGAGAGATCAGGTTGTGTGTCGACTTCAGAGATTTGAATAGAGCCTCTCTCAAGGATCATTATCCACTCCCTTCCATGGAGCAAATATTACAGGTGGTATTTGGTTCAGAAAGGTTTTCACTACTTGATGGCTACTCAGGCTATAATCAGATTATGGTGAAGGGAGAAGACCAATTCAAGACAGCCTTCACAACTAAATGGGGCACATATGCTTACAAGAAGATGCCATTTGGGTTGTCCAATGCTGGTGATACCTTTCAAAGGGCAATGGACATGGCATTCAAAGGCTTGATCAACAAGATAGTGCTGGTATACCTAGATGATATCATTGTCTTCTCAAAGAATGCAGTGGATCACCTTTTTCATCTGAGGCAGGTATTTCAGAGGTGTAGAAGATTTGGGGTATCATTGAATCCCAAAAATGCATATTCTGGCTCATGAAGGAAAGCTCCTTGGTCATATTGTCTCGAAAGAGGGACTGCAATTGATCCGAGAGGGTTGAAGCCATAAGAGCATTATCATTGCCAAGTCACAAGAAGGCTCTTCAAAGCTTCTTGGGAAGGATCAATTTTGTCCGCAGTTTGTCCCATTTTGTAGCCCTTGTCAAACCCATCACCAAAATGTTAAAGAAGAGCATGGCTTTTAAGTGGACAGCGAGAAGGCAAGGAGAGTTTTGAAGCAATCAAAGAATCTATCTCTCAAGCACCAACTCTCATCAACCCAGGACTTCTCCAAGGATTTCATCCTCTATGCATTTGGAGGTGATGACACTATTTCGCCATTCAGTGCAGCAGAACAAAGATAATGATGAGTAGCCGATTGCCTTCTTCACCCGAGCCTAGATGACTGTGAGGTGAGGTACTCTTTTATTGAGAAGCATGTGCTTGCAGGTAATCGAAGCTTGAATAAATTCAAGCATTTAATCTCAAACAACAAGGTCCAGTTGCTTGGTCTCACATGCTTTGGAGTTAAGGACTTCCTCCTCAACAAGGATTTGAATGAGAAAAGGGCATGTTGGATCACCCGTGTCATGGAGTATGACATTGAGATCAAGATCACCAAGCTGGTAAGAGGGAAAGGACTGTGTGAGCAGCTAGTTTTGGGGAAGCAAAAAGAAGTATGCAACAAAGAAGAGGCTGTTTTGACAGTCCAGGACAGCCATGAGCCAAGTGGTAATCATGAAGAAGACAATGCTTCCCCCACTCTTTTGGACCCAAGATATTATGCACTTCCTAGGCATAGGCCTATGCCCTCCAGAGATGAACAAGACCCAAAGGAGACACTTCAGGTTGCAGGCTATTCCGTATGCCATTGTTGATGGAGTTTTGTTCAAGAAAGATGTGAATGGAGTGCTGCTGAGATGCATGAGCACAAATCAGATTCAAAGGGTGTTGGAAGAGTTTCATGGTGGACTAGTTGGTGGCCATTTTTCACCAAGAGTGACAGCTCTAAAAATCATGAAGGTTGGTTATTATTGGCCTAAAATCTTCAGTGATTGCTATGCATGGATCAAGAGGTGTAAGAATTGTGCATTTTCACGAAAAAGAGACTTACTACCCTTCCATTGCATCCAATCTCAGTTGACCAGCCATTCATGCAATGGGGTTTGGACTTCATTGGAGTCATTAATCCCAATTCAAGCCAAGGGCACAAATGGATTTTGACAGCCACAGACTACTTCACCAAATGGACAGAAGCAGTAGCACTCAAAGAGGTGAATGAGTCTAACATCTTAGACTTTTATGAGGGGATAACAACCAGATTTGGTGTACCTACCACAATAATCTCTGATAATGCATTGGCATTCATTAGATCCAGGGGGCGACTGAGTGGGGTCACAGGTGTTGTTTACAAGAACACTTCATCGAACTATTACCCTCGGGTAATGGCCAGGCCGAGTCTACAAATAAGAACTTGTTGAGGATCATTAGGAGGACTCTTGATGAGAATCAGAGGTCTTGGCATACCAAACTGAAATCAGCCTTATGGGCTGATAGGATAACTCCCAAAAGATCCACAGGTAACTCTCCATTCAGGCTTGTCTATGGAAGAGAGGTAACCTTGCCCATGTCACTTGACTTGCCAATGTTGGAACTCATGAAATAGCTGGAGTTGCTTGAATTTGAGCCCATGGAGGTGAGGTATGCGAGTTGATGGAGCTGCAAGAGATCGAAATCAGGCCTCCCAAGCAATGGAAAAGGATCAAGCTTTGATCAAGAAGACCTTTGATAGAAAGGCCAAGGATAGATCTTTTCAAGTTGGAGATCTAGTGTTGAAATGGGATGTGGACGAGCAAAACTAGGAAGGCATTCAAAATTTGATGCCATTTGGAGTGGCCCATACATTGTCACAGAGTGCAAGAATAAAGCAATGCTTTCCAATTAGCCTCACTTTGGAGGGTGAAGAACTGCAGATTCCGATCAATGGAATCTATCTCAAGCGTTGCTTTCTAGAGGAAGTTCACTACCTCTGTAAATATTAGATTAGATTTTATTTCGTCCAAGTGCTTGTGCACATTGTTTTGTTGTAGGTTAGTTTTGTTTTCCCTAAGTGCTTTGGCACAACTTCACATCCATGGAGATGTTTAGCAGTCCTTGCTTTCATCGGTGACATTCCATCTTCCTCCTTGCACATTACTCGAGTCGGTTAGGGTTCTAAATAGAACATTTGATGACTCAATGCCCAATGGATCGCTTGAGCAGTAATCGGGTCTTTTCATCTAGCAGGTAGATGACCCCATTGAGTCGCCAAATTGTTATCCAAATTCACCCCGGGTTAATTCGATAACATGCATCATAATTCTCAAGTCCCGGAAAATGGATTGATTTAGGGGAAAAATCATGTTTCCGGGTCCCCATATTTTTCTAACTCTCTGTCCGGGTTGAAAAGAGTAATTTACGAGAAAAGGTGAAAAGGCTGCAAAAACAAGCTTGGGCCAGAAAAAATTGTGAAAATTGGCTAAGTCCTAGTCCTCGCAATAGTCGGGACATTTGGGACGTTGGGGCGCGAACCGGCCGAAAAGCCGCCGGGTATTTTGCGTGGCAATTGGTACGACCGGGTCATAGGTACGCGCGCGAGGATGCGAAATGCCTGAATCAGCCAAAAGAAAGAGAATTTGTCCTAGACAGTCCAGAGCAAGCGGGACAAGGGTACGTGGCGGACGTAAACCAGCCCGAACCGGGTGGTTCGGAAGAATTTTTCCTGACAATCCGGGAGCAAGTGGGACAAGGGTATGCGGCGAGACGTGAACCGGCCGAACCGGTGGTTCGGAAGAATTTGTCCCAGACAGTCCGGGAGCAAGTGGGACAAAGGTACGTGAAGGATGTGAACCAAATTCCGGTTCACCAAACGGAAACTTTCACACTTTGGACATCGGGCGCGAGAGTGTGCGGAGGCACAAAGCCTGCTGGTTTGCTGAAACAGAGAATTTCGTCTCGGGACAGTTGGGACAAAGGGACGCGTGGGACGCGGATAGCCGAAGGAGCCGAAAGCCAATCAAGCAACGCCACGTGTCATCAGCCGGATAAGGGACAAGGAAGCCCATTTCAGGTGGATCAGAGGATTCTGTCCCAAATAGCATTGGGACATCCGGGACAAAAAGACGTGAAGGGCACGAAAAGCCGGCAGACCCGCGGACCAATCAAATCACGACACATGTCACAGGGGAAAAAGGTCTAAAAGTCAAAGGGTGAGGTTTCAAGCACTGACCCGAGCCAATAAAAAGAGGACACGTGTCTAATGAAGTAGGAAAACCCATGGGATAGGGAAGGAGAGAGAATTACGCATCCAATCAGTGCTTGACACGTGTCATCCAGGTGGCAGAGCGCAGGAAAATTTCAAAACGTAGTTTCACCTGTTTTGTGCCCTAAATCTTCAGATCGACATATCTTTCGATCCAGAGCTCGGATTTGCACGTTCTTTATATCAACGGAAAGCTTGTGAAATTATCTACATGATTTTGGGGTTAATCTTGAGTTTTGGTGCAGTTTAGAGAGATAAAATTGAGAAACAGCTCTGACACATGTTCATGGCCAGAAGTGACATTCCAGCGACCAGATTTAATGCAGAATGGGTCGCATTCTCCTGTAATTCGGTCAAAGTGATAGGGTATGGGTTTGTAAGGTCCCCCATGCCATTTTAATGCATCTGTAGTCAAGGAGGGATGGGTTCTCATGTTTTTGTACGTTTCTGTCCCCTGGGCTCGACCCATGCAATGTGAAAGCCAGATTTGGCTCATTTTCATGAGGGGAACAATTTTTGACATAGAAACTTCTTCTTCCACCTCCAGTAGGTGGTTGATGCAAGAATCAGACCTCTCCAAAATATTGTAATAGTTTTTACCTCTCTGAGGTTGTAATGAAGTGATTTGGGTACTGGAAATGATAATGCAAGCTTTGTGAATGGCTTTCAGTCCTTTGTTTGTATTATTTGCTTCATTTCAGATCCTAAGTTATATCTTATCAGTTTGTGTATGTTTCATGTTGCAAATCTCTGGTTTGTGTCTATTTTCTTGACAGAAATGTTTCACCACTCCTTTTGGTGCATCACCGTCTTTAGTTTCTATTTCTTGTACTTCTACCCCTGTCTCCTTGCAAGTTAGAGTAGGATTAGGATCTGAACCTCTGTAGTTGTGTAAGCATTAGATCTAAATCAAAGGAGTTTGAGGAACCAACCTCTAATCTGGAGATTCCTCTCTCAGTTTTACAAGTCCCCACACTTGGAGAGAGGTTTCCATGTTGTGCAATCACACTGGATGCTAGAATGATCAACCTAGAAGCTTGATCTGCATCCGGGTGTCTTTGTGAGTCTCGCAACAATAGATACTTCAAAAATATTTATAGTATCAAAAAAATAGTTTATGAAAATTCATATATAGCTCCTCATTTGACTCACTCCATAAATCATGATGGAACAAGATTTCTTATAAGGATGTTGCCAGAAAATTATACCCAATGTTCAATTCTTAAAAAGTGTAATGCAGACCTTGAAATCCTAAATCTCCCTCTAGTGTCACAGTCTAACTTTAACAAGATATGGTCACAACATTTCCAAGATGTTTCAATTGCAAAGAATAACTTCTTTGCAAAGTGTGATGAGTGTGTGGATATTGTAAACAAACGAAAAGCCACAATTGCCCATAAATAATCGAACAACAGATTGTAGAAGTATCAAAAATGTCATAATGATTACATTACAAGTTGTCGTGCAGACTATTATTCCCACAGGATTGAATCTAAGGAAAACCCTGAAAATTTCTTAAGCATTGTGCATGATAAGATGGACAAGATGAAGACTTCCATACCAAGGTTGGGGAAGAATTCTAAGTCAGTTAGTAATGTTTGGAACCTCCTAGTCTCTTTAACAGGTATGCTTACTCATGGACACAAGACAAGGGGTTTCAGTCACTTTATCCTTCCATTTCTAGAAAGAGGTTCAAACTTCACAATGACATCAATAGCCTTGTTCCTTTTCATGCTCGAAGAACCAGTGGTTGATGTATATGTGCCTATTGTACAAGATTAGGTCTTCAAAACAACCACTACATGATGCATTATTACAAAATGATTCATATGAAAAATGTCAAGTGTATAAGGGTACAACACTGTAATTTGTTTCAGCAAATGTATCTGAAACATGTTTTTCACTCAAAAATGACCACCAATCCTCTACTTACAATTGGAAAATGCTTCAAGTGATAATAAAATCATTATTTATTTGGTTTTGTATCAATGTTGACAGTCATAAGGGTTTTTAATGTAGTGTATGTAAGCTTTCTACTAGTGGGACACACCCATGAAGATATTGATGGAACATTTGGGATATTATCTAGCTATGTTATGGTGAGAAGATACATATTCTCTACCACATATCATGGATGCATATAGAACATGCCAGGATGATTCAAGTTCATTCACACCATACCTGATTGAATATGTCTATGATTTCAAAGCCTTTGTGGGGCCACATTTACTAGATGGGAGTCACAGGATAGTGGGTCTTAGCAAGCCTCAATACTTTAAATTCCATGTCATAAATGGAATACCAATGATGCAATACAAAGAAACCAAAAGGGATCTTGCATGGTCTAATCCTATCAATGTCTAGTGTACATTTCCTAATGGAAACCCATACTTGCCTAAAGGGAAACCTCAACTAGCATCATTCAAGACATTGAAAGAGATGGAAGAACTAAAGACAGGAATAAGAGCCTATATTATTCAATGGAGTAAAATTTCTATAGATGGAGGAAAGCATTCTGGTTACCAAAGATAAGGTATTGGGAAAAAATTTAGATGCTTTAGATAAGCCCTTCATCAATAGTGATATGTTAGAAGGTGATTTTTGGCCAAGAACTAGATAGAACTCAAATACCAATAATGATTCTCATTTTCTCTTGGATGATTACTTGAGACAAAATGTCTTACCAATGAAGAAATTTATGTGGGACCTAAATGTAAACAACCAAGAGAAGAATTCAATCCAAAGGAAGATGTGGTATAGGGATAATTTGTTTTAATATGGCCAAGATCAAACAAATTCCCAATACAGATGGGTAAAAGGATTTGTTTTAGTGGAAAATACTCATAATATGGTGAAAAATCCATTTAAGGAAAATTTGAAAAGGATAATTTTTCAAAACACGTCGCTTTCCTATTCGCCTACAATTTCCAGAGTGTATATTTTTTAGGGTCTGGTTCACCTAACCTTGATAACTACTCCCATATAAACTTATATGATTCGTCAGGTAGTATACTAGTAATTTACTACTAGCTTACTGAGGTACGATCATATCAAGGGTTCAAGTATCGTGAACTTTCGAAGCTTCAAGCATGAGTACACAAAGTGTAGATCAAATTCTTACATGACAAGAGATTTGATGTGGCATGATAGTAGAGTTGTTGTCACATGACATAAAGGTTCCCGATGCATGACATCAAGGTTGTTGTCGTCTGAATTGAAAATTAAAGCTTCTATCAGGGCGAAAAAATTTCACACAAACCCTTGAAAACTCATCTGCTTCGCAAAAGTTGTTTCATGGATATTCATCAGGGATATTCCACCTTCAATTTTCTATAGGTCTCTTTAAATGAACCTTGATGGGTAAAGTAGAAGGGAATGTCTACCCTTGTAAGGATACTGAGAGTGAGACATATAAGGTAAAGGTTTGATGGTGGACACCAATTGGAAAAGGAAATCTAAAAAATAAATTGTATGAGGATTTCTTACATAAAAAAAAGAAAAGAAATGGAAAGAAGGAAATGAAGGAACAAGTGACATAGATGTGAATAGTATCATTTGGGCTTGGTCAAAAAAGTAGGATGGAATCAAGAAAGAATAATAATAATAGAAAAGGGACATGCAGCCATTAAAGAATATCGAGTGCAACTTCAACAAATTGAGGATAGCCAAAGTGATAATGATGTTGAATGATTTACTATAGGTAATGAAAACTATGTCAAAGACAATATGTGATATTTTATCTTGTCTCAAGTTATGGGTTTTATGAAAATTTCTATTTTTTTGCACTTAAGATGATGGAAATATATGTTTTATGAAATCATTATTAATATTATTTTTCAAATAATATTATCTTTATCTTGATGTATATCCAATGTATGAAAAAATGATATATTCCTTAGGAGAATGGTAACAAAACCATTTAACCTCTTAATTCATTCATTTCAATATGGAGAATAGTAATATCACTTTGAAATAAAATGGTTGTGAAATATGGTCATTCATGCATTAGTGTAAGTGCTTTAAACTTGACCAATTTTAATGTGTTTTCATGGTTGTGTGATAAACATAAGAATGCGGTAGAGGCCCATTTATTATTGAAGGATAAATCATGACTAGGATAAATCCCCTCATGTTTTTGTGACAATATTTTATTTGTACACCACAATATTTGATGAAAAATTTCATAGGTAATCTAATTTCAAAATAGCTTCCTCCTTTGAGCCACTAGTTCTTTACCAACTACTACGCATGTTGGTGTCTTATGCCATCATCATTTTTTTGTTTCATATAATGGATAATAATATGATATGTTCCTTCAGACCACACCATCACAACATTACAAGGAAGAATACATATGATAATTGATAGGAAGTGAATTGTCATGTAATTTTTGTCCATAAAGCTATGCATCTAAATAATGAATATCCTCTTTCCTTCCTCTTTAAGTTTAAAATTTATGAAATCCTTTCTCAATGATATTGATAGATTTAAGAGGTTAAAAATTAGGTGCAACAATATGTATCATTATTGCGAAACAATAATGATCATAAAATATTATTTCATTTAAATATATTGTTGGTAAAGAAGTCAAAAATATTACTTATGGTAAAAATAATGTGTATGCTTGGCATGAAATCAACTAAGTTGAATGTGTATGGATTTCCATAGTTATACTTACTAGGTGATGTAAATATTAAGTGTATTATGATGTAAAAGTAGTGTATCATTAATGGCATTATGTATAGTATGTTTATTCTAATGGATGTGAATGCATATAACAACCAAATAAATGCAAATGAAGTTGTGGAGATGACAACCGCCTAGAAAAATAAACTCATGAGAATAACATCCACTAATAAAGGGTAAAAAAATTGTAAAGATAACCAAAAATACTATGTTGCCAAGATATTTGGATACATAAGTTTTTAAAAACCCTTGGGTATGATATGTCTTGGATACGCCCATACATATTATATTAAGAAATTATAATGATATATATGTATATACACTCATTTTTTAGTCCATAAAAATTACAAACCTTAAAAAATATAGTATTGTCAATATTCAAAACATTAAATATACTTAACATATTACATTTTAATTTTTCTCGATATATGATTATTATATTTCTGTCTTTCATCCATTTCCTTTGATATTAATTTTTTTGTTGCAATGGTCACCATAAAATATGTATATAGGGAGTTCTTGAAGGAACTATTTTATTAAGATGAATCTAACCTACCAATGATAACTAAAGAGGTCATTCCAATGGTTGGTTTTTGCATTCATATTATACAAAATCACCTCCTAATCCTCCTCAAGGACGTGGGAAGATTCAATGGTATATGACCTACCCAAACTATTTAATATTCTCACAAATATAGTATCAAACCGTGTGTAAATATGTTGGCATATATACATGTATATATGTTGCAGAAAGTAATTCCTTTTATTGGATATTTGGGAAGAATGCAATGTTTAAGTAAATCAAAAAAAATCAAAGCTTATGATTCATCTATGCATGAGGAAGGGATCAATACTAGCCTTGCACTAGACGAAGAAGGTGGATATGCTCTCCACCTAGTGGGAGGCTAGGTTGATAAGGCCCTCATTTAGATTATCCGCCAAAAAAACTACCAAAAACCCATTATAAACCTTGCAAACAACTACCCTCTACACCACCTAAAATCCTATCTGCCAAATATTCAAGCTTGACCTCTGAACTATGTATTCTCGAAAGAATCCCTTGATCTTAAATACGAAAGGGTTTTATTACTTGTCATCTTTCTAACTGAAAAAAATTCTAACTTCAGAGAGAGGTTAACGATTCGATCTCCTGTTCACACATACGCAACTCCACGGGGTTTCAAAAAGATCTTAAAATGCCAAAGAATTATCTTAAATAACAATCTTGTGAAATACCAAATATACCAAACCTACTAGTTTCACTAGGCTAGCTTCCTATCCTTAATTAGAAAATGGTTTCCAAAAGAGTCATGCCCTCGGTGATTAGGGTTTTGAGTGAAGATAAAAATTTTAATATGGTGCTACCTGTAATAGCATTCTCCTCAATTTTATCTAATTTGGGAAGTTAATGAATTATTACAAGGGTTAAACAATGATTAGGATGGGGAAATGAGATAAGTTACAAGGTTACAACACTTTTTCAAAATATTCTTTTTAATATTTCTTCTTTTGGGATCGAGAGCTCTACTAGGGTTTAAGCTCGGCGAGATATTTTCGCGGTGAATGTTCGGCCATACCGTACACCGCCATCATGTTACACCACCGATATGCGAGATCTAGGTGGGATTATCTACATTAATTTTGTATTGATCATCAGTCCGCCCTTTGGGTGGTGGCTTATAAAATGACCACCTCCTCGGGCCATGCATCTATTGATACTAGTCTTATCGTAGGTGATCTAGACAATGGCGCTGAAATGAGCGAGGAAATTCATCCTGAAACTATTCAACGAGGTAAGGATACTGATACTCCTTCCCCAGATATTATTCTTTATTTACCAGCTTTTGACAAATCTTGTAATTGGTTTGAATCTTTTTCTCTTGTTGCTTATTTTGTGGGTTGAGTTCCCCCTAAAGGTATCCTCCACCAATGGATTCATAATCATTGGCAACCCCATGGAGTCAAGGTCGAGGGAGTCCAAAACATGACCATGGTTTTTTTTCTGTTTCGCTTTACCAATGCCTAATACTACAAAACCATTGTTAACCATGGTCCTTGGTTTATTCACAATACCCTTGTGGTTTTCTCCCACTGGACTCGAGATTTTCAAGTCTCTGAGCAAGCCAAGCTCAAAATTCCTATTTGGGTCGAATTTCCAGGCCTCCCTTTGCCTTTGTGGGGTTTCATTGACCAGCTTATCAAACCCTTGGGATGCCTCATATGCCATGAGAAAAGTAAGTTTTACTCGGCTCGACCCCAAAAATGGGTCTGTGTTGAAATTGATCTCTCAAAAGACCTCAAAGATACCCTTGATATCTAGGTTGGAGACATGCACTTTTTGCAGAAAGTTCTATACATCAATCTACCCAACACTTGTTTCGGTGCCAATCTGCTAACCATATGATCAAGGATTGTCCTCTTATGAACCCAAGCCCACCGCCAGTTTCGAGAAAGCCCCAATCAACCCTAAATCCACACTCCCTCCTCTGATGGATGGACTATTGTTAATGGCAGAAAACCTTCTGCCTTGACTAAAATAAGCACCAATAGGCTACTTACAAACTAGTGGCCACCCCTACTTCTGCTCCTTTGAAGCCATCTGCTGCGATCCCTCCCAAGCCCGTGCCCGTCATTTCTCAGAGCTACTTATTGTCATCAGCCCTCACCCCTCATCTCTTTCACACCCCTCATTTTTTGAGACTAAGCAAGCTTTCTAGATCTCACGGCCAGTGGTTTAGCTCCACGTAGATAGAAAGGCTGCTTTACGCCATTACCATAGTCCTTCCCTCCTTCCAAGGAAGATTTGTTACAAAGAATCCATCGGCGAGTTCAAAATCGGTGATTTTATTCATGGGAATGCGTCGAAAATCACTTTCTCTAACCGCTTTGGAGCATTATCCAGCCTCGAGGAGGAAACCATGCACCTTGATATTTTTCCATGTTATTCTACTCATGGAATGTCAGGGGGCTTACTGATCTGACTCGCAGATATCTTGTTACAGAGATAGTTGCAAGCATTTTGTAAAATTTCAGGTATTGTGTCTGCAGGAAGTCAAAATCTTTGGCTTCCATCTTTCTGCTGCTATGTGTACCATCTGGCCTAGTTCTCTCTGCTAGATGTCAGCTCATGATAATGGTCGAGGGGGTGTTGTCACTCTTTTAAGCCCCGACCTCAGCTCCAATATTATATCTTGGGGCTCTGACCCCACTCATCGGGTGGTGTGGACCCTTTTTGATTTTGATGGCCACATTCTTGGGTTGGCCAATATTTATGCTTCCAATGATGCCTCTGAACGATCTTCTTTTGGTGATGGCTAGCTGATCATTTTCCCTCTACTACCTAGATTCTTTGCAGATATTTTAACATGGTCGAATCCCTCGATGACAAGTTGCATCGGCTTCCAATGCGATGGTGTACGGGAGATCGTGAAGCCTAGTTCTATTTGCACAATAATATTTGTTTTATTTATCCCAACCACTGCAAGCACTCTTCTACTGCCACTCCTTGGTTCACCGGTATAATTTTAGAGCTGGCGATGATAGAGTCTATAAGTGTCTCGATAGATCTTTTCTTTCAGAGCAACATTGATTTTCCTTTGATTCTTCATACAGCCTCCCGGTCTCGGTGGTGGACAATGCTTTGGTTTCTGACCATAAGCCTATTTTCTTTGGGATTCAATGGAGCTCCTAGTGCCCCAAGCCCAAGTCCACCCAATTCTATTTAAATACATCCCACCTTTCTCATCCCAAGACATTGGATTATATAAGATGTATTTGGAATCTTGATCTGAGACCTGTTGATGGGATTGGCTAGATTGACTGGTGGTCTCACGCCATCGCTTGTACCACTTCTTTCCTTTGACTTTATGGGAAACAAGCTACTCTATTTTGCAAGAATGCTCATGAAGCCTCCCATGTTGAATATTCAAGGGCTATTCAAGAGCTTAATCTATCTCCTTTCAATGCCCACCTGCAAGTGCAAGCTGCTCACTGGAAGCATAAGCTTCAAATTGAGGAGCACTATAAGGCTAGAGGAGCCCAAGTTCGAGCCCATCTACACTGGCTCCACATTGGTGACAGAGTTTCTAAGGATTTTTTTGCTTCCCTTAAAACTAATCAAAGTCTCACCAAAATTAAAGCAATCAAGGATGGTAATCAAAGACTTACTCTCTTACCTGACATTCTGCAAGCTTTTGTGCATCACTATCATGTTGTGTTTGCTTCTCAACCTGTTACCCCGGCTCATGAGGCTGCTCTCCTCTAATGCATTGATGTTGTTCCTTGCAAGCTCTCTAAAAGTCAATGCATCACCTGTGATAGACCTCTCACTCTTGATGACTTGAAGGAAGTTGTTATGCAGATGGCCTCTGATAAAGCCCCCGGTGTTGATGGTTTTCCTTGTGAGTTCTACTAGTCTCTATGGACGACTGTTGGTCCAGATCTGCATCAAGTCTATCTAGAAGTGATGTCCTCCAACACCCTAGGTGATCTGATCAACCAAGGAACATCAAATTCATTCCCAAGTCTGGGGATCCTGAGCTTATCACTAGTTGGTGGCCAATAACTCTGCTCAATGTCTCATACAAAATTATTGCCAAATCCCTTGCTATCATGCTCACTAATCTCCTACCCCTGATCATCAAAAGTGAGCAAACCAGATTTATCAAGAACAGATACATTTTGGACAACATTATTGCAGTTTGGGAGGGCATGGAATATGCCCGTCAGACTTCTCAACCAACTCTATTTGTTAAAATTGATTTTGAAAAAGCCTATGACAAAGTTGAGTGGCCTTTCATACTTGGCCATGCTGCAGGCTATTGGTTTTGGACCCAGATTCATCCGCTCTGTCAATATGCTCTTCCAAAATGTAGGTGCTTGTATTACTATCAATGGTCAACAGTCTGAGAGATTCTCTCTTCATCGCTCTATCCGGCAAGGTTGCCCCCTTGCTCCTTCTCTTTATGTCATTGTTGCTGAAGGTCTGAGCTACTTACTTGCTAATGCTACCAATGCTGGTCTTGTTAAAGGTATTCAACTACCCTCCTCTCCCAAGTAGTTGATTAATGGGCACTTTGCTGATGATTCTTTTCTCACTTTGGCTGAAACGGAGGCCTCTGTCACTAATGCCATGAAATGCCTTGATATTTTTTGTCTTGCCTCTGGTTCTGCTATCCAATGGAAGAAAACCCAATGTTACAGACATGTGATGGGTCCCAAACCTCCTTGGCTAGAGGGATTCCAATGGCTTTGGATTGAACCTGGTGTTCAATTCAAATGTTAAGGCATCCCATTTTCCTTTATGGCATCCACTGTTGATCTATGGAATTATGTGATTCAACGAGTTGAGCAAAAAATCTCTTTTTGGGTTACCAAGCATCTGTCTCTTGCTGGAAAATTCCAAGTCTACTCCAAGGTTCTGCCACCACTCATGTCTATTATTCATCATGTTGGGCACCTTCTAAAGCCGCTTATCACAGGTTGGAGAAAATTCTGTGTGATTTCTTGTGGGCCAACTCCGAAGGGAACCATGGTTTTCACAGAGTTGCTTGGGATATATGTTGTACGCCCAAGGACATTGGTGGACTTGGCCTAATCAACATTCATATGCAAGGGTTTTCTCTCATTGCCAAATGGATTATTCGCAGCCTTGAAGGTGAGGAATCTTGGAAAATCCTTCTCATAAACTATATATCTCAAGGGTCTCTCGCTTAATCAAAGGGCATGGCAGGGTTTGAATTACTACTCCTTACTTCTATGCCCTACTATTGTTAAAATAGGTGGCTCTTTTGTGGCAAAAAGCATATGGAAAGCTTGGGAGCTTCTCAATCCCCATATGCTCTAGCAGGGTGGCGGTTTCCGAAACGGGCTCTCTCTTAATTCTTTTAATTTGTGGTGGAATCTAATGCTTCAATTTCATAACAAACCACTTGCTTTATCCTTGCGCACTCAAGGGTTTATGTCTTTTTAAAAAGGGATTCAGTATACTCAGGACCTTTTTTGTCCCATCACCAAGGATTGGCTTCCATGGGATAGCCTAAAAGCTAAATTTGTTCTACATGACAATGACAAACAAGGCATTTCTATCATTTAAGATCTCATACCTGGTGATTGTTTGCATAAAATTGGTGTTATTGACACGGCCCGTGGTGGTTTGATTGGCACTAGCCCTCCACCACCCCCTTCAGAAATTATAAACCTCGGTTGGGTTACAAGCTTCTCACCCAGAAGCATCTTCCTCTCCAAAAGTTAAATGCTCGATGGAGCCTGCATTCCACCCGTTTTGGGTGGAAGCAACACTTCAAAGTCGTTTGGGCCATTCCTATAGAGCCCAAAGTTGCACATTTTCTCTATAGTATTCTTCATCAAGGGCTTCCTGTGGGCAAGTGCTTTGTTCTACAGGGAGCTCCTCGCCATGCTGCCTGTTCTACAACCATCTTGAGACTCTTCTTCATCTCTTTTGGTTCTGCCCTCATGCGTAGTCTACCTGGTGCTGGATTCATACCCTTTTTCAACTTTTTTTGCCCACCTTCTTCACGTGGAAAATGGTTCTTCTGGGGGATCCGGCTTTTATTCCTGCAAAATTTTACAACATTTGGCATTGTTTCAGAGCAGCTATTTTATATCACATCTGGAAATCTAGAAATACTGTTATTTTTAATAAAGAGACAATGGATAGATTTTTTGCTATTTCTAACAAGCTTTTGTCATCTCCAATGTTTTGCTTCAAATCTAGGTTCAGGCAGAGAAAGTCTCGCATTGAAGTTGAACACCTGCAAATGTTGTTGGACCATTGGGGGAGTGCCCTTGTGTGGTTAGCCATGTCCCACTTGATTCCCCTCGCCACCGCTCCCGCTCGCAAGGCTTCCGCTCATCCCATGGGTGGTGCAACTTTAACTGGGGTCCGGCACATGGACGGCATAGTGCCTCCCCCTACCGGTGGGTCTCTCTGCCTCCATCTTGGACTCCGACTACTCCCAAGGTGTTTGGTCGGCTGGGTTCTAGCAATGGTGGCTCCGGGAGGCAGTGCCTGATCAATCAAAGTTTCTATGGCTTTCTCTTGCTATCTCACCTTCTCAGCGGGGAAATGAGGAGGAACAACAACAAACTAATGGCTGGGAGTAGCCTGATGAAGCCCCTGATACTACTCTTGGTGGTTGGGGTGACCATCCAAAATCCCACCACCTCCGCCACCTTCCTCCATGTTTGCTATTGCTACTTAGCTCCATGTTTGGAGTTTTTCTGGTTCTTGGCTTTTCTGTTTTAAGCTTTTTTTATTAGAAATGTGTCTTTTGACATGACACTTTACTACTCGTAGCCTTTATGGCTACTTTGATCCTGCATACGGGGTGTGATCTTTTCCACCCATTTTTGTATGATTAGCATTGTACTTCATTATTTTTAATACATGGTTATGCTTTTCAATCAAAAAATATATATTTCTTCTTCTTGGCGTTGATTTGTCTCCATGTGTGCCTTGTGGATGGTTGCAATTTAGTCCTTGCTACATAGTTTATCTTCAAAATTATTTTATTTTATTTGAAACTTAACTAGGAGTTTTCCAACTAGAAGATACCAATTCCACATATGAAAATATCAGCTATGTTTTAGACATTAAACATTAGAATATAATTTAATTTATGGTGTTGATTTTTTTTCAACTTTATAAAATGTTGGATTGTTGGATGCGTTTCATTTATTTATTGCCACTAGCTTAAAAATAATCAATTTTCTTTTTTATTTTTAAAATTTATTTGGATATAAAAATATTCAAGATTGTTTCCGTACTATCACTTTTAAAATATTATTCTTCAATAAATCTTGTAATCACTTGCAATCTTTAAAATTATTGAAATTTATAACATACATATATATATAGTGTTGAATTCATTTATTTAAATTATAATTTCCATTACAAACATGTTTTATATTTATCAAATTCATAACTATTTTCAGGTACTATAGAGCCTTTCACTAGGAGCTCAACCATCATCACAATTTCATTCATAGTGTATAAATAACAACATTTTTATATATTTTGGAAGGGTAATATCATTGTAGAAAATTGTCATTTACACATTTTTTCATGATTTTAACCAAATGATTGTAATTCTAATTATTTAGTGTAAAAATGAATTGTAATCTGAAATATCATTCTTTTCCCTCTTTAATATTTCATAATCTATGGATTTCATAAGTTGTGATTTTTTTACCATGGTTACATGATGTCCCACATAATTTTATAAATGGTATGTCACTCTACAACTCTAAATTTAAAATCAATGCCCCAAGTTCCATGTTTCCAAGACCAATGTCTGATAACTAAGTGATTCATTGTATAAGAAAAAAATCATATTACCATATTTATCGTTATTAAAGCAAGGATTCCACATCATTGTTGAGTGACACTTTAAAATAGTATCACACGTAAATAATGAATGTAATCCCAAATATGAATAACTTTTGGTGACATGAAAATTGTAATGTTAAAATTCCATTATGAAAGTACATGTGTGAGAAAAATGGAAGGTTCTTGGTGTCCAGTAAAGGATAAATGGTAGGTCATCATGGTTGCATATTGTTGAACTTGGATGATTTGGGTTTGGAAATGACGAACATGGGTAATTTAGATCTTTGAAGTCCATTAACATAAGTTGGGTGTTAGATACTCATAAGGTGATAAAAAATGAATATGGAGAATGAATTTCCTTCCATTCTCCCTTAAAGTAGATAAATAATGAAGATGGAGAATGGGTGGCCTCTCATTATCCCTCAAATTAGAAAAACAATGAATATGGATAATGGGAGGCCTTCCAATCTCCTTGAAAGTGAATAATAAATGAAGAGGGAGAATGGGAGGCCCCCATTCTATCTCAAAGTAAAAAAAATGAAGACTGAGAAGAGGATGCCTTCCATTCTTTGTCAAAGTTCAAATAAATGAAGAGATAAAATGGGAAAGTGAAAAAATTTCAAAACAGAAAAATAGGAGAAAAACTCTAAAGATAGAATAGGAAAGTAAAAAAATCAATGGAGAGAATGGGAAGCCTCTCATTCTCCCTTCAAGTGAAAAAATTAATAGGTAGAATAAGAATCCTCTTTAACCTATATATGTATTCAACACATGACAATATTATACGGTGCCTCACAATTTAAATTTAAAATTCTGATTACTGATTTCTAAAAATTGAAAACCGATAATGACACATTTGGTCACCAACATTCACATGCTTGAAACTAGCATTATCACAATTGGAAACTTATAATAACACAACGGAAAAAAAAAAATTCATGTTTATAAAACCATGAACCATGCTATTGGAAGTTTATATTTTTGTGGTTAGTCCAAATTTAATGAAATGGTGGTTAGAAGAGTAAAGGGATTAGAAGAAGGAAATTCCACATAAGAAGGAGAGACTTAATCTCAAATGAACAAATAGAGGATATAAGAGAGAAGATAAATAAAGTGGGGTCCATTATAGAGACCATGATAATCCAAGAAGTTGTATGGAATTTGAGAAAGAGATTGAAGTGGCCAATTTAGCTACGATGGAGAAGAAGGGGAAGTAAGAGTTGATTTCCTTGGAAAAATAAAAGAAGAAAGGTACTCATAAGTGGATGAAGAAGAATGACTTACCTTGTGAAGAAGAGAAGATAGTTCTTATTGTAGAGAACATGAAGAAATTAAGAAGTTCCAAAAGAAGAACTTAAGAAATAAAAAGACAATAAGAAGAGAGTGTCCATCATGGACGCGCTCTCATGAAGATGATTTGTATTTTTCTATGATAACTAACATTATATTTCAGTTTGTACATACAGGTGTTAAAGATGGCTTAATGAAAATTAAATACATGATCTTGATACTAAGAAAAAGTAGATAAAACCAATTGCTTGGGAAGAGAGATGAATTAATGAGTGAATTTGTGATAGTTCATGAACAAGAAGTACATTATGAAGCACGTACAAGTGAAGAAAAAGATAATGGAACACAAAAACAAGGACATGAAGAAGAATTAGATTCATATTTCCATGATGCCTTAGAAGATGATTTAAAAAGGTAAATCAAGTACATCCAAATGAGATATTTGTGAACAATGAAGACTTGAAGAAGAATTTCATCATAGAGAAGCCTATGAAAATGACAGAGATAAGAGTTTTAAATATGATTCCAGTCATGCATGCAAGAAGAAAAATTCAAGAAGCCGTGGCCATGAAGAAGAAAACATGCAACCAACAAAGTTATCAACAATGCAAATTTGATTTCTAAATATGATTTTTATCATATTTTTAATACAAATCCAGGTATACCACAGGGTGTAAGGAAGGAGAGATTTTATATCTCAAAGCTAGAACAAGAACATGTCTACAAGTTTCCTAAGTGGCTTAAGAAGTCAAATTAGAAAGTTAAAATGCAAATTTGGATAGATAAGAATGCAAGATTTACATCTCAAGAACATGCAATTGATAATGATGGACATGAAAGAATAATAATGGCACCAAAAATCCTATGGAGGAATATTGAAGAAAAATCAAGCAAACAAGAATCATTCCATGAGAACAAGAGGTTTGAGAGGTATACAAAGGAGAGGAAAGGTAAAGAAATTAGATTTGAATGACGATGCTTATGAGTCTACTTCTTGCTTCAACTCGCTTTAAGAAAATATGAGGAATGGAATGTGATACCTATGATTACTAACATGCATTAGGGATAAGGATCAAAATTTTCTTGTGAAGATCAATGTTATGATCAGGTTATGGCAAAGGATGAAAAACATTACATGAAGAGGATTCATACCTATTGAATAAAGCTTACGAAAAATTCTTGAGATAAGAAGTAGTAATGACACAAGGTTACATTCTAAACAAAATCTTAGAGGAAGAAAATGGAGGTGAAGAAGCATCATTAGAGCCTAAATTTGACGAAGTCTATGAGGTTATTGATGATATCACATTAAGTAAAGAGTTGAGATGGATAGAGGAGTTGTTGAACCCTTCTAAGGGGTTGTATAGAAGTTTAAATCAGAATGAAGAACTCATGGATCAGATTGCAGATGAGTTAAGACAAGAGCAAGATAAGTTGAAGAAGGAATATTTGAAAAAATTATTGGAGAAGCAAAGAAAGATGAAGAAAACTAGTAGTATGAAGACAATCAAGGGGCTTTATGGCCTCAATTTTTTTTCTATTGTTTTTGTTGTTTTGAATGTAGGTCTAGAATTTGATGAGATGAATGAGATTCTAAACTCCATGAAAAATCTCACAAATCAAGAAGAACAAGGACTAATTAAAGACATATATGATGATGATGCATAGACATGGATGTTAGGAAATAAGGGATAAAATATGTGGAATAATCCCTCACATAATCGTAACATAAGAGAAACTAATATGCAAAAAATATTACAAATCTCAAATAAAAGTGTAGAATAAAATAACAAAACACAAAGAGACAATATTTAACGTGGTTCACCCAATTTGGGCTACGTCCACCAAGAATCACTTGCTCATATTTTATTACAAGCCACCACTCTCTCAATATAATACCCAGATCTATTTGGAGATATGCTCAACAAAATCTATAGAATTCACACCCGAATTCAAAACACATCTACAATGTTACATCTTATTCCTACCATATGCACAAAACCACATAAGTAGACAATTGCTTAAGTAGGTTTACAAAACCATGGGTATTAAAACCATGGGAAAAAACCGTCCCATAAACCTATGGGTCAAATATCCTACCCATATGAGAAAAGCATGTTTCCCGATATATCGGGCATGTTTTAAGGCCAAAGAAATTCGGGAGCTGCACCTTCAAACCCTCGCTACCAGGGCTGCCGCTCCCAAATCAGTACTCGAACCCCGAGAGAAATACTATGGAAAGTGTAAAATACTCTTAGTGTACAGTCTTCAACACTTTCACACATGAAAATAGGCTCCACAACCTAACAATCTCCCACTTGGAGACTAGTTTTCCTCTAAGCAAGCTTCTCAACCCTTCACTAGTTTCTATGAAGACCAACCAAAGCTTAACATAGCTTCATTTTTTCCCTTGTGACCACCTTGGTCATCATGTCTGCAGGATTTTGACTAGTATGAATCTTTTCCAACTTCAACTTCTCTTCCTCTAAAGATATCCTGATGAAATGGTACCTTAACTGTATATGCTTCATCTTAGAGTGGAAAGCAAAGTTCTTAGCTAGGTGTATAACACTTTGACTATCACTATGTAACTTTACTTCATCTTTCTTATGCACCATCTCCTCAATAGATTTTTGTAACCAAATCATTTCTTTACTTTCCTATGTGGCAGCAACATACTCAGCCTCCGTGGTTGATAAAGCCACCAGCTTTTGTAGTCGTGAAATCCAACTTATTGTTGTCCCAATTACAATGTAAACATAACTTGTCGTGCTCCTCCTTCTATCTACATCTCCATCCATATCCAAATCTGCATAACCACACAAAGTGTTGTCTGATCCACTATATCACAAAATTGTCCCCATGGTCCCTCTCAAATACCGAAGGATCCACTTTACTACCTGACAGTGATCTCTTCCTGGATCACTCTTAAATATACTCACCGCTCCCACTACATGGGAAATATCAGGTCTAGTGCACATCATGGCATACATCAAATTTCCAACCGTTGATGAGTAAGGTACCTTGGATATCTAGTTTCTCTCTTGCTCTATCTTGGGACATTACTCCGTTGATAACTTGAAATTTCCTACCAAAGGAGTCCCAACCAGTTTAGCATCCTGCATATTAAACCTCTCTAATACCTTATTAATGTACTCTTCCTAGATAAATTCAGCTTCCGTTCCTTCTTATCCCGATATATCCTCATACCAAGGATTTGTTTAGCTACCCCAAAATCCTTCATAAAGAAAGGATTCACTTAGTTTGCTTCTTGAGTACTTTAATTTCCTACATGTTTTTACCTACAACAAACATGTCATCCACATATGGACACGGGATAATATAACTTCCATCCTCAAATATCTTTATATACATGCAATGGTCAAAATGACATCTAATATAACCTTTCTCTATCATGAAGCTATCAAATTTCTTATATGATTGACGTGGAGCTTGTTTCAAGCCATACAATCTCTTCTTCATTTTTCTCACCATATCCTCTTTACCTTTGACCTCATAGCCCTCGAGTTACTTTGCATATATATACAGTTCCTCCTCCAAATCACCATGGAGAAATGTAGTCTTTACATCAATTTTTCTAAGTTCAAGTCTTCTACCGCAACTATTCCTAGAAAGCTTTTAATAGAAGTCATTTTGACTACAGGAGAAAAAAACTCATCAAAATCTATACCTTTTTCTCGTGCAAACCCCTTGACAACCAACCATACCTTGTATATTTTCTTTCCTCCTTCCTCTTTGACTCTAAACACCCAATTATTCTGTAATGCTCTTTTACCTTCAGGTAGCTTCACCAAATCCATGCCTGGTTCTCCATGAGAGCCTGATGATCCTCATCCATGGCTTGCTCCCACTTCTTCTTGGCATCTACATGCATTGCTTCATCAAATCTCTCTAGCTCTCCATTTTTAGTGAGTAATAAATAATAAAGAGAAGGATTAAAATGTTCATGTTCTCTTCTTACCCTAGAAGACCTTCTTAATATAGGAGTTTGGGGTTCATGTTAAGGAGGTTCCTGAACTAATTCATGTGTCACTTTCCCATTCGGAAGATCCTCTACCATTGCATATTCTTTCTTGGATTCTTCCCTATTTTCCTAGAACTACTACTTATACATGACTTTCTCATTAAATACCACATCCCTAGATCAAATTATTTTCTTGTCCTTAATACTCCAACATTTATATCCAAAGTCATCACCACCATAACCAATGAAAGTACAATTTTTTGATTTAGCCTCTAGTTTGGTCCTATCATCCTTGTCTATATGGACAAACACCTCACATCCAAAGACTCTAAGAAATGAATAATCAACTTTCTTACCATACCAAGTCTCCTCAGGTATGCCTCTATCCTAGATCGAATTATTTTCTTGTCCTTAGTACTCCAACATTTATATCTAAAGTCATCACCACCATAACCAATGAAAGTACATTTTTTTGATTTAGCCTCTAGTTCGGTCCTACCATCCTTGTCTATATGGACAAACACCTCACATACAAAGACTCTAAGAAATGAATAATCAACTTTCTTACCATACTAAGCCTCCTCATCTTGTTTATCAAATACATAGTTGTGCTCATCGTTTTGTCCAAAAAGAAAGAGGTAGTCCCCATATAACCTCATGCTCCTAACACGTTCCATTATTGTTTTGTTCATCCTTTCTGACACCCCATTCTGCTGTGGAGTTATTGGACCGTATTTTTCCTACGAGTTCCATTCTTAGAACAATAATCATCAAATTCATTACTATAATACTCCCCTCCATTATCTGACCTGAGACATTTTAGCTTAAGACTTGTTTCATTCTCTACCAAGGCTTTCCATTTTAAAAAGTGTCAAATACATCAGATTTGTTTCTAATACAATAAACCCAAATTTTCCTTTTTGTATCATCAATAAAAGTAACATAATAACTTGAACCCCGAGAGATGATACCTACAGTGGCCCCCATACATCATAATGCACCAAATCTAACTTACTCTCTTTCTTTGTAGGTCCAACCTTGAGAAACCTTACTTGTTTTTGTTTCCCATATATGAAGTCCTCACATAACTTCAAACATATTTCTGTATATCCAGGAAAATCCTTCTTTATGATCTACATGCCCTTATGGCTCATATGACCGAGCCTATAATTCCACAATGTTGTATCTACTTCAAGCCATAATATTACAAACATTAGTACTATAAGTGCTTAAATACAAGGTTCTAACCTTCTTACCTCTTGTCACCACAAGAGCACCCTTAGTAACCTTCCAAGATTCATTGTAAATATCATAGTATAACCATCACTTCCTAACTTCCCTTCTAATATCAAATTTCATCTTAATGTAAGCACATGTCGACATTATTTAATAGCCAAGTATTCACATTTTTATCTAAACCTAAACAGTAACCTTTTCTAACTATGTTACAAGGCTAATCATCACCAAGAAAAACATGCCCAAAATTTCCTTGAACATAATCAACAAAATAATTCCTATGTGGAGTAGCATGGAAAGAAGCCCTGAATCTAAAACCCAAGATTCAGTAATATTGTGCAAAGAAAGAATCAAAGCATCTTGACATACATTACCCGTTGCCACATTTTCCTCCTTGTTTTTTTCCTTTTGTTTCTTCTTGTCCCGAAGCTCCCAACATTCCTTCTTTACATGCCTAGACTTTCCATAATGCTAGCATACTATATTGCTTTTGGATTTTGACCTTCACTGATCCTTTGACTTTCCACAGCCTTCCTCTATTCTTCCGTCTCCTCTAGTTTCCACCATCAAAGCATTCCCTAAAATAGAAGATTTCCCAGAGCTTTTTCTTCACCTTTACTCGCTTAGAGTTGCCCCTACAACATCCTCAAACTTCAACTTTGAGTTAGCTGGAACCAATTTGCTTCTTGCCATTACCAAGCTATTCTAATTCTTAGGTAAAGAGCGAAGAATTAATAAAGCCCTAACTTCTTCATCAAATTATATTGTAACCAAAGCTATCATATTTAAAACCATATTAAAACAATTTAAATGATATGATACTCTTGAACCATTCTCGAACATATTCATATTAAACAAATTTTTCATTAAAAATATCTTATTAGAGGCGAGTGTTTTTCATAAAACTTCATTAATGCATCCATCATTTCTTTTGTATTCTTTTCCTTTGAAACATTAAATAATACCAAAGATGCAAGACACAACCGGATTGTCCCAAGTGCCTTCCTATCTAGAAAATCCCATTCCACATCCATTATGCTCAAGGGTTTGTTCACCTTTTTAGACAATGGAATATAAAGATCCTTCTAATAAAGGTAATCTTCCATCTGCATCTTCCAAAGACTAAATTCTACCCGTTGAATTTATCAACCCTTGATCTTCCATCATCTGCCATAGCTCCCACTCAAGATAAAAATTTCCCTGCAATTCAACACTTCAGCAAACCAAACCAGGATCTTATACCAATTGTTAGGAAATAAGGGATAAAATCTATGGAATAATCCCTCACAAAATCACAACAGTAGAAACTAATATGTAAAAAATATTATAGATCTCAAATAAAAGTGTGGAATAAAATAACATGACACAAAGAGATAGTATTTAATGTGGTTCACCCAATTTGGGCTACGTCCACCAAGAATCACTTGCTCAAATTTTATTACAAGCCATCACTCTCTCAATACAATACCCATATTTGTTTGGAGCTATGCTCAACAAACTCTACAAATTCACACCCGAATTCAAAACACATCTGCAATGTTACATCTTATTTCTACCATATGCATAAAACCACATAAGTAGATAACTACTTAAGTAGTTTTACAAAACCGTGGGTATTAAAACCATGGGCCAAAACTGTCCCATAAACCTATGGGTCAAAAATCCCGCCCATATGAGAAAAGCATGTTTCCCGGTATATCGGGCATGTTTTAAGGCCAAAAAAACCCCAAGAGACAACTGTGGAAAGTGTATAGTACTCTTAGTGTACAATATTCAACACTTTCACACATGAAAACATGCTCCACAACCTAACAATCTCCCACTTGGAGACTAGTTTTCCTCTGAGCAAGCTTCTCAACCCTTCACTAGTTTCCATGAAGACCAACAAAAGCTTAACACAACTTTAGTTTTTCCCTTGTGACCACCTTGGCCATCATGTCTATAGGATTCTGAATGGTATGAATCTTCTCCATATTCAACTTCTATTCCTCCAAAGATGTCTTGATGAAATGGTACCTTCATCAAAGCTCTCTAAACTCCATGAAAAAGCTCACAAATCAAGAAGAACAAGGACTAATTAAAGACATATATGATGATGATGCATGGACATAAATTATTGCAGATGAGAGAGAGATAAGAAGGAAGATGTACAGGAAGAGAGAGATAAATAAGAAGATGAAGGAAAAAGACTACATCAAAGGATTTCAAACACTAACACTACAAGAAAGACCTTGGGACCCAGGCATACCAAAAAATATTGAAGATGAAAACATTGTACATTTGAAATGGATTTCAAATCATTTTCTTTCTAGGGAGTCGATGTAGGAGCATCTCTTATATTATTGAATAATTTTTAATAAGCCTTCAAGGCCTTCTCAACATGTGTATATAATTTTCGTAGTTTCCATCCAATGATGTTAAAGTTTGAATATTTGAAATAATACATGTAATTATTCTTTACTAATAGAATAAAAGTCAAATTTTGTTATCGGAGATAGGATATATAGGAAGAGGGATTAGATTGACGTAGGATGTGTGTTCTATATGTCATAGAGCATGTTTAGGTGGCACCAAAAACTATATTTATTCTTGTTTGAGGTTGAGAAACTATCTTAACAATATATTGATAGTCTTGTTTTAGTATGAGGTTAGAGAATAATGTGTTTTCATGATATATCCATGCAAGGTGTTCGAGTTAGAGTATCCATAAGGAGATTAGGGAGATATATATATCAGATAAGCATGTAGGTGTGTGGCATAGGGAAAAGAAGAAATGTAGACAAAAGGATGAAGAAACCATAAGGAGATTAGGGATATATATATCGATAAGCATGTAGGTGCGTGGCATAGGGAAAAGAAGAAATGTAGACAAAAGGATGAAGAAACCATCATGCAAGTTGCATAGTTGTCAAAATATGAAGATTGAGACAAGATCATGGTCATATATTTGGTGGTTCCTCAACTCCACAGACAAGTATGAAGGTATCTTCAATAGTATTAGTTCATCTTCTAATGCAAATGCTTAATATGTCATGATCCACCTCCTAAATGATTTTAGTGTGTATTATTTTCATTGTTCTCCAAGTGATGTTGTGTGTGATAAAGAATAAAGAGGCTTCCCATGCAAGAGTAAATATTTATAAAGATGCATAGAAATAATTCAGAGCCTATTGGAGTAATACTACCTCATTAGACACCAAAACAAAGGATTTATCATGAAAATTTCCCTCTCTGGCTTTTAGAAAACCTAAACAAGGGTTTGGTAGGAAAATCATCATAACTCAACCACCAAGAATATTTTTAACCTCAAACTAGGAACATACCATCTAGACATGCACACCATGCATATCCAAAAATAATTTCTTGATTTCATCTTCACATGTGCTATGTAGTCATTTTTACTCCTATCACAAAAGAAAGGAACCCCATGCGGCGCGGCCTATCACCCAGTGAAAGTGGCGCTCACCCGAGGCGCGCGCGGTACCAAGTCTCTCTTTTATGTGAGTTTAGTGGGAAACATCATCTATGATTTGTGTAAGAGATTTCAAAAGGGAAGTTAGGACATACAAGAACCGTAGGGCTCAGAACGAAGCCTCTAGATCCTTGCAGTCATTTCAGAGAAAAGTACTTAACAGAATCCATAACATGTATTATGATAGAAAGAAATATACAAGCATCCATACTTAGCATGAAAGGAAAGAGAACTCATAAGAGAGAAGTATGCATCAGAATCATTGATATTCATGTATATATTATAACAGGCAACCTTATTACATCCATGGAACCATTACAGAGGGTCGCAGAGAAGCAAAACATAGTCATGCATTATACTGGACTTAATGTAACTAAGCTACCAAAAAGAAAATTTACAACCCCCAAGCCTAATGCATCCTCTCCTGAATACAACTATTCATTGACAGAGTCCTCGTAGTATTTCTGCAGAGCTCCGCTCACTCTCTATGGATCTCCTTCTGTCTCTATAAGTGCTTGTATTTATATCTTTCTGGACTACCAACTCACCCTCCAGTGCCCTCAGATCTGATGCCAAGTGTCCGAATGTGGTCCTCCATGTGAGTATGCTTCTCTAGGCTGAGCTTTCCACTTTATCCCATGATGTTCTTCTAGAATATTCTATCATAGGCATGCTCCTTCCTGGGCCAACCTATCACCAGTGGCATCTTATCCACATGCAAACAGGTCATGCTTTTCATGTGTTCTACTTGACGCGTTCAAAATGACTAAGTCCAAATCCCTTCACATGTTGTGCGTGCTACGGGATTCCTTAAACCCTTCTCTTGTGCACTTTTTCCTTGCATACCATTCCATAATTGGGATCTTGTGTGCCTACGTGCCTTCATACTTGGTCAATATTCTAGGGGTCCAACATGCTAGTTATCATTACCAGTCCTAGAAGGAATATAAAAATACAGATCTAGGAGGCTAATTTCAAAAGTAAGGTTTTAGTGTTGGGAAGAATTGGTAAACAATTTATCAAATGAAACTTTGTGAGATTCTAAAACACAAAAAAGGGTATCTAAAATGTTATTTTTTGAGAAACTTCAAAGTTTGCATTTTATAAGCAAAACTCAATCGAACTATGGAAATTATGCAAACGCATTTTGGAACATCAAATATAACTTTTGTACTAAGTTTCCAATTGATGCAAAATTTGAATTGTAGATGCATTATCGAATTTTCAAGAAGGTTTTTCAGCCATTTTTCGTGAAGGAATGGAAAAATTATTTTATGAAGAAAATTTTGTTCAACTGTCTTATAAGATACATGTTGTGGAGTGTATGTTATAAAGTGAAGGTAAAATCTTGGAATAGGAAAATATTAGGTATAGAGAGTTATGATGGTGTATGCATGTTACATCAATATTTACACCACTATTAATTTTCATACCAATTCATAATATCCTTGCATACTAAGAATCGTGACTCAAAGATCTAGTGAAGAACAGTCATGACAACGAGAAATAGAGTACCAAAATTCATAGAATGTATGAATGACCATGGAGGCCTTAGTAATTCCTTGATAAATAACTAATAATGCAATGCTATGATAAATATTATGTGATCTCTATAGGATTCTAAACAGGTATATGTTCTTGGCCTCATGCAAGGAAGATTGGACTCTGGATCCTTATTAAGAGAGAATCCAGACTTACATCATTGGTAAGACAGAGTTAGAGCTAGTATGAACTCCTAAGTACCATAATCCATGCAAGTATATGATTTTTATACATTGAGTCTCAATATGACCTTTCCATATTATATCAACAATTCATCATTAAAGGATGTGGGTTATAACCTAATGGAATGTTCTTGAAATTTGTCTTAAGAGTTAAGCTATGCTAAAAGTGTGCACCAAAATTTAACATTATAAAAATAATAATGAAATACATACCTATAATACATATAAATTCTTCTAATCTTTGAAAATAAAAAGTGATCGGTGACTTTGGTGGAAGCTATTCTCTCAATAGAATACACCACCCTATGTCCATGCCCCATAAAACACACCATATAAGACCCGCATGTCCATGGATGGGTGGGACACGCACATTAGCAATCAAATCATAGGTTTATTATTTTTAACCATATTAATTTGAAATCAAATGGTTATATGTGAACAGCTACAACTGGATTTGTGGGAGCGTGTGCTAGTAAAGGAGTCCAAAATTTGAAAAAAAAAATCTAACTATTGGGGGCACATGCCAAATGGCAGTGGATGGTCATCGATGCGTGAAAGTATGTTTTTATGTATGTTTTTGTATTCTATCGGGATAGTAGCCTCCGCCCCCTCAAACTAATCAATTTATCCGTGGGTGAAGAAAAATGCACACGAAAAAAAAATTGTAATTGAAATTTATGTTTAAAAATTAGTAAATATTGTAAAGAAAGGTTGGAGAAATGAGCATAAAGAAACTACCACTAAAATGAGAAGTGAATATTAGCACATGTATGGGAGATGCATAAGTGATAGTGTGTTACATTATATGATGAATTACTTGAAGTAGAGTGGTATTTAAATTCCCATTAGAAAAAAAAATTCATTACATAAACGCCAATCTGAGGAAGAAAATGCTCTACAATTATGGCGCAAAACTTGAGTTAGCTCTTGTAGGGTTACACCCCTCTAACCTTCATACCACGGAATTTTCGGCTCAAGGGAATTTATTGTTATAGTCTCTCCTAGGGTTTTTCACCCTCTGGGTGTCCCCTATAATGACCTCACCATCTTCAAACCCGGTTGTTTCAACCATGATAGGAGATAGTGGAGTGAGCAATGGCACCACCGGTGAAGCGCCCTAGGAAATTCATCTCGAAGGTTTTTCACGAGGTAATCTCTCTCCTCTGGATGTAGTTCTTCCCATTCCTAAATTTAAAGTTTTTGTCAATTCTTAGAATAGTTTTTCCTCATTGGGTATTTTGTAGCTCAAATCCCCTCGACAACATGTTTAAATCCTGGGCTAACACAAAGTGTGGACCCCTCATGGGGTTTATTTGGATAGTGTTAGAAACATGATTGAGGGTTTCTTTATTTTTTGTTTCTCTCACCCTACTAACACACCCAATATTTTGGCTAAGTAAGCCACTTGGTATGTCTATAACTCGTTGCTTGTGTTAACACCCTGGCACAAGGACTTTGTGGTATCTGAGTATACCGCCCTTAAAGTTTTTATTTGGATTAAATTTCCTAGTCTTCCTTTACCATGCTTTCATTTTTCTGCTGCAAATTTCTACTTCACTTGGGCGGTTAGTATGCCTGGAAGTCGATAAGTTTTACCACTCTTGTCCCCGAAAGTGGGTATGCATTTAGATTGATCTCTCACAGGACCTCAAATAATTTTGGATATTCAAATGGGCGATAAATGCTACTCCTAGTGGGTCATGTATATCAATCTACCCAACACTTGCTTTTGTTTTCAAGCGTCTGATCACAAGATCAGGGATTGTCTACTTTATGTCCCCGTAACCACCTGTGGAAAAAATAGCTCTGAGCCAGCTCCAAACACAAACAGGAGGAAGGTTGGCAAGTTGTCGAGGGCTGGCGAAACAAGAAAAAATCCTAGCAATCCAAAGCCTCTAGCTCCCATGGCCATCAGAACCAACTGTTAAGGAACATTCTCACAATACTCCAGCTAAGGAGCCTATAACTACTTTTGCTAAGGAACCAACTACTGTTGCTAAGGAACCAATTGTTGCTGCCATTTTGGCTACCCCGTTGCCAAAGTACTCCAGCACGCCCCTTACGGCATCGGTTCTCATGGACTAGACAAATTATGTTTCTCACGTCCCCATCTTACATTCAGTTCCTCTACTACTGTCAATCAACTCACAAGGGCCTTCCAAACGACCCCAAATTCCACCTCACATCTCTCGGACCATAGCCATAGACATAATGTGGATTCCACTTAAGCGAATATAACATTAACTACACCGAATGGAAAAAAATTGATCTACAAGATTTTTGAAGTATAACATTGTTCAATTCTTACACAATCAATATGATTCCCTTAATGGCTTGGAGGATGGGGATATGGATCTTGACCAACGTTTCCCATGAATTTTTTATCTTGGAATGTTAGTTGTCCCACAAACTTCATTGTAAATATGTGGTGCGTGAAAATCGACAACGATGTGTAAATATGGATGTTTTATTTTTGCAAGAAGTTAAAATTACAGATTTTCAGTTGCCGATGGTATGCAAATCCATCTGCCCTGATGTGCTTGGCTTATAGCAAGCATGAAGCAAGGCGTGGGGATTAATTTCACTTTTTGCCCCTAAATGGTGGACCTTACTAATTGACCATGGAATTGACCCCACCAACTATGTAATTTGGGTCCTCTTTAATATAAAAGGATGCCATTTTGGGTGTACTAATATTTACGCCTCGAATGATGTGGCTGAAAGGGAAGATGCGTGGTGGTGGATATCCAACTCCATTCCCAATGCCTACTGGGTAATAAGTGGATATTTTAATATGGTTGAGTCCCTAAATGATAAATATGGCCACCGCTTATGAGGTGGACATCTGGTGAAAGGGAAGCATGGTACTTCATGAGAAATAAATTTAGATTATTTGATCCTAATGCATCTCGCTTTCCCACCTCTGCAGCTTGGTACACGTGGTCCAATCTTTGTGGAGGGACAGATCATGTCCTTAAATGACTTGACAGGGCCATGATGTCAGCTCAAAACTTTTTGAGTTTGATAAAATTTATTCCATGCCAGTGGAGGTTATGCCTGACTTTTTCCTTTTGGACCACTCCCTATACGATTTCGTATATGTTGGCATGATGTGCGCCCATTTTGTCATAAAGGCCAATTCTTTTTTAATACAATATTGATGCAACATGGCCCCACTGTCAATCATATCAAGAGGATTTGGAATTTAATTCCGTGACCCGATCACTATCGGTGATTTCATCCTCATATGCATACTATTTGGTTATAATGGTGGGAAGATGCGCTGACTCGGACTGCCAGATTTCTTAGAATCTACACCACTAGGCGGCAAAATTCAACGTCACTCATACACCATTAACACCTCGACTCTTAGCTAGGTGATGGTGGTGCTTTAAGGGGATCTCTTCTCGACGCTCTATAAATGCAAGTTAACACTCCAACATAAAATCCAAATTGTGGAAAACTATAATGCCAGAGGTGTTTAGATCCACGCTTGAATGCATTGGCTCAAGATTGGAGATCAAGTCTTAAAATAATTCTTTCTTTCTCTTCGAGCCAGAAATCCTTCTCAATAGATCTGAGCTATCATGGACAATAGAGCTTGAGTTACTGACCCACAACTTATGTTACAAGCCTTTGTATGACATTACAAGCTCATCTTTCAAGCTCAGCCACCCTCTGCAGCTCGCCAAGCCACTCTTGACCAATGTTTGGGGTTGTGCCATGCAAGCTTTTAGAGACACAAAAGGTGATCTGTGAAAGAATTCTCACCATTGAAGACCTCCACGAAGCCACTATGAAAATGGCTAATGATAAAGTGTTGGGCTGTGATGGATTCCCTTGTGAATTCTATAAAACTCTCTGGGATTTTGTTGGGAAAGACCTTTTTCAGGTCTATCTTGAAGGGTTTCAAAACCACTCCCTAGGGCCATGCATTAACAAGGGGAACATTAAGTTTATTCCTAAGCAAGGAGATCCTGAGAAAATCACTTGTTGGTGGCGATTATGCTTTCTAAAAATCTCCTACAAAATCATTACCAAAGTGTTAGCTCTGCAATTACGCAATCTTTTTCCTATTATTATTCAGCCAGAGAAAACAGGCTTCATACAGGGTGTTTCATCCTGGATAACATCATCGCGGTTTGGGAAGGCATGGAATGGGCTCACAGATCTCATCAGGCTGCCATGTTTATCAAGATTGACTTTGAGAAGGCTTATGATCGGATTGAATGACCTTTCATCCTCACCATGCTTCAGGCCGTTGGCTTTGGAACCATTTTTATTCAAACCGTCAATATTCTCTTTGCACATGCATCTAATCAAATTTCCATTAATGGCCTTATCTCAAAGGCCTTTGGTCTATTTTATTCTATCAAGAAAGGATGTCCTATTTCCCCTGCACTTCATGTGCTAGCGACCAGAAAGGCTTCAGTTGTCTCTTAGCCCAAGTGAAAGCACAAGGTCTTGTGCGTGGAATCTCACTACCTGATGAGCCCAACTATAAACTCTTCAATGGCCATTTTTAGATGATTCCTTACAATTATCGAAGATGAGAATAACATTTCCAATGCTATGTAATGCTTGGATACTTTTGCCTAGCTTTTAGCTCATCCATTCAATGGCGAAAAACTCAATGTTACAGAGCAATCTTTCCTTCATGCTCCGGATTGTCTTGCCAAATTTGATTGGAAAATTTTGTAGCATGGTGTAGTTTTCAAATTTCTATGTATTCCTTTTATTTTTCAAGCCTCCCCAGCTGATCTATGGCATTATGTCATTCAACGGGTGGCAAAAAAACTAGAATACTGGCTTACTAGGCCTTTGTCTTTGGCTAGAAAATTCCAAATTTTCTCTAAAGTTCTAGCTGCTACCCATGTCTACTACTCATCTTTTGGGTTCCTTCCAAGGCCTCCATCCAAAATTTGGAAAATATGCTCAAATCTTTCCTCTAGGCTAATGCCTCTTCTGGCAAAGATTTTTATTGAGTAGCTTGGGATATATGTTGTCTACCTCACAACTCTGGAGGCCTCAGGCTTATTCAAATTTAGCACCAAGGGCAAGCTCTCTGTGCTAAGTGGATTATCATAAGCATCACTGGCCAAGAATCTTGGAAATTTCTCATATGGCATGGCATCAAGGAAGGCTCTCCTTATGGCCGCCTGTATGGAAAGGCTTAGGGTTTTTCAATTTTCTCATCACCCCTATGCCTATCAAAATCATTGGCACTTTTGTGCTTAAAATTATCTGGAAAGTGTGGGAATGTGTCAAACCCTAGCTTTTATGGAAAGGGGATGGATTTTGCAATGGGTTATCTCTTAACCAAAGAATCTCTCTGGTGGTCACCAATTTTTCAATCCGAAGATAAATGCTTAGCAGAGGTCCCGGGAATTTCTACGCTCAAATTTTTCAAGCGTAGAATTCACACCATCAAGGAATTCCTCTGCAAGAACACATAATCCTAGTTATCTTGGCCATATTTTAAATCTTTGTTTCAGCTTTCTAACAAATATGAGGATACTTTCAATACTGTGATCAATTAGGTTCCTGATCACATGCTACATAATATTGTTGTGCACTATTATTTCCCCTGGTGGATAGACTGGAAGTGGTATGTTGATACTCCTTTCTGTAACTATAAAGCCAACAAAGGCTATCAATGGCTCTCACCCCATTTTCCCATGGTGGAAAAACTTAATACTCATTGGGGAATTCATGCCACTCTGTCTACTTGGGGTAGATGGTTTGAGACTATTTGGACTATATGTGTGGAGCCCAAAATTGCTCATTTTCTTTGGTGTATTCTACACCAAGGCCTTCCTATCAGGGCCCATCTTGTTCAAATTGGGATTCCAGCTCCCAAATTCCCCTTCTATGGGCATCTGGAAATGCTTTTGCATGTCTTCTAGTTCTGTCCCAAAGCTCAAATTTCCTAGAACTAGATCCATAATTTTTTTTCCTCATGGCCCCACTTTGTTTCACTTGGCAACATATCCTCTTGGGAGACAATCCCAAACTTTTTCCTATGTTCACCCATATTTGGCATGTTTTCAGAGGGGAGATTTTATTTTGGATATGGAAAGAAAGAAATGATTTTTTCTTTGCTAATTCTGTAATTGATCAATCTTTCTTGATTTATAATAAATATATGGTGATCTCCAATGTGATTTTGTAGATTCAAGTCCAAGAAAACAAGGTGGCACTAGAGGTGGACCACCTCTCGACTCTACTGCAACACTGGAGAGAAGCCTCGTGCAATGTTGCCCAAGTGCCTCCATCTCCCACCAAGCAATCCTTGCCTTCATCCTATGGAGTCCAACGCAGTAGATCCCAATGTTGTGCCTTTACTAGCACCCCTAATCTCGGGACCAAGTCATCGGCATAGTCATTTGTCTATGCGTCGTCGTGGTCAAGGCTCACCACCACACACCTTGACTCACCACCTCGAAAACATGGTTGGCGGTCTCCACCACATTCATCATCTCACCAACATGGCTAGGGTTCTCCTCGTTCCATCACTTCACACCAAGCCACTTGGAAACCTCCACCACGCCTGCCATTCTCTAGAAAATTCCCACATCTTAGCCTCACCATTCCTACACGCAAGGAAGCAAACCACGAGGAAGAGCTTGCTGCTTGTGTTCAATGAAAGGTTTTGCAAGAGCTATTGAAATGGGGTAAGAAACACTCAAGAACCCCAAAGCTTTGTGCAAAATTCCCTCAATGGACCATATGATAAGAAATGAGCAAGGAATCCTATTTGCATGCATTAACTTGAAGTAAACAAGCAATTTAAACAAATGAAGTTAACCTCTATTCTTGAAAGCTTAAAGTAAATGAACCTAAAAGGATCTAAGAAATCAGTTTATGCTTCAAGAGAATGGGATCTCACCATTAATGGCTTCAAGGCCAATGGTTCTTCCCATTTACTCCATGTTATGTGATAGAAATGCAAAAGCAAAGTAAATATCTCAATAGAAGGTCCTAATCCTAAAGAACAATACTATAGTTTAGGTTAGAGGAAGAAGTGTTCTTAGAAATGAGAGGGGGTAGTAGGCTATTTATAGTTTTTCATTTGGGAAATGGAAGGCTTTTCGATGCATGTGGGACTAAAAGGGTAGTCAACAAGTAAATTAACAAGTCAAAGTACCATTTGACTAGTTTTAAAGAGACGTTAATCGTGGTTAAGACTAGTTAACCATGTTTAGAGGGTAATTAATCCTATTTAGAGAGAAATTAGGTTTCTGGGAGGGTTCTAAAAGGCTTAATCAATCTAATGAAGTGGATTGATATTCTAGGGAGCTAATAGAGGTGGTAAAGAAGAGAATATTTAGCCAAGAAGAGGTTATTATAACCTATTTAATTAGTTTACAAGAGGAAATACGACCAAAAGAGTGTCGTAAGAGGGGAGTTAGATAGATCTAATTGATGAGATGTCACAAATTTGTGAGGGAGAGAATAATAAGTGCAATATTAGAAATAATAGTTCTTTGATTAAACTACGGTGTCTACATTCACCCCTCTTAGGGGTGACGTAAGCCACATCACTTCAAAGAAAGTAGAAAAACGTAAACGAGTAGAAAATTTTGAAGGGGTAGAAGAAAACTAATAGGATGAAGGATGAAGGATGAAGGATGCCCCCTCGAGTGTCGATGGGGTCACAGAGAAAACGCGATCGATGATTGAAAAAGAGAGTAGGAGAGAAAGCGAAAAGAAAGGAGATGAGAAAGTAAAAAGGGATATTGAGCTATCCACAAGCCAATGCCTTATAGAAACAATACAAAATCATCATTTTTCTTAGAAACCTCATCATTGGTCCTTATTTAAAATGTAAGCATATGACGAGGCGTAAATGACATGAAAATCCAAGATACAAGCAACCGTATTGTGTTAAAAATTACCAACTCTATGCAACATAGACAAATGTAATACAATACAAGAAATAAACAATCTCACTTAATAGGGAAATAAGTACAATTACACACACTTAAACCAACAACCTTCAAGATAGTTGCACAAATATTTTGTTATTGAGATGTAGTCCCAAATTTTATAATAAACGATAAGGGTGAAGGTTGATGCCCCAATTAATGTGTATAGTGCAAGGGAAAGGATGGAGGACACTTAGGTCCAAAGTGAAAAAGCAATGTGTATGATGAAAATAGCACTTGACAATTGATAGTGCCCCAAAGTATGAGACAAAGTAAGTAGCGTAGCTTGTGTAGGTGATTGAAGATTTAGATGATTTGTGAGTTGTTGTTTCAAAATATTTGAAAATGTCAGCAAGATATGGGATGAGTGCCATATGAGAGACACATATTTCTATTTTAGATGATGGTTTACCAATTTTTAGTTCGTTTTCAAAGTATTTCAATGTTTTTGGTTTTTTAAATGGTTTTACAATTTTTTAGATTTTTTGATTAGTTGGCAAAATTTGTATAAGAGATCAAAGATCTCGTAAAAATATCTGCAACTACCCTAAAGGAAAAGGCAAAGGCACCAGGGAGCACAAAAAGTGGCCCGGCGAGAAGAATTACAAGCCAAAAATAATTATTTAATAAAAATAATCATTACAATAGGTGAAAAATAGAGGGAAAAAAATAGAAGAAAAAATTGACAAGAAATGATGCCTGGAAAATGTGTAAATCATTCCAGTGTAATGAAGAAGTGACCACAGGGTGACACTAAGCACCCCAACATGTGAAAAATGAGTAAAAATAATTATTTTAATAGAAAAATAATCATCTCGGCGGATAGAAGAAGGGCTAGAATGATCACGACAGAGAAAACATGCCCCAGGGGCATCGCAATAACCTAATATACCCACCCGGTAAATCAATCACAACCAACTCATTTCTACCAGAGTTCTTGTGAATTTTTACCACGAGTGAGAGTGACAGCCCTAGAGTGAGATGGCGAGACTACTAAGCAAGAGGAGATGAGCAGATCGCATCCGAGAGTTCATACGAGATCTAGCGAATGACCCTACATGAGTGGCCTATCCCTCTTTGTGAATTACACATTTAATGCAATTTTTTTAGGGTTTTTAGGCTAGGTAGAATAATTTCGACATATGTGCACACGTGCATGCATCGATGACGTATGCGTGTACGCACATGTGTCAACACTAAGCAGTATGTGTACGCGTATATGTCGAAAGAAAATAGATGCACGCACATGTAATCATTAGAGGAAATGATAGGGGCTCATATGCGCATCCTTCGAAAGGGCACGTACACGTTGCAGGGTGGGGAAACAGGGAACATGTGCGCACATGCACGGAGACAGGCGCGTCGGTGTCAAATGGCGCGTAGGCATTGGGATGGGTGAAAAAAATAGGGGAGCGTATGCGTGGAAATAGGTGCATATGTGTTAGGATGTTTGCGCAAGCATCGGAGGAGGCATGCACATCTCAAAGAAGGAACAAAACGTCCTTTCGGAAAAATGGCCAAGGAGAAAAGAAGACAAACTTAGAAGAAAGTGAAATGTTGAGGAAATAAGATAGAAGAATGGCGATTTACCAATAATTTTTAGATAGAAGTAGATAGAAATGTTAACTGATACATGTGTGTTTTCTTATTTGTAGTGTATACTACCCATCCTCTAGACCCATGAGTGATATGGTCAGCTAGCAACGATAGAGGCCCAGTTCGATGATGATGATAGAGTGACTCTGGACAGCCTTCTTTATGTTACGGGATTGGCTCATGTGGCTGAGATGTCCCTAGATCACATTAGATCATGGCCTTTTGATAGCTATAGCAGAGCGATGGCATAGTGAGAGTCAGTGCTTTTGGCTCCCGACTAGGAGATCACGATTACTCTCGAGGATGTGTGGTGTATTATGCGGGTCCCGATTTAGGGTCAACTCATCCAGTCTACGAGCCACTTTGGATTGATATTCAATGATATATCGTAGAGTTGTTTGGTGTCCCAACGATACCACGACATGGGATGACCATTAGGCTATCACGGTGTATTGAGGACTTAGAGCTAGACCGAGTAGTGGTCTATATGATGGCCTTCATCAGTGGAGTCTTACTCCCTGACAAGACCGGTGCTTCATTTCGTGCGGCCTCCTTGGAGTGATACACGTTTGGTAGAGGGAGAGACCTACTGCTAGGGTTAGTGCATTTTAGCACATCTATATTGGGACCTTCATTTGATTACCTACTACCGTTAGAAGACGGTAGGACCAACCCGCTTGCTTCAAATTTGGGCATGGGACCATATTGCCATTGGTCACCCCTTAGGTGTTTTGAGAGTTCGGGCTCCCGAGGAGCCTTCTACGATGGGTTGGGTCCCGACAGGGGATGATGTGCAGCCATATATGGGGGATGCATATCACTATCGCCATGAGCTTGATGAGCTATAACAATTTTCCATGGTTTGGAGGCCTTACAGACATTTCCAGTGGCCCGAGGATGGTTTAGAGCTCAGTACTGCCACAGTGGAGCATTTTATATTAGGCAACCATAGCTATATGTGGGAGTTATATAGGGTGGATTTTTGCTCGAGGCGGTTTGGCGACCAGGATGTTCTTGGGCCAAACGGTGGTACACTCGTAGGGCCCAAGAGTACGTTGATATGGGTCCACAAATTTCCCATGATAGAGCACTGGCCAGTTTCTGACATGTGGTACCTGCTATGTGGGTGCCACTGAGACATATTAGAGATCCGGGTACTACACCTGAGTATGCGCCATGGTACCATGGTGTGCTTCCACATCATTTGACTATTTCTAGGGTGGTGTATAATGTCGGTGTGAGAGATCCTCCAGTGGGGCCTCCTAGTGGTGGCGAGGGTGGAGTCATTGGCGGTGATGACAGTGATGATGATGATGATGGTGGTCTCGACTCACACTAGTATGTCGGGGCCGGGGACATGGTCCAATATTACAGCCAGCCCATAGGGAGAAGGCCCTAGGCCTAGGCCAAGATAGGTTTTCAGAGCAGCTGACATAGATTTTCCCCAGTAGGCATTCCAGCGGGGATATACACCCCTCTTCAGTAGGTATTTCTAGAGTAAGGCCCGCCACCTCATGCTCCAAGAGGTGGTGGTGATGGTGGACAGTTGGCTGCCCTTGAATAGCGATTCAGGAAGTGATTTCCGTTTAGTTACAAGTGACTAGAGAGAGCGATGCAACCGGGGAGCAGTGCGAGGCCCTCACAAAGCGAGGCGAGATCAGGCACATGCTCAGGTGCAGATTTTGACATTGGAGAGAGATCAGGCTAGAGCATAGGCCACCCAGGGCAGTGATAGTACCCTATGGCAGAGTCAGATTAGTGAGATGGCCACACAGGGGGCTCAGATATTGAGCCTTTTACATCAGTCTTAGACCTAGGTGCAGATGGTTGTTGCTCAGAGGGACCATGCCCAGGCACAGTCACAAGGTTATATTACACAGAGAGATCAGGCATGAGCCCAGGTGCAGGTTATTACCACAGATAGAGATCGAGAGGCCACTACTTCTAGACAGGCTCAGGCTGACAGTGGTAGGTTGATAGGTGAGTGAGATGCCACCTTACAGGAAGTTATCGCTTCTGGAGATGTTGATCTGATACATGATGCCATGAGGTCTGACGATGAGGCTTTATATTATAGGACCTTACTTTAGGGAAGTCCCGGTAGAGCACCGAGTGGTTCCTTTTGAGCAGTCAGATGTGAGTACGATTAACTCTAGGTCATAGTGATTATGCAGCTCGCTTAGATCAATTCGATAGCCTATTGTTGAGTGGTCGGTGGATAGCAGCCAACTAGACAACGGGGTGATACCCACGACACTAGTATATCATAGCCACCACTCTTCCGTCCACCAAGTCATGGACCCGGGATCCCTAGCAAGGGCGAGAGTTGCGGTTGAGTTCTTTACTTCTCGTTCTATATAGATGTATTGTATATATGCCTCTGATGAAGGCTGATTTTTATGTATAGTTTTATGTACCATTGTTTTGATGACACCTCTTGATGAAGGCTCGATTCTTTTTGACGCATGCCCCTTTTAGATGGCATATTGTATTGATGATGTAAACTTTGAGCATTGACTTGGACAGTTATACATGTATCATATGGATATTTTGATGATGATTTTGTCATGTTATATTGTGATTATGCTTTGTATGAGTATTGATTATGATGTATGATTTCCCTTTCCTCTATGTATGTGACTGTATGTACCCAAAATTGTAGGGTACAATATCTTAGAGCGATGTTACACATCCCCAATGATGATACATGTCTCCTCGAAAGGTGTTCAAGATTTGGAAAAGCTCTCCAAGTGTGCGTTAACATCATGCATGCCCCACTTAGCTTACATGCTCTAATTTACTCTTCCCCCTCTTTTCCTTTCCATTTTGGTCTTTAATGATACCATGCTCCTAAAGGTGTTCAAGATTCGGGAAAAAGCTCTCCACCATCATGCATGCCCCACTTAGCTTCGGCTCTAATTTACTCTTCCCCCTCTTTCCTTTCCATTTTGGTCTTAAGTATACAAACCGCCACCTGTGCGGGGTCCTCAGAACCACCGCCCGCTCCCTTCACGCATTTTCCAGCACACTTCTTTTAACGTGACTCGCGTAAATTTTCAACTTTTACCAACTTTTTCATCCGTTTTTTCTTGTATTTATGATTTTGGTTCCCTGGAATAGTGTTTCTCCATTGTTTATAGTAAAAGAGTCCTAGTTGGAGTTACCTTTGGGTGAATGGGAATTCTATAAATAGCTGGTTTGATTACAAGAAAATGGCCCCTCAAAATTACCTCTCATCCTCTCATTTCAATAGTTTAGTCTTTCAATTCTTGTTTAGGAATTCAATAGTTTTCATTTGTTGCATGCATAGTTAGTCTTATTTTGCTATTTAGAAGCCACATGATCTTCTTGTTCTAGTGTTATTACTTGTTTCATACAATCAATTGAGATAGGATAGTTTCATTTTCAGTCTGAAGCCATTAGAGTTGCGGTTTTGTTCGTCAAGGATAGTTTCGGGTTACGGATGTTTTGTGTTGTATGACTCATGATAAATCCCACTAGGAATTGCATAAGCCAAGCTCTATTCTCTTGCACTATCCCTCTCCTACTTTCATTGTATTCAGTTTACATCCAAAGCTGCCATTGTTCCAATACCTACTTCTATTGATGCTAGCATTACATGCTTTTCTAGATTCACGTGAGCATGAAGGAACGAGGAGACCACACTGAGGGGAAAAAGCCACACACAATCGGATTCACCACTTTATTCTCTAAAAATCCAGGTTCAAGCTATCAAAGTTCTAGTTAAAACATATCAAATAGAGTAGTGAATCATTTCATTTTAGTTAATCTCACTTTCGATATTGCCGGGAAGCTATGGGGATTGATAGTTTCTGAGAAACTATGATTCATTCCTCACTTCTGAGGTAAGATTGGGGGTCTTTCAAATAGATTAGATCAGTTATTTGGTTATTCAAAATAGATTCACAACTACACAGGTAGGTAGCTATACTCGGCTACTTTGTTTGTTTTAAATTTTGTTATTAGCTTAGTTGTCATTTTCTAGATATTAAATAATTGCTCTTTCAATTCTATTAAATAGTTGTTATCTTAATTCTGTTAAATATTCTGTCAAAAATACAAAAATAGAGAATTTATATATGTTGTGGATATACTTTACATAATTATTTTTACTTTGCTTTAGTTAGATTTATATCGTTTCTTTTATATGATAATCACGGTACCTAGGGAGCCCAGGAGAATACGTATTCGAGCCAATCGTACCTCAACCCAATCTTGTTGCAGAAATAAGCGACATAGACCAAAATATCGAATTCATGTCTTCCAAACAACAACAGACCTACAAGAAATTAGCCCACGATTAAGAGGATTAAACATAGAAGATGACAAAGTGCATACGTTTTGGTCAAACCAACTAAACTACAAACTACCCTAATAGATATCCGCATGGCTGAGAAGGGCTTGAAAAGAGAAAACGTTTAGTTGTGATCCTTTGGTCCCATAGCCAAATACGGAGACATTCTCATTGACATAGACACTAGCTTATGAATTCAACTTGCGAACGCATATAAGGTACTTTGAGAAGATTGCACAACTTTTAGTTTTAAACATAAAGGCTAAAAAGGAATATGACTACTTTGGATATTAGGGATTAGGGATTGATTCTGCACATGACCATAGGAGGCCCACAACAACCACGAACCTATGGTTGTGATCCATAGGTCCCACAACCCAACGGGCCCACGAGGTCAATCGGACATTGATGCCAATTTACATACATTAGTATTCGATCCTCTCCACTTCCACCAATCATTATCACACAATTATCCTCACTAGATATAGCAACTAATCAAGCTAGGTATTTCTAGACTAGACCAGAGAATCATCCATAGAATCCACCATACATCCATCATCCATTTTTCATGACCATGTTGGGAGATATCTATGAAGCACCCACAGGTTATCTTCCACGTATTCCACAACCTATAGATCGGATCATGCCAGAGCTCGATATTGATTGGAGCCTTCGAGAAGTCATCCTCACCGAATGATCTATCACACCAGTTCAAGTTAGGAGGGCCTTCTTTTCCTTAGATTCACATATTCCATTAGTGCGTGTCGAAGACATAAGATTTCCTAATTAGTTTTTCTGCACCCCACGCATATTCCATCCCCACCGGCTATCTCGGCATGACCTCGGGAGGTTGGGTGCGAGGAAGAGTTACTCATAGATTCCCATGCTCGCTTGTCACTTTTCCATTGTACAAAATTGGTGAACCTGGCATGAAGCACACAATCTTTTCATCTTTTCCACCTCATTAGCCTTTCACATCAGCTTTACCAACAAAATTGGTGGACTTGACGTGAAAGGAGCATTTGTTTTGTTTTCACCTTTCCCCTTTTAGTGTTTCATTTTCTTTTATCCATCTTCACTTCTTCCCATTATTTTGTGGGTATTCATATACCCCCCGAATATGTCGGGATTCAATGCATATGGCAGACCTCTCTTAGGTCTTGAAGCATAACACGATCAATTGAATAGACATCCATCACCCTCGCTCTCGGCATGGGGTGACAACTATTCAATCAACTAGTTTTCACACAAACTTTGCCTCAAAGGACTAGATATAGTTCTTCTTTCCAAATAGAGGATTTGGATCAGCTCACTCAAAATCGCAACAACAACCCAGAGCCTTCAAGCTCGAATAACATGATGCTCACTTTGGAGAATATGGTTCATCTCCTCGGTATTCTTAGACCAGAAATCAGTAGACAATCAGATCCATATCTATTTTTAGATGATGAACATTTAGCGCGTTATGCTAGGAGTGAACAATGCTCTCAAAGTATGTACCCACCTATAGGAGGTTTACAAACACAACCCGAGGTCTCTTTTCAAGAAAACACCTCCATTCCTCCACCTATAGGAAATGCCCTCGGTGAAACTTGGTAGGGCACCGATCAATTTATAGCTAGGTACCATATGCCTATACAACCTCAACAAACACCACTAAGATAAAATACAATATCTTCACCAAACGAGGTCATCTCAGCCTTAGTTGAGAAAGTTAGAGGGTTGGAACTTGCTCAAACAAATAAAAATTTACAATTCACGCAGGTAGGAAATTCCAATCCTCTACATCATCCTAGCCAAATAGACCTCCTCACAGGAACAAGCACGTTAGGCATGCCTCCTCAGTATTCACAACAAATGCCAACTAGAACTGCGTTCTCTAACGCCGCTCTAGTGGAAAATATGATACCTCCCGGTTTAGTACAAAACAATCCATTTTTAACAATGTTCCTCCATATTTAAACATGTATTCCAAGTCACCACAAGGAGATATGTTCTCTTCTCCCGGCATGTTCGCTCAACCACAGGGATTTCCTTATGTCCCTACAAATGCATACACTATGCCATATCAACAACCCATTCCACCTCCACCCCCTCAGCAGGTGTCATCGATGGTTGAAACCTATGCGATAGGAACTTATTCAGAATATTTGAAAGAGCCCTTAGAATTCACTATACGAAGCGTCATGCTTCCAAGACCTCTTCCCGATTTTCCCAAGTATAAAGGGGAGGGAGACCCGAATGCACATATTAAGGCCTATGCCACAACCATTCGAGAACTGCTCCCCTAGGATGGAGTTGTTGCTAAAATATTCCCCAAAACATTAGATTACATTACCCTCGATTGGTATTACAGAATACCTGAAGCCTCCATCCATTCATTTAAACAACTCGTTTAAGAGTTCATCAAGGTGTTCGACATGAACAAATTGTTGAGAACAGGAATCAGGGAATTCTTGCATATTAAACAAGAATATAATGAATCTATTGCTCATTTCATCCAAAGATGGCATACAGTCCTCTATTCTTCATCAAGCACTCCAAACATGGATCAAATGGAACTATGTGATTTATTCCTTCATTCTCTCAGCAGAGAGATAAAGGAAGAAGTCCAGAAGTTCCCATTAAGAACTTACGATGAAGTGCTTGAGAGCGCCCTCTAAATAGATCAAGCTGCAATAGATAGCGGTCACAAGGTATATGGACCAAATGTGAGGTTAATCATCCCCAACCAAAATACTATGACTTATCCTACTACCACAAACGCCAATCAAGGACCTAAAATCCTTAACAAGAACCGCGGGGTCACAACAGATGGAGTAACTGACCAAGCAAAAAAGGAAAATGTTGTAAATTCTCCACCACCGGTTAACAATCAACGAAACAACAATTTTACCCCAACAATCAATGCGGTGGATTTTAATCATCCACAACAACAACAACAACAATGACAGATCCAGACACAGGGTCCAAGTCAAAACTCAACTGGATATCAAAACCAAAGGCAACAAACGTAAAACTTTAATCTTAATAGTCAACGGTTTAATCAGAGTTTTGGACCACAACACGTGCCAAACCAACAACCTAGGAATTATAATCCCAACTCATATTGTGGTTTCCACAAAATTCGAGGCCATGACACTAGGACTTTCTGTGACTACAATAAATTCATGCAACGTTTTCCAGAGGATCAAAGATGATTTTTCATAGATATGTTCTTAGCTGATCCTGCATCACCAATGCCAAGTACTTTCATAAGGGTAGTCTCCCCTCAAAATGCACCCCTCAAGATCTTCAATGATTCGCTCCCAAATCACAATAACAACAAATTAAATCCAAATGGGATGAACAAGGGTATAATGACAGGAAATAATGATCATGAAGCTTTAACTTCACTAAATCCACCTGTCGCACCACAATTAGGAAGTCACCACGAACCAAGATAGTCGGTTTAGTGGAATTAGACACCTTTGAGATACACGTGGAATCCATAACAAGGACATGAGAGTATTCCTCTCGGCCAAATCCAAGTTACCCATTAGAGCCAGATAACACTCAACAAACACTAGTAAAACCTATAGGTGCCTATGATTTAATTAATGACTTAACAAAGACCTTTTCTCACATCTCCTTTTTGGACTTGCTGAAGAACTCTCCTATCCATAGGGCTGCTCTTTTAGAATAATTAGGTTTAGGTCATTTAATTAACATCACCCCTCCTCCTGAAACATAGGTAAACCATATAGACTTTGATACCCACCCTCTCGGGCAGCCGGATAGGGATACCAAATTCATATTCGACATAAGAAAAATGCCAACAGACACTTGAGATTGCACGTAGAGGTGATCCAGCCTTACATTTACAAGTGTGGGTTTATAACAATTACGTTAAACGTGCAATGGTTGATGATGGGGCAGTAGTTAACATAGTCCCCTTCTCTTTCCTTCAAAAGCTAGGGTATGGAGAGACAAATTGTTCCACGACTCGGAATACACTAAGAGGCTATGATATCCTTAAAGCCACTTCAATTGGAACTATAATACTACCGGTCACCTTAGGACCAAAAACAATCCTCATTGAGTTTTATATTATAGATCGGAAACCAACTATAATATGATCCTTGGCCGACCATGGATACACCAAATGAAGGCACTCCCTTCTACGTTATTTCAGGAAATAAGATTCTTGCACTTAGGAAAGATATTTGTAGGAAAAGGTGATCGAAACCATTCGATATACACCTAGCGAGACTTGAAGAAAAATCCGGTGTTCACTCGAGTTTGAACTCCCAACAAACCAACTTGACAAACCAACCAACTCAAAACTAGAAGAAAAATTAATACCTACAACAAAACTAGAAATTACGAACCTAGTCAAGAGCATCCAGCCCTCAAGGATGAAGCTAATGTTGTAGAAACAATATCATTAGGAACTACTACAAAAATTGTTGAGTTGCTAGAATAAGATCTACCAATTTTCCTACCATTTGATTCCATAGGTATGGGATGTACCCTAGGATTTGGTTCTCTTCCAGTGGAAGAACTCTGCATGGTAGAAGTAACCAAAGAAAAAGAAATAGACGTAACAAATTTCCCGACATCCATCTTCCCAAATAAACATTGGACTCTCCATTTTGATGGAGCTAGATGTCATTATGGGGCTAGGGTAGGTGTGATCTTTACTTCTCCCGAGGGAAAGATCCTACCATTCGCCTTTAAATTAAATTTCGAATGTACAAACAATGGCGTTGAGTACGAAGCCCTCCTCCTTGGTCTCATCATAGCTAAAAGGCTTTTGTTAATGACATCATAGTATTAGGAGACTCTCAATTAGTAGCAAACCAAGTCTCTGAGGTGTATGAGACTAGAGCTAAACATTTACAGCTCTACCAAATAGCAGCATTAGATTTGAGTAAAGGATTTAACTTCATATCAATTGAAGTAATCCTGCGAGAACAAAACCTTCTCACAAATTCGATAGCAACCTCATCTTCACATTCACCCCAAACAGTGAGTTGGAGGACACCCGCTTCATGATATCCCTTCATATTAAACCGTTAGTAAAGAAAAAATCAACAAACCCTCTTCTAACGCACATAGCTGAGAACACATCTACTATGTTAGGTCATGTTGACAGTGATACCACCACTCTTGATTACCTAAACACCTATGCAAAGTTACATCTCACCCATCACATAGTAGATTTGTCCTTAATCCCACATTCATCTTCTTACTTTGAAATCCCATGGTAGAGCTTCCCCCACAAAAGGAACTCGACATATACATGGTAGAGAATGGAGAAGATATGGAACTACCTCTAGCCCCGCCTGAGTTTGAAGAAGGTAACGCTTCTTTAATCGAAGAAATAATTGATATTAACATTGGAACGGAGGAAGAACCAAAGATCTTAAAACTAGGATCTTCATTAACTCTAGAAGAAATATAAATACACACTCGAATCCTCAAAGAACATCAAAAGGATTTTGCATTTACTTATAAAGAAATGATGGGAATTACACCACACATCGCGATACATAACCTCATCACCAAATCAGATGCAAAGCTAATTAAAAAAAATCGAGACCAATGAAACCCAAGTAGCTCTCATGGTGAAGGAAGAGGTAATGAAGCTTTTCCAGGTAGGGTTCATCAAACCGGTCAATTACTCTCAGTGGGTATCTAATATCATCCCGTTCTCAAAAAGAATGGGAAGATACGCATCTGCATAGATTTCTGAGACATTAACAAGGCGTGCCCCAAGGACAACTTCCCATTACCATCCATTGACATCATCGTTGATGCAACAGCTGGATTTGAGCTTTTTCTCTCATGGATGGGTTCTCGAGATATAATAAAATCAGAATATTTGAACAAGACCAAGCCAAAACCACGTTTATAACTCCTTGGGGAACTTATTGCTACATTGTTATGCCATTCGGTCTCAAGAACGCTGGTGCTACATACCAGGCGAGAAATGACATACATATTTCACGATCTTATTCATAAAATCATGGAATCCTGTAGATGACTTGTTGGCCAGGCCGGAAGCACCGTGATCACCAGGAAGTGCTCCACTTCATAGTTTCACATTTGATCAAATACGAGTCACACTAAACCCAGAAAAATGCGTATTTGGTGTGACAAGAGGGAAACTCCTAGGTTACATTATATCATCATGAGGGATTGATGTAGACCTAGCCAAAATCTGGGCTTGTTCTTGAGATGATCCCACCATCAGATGACTCTGGCATTAGATCATTTCTTGGAAATCTCGGTGCAATCTGAGATTCATTTCGGACTTAAGTTTTGTTGTACATCCGATCAACAATTTGTTGAAAAAGGATTGTTGCATTATTTGGAGTAAGGAATGCCATGAGGCCTTCAAAGTAGTTAAACGCTTCTTACTGTCTCCTCCTACGTTAATACCACCTAAACTAGATCATCCTGTGATCTTGTATTCACGGGATACGGATGTCTCGCTAGCTTGCATGTTAGCTCAAGAAGACAACGATAAACGAGAATGTGCGGTATATTTTATCAACTAAACGTTGCTCGATTATGAAACACGTTATACACAAGTAGAACGAGAATTCCTTGCCATAGTCTTTGCAACCAAACGCTTAAGACATTACATGCTAAATCAAGAAACAAGGGTCATTGTAAAAACATACCATTTACGAACTTTCCTCATGTAAGGGTCTTTGTCTAAAAATTTTGGATGATTTATAACCTTAATGGGTGAATTCAAATTAACTTTTGTAAACCAGAAGTCCGTTAAGGGACAAATCATTGCAAATTGGTTAGCCGACAACCCGTTAGACGGAGGCGATCTAGTAGATCTAGAATTTCTGATGAATGCATATATTACATCAAAACCAGACCTCCCATCTCTGAATGTCCTTGGTATACTGATATTATCAATTTTATCATGGACCATACGTATCCAGAGGGTGCTACACTACAACAAAGAAGGCGGTTACACATTATCGTAGCTAAATACGTTATTATAGAACAAGTGCTCTATCGTAAGGCTTTCGATGGAATGCTTCTAAGGTGTGTTGACACAGAAGAATCCAAGAAGATTCTCTACGAATCTCACAGTGGAATATGTGGAGGCCACTTCGGTGGTCATGCCACCACTCGTAAAATACATTGAATGGGCTATTTTTGGCCCACTCTCAAACACGACGCAGTAGAGTTTGTACGTAGATGCCATAAATGCCAAGAATTTTCCCATGAGATTCACATGCGGCACAAGCTCTACAACTAATCGCGACTACATGGCCCTTTTCTACATGGGGCCTAGATTTGATAGGGAAATTCTCTCCCTCGTCAACGGATGGCCATAAATTCATAATCATAGCCACCGAATATTTTACCAAATGGGTAGAGGCTATGCCTCTTACCACTTTATACCAGTGCCATGATCACCAAATTCATTTTGAACCAGATCATTTGCAGCTACGGTGTCCCACAAATCATTATCTTGGACAATGGCACATCCTTTAAGAATGATGAGGTCTATGAGATATGCAGTAAATTTAAAATAAACCATCATACGGCCTCCCTGTATTACCCTCAAGCCAATGGGCAAGCTAAAGCAACAAACAAGACATTGAAAGCTATTCTACTCAAAATGGTAAAAGGAAACAAATGAGATTGGCATTTAAAGTTATATCCAGCCTTGTGGGCCCACCGAAACCTCAATAAGAACACCAACAGAAGCAACTCCTTTCTCATTGGTATTCGGAGTAGAAGCAGTTCTCCCACTTGAGGTTGAAATACCTAGTCTCCGCATCTCACTACAAGGGATTCTGGATGAGGAAGCTTATAGAGAGGCATGCCTCTCCCAACTAGAAATCCTAGATGAGGGCAGCTTAAATGCTAAACAACGGCATAAATTCTATGTTAACCGGATGTGCGGATATAACAAAAAGGTCTATGAATGATAAATATATGAAGGAGATCTAGTTTTAAGACTAGACAACCGGATCGATAAGAAGACCGGTGAAGGAAGGAAATTCCGGCCCAAATGGTTGGGCCCATACCGAGTCATGAAAGACTACGGAAATGGTGTGTATCTCTTGTGCACACTAGAAGGTGAGGAATTTGGTGAAACTGTCAATTCCTTGCACCTTAAACGGTTTTACGCATGAAGCATCGGCACTATTTGTATAATTATATCTACATTGCATCTTCATTTAGATAGGTTCATTTTGTTCACTTGTTTCATAAAATTTGGTGATCAAGGGACTTATTCTTAAGCAATTCATTACAAACTTCTGATGATATTGGCAGAAGCATTCAAATCATACTTCTTCATTTTCATAACATCATCAATCTGTTTCAGAATCATGTCATCAATTAAAGCTAGATATGACAAAGTCTTAACGGTAGCCATACCAAGGCCTGCATGCTTATTCTCACTTTTGTTTCTTCCTAGGATAGGTTTCTTGCTTATGGTTTGTTCTAGAAGCTTCATGGTGTCACATCTATCCCATATATAGATCTCTTTGGAAATAAGAATATACTAACATTTTGCTCAAGTGAATAAGTTGAATATAGATCAAATAGAAAATTTTACTTTTACACATTTCATTGCCCTACCAACCTTCGGTGATGAGCTTGTGTCTCTTACTAGTGACGTAGGGTTGGGAAAGGATGGGAATGCCCTTACTCGCTTTGTACCTTGTCCATGGTGATAAGCCCATGCTTCATACCAGTAGCATGGGGCAAGGTGTAGGGGGTCCTCTTGATAGTAACGTTGAAATTCATAAGCAAATAGTTCAAATAAACCTTTGAAATCTTGAGTCAAGAACAAATGAATCAGATGCCCAAAATTCCAAGAGCTGTCCAAAACCTTGAAAACCAGATTTTGTCAACTAAGTGGCCATCTACGGATCTAAGTCTAGATAAACTACAAAGCAAGTTACATTCTAAACTATGGAGTCACTTGAGAAGGGTAGGTTTGTAGCATCTTAATTTGGTTCCACCAACTCTTTGTCTATCTCCCATCATTATCATTTCAACACTCCTCACAGCTTGTGCCCTTTCTAGCTCTCGGTGGTGAGCCCTCGCATCTTACTAGTTACGTGGAGTTAGGAGTGGGACAAGTTCATCTGCTCATCATATCAATTTATCATCACATTTTGTCAAAACAAATATGAAGTACCGAGAAAATTGCTTATAGAAACTAAAGTTCAAGATCACATTGTGTCTACATTATCATACATCAGCATCACGAAATACAAAAGGAAGAAAGCATTTGTATCATTTGTTCTCCATTGCATACATTCTGAAAAGCATATAAAAACAAGAATTCTAATAAGCATCTAATATACATGTGGAAATGAATCACAAAACTCTAGGTACAAAGAGATCTAGATCCAAAAAGAGATGAATATATATATATATATATATATATATATATATATATATATATATATATATATATATATATATATATATATATAATCAGGTTTCATGTACAATGCCATCATGCACTAGGCATGGTCAAAATGCTCAATGAGCCCGGAAAATACAAAATGATCATATAAACAATCTAACAAAAGTCACTACAAAAAGAGCCAAGTGGCCTCTCAACCCCTATGAGATCCCTCAGAAGGTACACGACCACATCTAGGACTCGCTACGCCGGCGCTCACGAGTGCACTTTGAAGGCTCACGGTCTCGAATAGTAGGCTGTGGCCTCGCTATGAGAGCGGCCCTTCATCAAGCGCTCTGCAGATCCTATACCCGCTAACTCGGCATGGAGAGAAGTCACCATCTTGGCCATGTGTCGAGACAGGGGAAAAAACATCACTATGCCTACCCATTTCTAAAGGCTCCCCGCATCCACCAATAACTCGGCATGAGTCTTATCCATGGGGAGCATCAGGGTATTAGTACATACCTAGTGAATCAAGTCTTGCCACTCATCAGTAGTCTCTGCAAGCAAAGGAGAAGACAAGTTAGAAATAATCAAAAGATAGAAAATAAAATGAACAAAAGGAGAGATGGCAACTAAGGCAATCCTGGCGAGAACAAATATTAAAAGAAGAGTGACAACTCACTTGGATCTCCGGGCCCCCAAGAGGGATCCCTAGGATCAGCGCCTTCCACGAGATGTTGCCGGCCGATGATGTCCTCCTCCTATGTCCGGGGCAACATAGCGTCCTTGTTATCCAAAATTCACCCCCCAGGGTAATTTTGATAACATGCATCAGATTATTCAATCCCAAGCAAGTAGATCGATTCAAGGCCCAAAATCATGTTTTTGGGGTCCCCTCGGCTTCTTTCTAACTCTTCTGTCCAAGAAGAAAACCCAAAGAAGTTTTAAAAATGTGAAAAGATTGCAAAGGCCAAGCTTGGGGCTGAAAAAAGCAAGAAAATTGGCTAAGTCCTAGTCCAGCGATGTGGGACAATTGGGACATCGGGACGTGCAGGGCGCGAAAAGCTCGAATCATCCAAAAGCAAGAAAAATTACCTAAGTCTTTTGTTTCACGTAGTTGGGACATCTGGGACAAAAGTACGCGAAGGACGCAGATCGGCCGGTTTGGCGCAAGTCAGTCCATTTCGGGCGGTTTGGAGAAAATTGTCCCAAGCAGTCCGAGACAGTTGGGACAAGAGTACGTGGAGGACGTGAACCGACCGATTCAGCTGAAATAGAGGACTTTCGTTTGGGGCAGTTGGGACAAAAATGCGCGTGGGCCTTGGCTCAAAAAGAGTCGAGAGCGAATGGAATCTTGCCACGTGTCTTCACCGCAAACAGGAACAAGGAAGCCTGAATCGGGCGGTTCGGAGAAATTTGTCCCAGACAGTTTGGGACATCTCGGGCCAAAAGTACGCATGGGACGTGAAAAGGTGAAGTGGCCGGAAAGAGACAAGGAGGCCCGTGGACGAATCGCAGCGTGACACGTGTCACAAGGGGAAGCGCAATGGAAATTGGCTAAGTGTTTTTGGCCAAAAAAATTTCAAAGGGCAAGGTTTGAAGGGTGGCCCGAGCTAGTAGGCACAGGACACGTGTCCTAAGGCGGGGAGTTCGAAGCCAGGGAAAGACTTAGGAAAATTTGACAAAATTCTTGGGCCAAAAATTAAAAGACAAGGATGACCCCGCGCCCCTGTCCTCCAACCAGATCACGCCACGTGTCCCAAGTGGCGGGGGCGCGGGGAAAAAATGGAAAATTTTCCAAAGTTATAAAAAGTCAAAATTTTCAAAGGAAAACTGCGGAAAGGGAAGGAGAGAGAATTTCTCATCCAATCAGCGCGACACGTGTCATCCAAGTGGCAGAGCGCGGGAAAAAATTCAAAATCCGTTTTGGCCTGTTTTTGCCCTAAATCTTCAGATCGCCATAACTTTCGATCCAGAGCTCAGATTTTCACGTTCTTTATATCAATGGAAAGTTGGTGAAATTCTCCACACGATTTCAAGGTCAATCTTACATTTTGGTTCAGTTTGGAGAGATAAAATCAAGAAACATATTTGGCACGTGGTAATGGCCAGAAGTGACGTTTCAACAACCAGTTTTAATGCAGAATGGGTCGCATTCTTCTCCAGTACGGCCAAAAATGTCAGGGCATGGGTTTGTAAGGATGCCCATGATGTTTTAATGCATCTGCATTCAATGAGGAATGGCTCCCACGTTTTTATACATTTTCTCTCTCCTGGGCTCGACCCATGCATTGTAAAAACCCAGATTTGGCTCATTTTTAAAGGGGGTTCATCTTTTCGGCTCTGCCCTCGCTTCTTTTCTTCTCTCCGGGGTTGAAAATGGAGTTCAAACCTCCTCCCAACTTTGTAATGGCATTTTTTCCTTTTACTATTGAAATGATGTTCATGCAAACTTAGGGGCAACCAAAATGTGTTTCGTGATGCATCTGTCCATCCTTGCTCGTTTTTCACTTGTTTTCTTCTTGCCTCTCTTCATTACAGGTATTTGTGCACATTTGAATGTTCATTGCAGGTTTGGAGCTGTGTTCATGGAGTTTTGGGACATTTTCTGTGTGAAATCTATCCTTGGGCTTGTGATGCATCTGTCCATCCTTCCCATCGCTCACCTCTCTTTGTTCCATGGCAGTTTTGATAGATGTTCAACATTTTCCTTCTCTGGTGTATCACCATTTTAGTGTAGGCTCTATTTTTCCCTTTTCTCTTTCTCTCTCTCTCTTTGGCATGGTTAGATTAGGATTAGATTAGCTTGCCTGCACTGGAATAGCTTGTGGCAGGTAGTTTAGGAAGAGGAACCAGCCTTCTCTAGAGAATCCTTTCTCATTTTTACAAGTCCCACACTTGGAGAAAGGATTCCATGTTGTGCAATCACACTGGATGCTAGAGTGATCAAACTAGAAATCTGATCAACATCCAGGGGTGCTGTGATTTTGTACTAACAGTTTTGGCACGCCCGGTGGGACACTGAGGTTAGATTATTTCATCTTTCAGAGGTGTCTTATTATCAACAACAAAGTTTAAGCCACCGTGCATTTGCTAACAGTTTTGGCACGCCGTGGGAGCTTAGAGGTCTTCCACTTCATCTTTTGCGAGTTGGTGTGTTCTATGAAGATTTTAGCCTTTGAAGGCACTTGCAAACACATCTGGTGACTCCATCGATCAAGAACCCATTTCGAAGTTGCAAACTGTTTTCATCCATTTCCATCCATATTTCTTTCCATCTCTTTCATTCTTTTCCATTCCATGATGTTGTGCAATCATGACTTCATTTCCATCATGGAACTCACATTTACAATAACAACAATGTTTCCCACCTCCAACATGTTTTTAAATCCTCCAAATCAGCATTTTCAACAAATTCAAAATCAGCATGCATACCCATATGACGTGCAAAGATGCCAAAATCGGTTTGGCTATGGAGATTTCAAGAGAAAGAGTATGCATATAATGAAGACAATTAGATGCAAGATCTTTGGTATGTTGGAGAAAATCCAAAAGATGGAGGTAAAGATGGTGTAGTCCAGAGCAACGGCTCAAATGAGAGCTTTCGAATTGGTTGCAGGACTCCTTGTCCATGGGAGGCCCTTTTCCAAGACACTTCAGGCCCTCGGGGAAAATTTGGACTTCATGATGAAGATGCTGCCCTAACTTGCACAATGGACAGCGAAATAGAGGCCTATACACTTGTTGTTGAACAACCTTGTCAATGGGTAAGTTCTACACCATCATCTGGTTTTTCTCTTCCCATTACTCAAGCGACATCATCTCATTTGGGATATAATATTATATCGCAAGGTACATAGCATCCCGAGGCATAAATCGGCCAAGTGCCTCAATCTGTGCAATAATAGGGGACCAACAATAGAGTAAGGTGTCCCCTCCCTTATCCCCGATCAATCTCGAGGCAAGGATCCCCATAATGGCTTGATGAATCAAAGGGATAGGCAAGCTAGGAATGGAACAAACCCTCACCCCCTTCTTCGAACCAGTGGAGACAACTGCGTCTCCCATATATGTAGCCCACTGTGCTATCTGAGCTGCGACCCATTGTCTCAAGTGTAAGCCACCTCCCAATGATCGAGACTCCCAAGATGTGGTAGACATCCTCCAGGGTGATAGTCCACTCACCCCCAACTCCTGGAAATCGGAAAGTATTCCGATCAACATCCTAATATGAAAACAGGTCACACAGTATGTGACTAGAAGGTGCAACATGAGGAACCCGTGATATATGTAATATGTCAACCCTCTGAAGAATATCCTTCTTGGCCTAAGAAAGTGCATCCAACACTATTGGAAGCCAATCACACTCTCTCTCATGGCTCCATCTGATGTACTCTTCCTTCTTCTGCAAAACACACAAAAACACGCAAAAAAGAGTAAGTTAGTACCAAAATCACATTGGGAAAAATCATTAGAACATATGAGAATACTAAAAATGCAAAAATAAGTTCAAAACAAGGTTATTTTAGTGTTCTATAAAGGACCGCCGCCCTGAGCGGGCGCGGTTCCGTAACCACCGCTTTGAAGGGCGGCGATCGTGTCCCGCATTTTTAAACGGGTCACGTGCCCTAAAAATGCTCAAAAACACAAAAAAAGACCATTTTGACTAAAATGAGAGCCTACCCATTAGGCGTCCCCCCCTAAGGACACATTTAAAACTAAAAATTTCAAAAATTACCCCCCATGGCGAAGATTTCATCATTTTAACATTTTAGGTATAAAGACGGTAAATCGAGAAGAACTAACCTAGGATCTTGCGGGTTGATGTTCCGCTCGCGGAGGCATGATCACTATCTCGTCACGAACGTTTCGACTATACTCTCGTTAAAAACCGTCACCGTGGGTCCTAGAGCTCAAAATCAATCAAATCAACTGTTATGTTTGTGGAGCCTATTTTCATGTTAGAGTGTGGTACACCTTCTATGTGTTACACTCGGGTATTTTTACGGCGGTCCCGCTCACCGGTGAGCGGGTCAAGGGGAGTTCGGGGCGAAGCCCCGAAGCAAATTTTCATGGGTGGTTTATTAACCCATGGGTAATGGGTAACCGTTATGGGCTGTTTTTGGGCCCATGTTTTTTCGGTACCCATTGTTTTGTAAAACCGCCTCTTCGATTACCCATAGGTTTATGGGACAGTTTTGTTTTTCCCCATGGTTTTGATACCCACGGTTTTGTAAAACTGCTTAAGCAGTTGTCTATTTATATGGTCTTATGCATATGATAGATGAACAAGCAAATGTATTACAGATGTGTTTTGAATTCGGGTTTGAATTACTGTAGAGTTTGTTGAGCATAGCTCCAAACGGATCCAGGGTATTGTATTGAGAGAGTGAAGGCTTGTAATAAAATCTGAGCAAGTGATTCTTGGTGGACGTAGCCCAAATTGGGTGAACCACGTTAAATATTGTCTCTCTGTGTTGTGTTATTTATTCTGCACTTTTATTTGAGATCTGTAATATTTTCTGCATATTAGTTTCTACTGTTGCGATTCTGTAAGAGATTATTCCGCATATTTTATCTCTTATTTCCTAACATCAACATGCGCAAATGAATAGGAAAATGCACCCGTTTTTACATATATAGAATTTTGACTCGTCTTGGATGCCCCTTTTCGCGAGGTTTGGAGCGCGGACGGAGGTAAGTTATCATCCCGCACAAATGGTAAGTCCTCACTTCATATTATTTTAGTATTTATTTTCCGCTTATTTTATCTATCTCGCACTTGAGTCTTCTTTTCATCTTGCGGTAGCGCAAAATTTTGGATGGTGTCATTTCGACACATGGACATGTCGTATAATTTCTAATTTCCCATTTCGGGATTGCCATACTGGATCCACCATTTTGAGCCTCTTCATAGCTAAAACGCTTCTCTCGGGGGACAATATGTACGTACCCAAAATTGTAGGGTGCAGTCAAGTTTGAATGATGTTACACATGCCCCAATGATGATATAGGTCTCCTCGTAAGGTGTTCGGGATCCGGAAAAGCTCTCCAAGTGTGCATTAACATCCCACATGCCCCACTTAGCCTCCGCGTGCTCTGATTTACTCTTCCCCCCTCTTTTCCTTTGCATTTTGGTCTTCAGTAATGAAACCGCCGCCTACTACAGGCGGCGGTCCTTCACGCATTTTCCAGCACACTTCTTTTAACGCGACTCGCGTAATTTTCAACTTTTACTAGCTTTTTCATTCGTTTTTGCTTGTATTTATGATTTTGGTTCCCTGGAAAAGTGTTTCTCCATTGTTTATAGTAAAAGAGTCCTAGTTGGAGTTACCTTGGGGTGAATGGGAATTCTATAAATAGTTGGTTTGATTACAAGCAAATGGCCCCTCAAAAGTTGCCTCTCATCCTCTCATTTCAGTAGTTTAGTCTTTCAGTTCTTGCTTAGGAATTCAATAGTTTTCATTTGTTGCACGCATAGTTAGTCTTATTTTGTTGTTTAGAAGCCACAAGATCTTCTTGTTCTAGTGTTATTATTGTTTCATATAATCAATTGAGATAAGATAGTTTCATTTTCTTTCTGAAGCCATTAGAGTTACGGTTTTGTTAAGTAGAAGGATAGTTTCAAGTTCTGGATGTTTTGTGTTGTATGACTCATAATAAATCCCGCTAGGAATTGCATAAGCCAAGCTCTGTTCTCTTGCGCTATCCCTCTCCTACTTGCATTGTATTCAGTTTACATCCAAAACTGCCATTGTTCCAATACCTACTTCTGTTGATGCTAGCATTACACGCTTTTCTGGATTCACGTGAGCACGAAGGAATGAGGAGACCACACTGAGGGGACAAAGCCACACACAATCGGATTTGCCACTATTCTGCAAAATCTAGGTTCAAGCTATCAAAGTTCTAGTTAAAACATATCAAATAGAGTAGTGAATCATTTCGTTTCAGTTAATCTCGCTTTCAATATTCTTGGGGAAGTTATGGGGTTGATAGTTTAGAAAACTATGATTCATTCTTTACTTCGAGGTAAGATCGGGGTCTTTCGAATAGATTAGATCGTTATTTGGTTATTCGAATAGACTCACAATTGCACTGGTGGTAGTAGCTATACTCGGCTACTTTGTTTGTTTAAAATTTTGTTATTAGCTTAGTTGTTATTTTCTAGATATTAAGTAGTTGCTCTTTCATTCTATTAAATAGCCGTTATCTTAATTCTATTAATTATTCTCGTCCAAAATACAAAAATAGAGAAGTTATATGTGTTGTGGATATACTTTACATAATTAGTTTTACTTCGCCGGTTAGATTTATATTGTTTCTTTTGTATGAAAATCACGGGACCTAGGGAGCCCGGAGAATACGTATTTGAGCCAATCGTACCTCAACCCAATCTTGTTGCAGCAATAAGCGACATAGACCAAAATCTTAGAATTGGATCTTTCGAACAACAACAAACCTACAAGAAATTAGCCCACGGTTAAGAGGATTAAACATAGAAGGCGACGAGTGCATACGTTTTGGTCAAACCAGCCAAACTACTGATTGCCTAATAGATATCCACATGACGTAGAAGGGCTTGAAAAGAGCAAACGTTCATTTGTGATCCTTTGGTCCCACACCGACGCAAGAGAGAGACATTCTTATTGACATAGACACTACCTTAAGAATTCAAGTTGCGCGAACACACCGTAAGGTATGCTGAGAAGATTGCACAACTTTTAGTTCTAAACATAGAGGCCGAAAAGGCATATGACTACTGGATATTAGGGATTAGGGATTGATTATGTATATGACCATAGGAGGCCCGCAACAACCACAAACCTATAGTTGTGATTCACAGGTCCCACAACCCAATGGGCCCACAAGCCAATCGAGGCGTTGATGCCAATTTATGTACATTAGTATTCGAGATCCTCTCCACTTCTACCAATCATTATCGCACAATTATCCTCACTAGATATAGCAACTAATCAAGCTAGGTATTTCTAGACTAGACCAGAGAATCATCCATAGAATCCACCATACATCCATCATCCATTTTCATGACCCTGTCCGAGATATATCTACGAAGCACCCACGAGTTATCTTCCACGTATTCCACACCTATAGATCGGATCACGCCTCCGAGCTCGTCATCGATTGGAGCCTTCGTGCAGTCATCCTCGCCGAACGATCTATCATGCCAGCTCAAGTTAGGAGGGCCTTCTTTGCCTTAGATTCGCAGATTCCATTAGTGCGTGTTGAAGACATAAGATTGCCTAATTAGTTTGTCTGCACCCTACGTATATTCCATCCCCACCGGCTGTCTCGGCACGACCTCGGGAGGTCGGGTGCGAGGAAGAGTTACTCGTAGATTCCCACGCTCGCTTGTCACTTTTCCATTGTACAGGTGACATACCTTAGATTTAGAGATGTGTATGTTTCATGATTTCATATTTTGATATATCGGTAGATAGCACCACATGTTTTTAGATTTATGCAATGTTTTTGAGTTCTTATTCTAGCACTTGGGATGATATTAGATGATATTGGTGTGGGGGGGTAGATTTGTGATTATACGTAACCCCTCTTGCTCCCATTGATGATACGATATGTGATGATTAGCTTGGCATACATGCATGATGTAATATTTAGCATTTTGTATATATATGATGTAGTAGATGATGTTTTATATGTGATTAATGATAGATGATAGATGTGATAACAAACAAGCGTACGAGAGATAAATATACAAGCAAAAGTTAACAAAGCTAAACAATTGTACTTATACTGACACAACACAACTTATGATGCAAACACATGTTTTGACAAAGCATACTACAAAGATCAAATTGACACCTTAATCTAAGTACCTAAAATGAACCCTAATAAATGCATACAAGCTATAAATGAATCAAATGCCATACATAATTATTTCAAACAAGATGTAACCTATGCTTTAAAATAAGTCACAACATCTCGGAAAAGGTATTTACAATCAAAACTATACAAACCAACAACTAAAAGCAATTAAATTATTACCTTGTTTTGCGGGACAACATTGATATATTTTCTAATGTTTTTGGGTTTATCTAAAAGATAAGTTTTCAAGGCTATTGTTCACATTGTTTTCTAAAACAACGTTGCGCGGTTGTCATAGCTTCGTCCCTAAAAAGGGAGATTTTCCGAATGTTTAGGTTTTTGTGTATCCTTTTCCGAGTGTTTTTGTGTTTTCTAAGGTCATGTTCTGAAAGTAATGTACAAGAACAAAGAAGCGTGGATGCCCCAAGCGTGATGTGGGAATATACAAAAGGCAGAATGCCACATGTGTATGTATGAGAAGGTGAAAATGTGCAGGTGCCCTCAACGTTAGATGGGAGTATGCAAAGGCAATGTCCTTCATGCAGATATAAGAGCAAATAAGCCAGATCACGGTTCGGCAAAGGTGGCTTTAATAGGGTTCCTAGACCTAACAAAGGAAGTCATATCTAGAATGTGCTAGTGATAAATTACAGGTATCTACAGTTGCTGGCTGGGAGATTCTAGACACTGGGAAATATCTCTTCTTCGGGGTGGTCGGATGATAACAATCTACCCGCCTCAGGGATGTTTGCAGCTGCTGCTTGAATTTACCTCTGGTTTTGTGAGGAACAATACTTTTTGTTTTATTGTACTTTCCTAGGCTCGGCCTAATTTGACTTTTGTTGTTTTAGGCTCGGCCTAGTTTATTTGTGGGTTTGGGCGTGCTCTCATACGACCCGCTTTTTTGTTGAAAACTATCTTATATCTTATTGCATTAATATAATATAAAATCTTTTAAAAATAAAAATAAAAATTCCCATTAGACACACATAAAGAGAATTGTTTTTACGAGCATGGAATCATTACGTTATTCCGAATACTTTCTCATTTGGAAAAGTAAAGTGAGAGATGGTACAAACTTCAAATGTCTTGACTTGGAGTGATCGGAACACTTAAAGAATGTTATCAATGTCAAATCATGTCGGCGGATATTGGAATTGTGTAAAAGATCTTCCGTAGTGCATGATACATACCGCAATCTAAACCGATAAAATATGGGGAAATGGAATACACAACCAATATTCGACGGTGACACTTTCTGTTTTTTCGCTTTGTACTTATTGCCATCATTCTAATAATACTGGTACGATTTGGTCACACACGCAAAGGAAAAAGGTTACAATATTTTTAACTGCCAATTTTGTGAAATATAGATCTGAATAGCCATTTATATTAAATAAAAAGCAAATGCAAATTATATAATACGCATTATAATGCGTTGGTGGGTGCTTTATTTGTTAAAACCGCAGCTAGATTAAGATCTTGAGCACTAAATTTGTTGGGACAATGGCTTATTTCATGCCTACTTTGCTTTAATTGTATTTTTCAGTTAATTATTGGTTTATTATTGATATATAAGAGTTGTACATAGTGTATGTTCATGTAAGAAAGTTGTGTAAATAATTTGTCTTCATTTGACATCGAGGTGGTCATCAAGAATTTTCGGGAAAGTAAGAGACCACCTTAAAAGTGAAGTTTGTGAAAAATATAATTGTGGAGAGGGAATAGGTTTGAGTAGCGAACCATCCTTATGAATAGTATGTTTGCTAGAAAGTACTCCCCGAGAAAAATAAATCGAAGGTCATAATTTATTGTGTTGTAATTCTAAAGTCGCATAGAATACCCGTGCCAAAATACTTGACAAGTATTTCTAATTCATACATTTGGGCTTCTAATCTCACTATAATTATCTGTAGTAAAAACGTAAGAATAGAGGACTTATCAATAGTGGAAGATGTGCAAAATGATGCAATATTACACAAATACATGGTTTAGATTTCTTGAAGGATGGACATATCCAATCAAGGGTATGGTCACCAAAATATAATAAATTTTAACTAAAAGAAGAAGAAAATAATTAGATGAGTGACACTATTTAATTAGAATTGGCATTCAATAAAGGTACTTATAAATGGTCAATAATGCTCAATATTTAAAGACGTGTTGTCTTGACCATTCATTACTTTTAATATATTGTGACTATGCCCAAGTCAATAGCACTACAAATATAAGGCCTATAAATTATTCATATGCACTATTATTATTATTTTTCTAGCATCACGAAGCATACTGAATAATATATTATGTTTGTATATTCTAAACAATTGAATTATAACTACATTTTTGTAAGTTAGATTTACATATCTATTTAATATCTAATGGATTGTACTTTACCCATGCAAATGATAATATAAAATGTGTTTCCTCACCATCCATTAGTATACACACCCTAAGAGATACCATATATGGTTGATGTTGGTTTTTGTGTCCATAGATGATAGAACAAATTGGTCTAGACTATAGGGTTATGAAGAGGGGGCCAAAGACAATGTAGGAAACAAAAGTACATGGTAATTATATATTAAACAAACTCAAAACACTTACAATGTTGATGACATTGTTATCTTTGAAGTTCTCTTCCAAAAGAGAAGATTGATCTTTCGATAGTTTGATCTTTTTCTCATAATAACATCCTCTTCTTCCCAATCACTTATCTTGCAATAACCTTTCTCCATCTCAAAATACTTTTATAATATCATGGTGTTCTCTCTTTATGCTTATTGGGAATGATTGACTTCCTAAATGACGAAGTTGGAGTCTATGTGGAAAGACAATAATGCACTATTAGGGGATGGAACCATATTATTATTATGGGCATCTTCGAGACAATTTATTTTCATAGACCACATTTTTCTTACAAATGACCGATCTATGATGTGTAATTACACATTATGTTTTAGAATACCATTATTTGAACTTATACAATTCACACTTTCCAAAAATAAACTTTTAACATGATGAATTTCTATACAAAACCACATATTAGAATCCTCGTCATCATCCACACACATTACTCTCATATCCTTATGAATCTAATCTCTAACCTATCCTTGCACCCTAGTGTTAAACAAACCAATAATTATATTTTAACAAATCTAAAATAAATTCTTATCTTATAGTACGATTGGAATCTTCTTGTGCAAAGAAGACATGAACTTAAATACTTCAATTAAATGGTCATCACCCTTAATTCCAACTATGTATATTGATGGCATTCTCTTCCAACAATTTAATAGGCAGGGGTTTCTCTTAATTTCCATGTTCCAAAATTTCACTCGAGTTTTAGTATTTGACCATTAACATCTCTTTAAATTAGGTTCTCATCTCACCGGTTAGAGTAAGGTTTATAAAATAATTTTATTACAAGATTTTTAAAACTTCTTTCTTATTTTAACTTTGAGATAATTTAGGAAAAAATAACATGTATAATTAATTCAATCTAAAATAATAATTAATATAACAATAATTTTTTTATAAAATTCACACTTTTCAAAAGTAAGTTATTAACTTGACAAATATTTATACCAATCCCTATATCAAAATCATCGTGATCATTTATACCTATTAATTTCATATCCTTATTAATTTGGTCTCTAACCTATCCTTGCACGCCAGCGATAAATAAACCAATTATTGTCATTAGGTGTGTCTAGTTATTGTAAATAAATGGCTAGTCCTATACAAAAATTAGAAATCTACAACCACATTATAAACTACCCATGGTATACGTAAAAACTACACCATAATTAAACTAAAGAAATGAAATCTTGTAACATTAATTTTTGTATGGGAGGTTGTGGTTTTGTCCATTTGAAACAAGTCTCATACGAAAGAGTACCCTACCACCCATTGTCTCTGATTTTATCCATTCTAAGTTGACATAAATCCCATTACTAACTAATCATGCTCTTATTTAAAAATATGAAAAAATTGATCCCAGTTAGAACAAGTTGTAATCCGGACACTAAGTTAAAAGACGTTTTTATGCCGAGAGGCATCTTGATTTACATATATATTGACTAGAGGAGTCGATGTCGCACCGTGTAAATAAAAACAAATTATTTTATTAATAATGTTTCATCTCCTTGGAAGGTAGGTTTATTCTTGTCCCACTAAGCATCTCATCTTTTAAACCACTTCCGTAGGAATAGATTGGTTTGCTTCCCTCATTATCTTTTAAACTCTCTTGAGCGCTCCATTTTGGAGTTCCAGAAGCATACCCGGTGGTTCCCTTGCATCAAGGGCTTATTTTGCTAATTCACAAATACTGCCTTCTCAAGTACCCCGGTCTTCCTTCCTCTCCTAGCCCGGCTCCCCCTTTGATGGGCTCTGCTGCTGCCAGTCCTGCTTCCCCTCGCCCTTGATGCCCTTGCCATTGCCCGCCCCTTTGCCACCGGTCTTTGCTGCCCCCATGCCGGCTGCACATGATTCTCCTTCTATTCCTCCTGCTGCTCCTCCTGCCACCCACCTCGCCTCTTCCTCTAAACGTCCATTCACCAGGGCTTCTAGGAGACTCAACCTTGAGACTCTTGCAGCAGGGAAAGAGCCTCTTGATCTTGACATTGCACGTGACCTGCTGAACATAAGTAGTGCCAGTCCCCTGGGAAGCACAGATGGATAACCCTTCTAAGATCTTTGGAGGCCTTAGAGGCTGAGATAAAAATCTTGAAGGATGAGGTCAAAACCTAGCTAAGCAAAAAGGTAAGAAAAGCATGGAGGGGGAAGGGAGCATTGACAATAGTCAGATTGAAGACATATACAAAAAGCTGACCTCCTTGGACTCCCGCCTTGGGAAGGCTAAGACTAGGCATGATTACAACATTGCTGCCTTTAGGGCCATTGAGGAGTTCATCGTGGGACATGCCAAAAGTGTTTCCAACCTCAGCGGTGTCCCGACTGCACTTTGGGGCAATGAAAAAGAGAGCAAAAGGACCATCGAGGAGCTCGATAAGACGGATGCTGCCCACATGACCGCTTTGGGTATGTTTCATGCTTGGAAAAAGTCAAGATCGGTGTTGATCAAGCAGCGGCCAAGAAGTAGTCTGCATGCTTCTACTGCTCTCTTTTGTTATTCTTACTGTTTCTTGGCTGTCGGGTTACTGTTTTTTTTGTTGTTTTGCTGTTAAGTCTCGCTTGTGTAGCTGTTTCTGGGCTACGTTGAATTTCATTGTACTACTTGGACTTGGTTAGTCTGCTATGCTTCTCACTCTTATTCCGACTTAAAGGCCTTATTTTGTATTCAAGGGTATAGTCCCTTTCAAAAACTATCTCGCCAATATTAAAAAAATAATATCAAATAAATGTGTTTAAAATAGTTACACTTTGTAAAATGCGTATTACATAGTAAATTTTATTAAATGAATTATTATACATATGGTTTTTTTAATTAATACATATGGGTAACATGAATTTTTATTAATAGATAACAACAAATGGGTATTACATAGTAAAATGAGTATTACATGGTAAATTCAATTTCTTTTATAAAATGAATTTTTATTAATAATAGGGTGATAACAAGAAATAGGTATTACACGGTAAATTCAATTAAATGAATTTATTATACATAATGGGCATTACATGGTAAAATGGGGTATTACACAAAAATTCAATTCCTTTTATAAATACATATGGGTAAAATGAATTTTTATTAATAATAAGGTGATAACAACAAATGGGTATTACACGATAAATTTAATTAAATGAATTTATTATACATAATACATATGGGTAAAATGAATTTTTATTAATAGATAAAGAAAATTGTTATTACAGAGTGAAATGGATATTACAAGGTAAATTCAATTTCTTTTATTAATACATATGGGTAAAATGAATTTTTATTAATAATAGGGTGATAACAAGAAATGAGTATTACACGATAAATTCAATTAAATGAATTTATTATACACATGGGTAAATTTTAAGTAAATTTATTTTCATTTATTAATACATTTGGATAAAATGATTTTTTTGTAATAAATAACAACAAATGGGTATTACACTGTAAATTCATTTTTTTATTAATACATATAGGTAAAATGAATTTTTACTAATAATAAGATGATAACAAGAAATGAGTATTACAGGGTATATTAATTAAATGAATTTATCATACATATGGATTCACGGTATTTTAATTACAAAAAAAACATTATAAAAAATAGTTACAGAACTATCCCACAGCCAAACATTTTAGGCCCATTATCTTTCCTGCTCTTCCCTTACTTTTCTTCTCTCCTTTGCAGACTCATCTTCATTTTATTTAACATTGTGTCTACATATTCTTTAACTGACCTGTGCTTGGGTTTGATTTTTCTTAATAAAATGGTGTTTTCAGATTGTTTATTTTATTCCCCTCATCAATAAATCATATGGATTGTTCTGGGATAACACTGTACACTTTTCAAATCACAAAGAATTTTAGAACAAACTTATTTTCTTTCAACTATTTACGCATACTGAGGTATATTTTTTTGAAACACTATTTTTACGTTTTGATTTATCATTGCTTCTTTCTCTGGGCCACCACGTCTCCGCTCTGAAGTGGAAGGTTTTGTTTTCAATGAATGTGATTTTTTTAGTATTATGGATGATGATGGCTGCACTTTCCAACCAATCCACAATGACATCAAGTCATTGAAAATAATATTCAATGAAAAATTAATGAGTAATAACAACACATTTTATTAGAACATGGTATATATTACTCGAAAATATTAAAACTTTATATTTATATTAAGAAAATAATATAGTACAAAAATCACAATAGAAAATAATATAGATGTGCATAATATAGTACATTCACAATAGAAATGTCAATTTTAATATAAAAATTAAACATGAACACACTCACAAACATTACAACTAACCAAAAACTATATTCCCTTGACTACGGATTTTTGTAGTGTGAGTATAAAAATTAAAACTAAAATTATACATACTCTATAGTGTCAATTTGTAAATTTCCATTTCCAATACCTTCCTAGATATCCACGCTATCCACTTAATAACGGGAAATTCATTAGAATTTTTTTATATTGTTTAATTTGACTTCTCGATAAAAAGAAGAAAAGAATTGTTAATGATGATGAAATCCATGTCATTTTAAATATAAAAAATAAATGTGAACACACTCAAAAACATTACAAGTAACCAAGAACTCTATCCCCCTCCTAACTTCCAAAATAGAGTTGTCGTAGGATACCTCTTCATGCAATCACTATAGAGGATTGTTGTATTATCCATCTTAAAATATTTACATTCTGTTGAGTCTGTCGTAGGATACCTCTTCATGCAATCACTATAGAGGATCGTTGTATTATCCATCTTAAAATATTTACATTCTATTGAGCCAATATAAATATTGGAAGAATTCAATTTTAGGATTTTGTGTGAAATTTTATAGGTAATGTCCTCTTTACTATAATATGAAAGTTTGAATATCATTGCACTTTTTACTATTAGATGAATATGAATATCATTGTTCCTTTGAATATTAGATGGATCTATATACATTTCATTCATGATTTGTATTTATTAAATTTTGGAAAATTTCTCTAAAATCCCCATACCATTTATACAACCAACTCTAGAAATTTTTCCAACTTAGAATCCAGCGTTGCATGTGCCATTTTGGATACCTTGGAAAATTTCTCTAAAATTGCCAAAGCACTTATACAAGCGACTCCGAAATTTGTCCAACTTGGAATCCAACGCTACATGTGCCATTTTCGATACCGAGGGCTAGGATTTTTGAATGGGGTATTTCTCGTTGAAACTCTTGTAGCACGTTAAAATTGGGACGTTAGACTATGTTTTCAAAAATTATTTTAAAGAAATGTAATGAGGGAGCCCCGATGTATGTTAAACTTGTCCATTTTGGGACGATATAATTTTTTATAAGAAGTCTCGAAATTTAATTGTTTGATATTTTTTTGACAAAACCATGTCCAATTTGTGTACAAATTTTCTCTATGCCGACTCTTAATATTTGGAAATTGATATTATATGATTATTATCAATTACATGTACGTGAAGTTTTTAGTTATGTAAATAATTAGACAATTTTTTGAAAATAATTTATAGGTATGGATCGATCTAAGACCGAATTTTGAAAATGAAGAAGAAATGGGGGAATATCAAAGAGAATATCGAAGAGAATATCAAAGACAATATCACCGAAGAAGACAACAAGAATGAAAAATGCACAACAAGAGGAACAAACAAAACATAAAAAATAATAATGATAAAAAGATTTGCAGAAACGATAAAATGAATTAAAAAATGAATAATTAGATGCGAAAAGACGACAACATGCAAATAAGATGATAAAATTTGTGCATGCTTATCTAAAGATGACTCACATGTATCAAGAACAAGGTTGTAAAAAAGATTCATTTAGATCAAATTGTCAATAGAATAAAGATTAGACAGACAAGAAATTCACCATGAAAAATCTCAAAGGCGTTATCTTAGATTGGTCAAAGAATGTTGAAGTAAACTTTTGGGGAGGAAATCCAAAATTATTTGATCGCATGCTCCAAACACCAGAAAACTTGGCCCAAGATATCATGTATGTTAATGTTAGAGATAATGTAGAGAATAATGGTGTGCAAGAGGAGACAACATTGCAACCAACACGAACAATGAGAAGAAGAAGAATGCAAAATAATGATTTACAAGAGAGAGTCAAAAATAAAACCCGGAAGAAGAAGAAGAATGTAAGACTCACATATTGAGATAGAATAAAATATATTTGACCCCAATGGACTGCTTTGGAGATATTTGAATATCGTCTAAAATGATTTTTGACACATTCTTGATAACCTTGTTTCATCAATCGTGTGTCATATTTTTCAAGAATGCTCTCTTGGAGTAAAAGTTTATCAAACACCTTAAGAACATGTGTTTACTAGATGTTGACAGGAGAAAGGTCATCATCAATTTTCAACATCGAACAATATGGATGATGGGCCAAAGCCACTAGAACCTGCGAAACTTAACTCAAGTTGAGGAAATATTGATAGCCATGTCAACCTAGTCCTACAAGTGACGCATGAAACTCGGAGGTCAATATAAATATAAAGGTCACACAATAAGTTTTACTCAAGAAGTAAAAGAAATTGCTAATGTTTTTCCACGTAGATTGAAATATTTTCTAATGATTATTGTTCAGAGGAGAAATCAACGTGTAACAAATTACAAATTTACTGATTAGTAGAGAGTGAGTTTACAATGAACTGAAATATAAAATAGAACATGTTACGGGAGGATATGCAAAATGCACCCCATTCCAATCTGGTTGATCGTTTGATGCGATTTGGAACATCCTTGAGGGATATAAGGTCATATTGGTAAAAATGTCGTGGTAGATTGACTGACATGTTACATCAAATCTGTTCACCTACAATTTTTTTCACATTACGCGCAAATGGTGATATGTATTGGCCTTATCTACAATGCATTAATGCTTGGAACATGACTAGATAATCCATGAGAAGGAAAAAATTGGAAAAGGTAGGATATCATCAAATATCTTCATATAGAGGCACACTATATGCACCTTCGACATACACTTTTTTGAAAGGAGATATTACAAAAATGAATGAAAGTTAAAGATTATTGGTCTAGATGTGAATGGTCGCATAGAGGTTCACCACATGTGCATGGATTCATATGGTTAGAAGGGGCAACAAATATGGAATTTTTTTATTCCACTAATGATTTTAAAAGTAAAATTTCTAAAAAAACTTCCATGCTATTGTCTATGCATGGAATCCTCAAGAGGACCCACACCAATGAAACATACAGGTAATTTATCAATTCTCATTGAATCTATGTTTTATATAAAATTATTACATTCTCAAAATATATGATATATTCTTATGTGTTATGAATTATAGGTCTACCAAAATTTTACACAACATCCGTGTCTTTGAAATATGAGACAACTTACACAAGTGGATATGGAACGTGACTACAAAGATATTCTCAACTATGTAGAATGACATACAATGTGTAGAGAGGGTGCATGCCTATGTAAGAAAAGAGGAAGAATGGTTTGTAGGTAAGATGTTCAAAAATTTGAATAATTAAATTGAAATTAAAAAAATATGTGTGGAAGAACTAATAATGGATTATTATCTTTTGTAGGTATAATGCACTGTGGTCATTGAATCTCAAGGGATCAAAGTTATATCAAGAATCAGAGACATGAGATAAAAAATTTGAACCTGTGAGAAATGATGATAGAGTAAATACATATAATCGCTGCATATTACAATTGTGGAGAGAAAACGTAGATTGGCAACGCTTCCTACCAAGCATGCGGTAGTCAAGTACATTTCAAAGTATGTAATGAAATAAGATAAGAGTTATGAAACTTATCATCAAATGTTGATGCGATCGATTAAAACATTGAGAACCCGGATGAAATGCAAAAACAAAATATATGAGACTTCAAACCTAAAAAAATTATTGAAAGAAACATTGGCACATAAGAAACATGTCACATTTTTTTGGAGCCCCCTTTGGTAGAGAGAAATAGATTATTTGTAAATTTGAATGTTTCACATGAGGTTTTCAAACTAGTAACAACAACTGATGAAGATGACCTTGAAGAATATGCAAAAAATTTCACCGAGGGTACAAGAATAGGCCTTTTCCATGGAAAGTTTGTCACTTATTGATGTTGCTAGATCTTGGATGTATAATCCAAGGAGAAAAAGAGATAAAAAGTGGGATGTTAGGAGTTTGGTAGCTACTGTGAGAGCATTCCCAAGGTTTTCCTCTATCCCTTCACGTGAATTACATAAATGGGTTGATTTTTGTGTGTCGGTGTTATTGCTTTAGAAGTCGTTTCGGGATATAGAGAGATATCTAACTTAATTCTGAATCAATAAGCTCAAACTAGGATTTGTTCAGTTATAGCCCATGACATATTGAGAGGAAGGCTACTGTAGAGGACGTTGATAATAACATCTAGTTTGAAGATGAAGTTAATCATCATATTCAACATAATACACAAGAACATGAATGGGAAATCATATGTAGGCTTCATCGTGGTCAAATTTTGCAAGTGATTGAAATAGATATGTTGGGAAGAAGAGATATTGACAGATAAGCACCATGGAAGGATAAATATCAAGGTGAAGAATACACAAGTAAAGAAATAAAATTCATAAGCAACATGAAAGATAATGGGTTGGTTATAGACGATGAATTAGCCCCAAATTTCAATTATGACACCTTAGGTGCTAAACAAAAACAAGCACTTGATATAATACTTGGCACATTATAATCAAAATTGAAATAACATGCCATTATGCATGATATTTCAAGGAACAAGGGGAACATGAAAATCCTATCTCGATTGGTGTGATTTGTCAAGGCTTTTGATGCATCATTCCCAAAACGTTCTCCTCTTCTATTACTTGTGCCAAAATGAGTTGTAGATTTTAATATTGGTGCCTCAACGATCCATTCACAACTTTGAATCCCTATTACATATTTTACATAATTGGAAGGATCAAGACTTACAACATTCCAACAAGATATCTGCCACATAAAATATGTATTGATTGATGAAATGAGCTTCATCGGACAAATTTTTCTAGAAAAAATAGATTCCCGACTTTGTCAACCATTCCTGGAAAATAAGACATCAATTTTGGTGGTGTTTCTATGATTTTAGTAGGATATTTAGGGAAAATTCCTCTTATTAGTTTGATAAACCACCATATGATAATAATAGACGTGCAAAGTTGTAATGGGAAGAATTCAAAATAATTGTTACATTGGATAAGGTATTTAGACAAGAAGGATAAAATGAAGACCATTTTTTTTTTTTTGACAACTTCTCACAAATCTCAGAGATGTGAATCTAACACTGGATGATTGGATTTTGTTAATGAGTAGAACAAGTTTTACATTATACGAGATCTAATAATTAAGAGTAACATGATAGAAACAAAGAGTAACATGAATAACCTAATGGAAACAAAGTAAACGTGAATAACCATAAAAACAAAAAAATAATTCATTGAAAATACCATTACACATAGCATTATAACTATAACAACTACTAGGTCGAATGATGAACTTGATTTAGAATTATTAATATATAATGATGCAAGGGTTATGTTAACATCAAATCTTTGGATAGAAGAAGGTCTTGTAAATGGAGCTCTGGGATATATTCGAAGCATAATATACGCACTGGTACTAACATATGTAAGGGTTGAATTTGATAGTTACTTCGGAATACCATTTAAAAATAGAGCTCCACATACCATCCCAATTACACCAATACAAAGGGGACACACACACCAATTACCATTACGGTTGGCATGGGAATTAACAATACATAAATCACAAGGTTTGACTCTTTCCAAGGCTACAATTGATATTGAACAAAGGGAAACAATGGGGTTAATATTTGTGGCTATCTCTCGAGTAAATTAATTGCAAAGTCTAAGAATATCTCCGCCATTTACATATGAGTGCTATGAAAGGATGAAGAAGGGAAAGCTACTTTTGAAATGGAAGGTAGAGGAAGAAAGACTTATGTCCTTGGAATAAAAATAATGTACCCCATGTAACACATATTTCATTTTATGATTTTGTCATTACATGTGATGTACATTTTGAATTTATATTCATATGAAATAATGCTTATTTTAACTAGACAATATGGTTACTAATAAGATCCATAATAACTTTATGTATTATAGACCTTGAATTTTTATTGCTCATACTTATTCTCTTAAGAGATATGGTTCCCTCTTTAAATGCATTTATGATGTCCCTTGTAAGATATTTGATTCTAAAAGGATTAATTGTTAACATTTTCTCATTTTAGTTTTTGTTTCTCACATTTTTATCGAAATCAATATTTGAAAAGATTATTAAATGTGCAAACTAATTTTTTATTCTTTTCCCAACTTTATTTTAGGTCTCATATTATGTATAATGCAACTCCCATGAATGCTACTAGCATACCTATATTATATTATATATGTGAAATATGCCGAAAGGTATAGTACACAAGGCGTTTATACCTAATGACACATTTTACATACCATGTTTTGCTTTATGTTTCTATAAATATGTGTATGTAAAATATGTCAAGAGGTATAAACACCTTGTGTACTACCTCTAAGCTTATTTTACATACATTAATATAATATAGGTATGCTAACATAAAACCAATTCCAACAACAAAACTCAAGATTTTTGAGTGAAATAATATTCACCCAGGATCCATTTGAGTTTTGCTTCAAATCTCAATAACCACAAAATCAAGAGAACAACCATTTGAGAGTGCTTATGTTTCTGATTTTTTCTCAATGATGAATCCTAGTCTTTGAGAAACATGGTACAGATTAAATCCTAAAAATATTCATTCACACAACCATTTGTTTACCACTAAGCAATCATTATTTCTTTCTTTTTATTTATTTGTTATTTATAATTTTAAAGTATTCTTTTCTTTAGTATTTTTAAAATAAAAATTGCATTTTTACTAATAGAATGAAATAAGATACTATTAATTATATATAAAATCGATTGGAAAGTATATATATTTTAAAATGTAACAAAAATTGAAATATACAAGTCTTAAGAATTATAATCACAAGTATATGATATTTTCATTGATTAATGAAAGTTTTTCAATCAAAATATGATAAAACAAGGCCCAAAAACATAAACACGAAAAATTATGGCATTTGGGTAAGTGCATGGAATTGGGGACCAAAAGGGTGTCAAAAGTGGACACATTTTTCCTGAAATCAGCGAAACCTGAACTTCATCTAAGAATTTAGCATGCATATCCTCAAAATTTTATAACGTGATAGTAATAAATATTGTGCTTGGAATATAGTTTCTAAAGTACAATTTTTTTTGAAAATGGTGGAGATTAAGAGGGTCAAATGCGGTGCGCACACAAAGTATGCATTTTTTTGTATAAAAAGATAATAACCTATTGTGTTTCACCCCTGCACCCCATTTTTAAGTTCTAGAAATTATTTTTCAAATGCATTCAGTAGAAAGTTAGCTAAGACCATATATGAAGTCCATTTAATTTTTCATAATTGTGTGATGGATATATAATTTTTAATTAATTTTCAAAGTGCACACATCCCAAAAATGAAATATCTATGTGTACACCCCCATAACTTTGAGAAAAAATAGTCAATTTTTTTAATGCATGTAGAATGGAGTTTAGACGAGGCATTTTTTAAAATTTGGATGAAAAATTATAAATTGTGTACAAAAATGTATGCATAGGTTTTGGCAAGAAAAGAAGGCACTAGTAAAAGAAATTATGGATGAAATCCTTAAACTAATCAGATTTTAGAAAGAAGTATATCATCACCAAGGTAAAATTGAGCTTGACATCATAGTATAATTTTTTTTAATATTATGTTATAACGCATGAGATATCGAGGTGTACACATGATATTTTAATGTTTTTTGTCAAACATGATTTATTCACGAATTCCACAGTCCAAACCTTAGGTTTGGATATCCAAAGAAAATCCAAGCCTCTGGATTGGGAATTTCAAACCCAACTAAGATGAAAAGTGAGTGCGCTATGATGTGAGAACATTATAACGCACTCACGTTCTTGTTTACAATGTGGAATATGTCCATTTGGGAGGGATAACATGATATACCACATTAAAAAAATAAACAAAAGTGCGCCATAACATGAGTATGTTAAAATGTGAGTTTGTTATAATGCAAGAGTATTATAAAGTGAATGAGTTTTGGCTTGGTAAATATGAGCCATAATGCACTTGCGTTATAACATGACCTTTATTTTTTTCCTAGCACGTTATAACGTTCCCGACCATAACACGAGCATGTTAGGACAAAAATTACCAATGAAAAGATATTTGGCTACTTTTTGGTCCCCCATCATTGTGCACTTTGCCCATTTAGGAAGTTGAATATGAAGAAAGGCAAAGGAAGAAGACAAAAACTATCGGGATTACCACCTAGTTGTTATTGTTATCTTAATCTACCATTTTATAAATGGATTTTCAACTATCATTTGCATTATTTTCTTCTTCTTTCTTGTCCTTCCTGGTTGAAAACATGGTAAGTGAGAAGGGAGAACTTATCTTGAGATTGAGGTATAGAAGGACCAATCGTAACACTTCCACTACTAATTATGTCAAACATGCCATTTCCATTTTGTGTGATAGGAAAAGGTTGACGTGAGTAAAGGACAATTTTTTTCCTTATCTTCAAAAATGGTGACACCCATGATACCCCATGCCATGTCCATGTGAATAAGAGAGATAACAATGGGTATAAGAAAATACACATTTGATCACACAAAGAGCATTACCTTAATGGTCACAAATTTTTATGATGTTACACCTCTTAATGCACTTCCTTACCTTGAAATTGTATTCGAGGAAAAATAATAGAAATCGCAACCATTTTTGTTGAAAAATATTCATTATCCATAGCTAATTAATTGATAATAACATGATTCATATCCTTCAATGTAAAGAAGAATATAAGTATGAAAAAATACATATTTGATTGTATTTAATAGGCAACATAGTTGAGTCTCCAAACAAAACCAATTTCCACATGAAGAATTATGGGAATAAGGGTTGGAACATTATATAGACCCACTTCCATGTAGAATGAACATGAGATAAAAAACAAAATAAATGTTTCATGGTATTAACCTAGTGGTAGGTATGGAAAGTTGGCTAAATAACTTGTTATGCTTAAGCCTATCACTACTATGTAGACCCTAGTAAAGAATACATTCAAAAGGAAATAATATTATTTGGGATTGATAGTTACTTTCCATAAATTTGTAAAAACCAAACCTAATTATAATCCATATCCATTAATTATCAATGATGTTTAACGGTATTTGTGTGGATATGCTAAGGAGAAAGAAGATGATTGTGAAGATGGGTTTTGTACCACCATAAAATAATTTCAATTGACCATTTCCAATTCTTCCCCAAGTGAATTATGGACAAAATTCCAATTTTCTAGAGGCATTCATCAAGTATGGCATTTTGAATCTCATAAATAAACTCAACACTTCTTACTTTAAATATGAAATTTGTCCTTGATTATAGTCTAAGGAAGCCAATAGTTAGACCCTTTGCATATAATGTCATATATATATTTCATTCCCTTTTTAAATTCACAAGATCTTAATCAAAGGAATCATAAAAAAAGAACATTATAAAATTTAATAACTTGAGATCACCCAATATATTGAGAGTTAAGCAATTAAGTGATCTAGAATCTATCTTCTATCCATTTGACATTAGGTTTGAAAAGTTCCCAAGAGTTCCAAATTATTTTATCCACAAATGTTCCACCAATTTTAATATAGAGGTGATAATGAGATAATGAAGCCCAATGCCATTCCAACCTTTTCTCCCAAGTTGATAACCTCAAGAATTTGTCTAGAGGATTTGTGAAGGATAACTACCTTTCCAAGCCTCTGATGATATATTTTACACTTAGGAAATGACATTAAATTTTTATTTTAATAATATCCAACCTATGTCTTCTTTAGGTCTACAAAATATATCCAAGATATTATATAAATTCATTTCCCCCTTCATAATGTGATCTTATGATATCCCTCAAATGATTCTCTACCCTAGTATAAGATGCTTTAGAGGTAAATAAGTAAGAGGAATGATAAACATGAGTGATAATAATAACTTATAAACATACATGAAGCTTCACACCTAAGGAAAGTGGCTTGGTAACCCAAATGATAATATTTTTCTCAACATTGTTAATCATAATACCATATCTTAGAAGAAGATCAGGGTTAAAAAGAAAATAAAGTTCCTATGAACATTAATTTCTCACCAAGTTGTAGCCATTTTCATTCGTATATATTTATCCAAAGGGTATGTGGGAGAGGTTTTCTTTAACATTGAGTCTTTCTCTACTAAATGAATGAGCCATAAGAAAATGCAAAAAAAAAGGAATCCCATAACATACTTCATAGATAAATCCTCTTAGATAAGAGTGAGGAAAGAGTCATTCAGAAAGTATTCATTAGTGAGATGTTGATCAAAGTAGAGAAGAATAATTCCTTTCACCAAACTTGGAGAATAGAAATTAGAATACAAATAATCGAACCCTTCTATAGCCAATACATACAAAAGGTATCCAATAGAAAACACTTCATAATGGATTTGTGGATACCAAACATGTGAGATTGAACCAAATTGAAAGTAATAGGATTTTTAGATCCTAAAATAACATATTGACAATACCAAAAAAATAAGACCTAAACACCAAGGCCTAAAATATGGAGAGAATAAGATGGAAATCTATCTTATTACGATTTTTCTCACAATAAATCTTGAAATACATGGATTTATGACTATAGACTCTAATTTATTCCATACCTTACCATACCATAATGAAATTATCATGAATGTATCTATCTATGTTGTATGAAACTATTTTTATCGAGTTATGATAATGAGAGGTAGGAGATAACATAGTATAATTATAATATCTTTCAAAATGATCTTATAAGACACATTTAGGGAGTGATAGGCCTCCTGTGAATAATAAGATTAATATTACCACCATAATGATAAAACTAATATTACCCTAATTGATAAGATATCCTAAAGAATTAAAATGGACTTATTATTTACAAAAACGTTTGAGTTCCTATCATACAATACCTTATAGGGTTGGTAGAATTCATATGGGAAACCATCAAATCCGAAGAATATTTTGTGTGTCCATATGAATTTTAACGTCTCTAATATCACTCAAATTAATAATCCTATAAATATCATTTCTTTAATCCTCAATTAGGTTTCATGGAACAACTTATACGAATTATATTAGAGAATCTTCACTAGTAAGAGAAGAAGTGTTGGTAGAAAAAATCCATAGAAATGATGTGAAAAATCCTAAAGGATTTTAAGAAGCATGATAAATTGAGTATTAAGATCCTTAATGTATCACCCACTCTCAACTAATAAATTTTGGTTATGTGCTAAGATCCCCTTACTTTATAGGATTTCTTAATTTTGAGATGTCTCTAATTCACATTAAATAAGGAAATGTCAAGCTCATGTGAAATTCTAGGGATATATGATGTGAAAGATTGTGTGTGCATCATATAAAACTCATTTTTCACTCTTACTAAAAGAAAATATTTTCATGCCATTGTCCCATTAGTATCCACGAGTACGTTCCTTTAGGGGTTTCATCAGAATGGAGTTAGGTTCCTTAATTGTATTTTTGAATTCTTTGTTTATTACAATATTCCTTAGATATCATATCCTCTACAATCTCTTTTTATGACCTTACAATTCATTTATAACTTCCTTCACACCTTCCTACAACACCTTAAAATAACATTTACATATACTCCCAAGATTTTCTCCACACTTACCTTCATTTTCTATAGAGGAGCCTCATGTCGGTAGATGTAATTCGATGGTATTGACCATGGTAAATATCATCTATAATAGATTTATGACAACTAAATCGATTGATCATATTGATTTGATTGTGTGTGAGAGTTGATTTTTTTCTATTATCGGTAAATAGGGATTAAGGGGACCGTACCTATAAAAATAATCAGCTAAAAATATCATAAATCCCAAGCCAAGGGTATACCCATTGAATCCCTCAAAGTAACATCAAATACATAATTAATAGCATAACCGTCAAACTAATAGCCAAATATAATATAGGAGCAAAAACAACCAACATGGGTACAAAAACAACAAAAAAACTACCTACATGCTCCACATCAAACAACATTTAATCCTTTACAATTTCATCCATAGTGTGCATGTTGTTAGTCCATTCTTTGGCAAGATCAACTATTGTCAACCTCCACCTCTCATAATCAGGTTCAATCATCTCTTTCTTGGGAATAGTACCATCTTTTCCATTTTTTTGGCTCTTTGCATCACATTAACTAACTCATCCATCATTTTCAGGTGCACAAGAGTGGTTTTCATGTTAAGGATTTGGAGGCTTTTAATTTGCAACATAGTCTCCTTTATGCCCAAAACTTCTTTTTCCATGTTGTCACACCTCTTGCTAATAGTTTCTTATTGATCATTGACTAAAATAGAAGATATTTTTCCACTCTTTCCTTGACTTCTCTTAGCTCTCCAAACACCATACTAATCCTATGTTTGTTTATATCAGTATCAAGTCTGCAATAATCAAATTATTTCCTAAAAGTATTAACTTTCACCACTCCTTCCTGTACTGCAAAAATATCCCTTTGAGCCACTTTGAGTAAATTGAGATTGTCAATGGCTTCCTTTGTATTCTGGGTTTGAGTTTCCATTTCCTCATCCATATCATGGCTTGTTGGAGAGCTCTCCCATATTTTCGATTCCCGTTTGGAGTGTTCCTTATTTTCCTATTTTTCATTACCCATACATCAAGTATTTATATCCTCGTTATCTTCCATATGGTTAAAAGGAACAATAACCAGATCGTGTCAAGCCAAGAACACAGATGCTAATCAAACATCATGATCAATAAAATGAAAGCAATTTTCTAGAATAAATTTACATAAAACTTTGCAAAAAAATGAGCAGCAATATCATATATTATTATGGAACTCAATAAAATACAACGAGAATGGACCTTGCTTATATAGGCAAGGAATAAAAATCTAAGAACCAATCAAGGTCGTAGATCAAGCCATAAATCATGGAAAGAACTAGTCATCAAAGAACTAGTCAAGTCCATAGATTTATGAGAGAACTAGACATCAAGGATCTATTTAATACCATATATCTAGGAAAGAACTAGTCAATATCATAGATCAAGGCAAGAACTATACCTAACAACTTGATAATATCTCTTAACATCTAAATAAATTAAAAGAAATATCCACACACATAAGTGGGTGAGGATAAATACAATAAATGTAAATAATGTACCTAGGTGAACATGAGCTAAGGTAAATACCTACTCTAACACCCCCTCAAGTGAAGCTAGGGGCCAAAATAGAAGTGGCATGTCCACAATATGAGTCCCGACAACTAGGCTTGATGAGGTACTCATGTACAATATATCCATGAAGAAATATCAAACCAAAAGAAGGAAATAATCCTGCTATAAGGAAAGAGAAAGAAGAAGAAGAAGGAAGATGTTCTCATGAACACCCCCAAGAACAAATTTTGAAACCCCAAGCATTCCACGTAACTCAAGGTAGTGAGGTGATGCAAAAGGCTTCGTAAAGATGTCTACAACCTGCTACTGAGTCAGAAGGTACTCCAAGCAAAGAACTCCATCCTGAATGTGCTAACAAATGAAGTGGATGTGTATCTCAATATGCTTGGTCTGCTGGTGCTCAACTGGGTTGCGAAGAAATGTGAATTGCACTTTGGTTGTCACACCAAAGTACAATCAGTGAATCCTATGGGAATCCAAACTTTGTCAATAACTCGGTGAAGCCAAAGAATCTACTGACTCACTGTAACTGCTGCCCTGTACTTTGCCTCTGAAGATGAAATTGCAATAGCCTGTTACTTTTTGCATGCCCAAGCAACTAGAGAAGAACCAAGATAGAAAAAGATAGCCAAAAGTAGAATGCATGTCATTAATAGAACCTACCCAATCTGAATATATATACCCAACCAACTGAGTAGAACCCCTAGTGTAGTGTAGGCCAAAGTGGGAAGTTCCCTGTAAATAACACAAAATCCTTTTAGCAACCTACCAATGACTACTATGAGGAGAATGTACAAACCGAGATACAAGCCCTACTACAAATGAAATATCAAGGCGAGTATGGGTCAAATGAGACTCCCAACCAACTGCCTATACAATGTAGGATCAAAAAGTGGTGTGGGACATGTGGATGTAAGAGTAACTCCAGACTAAAAAGGAGATGGACTTGGTTTGCAATCAACCATATCAAAGTGCCTAAGAATATCATGGGTGTACTTTTCTTGACTCAAATGAATCCCTGAATTTTTCTGAGAAATCTACAAACCAAGGAAATAATGCAATAGCCCAAGATCTGTCATGTCAAAATGTGTAGAAAGAGCCCTCTAAATACTCTAAATGTGGGAAGAAGAGCTGCCAGTAAGTAACAGATCATCAACATACAAGATAAGTATCACAATATCCTCACCAACATGCTGGAGATACACTGTATGATTGGAGTGGCAATGAACAAAACCAATAGATAGAAGAAAATAATCCATCTTCTCATACCAAGCCCGAGGGGCTTGTTTGAGACCGTAGAGAGACCTTCGGATCCTACAAACAAGAGAAGAATCTGAACAAATCCATCCGGCTACTCCATGTATATTTCCTCTTGTAGATCTCCATGTAAGAAGGCACTCTTCACATCCATCTAGTATACGGGCCACCCCTGTGATGCAGAAATAGCAAATATAAGGCGTATAAAATCCATCTTGGCAACGGGTGCAAAAGTCTTAGAGTAATCAATACCTTCAACTTGTGATAAACTCTTTGTAACAAGACAAGCCTTATACTTGTTAATGGACCCATCAACTACGTATTTGGTTTGGTATACCCACTTACACCTAATCATCTTTCTTTCTTTAGGAAGAGATACCAAATCCCAAGTATGATTCTTCATCAAAGAAGAATACTCAGCTATCATGGCATCATCCCACTCCTGTATCCCATGAGCCTTTGAAAAGGAATGCGGATCCTCAGAAACTACCTGACACAAAATTCCAGAACCAATAGAATGTGCATGATGATTCCTAGTGGGTGGAAGATCCTCTATGAAAGGTGTTGCCTCAAAAACTGTAGTAGGAGCCCACTTAGGCATAGTGACTACATCAGTGGGAATAGGATCCTCAACGACATCTATATCCTTCTCATCAATCTCCTCAAAGAAAGAATCCTCAAGAGGAGATGAAGAAGAAAAAGGAAGAATGGAAGAAGAAGAAGATTCATGAGGAGTTAAGCACTCATCAAACTGAACATGTGTTCAAACAAGAACATCATGGGTATCAAGATCTAAAAGATGATAAGCTCTCATGTCCTCACAATACGCTACAAAGATCAAGTGTTTACTCTTCTTATCCAAAGCTTTCCTTTTCTTCTTTGGCATAAAGGCCCAAGCATGGCTCCCAAAGACTCAAAAAAATGAGACATCTGGCCTATTGTTGGACCAATCTTCCTCTGGAGTCAAATGCTTAAGTGCTCTATGTGGTGTGTGATTCTGAATGTAGTTAGCACAATTAACTACTTCTGCCCAATAGATAGGAGGTATATCTCTAGAATGCATCATACAGTTAGCCATTTCATTCAAAATTTCTATTCTTCCTTTCTGCTAATCCATTCTTGTGGAGTATGAGGAACAATGCTATGCACCGAGGGAAAGGATGTTATGCTGTATTGATGGAGATGCCAACATGTGGCACACATCCCCTTATCTTATTATATCATTAATTTATGATTTATTATGCTTAGGATGTCAGCCTAAGTATTGGCCATAGGTTAGAATGGTATATATAGGGGTTATAAGGTTATAGTTAATCATCATATTGAGTATTGGAGTGTTATTGTATGGTTTGGAGGTTACCCCCTTGAAGTGGTATTGGAGGTTTCCCCCTCGAAGTGGAAAAGCTATTATATGAGCATATTGTCATCATTTATCTATATTTTGGTGTTCTCTCATGTTATTCTGTTGTATATGTTCTGATTTATACAAGTAATATCCTTACAAGTGGTATCAGAGCAACGATTTCAGCCAAAATTAGGGCAAAAACCCTAATTTTTTGTTTCGAATATATCTTGAAGAGGGTATCAAATTTTTTTCCCAATTTTTGCATCATAATTTGGAAACACTCTAATTTAGAATATTTGAAAATTTCAGCTCCATTGGATCTATTTTGTAGATGTTATTGGTGTTTTAGGATTTTTTATAAATTCACTTTTTAGGAAGCAAATTGTGGTATTTTTTAGAAAAATCTATATTTTTGGAAAGATCTTGAAATTTTAGTTAGGGTTTATTCTTTGTGTTTTTATCCATCTGCTGAAAATATTTTTCAAATTCCTAAAACCTAATCATGATCATGGGGATAACAAATTTTTATGGAAATGGTGAGATGGATGCTAAAGAATGGTGGATAAAATTTAAGAATATATATTTCTCATATTTCATGACAAGGAATAGGTTTTCACATTATTTTGATGGTTTTGTATGGATTTGGTTTTCTCGAGTTAAAAAATGATAGGATGGATTGGTCTTGGGAGGAAATGGAACAAATTTTTATGGATAGATGGGACCACAAAGAGGAAGAAGAGTCAAAGGAAGATGATGGGGAAGAATATATTGAAGAATCAAGAGAGAAAGAAGATGAAGAGGAAGGTGAAGAAGATTCAAGGGAAGATGATGGTGCAACATATATTGAAGAATCAAATGCAGAAGAAGTTGAAGAAGACTATGAAGAAGAGGAAGAAAAACAAGATATTGATGCAGAAGAAGATATTATAGCTCCCAAGAAGGAAGATACCATATTTCAGTTTCATGGATGCATTCAAAGGAATAAGATAATTGTTTCCATAAACCCTAACAGCAAGTATAACTTCATCAACAAGGATATGGCTCAACATCTACATATTCAAGAAAGTAATATCAAAGAAGCTCAAGTGAATGGTAAGAAAATTCAAGTTTTTGAAGATTTAAAACTTACTATGGACAAATATACTTTACATTCAGATTTTTTTGCCTTATATATGGATGGTTTGGATATTTTTCTTGGGTATCCTTGGTTAGAGACATTGGGGACAATTAATATTAATATGAAAAATAAGTTTATGAAGATTTGGTACAAAAAGAAGAAGGTCACTTTACAGGATATCAGGCTTAATGGAAATCAAAGAAAAGTCAATATAGACCATGAGGATGATTTAGAATATGGAGAAGAAGGGAATAAGGATGATTCAAAAGAGGAACATGAAGAAAAAGAAGGAAATGATGATTCATCTACTCAAGAGAAAAAGAAAATATCAAATGCAAAGGTGGAAGAAGAAAAGAAAGTTCAGAAATAGGTTGATAAGGTTGAGGATACTACAACTGTAGCATATGGAAATCCACGTCAACATGAGAGAAAAAAATCATGGAGATATCCCAGGGCACATCATATTTCCAACCAATATAGATATACAGGTAATTGGAGGAATAATCACTTTATTTATACAGGGGATCAATGGAGCAACAATTATGAAGCATGGAATCCTTATTATGGTTATCCTTATTATGGTTATACATGGAATCCTTATTATGGTTATGCATTGAATCCTTATGTTGGTTATGCATGGAATCCAAGGATGATAAACTATGGTCACGAATGGAATCAGAGTAGCGCAACGGAATATGGATATTAGTTCAGATATGTATCATCTACCAGGATCACATATGGATGGATGATCGATCATGGTGCAAAGTGTGTAAAAATTTACAACACACTCATTACATGGTTTCTTCTTATGTTTCGGGATGAAACATGTCAAGGAGGGAAGGAATGCTATGCACCTAGGGAAAGGATGTTATGATGTATTGATGGAGATGCCGACATGTGGCACACATCCCCTTATCTTATTATATCATTCATTTATGATTTATTATGCTTAGGAGGTCGGCCTCAGTATTGGCCATAGGTTAGAATGGTATATATAGGGGTTAGAAGGTTATAGTTAATCATCATATTGAGTATTGGAGTGTTATTGTATGGTTTGGAGGTTACCCCCTCGAAGTGGTATTGGAGGTTGCCCCCTCGAAGTGGTAAAGCTATTATATGAGCATATTGTCATCATTTACCTATATTTTGGTGTTCTCTCATGTTATTCTATTGTATATGTTTTGATTTATACCAGTAATATCCTTACAAACATAATGTTGGTGAATAATGCCTTGAGTTGCCAAAAATTCAGAAAACTCATTGTTGAAGTACTCCCCCATTATCAATACGAAGGTTATTTATGCAACTAGAAGATTGTTTCTCAACCAAAGCCTTGAAGACTTTGAAGTGTGAAAAAAATCACTTTTAACTTGAGAAAATAAACCCAAGTACGCCTCAAGAAATTATCAATAAATGTAAGTGCATACTTAGCTCCATTGAAAGATGGGGTAGGAAAAACCATCAAGTCACTATGCACAAGCTCAAGTGGTGAAGAAGCTCTCTTAGAAAAATTCTTAGGAAAAGGATCTTGGTGTTGTTTCCCTAATGCACAACCATGAAAAACTCCCTCAAGACAAGAAACTCTAGGAAGACCATCTACCATACCATGAGTGCTCAACTCCTTCAAATATCTGTAATTGATATGTCCAAATATTTCATGACAAAACTTACTCTCGAATCAATGAGAAACCAATCCTGTACTTATAGAAGAAGTGTAATCAATACCCTCAAAGTGATATAGTCTAGAACTATGATCAATAATACCTTGAGCAACAAGTGAATAAGGCTCCAACAAATTTCTTACTTATGCTCCATGTGGTGTAAAAGTCACTATTTTTCCTTTACCAGAATGACAAATTTGATATATAGAAAGCAAATTTGTAGTGATGTTAGGAACATATAGTGCATCTTGGATACTACCACCATCAAGTTGTATATCACCTTTTCCCTCAACAAAAAGAAAGGAAGAATCTCTAACCTCAATTTTGGAAGTAGAACTCAAACCTAGAGAAACAAAAGACTCCTTGGAAGAAGTCATGTGATGAGAGGCACCAGAATCTATAACCCAATTGTCTGCAAGTGCTAACTGAGATCTCCCAACAACATTAAGTGCTTTGCCATGTTGATTAGAAGGAGGTGGCGTGGAGATAGAAATTTTGTGTTTCTTGACTACATCCTCTAAGGCTTGCATTCACTTATAACACCTATTTTCTTCATGATTACTACCCCCACAAAAGAGCATGAATGGCTAGACTTATTCTTGGATTTAGAAGACTCCTTGGGTTTTGAGTTGTTTTCTTTGGGTTTAGGAGCATTTTGAGATGGAGAAGGTGTGGAGTTGGTTTTACTGTTTGGTTTTCCCTTGCCCTTAGGATTAGATGCAACTAATGCCTTTTGAGAGGTGGAAGACTCAAGGTGAGATAATTTGGATTCTTCCCTAGTAAGTATTTCACAAAATGTTTCTAAGTTAGGCATTTTGAAGGTGTCACCTAAGGCATCCATGCTAGAGAAAAAAGTAGAAGAAATTTTTTGGAATGGTCCTCTCAACTTGGATAGAATCAAGTAAACACACTCTTCATCTTTCTTATCTCTTACACTCCCCTTCAACTATGTCAACAAATGCTTGAACTTGGTAAGATAGTCTATAATTGTTGGAAAATCTTCAAGATTAAGAGAGGTGATCTCAATTTCAAGTTGCATGGCTCTCATATGATCCACCTTACCAAATAAATCCTCCAATTTCTCCCATATTTTGAAAGGAGAGTCACACTTTTCCAAATGAAATAAAATACAGTCACTGACATAAGTTCCTATCAAACCCATACACTCATCAAATTTTCACTGGTACTGAAATTTCTCATATTCTCTAGTGAACACTGGTTATTCTTTAGAAGTTAAAGCCCATAATCCTTTCTAATTAATTATTATTTCCATTCTTGATTTCCATGTGTGGTAATTATGTGTTGTTAATGGCTCAACATGATCTAATTTAAAAGTAGATAAAGATTCCATCCTAAAAAAATCACCAAAAGAAATGCAAGAACCAAGCAATGCAACAAGACCCCCAAACAATGCAACAAGAGCCCCCCAATTTTGGCACTTTATAATGAGTGCGTGTTACAATATAGCACTTTATAATTATAGTGTGATTCTCAAAATAAATATTTCCAATGGAAAGAGCATTAAAAAACATGCACTTTTGCAAAAAATGACACTCAAAACTGCAAGTTACCGATCAAAAGATACAACTTTTTCAATATTATGCTCTACTATTTATTTTAGCTGCCACTAAAAAAATAAAATGCTCTTGCCTTCACCACACAAATAAAATGAAAGGGGGCTGGAGTTAAGCACCTACTAGTAGGAATCACAAGATTTAAGCCCTCATATGACCAGGGAGCTAAGGATTTCAATGGGTGTGTCTCGCTTCTTCTGGCAAAAAACTACTATTTCTGGACTATGCTAAGAGTGACCTTCACCGCCCAAAATAGTAGTTTGCGGATTTTCCCAAAAAAGTAAAAAGTGCACCGTCATCCATGGACCCCTGCCAAAAGAGGAAAGAAACGTCTTTTCGAAAAAAGACCTCCTACGCATGCAACCGAAAATGCTAAGCCGCAACAAAAAAATACATAGATTGGATCTCAAGAAACCTAGCAAAACTAATTTTTTTTTTCTATATCTCCTTTTCCGTATGGAACGAATCCTGAGGTGAATCTAGTATGTTTATCTACACAACAAAAAAACTAAATTCCGCAAAAAATGGCCGAGTTTACAATCGATCTTAGGGTTTTCCCACCTTTTGGATCCAATGGTCACCTTTTTTTTGCATAAAACCACACACAATAGCACAATACAGAAAAATCCTGAATATATGAATATGTTAAAAAATGCTTGCAAAATGAAACTTACAAATGAATGTCAATAGAAATCTCCTACTCTAATACCATAAAAGGAACGATACTAGATCATGTCAAGACAAGAACACGATGCTAATCAAACATCACAATCAATAAGATGAAAGCAATTCACCAGAATAACTTTACATAAACCTTTGCAAACAAATGAGTAGCAATATCATATATTATTATGAAACTCAATGAAATACAATGAGAATGGACCTTGCTTATATAGGTAAGGAACAACAATCTAAGAACCAATCAAGGTCGTAGATCAAGCCATAAATAATGGAAATAACTAGTCATCATAGAACTAGTCAAGTCCATAGATTTATGAGAGAACTAGACATCAATGATCTAGTTAATACCATAGATCTAGGAAAGAACTAGTCAATACCATAGATCAAGGAAAGAACTATACCTAACAACTAGATAATATCTCTTAATATCTAAATAAATTAAAAGAAATATCCACACACATAAGTGGGTGAGGATAAATACAATAAAGGTAAATAATGTACCTAGGTGAACATGAGCTAAGGTAAATACCTACTCTAACACTAGTCTTTCTCCAAAACGTTTTGAGCCATTTTACCATCCTTTCGGTCAAGACCCACATCTTCCTTCTTTTCACCCATCTGAGTTGAAACTATGGAAATTCTAGACCTTTTTGTTTCCCCAAAGTTGTGAAAACCCCATAAATCCCTAGCTTAACCAAAGTTTGGAAAATTTTCTTGACCATGCTAACATTTGGTAGCCCTATACGAACCAGGTATTTTCAAAGGGCTTGATCGAGAGGGGTAGTGAAATCCCCTTCTTCACCTGGTCATTAGATTTAGATAGGGATCTAAATAGAAAATTAGGAAAAGAGTATAGTTTCCCATGTCGATGTGGTTCAACATCAAGAAATGATAGGAAAAACCACTTTAAACCTTCCCTCAAGAGTCACATATTACATCAAAAGAAGATAAATTTCATCAAAGGGAACTGGTAAATATTCCCTATCAAACTAGAAAATGTTGTTTAAGGGGTTATTTACCGATTAAGAAATTGTCAATTTCCAAACTGCAATTAGTTTTAGGATTGTAAATCATTTTCCCCTACATCGGTAGATGGGTAACTTTGGAAATTAGCTTAGGAGTGATTTAAAAAATTACCTAAAACATACCCCATCAATGTTCTATGACTTTACAACATCCATACTTAAATTCTCATCATGGCCTCTAATAATTTGGAATAAGTTATCCATACGTACACATCCAATTAACTCCCTATATTTCTTACTTGATCTCCATCATCATCTCGGGCTCTATTCTTACACAGGTATCCTCCCATCCTAGAGACTATTAGATTACATGTGTTAACTTTATTAAAAATTTGAAGGGTTGAATGGTGCTTAGAATTTTGGCTCCTCTTGTTTCCCACAATCTAATAATCATTTTTTCCACCTCTTCACAATTATTCCCACAATATTTTACACGCATCAAATATAGGAATGTGTTGAAAATATAATCATTCTTGTGACTCCCTCCATCATTTATTTTAATGACCATGTTAATCCACTTCTCATTATAGTTTTTAAAGGCCACCATGCTCCTTTTAGTGTTGAGGTTCATTAAGCCTTGGTTGGGGTCTAGTTTCCTTCTCAAGTAAAACCTTGATTTGATCATCCACTCCCTCTAAGTTCTCAACTATGTTTAAATCCATGGCTAGAACACCCTTATTGGCAAACTTATCAACAATCACATTTCCTTCTTTTTATATATGTTGGAAAGTAATGGAATTAAAGAAGGAGAGATGCTTGATTGGTACCTTTAATGAAGTCTTCTATAGAAACTGAAACTATATTTTTCCCTTTCATGCTAGAAATAATATTTAGTGAGTCTCCTTTAATGGTTAATGATTTGAATCATCTCTCTATGACTATCTTAACTCCCCAACACATTGTTTTCATTTCCGCCACATGGTTTGTTTGGATCCCAAGGTTGAAGTAATATGCAAGCACAATTTTTTTGTTAGAATCCCAAACCCCCTCTCTACTTTCCTTTCCAGGATTTCCTTTAGCTACCCCGTAAAATTTAAGTTTAATAAAACCTTCCATTAGTTGGCTCCACCATACCCCTTCTCTTCAGCCTTCTCTTTCTAAAAATCCTCCATTCGTCAAAACCCATCTTCTCGACAAAATAACTTGTGTTTCCAAAATCTCTTCCTCTTTGTTTTTTAAAATAGAGAAATTGTTTCTAACAACTTGGACACATCTTTTAGTGATTTTTAAGGAGTCTCCTTTTACCCCTAAATATCCTTCTATTTCTTTCTTTCCACAGCTCCCACCATAAATGACCAATGTTAAGGATCCATAATTTTTTATGCCTTGGATTTTGAAAGGGAATTTCCATTGAACCCATAAATTATGCACATCTTGTGGGAAAGCCCAAACAACCGTAAAAAGTGATAGGATAGAATTAACAATCAAAGAAATGGAGAATTCCACAAAGAGATGATTTGTAGTCTCCAAATCCTTTTCACATAAAACACATATGTTAATCAAATTGAAACCTCTTTTTGTCAGGTTCTTAACAAACGTGAGGGGCTTGTTAATAAAATTTAACCAGCTGAAGATGTTCACTTTGGGTGGGATATTTTTATTCCAGACCTTGTTCCATAGAAAACCCTATACTACATTTTCTTCTTCAAAATACTGAAAATAGGTAGATTTGCCTAAGAAAATGCCCATATCCTATTTTCCCCATATGATTTTATTGTGATCATTCGATTGAAAATGAGTTGGAAATATAAGAAATTATTGAGTTTATCCAATTGTTGGTTTAGGTCCTACCTTTCCACTTTGAGAATTTTCCAACTTTTAAAATTTCCTTCCTCTTCAAGATAATTTTTAACAAGAGTGTCATAATTCCTTTCCATTATCTAAAAAATTTTAGGAAATTTTGCTCCATTGAGAACTGTCTATCCCATTTATATTTCCAGAAAAATTATTTGTTCCATATCCTATTTTCCATTTACATTCTCTCTTTAAGATGTCCTTCGACAAATGAATCACTTTCTAAATGGCTGATCCATTAAAGGTTAACGGGCTAAAAATGATCTGTCATCTTGCACATCTTTCCAATACTTTTTTTTAAAAATATTGATCCAAACACTATCTTCAATAAACAATATCCAACCAATATTTTCTATTAAGGCTTTGATCATTTTTTCCCAATCCCTAAGACCCAACCTCAAATTCTCTTGGGTTTTCATACCTTTTCAAAGCCACCAAAATAATGCCATCCTTACTTTCCATTCCACTTCATTGGAAACATTTTTGAATGATTTGAAGTTTGTTTTCCACCTTTGTAAGGAGATAAAAAAGTGACATAACATAAATAGGAGACTTTTTGTAGTCACAAAATCATGCACTTTAGACATTATTTAGCCCAGTCTCATACTACTATTTAGAAGGTTCTTGAGTGAAGAAAGTACTAATTAATCCCATCTTTTGGCCATCTTATTTTAATTTTATTTCACCATTCCCACAATTTTTTTATACATGCCCAGTTTGTTTGGAACTTTCCCATCATTTTAGCCTAAACCGGGGTGCTCAAGCCTTTACTAGGGTGCCTGTACATCGAAAAGTGACAAGCGAGCGTGAGAATCTACAAGTGACTCTTCCGCGTACCCGACCTCCCGAGGTCATGCCGAGACAGCCGGTGGAGATGGAATATAGGTAGTATACGGATAGACTAGTTAGGCAATCTAATATCTTCGACACACACTAATGGAATCTGCGAATCTAAGGCAAAGAAGGCCCTTCTAACCTAGACCGGTGTGATAGATCGATCAACAAGGATGACTGCTCGAAGGCTCCAATCAATATCGAGCTCTGGCGTGATTCGATCTATGGGTTGTGGAATGCGTGGGAAATGACCCGGGATGGTTTCGTGTATTTCTCCTGATAGGGTCATATGGTGAATATAGTCAACTCTATGGATGATTCTCTGGCCTAGTCTAGAATTCTCTAGCTTCGTTAGCTGTTATGTCCAGTAGGGATAACTGTTGGATGATGATAGGTGGAATTGGAGTAGACTGAAATACTAGTGTGCGTAGACCAGTGTCTATATCCAATTCTCTTATGGATTCGTTAGGCTGTGGGATCTGTGGATCACAACCATAAACTCTCGGTTGTTGTGGTCCTGTTATGGTCATACGCGAGATCAAGTTCTAATCCCTAGTATCCAATAATCGTATGCTTTCTCAGCTTCTATATTTAGAACCAATAGTTGTGCAATCTTCTCAGAATACCTTACAGGCGTTCTCGCAACCTGGATTCTTAAGCTGGTATCTATATCTACGAGGGTGTCTCCAGCGTCTGGCTATGGAACTAAAGGATCACACCCGAATGTTTGTTCTCTTTTGAGCCCTTCTACAGTCATGTGGATGTTTTTCTAGGGTAATCTGTAGTTTGGCTGACTTGACCAAAACGCATGTGCTTGGTCGTCTCTATGTTTAATCCTCTTAACGTGAACCGATCGCTTGTAAATGCATGGGTTGTTTGGAATACTTGTATCCTGAGATTTTGGTCTATGTCAACTATTGCTGTGACGAGGTTTGGTTGAGGCACGATTGGCTCAAATATATATTCCCTGGGCTCTTGAGGTCCCGTGATTGTCATACGAAACAAAATGTGATCTAACTGTAATGAAGCAAATTCTAACTACGTGAAGTAAATCTAACTGCATATAACCTTTATTCTTCTATGAAATATTTAACAATTTTAAGGGAAGCAAACTATTTTAAACGTATCTAGAAATAATAACTAAATAGTAATTAAAACAGACAAGATAACCGAGTGTAGTTATTTTCCTGTGCGAATTGATAGAATTCTAAATAGGTCTAATCTATTTGCAAGATTCTCGATCCTACCTCAGAAGTGAGGAGTGAATCATAGTTTCTCGAAAACTATCAATCCCCACAGCTTCCCTGGCAATATCGAGAATAGAATGAAATGAAATAAAGCGATTAACTACTCTATTTAATATGATTCTGACTAGAACTTTGAAATTTAAAACCTGGATTCCGCAGAACAGTGGCAAATCCGATGGTGTGTATGTGATCTCGTCCCCTCAGTATGGTCTCTTCGTTCTTTCGTGTTCACGTGGATCCAGAAAAGTGTGTGATGCTAGCACCGATAGGAGTAGATTTTGGGATAAGGACAGCTCAGAATGCAGACCGAGAATGCGAGTAGGAGAGGGATAGCGCAAGAGTACAGAGCTTGGCTTATGCGATTCCTAACGGGATTTTACTGCAAGTCATGCAACATGAAGCGACCAGAACTTTTGACTATCCTATACGAAGAGCAAAACCTGCAACTTTAATGGCTTCCTAAGCTATTCTGTTCCAAAATAAAGACACTGCTTGCACAAGTTGGATATGTGGCTTACCAACAGCTGAATAAAGCTAACCAGGTATATAATGAATTGAACTAAGAACTCTAAGTCACAGTAAAAAAATAAATCTACAGCAAAGAGGAATTCAGAGGCAAGCTTCTAACCGGATTGGATGGAACAACAACACTGCCTGCACAAGATGGGTCTGTGGCTTACCAACAGCTGAGCAATACTAACCAAGTAAGAAATGAACTATGCTATCAATCCTAAGCAAGCTGACAGACCAAACCACTGAAAATCAGAAGACTCTAACAAAAAATGGTGGCCAAAGCTCCAGCTCAAATTCTTCATCAAAACTCAGACCAAAATTCAGACCAAAATCAGACCATTTGCATGTACACAAACCATGCATTTATAGGAATTCAAACACCCAAGAATCAAAACCAAATTGAACTCCTAAACAATAAACAAAGGAAAAACACTGTTCCAGGGGACCAAAAACATTAATGCATGCTCAAGTCGGCAAGGAAAGCTGGTGAAACGTGATATTTCATGCGGGTCGCGTCAAAAGGGTGTTACGAAAACGCGCCAGACCGCCACCCCCTACTCGGGGCGGCGGTTACAGATCGCGCCTGTTCGGGCGGCGGCGGTCACGAGACCGTCACCTGCCGGGGGTGGCGGTTTCGTCACTGAAGATTAAAAGGGGCAAGAAAAGAGGGAAAAAGGGAAAACAAAGGACATAGGGGCTAAGTGGGTTATGCGGGATGTTAACACATATCCGAAGATCTCTTTCTGGATCTCGAACACCTTACGAGGAGACTCAGTATCATCATTGGGGCATTTATTACACTGCTCGCATGATGATGACCTTACAATTTTGGGTACGTACATATTGCCCCCTCGGAGAAGCGTTTTAGCCATGAAAGGGCATAAAACGGTGGGTCCGAGTATGGCAGTCCCGAAATGGGGGGTTTAGAAGTTATACCTTACACGTCCGTGTGTCGAAATGGTGCTATCCAAATTCCCGCTACCTGCAAAATGAAAAGAGATCTCAAGTGCGAGATAGATACAATAATTTGAAAAATAAACGCTAAAATAACAAGGAAAGAGGACGTACCATTTGTGCGGGGATAGGAACTTACCTTCGTCAGCGCTCTAAACCTATGAAAAGTCATTTTAAGATGAAATAGAACAATATATATATGAAAGTGGGCCCATTTTCCTATTCATTTGCGCGAGTTGATTTGATCGATTTTGAGCTCTGGGACCCACGGTGATGGTTTCTCGCGTGAGTATAGTCGAAACATCTGCAGTGAGATCGTGATCATGCCTCCACGTGCGGAACGCCACCCCGCGAGATCACAGGTTGGTTTTCTTCAATTTTGCATTTTTCCCCCTTCAAATTTGAAATGGCAAATTATTTGTAATGGGGGGGTTATTTTTGAAAATGTTTGGTTCAAAAGGTCCGTCTAGGGGGGGCGCCTACTGGGTAGGCTCTTTTTTTAGCTAAAATGGTCTATTTTTGCGTTTTTTTTTTGACTTTTTAGGACCGTTAAAACCCACGCGGGTTTTGGCGGACATGACCGCCTTTAAGGCGGCGGTTACAAAACCGCCTCCCTGCTCAGGGCGGCGGTTTTGCACAGAATGCAAAAGAGCTTGTTTTGGAGACTTATACTTATATTTTCTTGCATTTCTGTATGTTTTTATGACTCTCCCGGCATTGATTAGATACTAACTTGCTCTGTTTGTGTGTTTTTTGGGTGTATGCAGTGAGGGAGGAGCGAGTGCAGAGAGAGAGACTCTAGTTTCAGAGGAGCCACTCTCTCGGGGCCGTGGTGGAGAAGACGAGTCCGTTGCGGGCGTCATGTTGCTCCGACTACGGGAGCAGCCCCATCGGCGGCATCGGCATCGACTGGCGGTGCCGCCCTAGTGACCCATCTTGGAGGCCCTTGATCCGAGTAAGTTATCCTTTCTCCCTTTCAATGCTAGTTTGATTTAGGACTTGTTTTAACTGCTATCTCTCCTTATATTTGTATCTTGTATTTTTTAGCCTCTTGCCTAGTTTCTAATTCATCTTTCTTCTTTGTTTTGCGAGAGACCATCGACGAGTGGCGGGATCTAATCCGTAGGGTATGCACTCGATTCTAATGATCCCTATGGATAAGACCCGTACGGAGCTATCTGTAGATGCTTTGGGAACCTTCAAGCAGGCAGGCATACTGACGTCTTTGCTCCCATTTGGCACGTGGCTAGGATGGTGTCGACTCTCCGTACAGAGTTGGTGGGCTATAGGACAGCCGAGCGTCTTATGAGGAGCCATTCTCGTGGTGAGACCACGGCTGCTCCTCGAGACCCTAGCCCTCCATGCATTCAGAGCGCCGGCGTAGCCGGAGTCCTAGGCGAGGGCGCGCACCCTCGGAGGGGTCACGTAGGGGTTGAGAGGTGACTTGGCCCTTGTACTTTGTACTATAGATTCTTTTGTATATCACGGGCTCTTTGAGCGTTTTGACCATGCCTAGAGCATGATGGCATTGTATATAAACATTGATTATTTATATATATGCATTCATTTTTGGATCAAAACTTTGTCACTTGTGTTTTCCCTTTCTGTTTCCAGCTTTCTCGTGTATACTACGATGTATGTTTTATATGCTTTCTAGAATGTATGCAATGGAAAACAGATGATGCAAATGTTTGCTTTCTTTTTGTGTTTCATGATGCTGATACATGATATTGTAGATATATTGTGATCTTAAATCTTAGTTTCTGTGAGCAATTTGGATACCTCATGTTTGTTTTGGCAAAGTGATGAAAATAACCAGTATGATGAATAGATTAACTTGCCCCACTCCTAACTCCACGCAACTAGTAAGATGCGAGGGCTCATCACCAAGAGCCAAAGGGCGCAAGGCGCAAGTTATGAAATATGGTGAAATGATAGTGATGAAAGACAGACGAAGCTTTGGTGGAACCCAATTGAAAACTACAAGCTTACTCTACCTGAATGACTTCATAGTTTTGGATGCAACTTGCTTTGCGGTTTATCTAGACTTAGACCCGTAGATGGCCACATAGTAGACAAAATATGGGTTTTAGGATTTTTAACTCTCTTGGAATTTTGAGCATCTGATTCATTCGTTTTTGACTCAAAGTTTGAATAGTTTGTTTATGACCTTTTAACGTTTGCATTGTCTGGAGGACCCCCTACACTTTGCCCCATGCTACTAGTAAGAAGCGTGGGTTTATCACCGTGGGCAAGGCGTAGGTGAGTAAGGGCATTTCCATCCTTTCCCAACCCTACGTCACTAGTAAGAGACGCAAGCTCATCACCGAAGGTTGGTGGGGCAAGGAAATGTGTAAAAATAAATTTTTTTGTTTAATCACTTTTTGACTTGTCTTTTTGAGTAAAATGTCAGTATATGCTTGTTTCCAAAGAGATGTGTATATGGGATAGATGTGACACCATGAAGCTTCTAGAACAGACCATAGGCAAGACACTTATCCTAAGAAGAAATCAAAGCGAGAACAAACTTGCAGATCTTGGTATGGTTACCGTTAGGACTTCGTCATGTTTGATTTTATTTGATAAAAGATTCCAAGATGACTTGATGATACGAAGATGGAGAGGTATGATTAAAGAACTTTATGCCAGAAACATCATGAGTTTGTAATGAATTACTTTGAGAATAGATTCCTTGATCACAATTTGTGTAAGAACAAGTGGACAAAATGATCCTAATCTATATGGAAATGCAATGTAGATAGTTATATAGGCAGCGCTTGCTGCTTATGCATAGAAACATTTGAGGTGGAGGGAATTGACTGTTTCGCCAAACTCCTCACCTTCTAGCGTGCATAAGAGGTATGCACCATTTCCGTAGTCCTTCGTGACTCGGTATGGGCCCAACCATTTGGGCCAGAATTTCCTTCCTTCGCCGGTCTTCTTGTCGATCCGGCTACTGCCTAGTCTTAGAACTAGATCACCTTCGTATATATCACGTTCATAGAATTTTTGTTATACTTTTGCCGGCACATCCGGTCAAAGATAACTCTATGTCGTTTCTTGGCGTCTAACCTAATTTCATCTAGGCTTTCTAGTTGGGAAAGACGTGCTTCTCTGTAAGCGTCTTCATCCAGAATCCCTTGTAGTGAAATGTGGAGACTGGGTATCTCGACCTCAAGTGGGAGAACTGCTTCTGCCCCAAATACTAGAGAGAAAGGAGTTGCTCCCGTTGGTGTTCTTATTGAGGTTCGGTGGGCCCACAAGGCCGGATATAACTTTAAGTGCCAATCCCGTTTGTTTTCTTTTACCGTTTTAAGGAGAATGGCTTTCAATGTTTTGTTTGTTGCTTCAGCCTGCCCATTGGCTTAGGGATAATACAAGGAAGCCGTATGATGGCTTATTTTAAGTTTGTTGCATATTTCACGAACTTCTTCATTCTTGAAAGAAGTTCCATTATCTGAGATAATGATTTGTGGGATACCGTACCTGTAAATGATTTGATTTAAAATGAACTTAGCGATTACAGAACCAGGTACGGTAGTAAGAGGCATGGCCTCCACCCATTTGGTAAAATATTCAGTGGCCGTAATTATAAAATTATGGCCGTCTGTGGATGAGGGAGAGAATTTCCCTATTAAGTCTAGGCCCCATGTAGAAAAGGGCCATGGAGTAGCGATTGGTTGCAGAGCTTGTGCTGGCATGTGGATCTCATGAGAGAATTCTTGGCACTTATGACACTTGCGTGCAAACTCTATCGCGTCATGTTCTAGAGTGGGCCAGAAATAGCCCATTCGATGTATTTTTCGAGTGGTGGCATGGCCACCGAAGTGGCCTCCACATATACCGCTGTGAGATTCATAGAGAATCTTCTTGGATTCTTCTGTGTCGACACACCTTAGAAGCATTCCATCGAACGCCTTTCGATAGAGAACTTGCTCTATAATAACGTACTTAGCTATGATAATGCGTAACCGCCTTTTTTGTTGCGGTGTAGCTCCTTCTGGATACCTATGGTCCATGATATAGCTAATGATATCAGCGTACCAAGGGCACTCAGATATAGCAGGTCGGGTTTCGACGTAGTATACGCATTCATCGGGAAAATCTAGATCTACTAGATCTCCCCCGTCCAACGGATTATCAGCTAACCAATCCGCAATGATTTGTCCTTTTATCGACTTCTGATTTACAAATGTTAATTCGAACTCTCCCATCAAGGTTATAAAACGTCCAGCTTTTTTGGACAAGGACCCTTGTGTGAGAAAAGTCCGTAAATGGTCTGTCTTTACCATGACCTTCGTTTCTTGATTCAGCATGTAATGTCTTAGACGTTTAGTAGCAAAGACTATGGCAAGGCATTCCCGTTCTGCCTGTGTATAGCGTGTTTCATAGTCGAGCAATGTTCGGCTAATGAAATAAATCACACGTTCTCTCTTGTCATCGTCTTCTTGAGCCAACATACAAAGCCAACGAGACATTGGTAGCTCGTGAGTATAAGATCAATGGGTGATCCAACTTAGGTGGCATTAGCGTAGGTGGTGATAACAAGAAACGCTTAACTGCGCTTGAAAGCTTCATTGCAATCTTCAGTCCAATCAATGCTATAGTCCTTCTTGAGTAAATTGTTGATTGGATGAACGGCGAAGCTTAGATCCGGGATAAATCTCCGGATTGCACCCAGCTTTCCGAGAAATGATCTGATTCCAGATTCACTCGAGGGTGGGACCATTTCGAGGACAGCCCGAATTTTGGTTGGATCAACATCGATCCCTCGTGACGATATGATGTAACCTAGGAGTTTTCCTCCTGTTACACCAAAGACGCATTTCTCCGGATTTAGCGTAACTCCGTATTCTATTAAACGTGAAAGAATGACGCGGAGTACTTCGGGATGGTCACAACGCTTCTTGGCCTTAGCCAACAAGTCATCTACGTAGGATTCCACGATCTTATGAATTAAATCGTGAAATATATAAGTCATAGCCCGCTGGTACGTAGCACCGGCGTTCTTGAGACCGAATGGCATAACAACGTAGCAATAGGTTCCCCAAGGAGTTATAAACGTGGTTTTAGCTTGATCTTGCTCGGATATTCTGATTTGGTTGTATCCCGAGAATCCATCCATGAGAGACAAAAGCTCAAACCCAGCTGTTGCATCAACAATGACGTCGATAGATGGTAATGGGAAGTCATCCTTAGGACATGCTTTGTTGATGTCTCGGAAATCTATGCAAATGCGTATCTTTCCATTTTTTTGAGAACGGGAACGATGTTAGATACCCATTGGGAGTAGTCAACTGGCTTGATGAATCCTACCTGAAGGAGTTTTATTACCTCCTCTTTTACCATGAGGGCTACCTTGGGCTTCATAGGTCTTGATTTTTGCTTAATTGGCTTTGCATCTGATCTAGTGACGAGGTTGTGCACCGCAATGTGGGGTGCGACTCCCGTCATCTCCTTGTAACTAAATGCAAATTCCTTCTGATGTTCTTTGAGAACTTGAGTATGTATTTCCACTTCTTCTGGGGTTAACGAAGATCCTAGTTTCAAGATTCTTGGCTCGTCTTCCGTTCCGATGTTGACATTGAGCATTTCTTCGATTAAGGAGGTGTTACCTTCTTCGAACTCAGGTGGTGCCGGAGGTAAATCCAAGTCATCCCCATTTTCTATTGCGTATATGCTAGGTTCCCTTTGTGAGGGAAGATTTGTTACGGGATTTCCGAAGTAGGAAGACGAATGTGGAATCAGGGATAAATCTAGCATGTGATAAGAGAGATGTAATGCTGCATAGGCATTTAAATAATCCAAAGTAGCCGCATCATTTCCAACATGGTCTAGGACGGTAGATTCACTTCCACTAAAAAGAGGATTTGTCATTGTTTTTATTAATGGTTCGTCACGAATGGATACTGTGAAGTGAGTATCTTCTAGTTCATTGCTTGGAGTAAAACGTGACGCTGAAGTTGCTATCGAGTCAGCGAGGAGATTTTTCTCTCGCGGGACTGCTTCAATGGATATGAAGTTAAACGCTTTGCTTAAATCTAACACAGCGTCTTTGTAGAGTTGTAAATGTTTGGCTTTAGTTTCATATATTTCAGAAACTTGGTTTGTCACTAATTGCGAGTCTCCTAAGACTCTGATGCTGTCAATACCAATTCTTTTGGCTAAAGTGAGACCAAGGAGGAGGGCTTCGTACTCAGCGCCGTTGTTTGTGCATTCAAAGTTTAACTTAAAAGCGAATGGGAGGATTTTCTCCTCGGTAAGTAAGAATTATACCTGCCCCGCTCCATAGTGACATTTAGCTCCATCGAAATAGAGAGTCCAATACTTAGCCGGGCATAGATGTTGGGGCATCGGTTGTGCTTGCGCACTCTATTTCTACCATACAGAGATCCTCTGCTGGCAAGGAACCAACACCTAGGGAAAATCCCATGCCTACTGAATCGAATGGTAAGAACATTGGTGAATCTTGTTCTATCAACTCAACGATTTTCACAGTAGTCCCTAATGATATTGTTTCTTTAGTTTTACTTTTAGGGGTTGGAATTGTTTTGGCTATGCTGGTTGTTTCGAGATCCGTCGTAGGTACCAACTTTTCCTCTGGCTTTGAGTCAGTGGGTTTGTTAAGTTGGTTTGTTGGAAGTTCAAATTCCGAGTGTACACCTGGTCTTTTCTTTAAATCAGCTAGGTGCACGTCAAATGGCTTTGGATCACCTTTGGCTACAAATACCTTTCCTAGATGCAAGAATCTTACTTCTTGAAATAATGTAGAAGGGATTGCCTTCATACGGTGTATCCATGGTCGGCCGAGAATCATATTATAATTGGTTTCCCGATCTATAATATAAAACTCAGTCAGGATTGTTTTAGGTCCCAAGGTGACCGGCAATATTATAGTTCCTATCGAAGTGGCTTTAAGGCTATCATAGCCTCTCAAGGTATTTCGTGTAGTAGAACAGTTCGTTTCTCCATATCCTAGTTTTTGGAGGAAAGAGAAAGGGACTATGTTAACCGCAGCCCCATCGTCAACCATCGCCCGTTTTACATAATTATTGTAAACCCACACTTGCAAGTGTAAGGCTGGATCACCTCGGCGTGCGATCTCAGCATCTGTAGGCATTTTACTTATGTCGAATATGAATTCGACATCTGTATCTGCCTGTCCCGGAGGATGAACATCAAAGTCTATATGATTTACCTGTGTTTCGGGTGGTGGAGTGATATTAATTAAATGACCTAAGCCTAGCGCCTCTAAAAGAGCGGCCCTGTGGGCAGGGGAGTTCTTTAGCAAGTCAAGGAACGAAATATGCGAGAAGGTTTTCGTTAGATCATTAATTAAATCGTAAGCACCCACAGGTTTTGTTGTAAGTTGCTGGATGTTATCCGTGTCTGGCGAGTGGCTTGGACTTGGTTGAGAAAAATATTCTCGTGTCCTTGTTACAGCTTCAATAGGTAATTCCGAGTCTAATTCTACCAATCCAACCACCTTAGGTCGTGGTTGACTCCCTAGTTGGGGCGCAACTAATGGATTTAGCGAAGTCGAGGCTTCATGGTCATTGTTTCCTATTATTGCACCCTTGTTTACTCCCGTTGAATTTAGTCGATTATTATCGTGATTTGGGAGTGGATCGTTAAAGATCTTGAGAGGAGCATTTTGAGGGGAAACTACCCCTGCGAACGTATTGGGTGGCGATGGCGCAGGATCTGCCAAAAACAAATCTGTGAAGAATTGTCTTTGTTCTTCCGGTAAACGTTGCATGAACTTGTTGTAGTCACGACACGTTCTAGTGTCATGACCCTGAATTTTATGGAAACCACAATAAGAATTGGGATTGTAATTCGTGTTTTGTTGGTTTGGTGTGTATTGTGGCCTAAAATTCCGATCAAACTATTTCCTATTAGGACTAAAGTTTTGTTGTTTCTGGTTTTGATTTTGGTTTTGATAACCAAATGTGTTTTGGCTCGGTCCTTGCATGGGATTTCACCGTTGTTGTTGTTGTGGATGATTAACATCCACTGTATTGACCGTTGGGGTAAAATTGTTGTTTTGTTGATTGTTTGTTTGTGACGGAGTATTAACAACATTTACCCTCTTGGGCTGGTCGGTTACCCCATCCGTTGTTACCCCACGATTTTTGTTAAGGATTTTGGGTCCTTGATTGACGCGTTTGTGGTGTAGTTGTAGTATTTTGAGTAGAGGTGATTAACCTCCCGTTTGCTCCATACGTCTTACGACCACTATCTATTGCTGCCTGGTCTATTCGTAGAGCGCTCTCAAGTACTTCATCATAAGTCCTTAGTGGGAACTTCTGGACTTCTTCCTTCACTTCTCTGCTGAGAGAATGAAGGAATAAATCGCATAGTTCCATCTGATCCATGTTTGGAGCGCTTGCCGAGGAATAAAGGACTGTGCGCCACCTTTGGATGAAATGGGCGACAGATTCGTTATGTTCTTGCTTGATGTGTAAGAACTCCCTGATTCCTGTCCTTAATAGCTTGTTCATGTCGAAGGCTTTGATGAACTCAGACACGAGTTGTTTGAATGAATGTATGGAAGCTTCGGGTATTCTGTAATACCAATCGAGAGCAATGCCTTCCAGCGTTTTGGGGAATATTTTAGCAACAACCCCATCCCATGGGAGTAATTCTCGAATGGCTGTAGCGTAAGCTTTGATATGCGCGTTTGGATCTCCCTCACCCTTGAACTTGGGCAAATCGGGAAGAGGCCTTGGAAGCATAACGCTTCGTATGGTGAAATCTAAGGGCTCCTTCAAATATTCTGAATAAGTCCCTATCGCATATGTTTCAACCATTGATGGTGTCTGTTGAGGAGGCGGTGGCGGAATGGGTTGTTGATATGGCATAACGTACGCATTGGCAGGGGCATAAGGCAACCCCTGTATTTGGGAAAACATGCCGGGAGAGGAGAACATATCCCCTTGTGGCGATTTTGAATACATGTTTAAGTACGAAGGGGTATTATCCAGGAATGGATTGCTCTGTACTAGACCTGGAGGAACAGTGCTAGCGATAGTGGGTCTAGTTGGCACTTGTTGTGAATACTGAGGAGTCATACCTAATGTGCCTGCTCCTGTGAGGAGATCTACTTGGCTAGGATGGTGCGGAGGATTGGAACTCCCTGTTTGTATGAATCTTGAATTTTGACTTGCTTGGGCAAGTTCTAATCCTCTAACCTTCTCTATTAGAGTTGAAATGACTTCGTTTGGTGAAGTCACGATATCGTGCCTTGGTGGCGTTTGTTGTATGCTATGGTTTTGCGGAGGTATGTGATATCCTGCTATGAACTGATCATTATCTTGCCAAGCATCTCTGAGAGTATTTTCTATACGTGATGGCATAGAGGTATTTTCTTGAGGAGATCTCTCGGGCTGTATTTGCAAACCTCCTACAGGTGGGTACATACCCGGGGAGCGTTGTTCACTCCTAGGATAACGTATTGAGTACTCGTCATCTAGAACCGAGTATGGGTCTGATTGTCTACTAATATGTGGTCTAAGTAGCATCTGAGGAGATGAAATAGATTCTCCAGTAAATGTCATATTGTTTGAGCCTGAAGGCTCTGTTTGTGTTTGAGCGAGTTGTTCCAACCCCTCTGCTTGGAAGGACGAGTTATATCTAGTCCTTGGAGTTTGCGTTGACAACTGACTAGTTGAATAGTTGTCGCCCCACATTGAGAGTGAGGGTGATGACTGTCTATTCTGTTGGGCATAATATGCCTCAAGACCCAGGAGGGGTCTGCCATATGCATCGAATCCCGACATATTCGGGGGGTATATGAATACCCGCAGAATAATGGGAAGGAGCGAAGGTGATTTGGATAAGATGAAACTTCTCAGAGAGAAGGTGAAGCAATTGTAAGTTTCACGTCGGGTTCACCAATTTTGTTGGTGAAACTGATGTGAAGGCTAATGAGGTACAGAAGGTGAAACAGTTGTTTGTTTCACGTTGGGTTCACCAATTTTGTACGTCGGAAAAGCGACAAGCGAGCGTGAGAATCTACAAGTGACTCTTCCACGTACCCGACCTCCCGAGGTCGTGCCGAGACAGCCGGTGGAGATGGAATACAGGTAGTATACGGATAGACTAGTTAGGCAATCTAATATCTTCGACACGCACTAATGGAATCTGTGAATCTAAGGCAAAGAAGGCCCTTCTAACCTGGACCGGTGTGATAGATCGATCAGCAAGGATGACTGCTCAAGGCTCCAATCAATATCGAGCTCTGGCGTGATTCGATCTATGGGTTGTGGAATGCGTGGGAAATGACCCGGGATGGTTTCGTGTATTTCTCCTGATAGGGTCATATGGTGAATATAGTCAACTCTATGGATGATTCTCTGGCCTAGTCCAGAATTCTCTAGCTTCGTTAGCTGTTATGTCTAGTAGGGATAACTATTGGATGATGATAGGTGGAATTGGAGTAGACTGAAATACTAATGTGCGTAGACCAGTGTCTATATCCAATTCTCTTATGGATTCGTTAGGCTGTGGGATCTGTGGATCACAACCATAAACTCTCGGTTGTTGCGGTCCTGTTATGGTCATACGCGAGATCAAGTTCTAATCCCTAGTATCCAATAATCGTATGCTTTCTCAGCTTCTATATTTAGAACCAACAGTTGTGCAATCTTCTCAGAATACCTTACAAAGCGTTCTCGCAACCTATATTTTTAAGCTGGTATCTATATCTACGAGGGTGTCTCCAAATCTCATGGTGGGAACTAAAGGATCACACCCGAATGTTTGTTCTCTTTTGAGCCCTTCTACAGTCATGTGGATGTTTTCTAGGGTAATCTGTAGTTTGGCTGACTTGACCAAAACACATGTGCTTGGTCGTCTTCTATGTTTAATCCTCTTAACTGTGAACTGATCAGTTGTAAATCTGTGGTTGTTTGGAATACTTGTATCCTGAGATTTTGGTCTATGTCAACTATTGCTGTGACGAGGTTTGGTTGAGGCACGATTGGCTCAAATATATATTCCCTGGGCTCTTGAGGTCCCGTGATTGTCATACGAAACAAAATGCGATCTAACTGTAATGAAACAAATTCTAACTACGTGAAGTAAATCTAACTGCATATAACCTTTATTCTTCTATGAAATATTTAACAATTTTAAGGGAAGCAAACTATTTTAAACGTATCTAGAAATAATAACTAAACAGTAATTAAAAAGCATAAGATAACCGAGTGTAGTTATTTGCCTGTGCGAATTGATAGAATTCTAAATAGGTCTAATCTATCTACAAGATTCTCGATCCTACCTCAGAAGTGAGGAGTGAATCATAGTTTCTCGAAACTATCAATCCCCACAGCTTCCCTGGCAATATCGAGAATATAATGAAATGAAATAAAGCAATTAACTACTCTATTTAATATGATTCTGACTAGAACTTTGAAATTTAAAACCTGGATTCCGCAGTAATGCGGTGGTGAATCCGATGGTGTGTATGTGATCTCGTCCCCTCAGTATGGTCTCTTCGTTCTTTCGTGTTCACGTGGATCCGTAAAATCGTGTGATGCTAGCACCGATAGGAGTAGATTTTGGGATAAGGACAGCTTCGAGAATGCGAACGAGAATGCGAGTAGGAGAGGGATAGCACAAGAGTACGAGCTTGGCTTATGCGATTCCTAGCGGGATTTTACTTGCAAGTCATGCAACATGAAGCGACCAAATTTTTACTATCCTATACGAAGAGCAAAACCTGCAACTTTAATGGCTTCCTAAGCTATTCCGTTCCAAAATAAAGACACCGCTTGCACAAGTTGGATATGTGGCTTACCAACAAAATAAAGCTAACTGTATATAATGAATTGAACTAAGAACTCTAAGTCACAAATAAAAAAATAAATCTACAAAGAAAGAGGAATTCGTGAGGCAAGATTCTAACCGGATTGGATGGAACAACAAAGATCTTGCTTTGCTCGCACAAGATGGGTCTGTGGCTTACCAACAAATGAGCAATACTAACCAAGTAAGAAATGAACTATGCTATCAATCCTAAGCAAGTCGAGCAGACCAAACCACCGAAAATCAAAAGACTCTAACAAAAAAATGGTGGCCAAAGCTCCACTCAAATTCTTCATCAAAACTCGGACCAAAATTCAGACCAAAATCAGACCATTTGCATGTACACAAACCATGTATTTATAGGAATTCAAACACCCAAGAATCAAACCAAATTGAACTCCTAAACAATAAACAAAGGAAAAACACTGCTCCAGGGGACCAAAAACATTAATGCATGCTCAAGTCAGCAAGGAAAGCTGGTGAAACGTGATATTTCATGCGGGTCACGTCAAAAGGGTGTTTTGGAAAACGTGCGGGATCGCCGCCCGCTCAGTGGTGGCGGTCACGAGACCACCTGCCTGCAGGCGGCGGTTTCAATCCAAAGATTAAAAGGGGCAAGAAAAGACGGGAAAAGGGGAAAACAAAGGACACGGGGCTAAGTGGGGTATGCGGGATGTTAATGCATATCTAAAGAGCTCTTTCGGATCTTGAACACCTTGCGAGGAGACTGTATCATCATTGGGGCATTTATTACACCGTTCCGCAAAGATCAATACCTTACAATTTTGGGTATGTACGGTGCCCTTGGGCGTCTCGGTCCCACCCGAGGTACCTCAATCCTTTTTCTACTTTCTTTCCAATTTTTGGCTCTGTCTAGCTATTTTTCATCCTTATCTTCTTCCAAGTCAACCATGTTAGAGTTAATTACAAAATTAGATCAACATAACTCTATAAATATAAAGTTATGAGACCATAATGAGGGTCCTAATGTCATTTACTACTATCAATCCATCTAGAGTTGTGTCAATTACATCACTTACATCCACATAGTTCCATGGATCAATTCTAGGATATCTTCATCAACACACACACACACTTTGTAGGGGGTTCTATTCTATTCCATGTACACATGTTATTACATTTTCTACATTTATTTATTACTCACTATTTCACATAGTGCAACCGGAACAAGATAACCTAGGGAAAGACATCCAAACACACAAGAACTACATTTGCATCGAAATGTAGTGCAATGGTTGGAGTAGTAAGCCCACTATTGTTATAGCCGAGGTCAGTCTAACCCATTCATTCTACATCTTGATTTTTAAGGTTTTCATACTTATTTTATCTTTAGCAGATCTTCAACATCATCTTTCTTCATTGGTACATTCGGAGGAGTTCAAAAATCTAGTGTGATAACTAGTGAGGGTGACAAGTCATTATCTAACCCTGAAATAATCAAGTTCCAAGCTTTTTCGAGAGACGAGGGCTCCTTTTCTACTATACTGGGGCACCCCCGAAGCACCCTAGTACCATGTTGGGTGCTCTTTTATTCTCAAATAGTCTATATTTATCCCTTTTGAAACCTCTCAGAAAGTCGTTCCTACTTCTGAAATTCTTGTCAAAACGTGACACTCTACAACATTCATCCGTAACTAGCTAACTTATTTTCTAACCTTCCTCTTGCACCTTAGGGTTTTATTTCCATTATTTTTATTTATTTAGTTATTTCATATTTTTTAGATTATTTATTTACAACTTTTATGTCCTCCTAGATTAGATTAACTATATTAGCATACATTTAGTTTATTCTAATTTTAGTTAATCACTTTGCCATGAAATTTTAGGCAAAGTGGCTTTTCTAGCTTGAGAAAGAATGTTATCTTTCCACCTTGCAAGTTTCCTTTCAAAAATTTTAATAAGGAAGTTTCATTAATTTATTCAGTTCTTCTTTCTCCCAATGGCATACCAAGATAAAATGAATGGAAGGGTATAGTATCACAATGCAAAATTTGAGCTCTTTTTGTTTCCCCTGAATTCCAGGTGTCGAGAAAGAAGAACAAACTCTTCATATAGTTGAAAATATTCCCCGAGACTTCCATATAATCATCTAACAACTTCTTAAAGGAGCACACTTTTGGCACCAAAGCTTCACCCACAAGGATTGTGTTATCCACAAAATTTTGATGAGAGACATTGTACACGCCCACAAAAGGTGGAATTCCTTTAATATTTCAAGAATTAATGGCTTCATTAAGTTTTCTACTTAAAGCTTCTGCCATAAGAATGAAGAGAAAAGGATACAATGGATCCTCTTTCCTCAAATCTTGGGAACATAGAAATAATATAGAAGGGACTCCGTGGATAAGAACCAAAAAGTAAGCATTTGAGATACAAGATTTGTCCATACATCTAAAAGAGCTGTCAAAACCAAATTTCTCCAAGACCTTATCCAAGAAAGTCCATGAAACCATGTCATAGGCTTTATCCATGTCCAATTTAATGACCATAGCTGGTTTCTTATTGAGTTTTATATAATGAATTGTTTCTTGAATAGTTATTATTCCATCTTGGATTTTTCTTCCCATGATGAAACCTCCTCATTATTCCAAAATAACAGAAGGAAGAAGAAACTGATGGAAATGATATAATATCTTAATGCAAATTTTTTATAACGTGTTACAAAGGATTATCGAATGAAAAATCCTTGAGCACCACCGCATTTCCAATCTTAAGAATAAGACCCAATAATGTGCATTTTACCTCCTTCAACATCTTTTTGAGCTTAAAAATATTGGAAAACCATCCTTCATCAACTGCTTTAAAAAACATCCTTTTTAATTATGTCAAAAATTGTTGGTAGAAAAATGTTGGAAAACCATTCGGTCTCAAGGACTTGTCTAGACTAAGATTATTAACAACAAACTCAAACTTCTCAAGAGAAGGGGTCTTAAAGAGAAGAAGATTATACTCCATGGGTACAAGAGTTAGAATGCATCTAATGAAGTCATCTTCCTTTTTGAATTATCCCTTCTCTGATCTGTTAACATATTTCTGAAATAGGAAATGGCCTCCTCTTTAATTTCTTCATTTTCTTCTAGAAGGGTTCCATCAACACATCTTATTTTACCAATTCTTGTTAAAACTTATTCTTTTAAGGGTGGTAAGATGAAATAATATCGTGTTTTTTTCACCCTCTTTAAGCCATGTAACCCTAGATTGTTGTCACGAAAATGTTTCTTCCTTAGCTAAAATGTTATGATATTATGAAAGTAACAATATTTCCTTTTTTCTTTCGATACGATCCATACCCACGTCTCCTTCTTCACTCCTATTTTTGATGTCTAGAATTTCTTTTTTTCGGCTTTGTTTTCTTGAAGATATTTCTAGAGCAATCTTTATTCCATTCTTTTAAGGTTCATTTTAACATGTTGGATTTTTTTACAGTCTGTAAAGAGTTTTCCCTTATACATTAAATCTCAATCATCTTCTAATAAGGTCTAGTAATTCTTTGCTTTGGAGCCACATTTTCTCAAACCGAAATGGTTTTTTCCTTCTAGTTGAATCTTTCACAATTAGTAGAATGGGATTATGGTCCGACCCTATCCTAGGAAGATTAAAAAGGAATATATCCTTCTTAAACCATTCTTTTATAGCAAGTACCCTATCTAATCTTACTTGTATAAGCTAGGATCTTGTTCTCCTATTTGACAATGTGAATTTACTTGTTTATGTTAATGTCCATTAAGTTATAATTCATCAAGAATTCATTCAGGTCCTCCATAGTAGTTGTATAATCCATGGATCCACCTTTTTCACCAAAGGTGATACCGGGTATTGAAAAATCCTTAAACCAACCAATCGAGATCAAGAGATAATATTTTTAAAGTTTAATAAATGCTTCCATAATTTTTTCCTTTCTTTATGTGAGGTAGGAGTATAAATGTTCAATATAACTTATAATTTTCCATTTTCAATGTTTTTCATCATCAAGGTCACCCGGTCTCCTCTTTTTATCGAGAGTTACCTATAAAGATATTTGGATTCCACACTACTTCGCTAGGCCACCAAGAAGCTCCAATAAAACTACTAGCAAAGGCTTCTGAGTTTTTCCAAAATTTATCTCGAATGCTTTGGAAAATTTCTTCCTTCATTTTTGTTTCCTGAATAGCTAAAACATCTAAATTTTGACTTTCCACTAGGTCTTTTAAAATCCTCCATTTAGCGGGGTTGTTAAGCCCTCTCCCATTCCATGAGATGTAATTCATTTCTTTGGATTTATCTTATTCTTTCTAAAAACCTTTTTGTCTAAACATGCCTATGTTCCCGAATCTATTTCTTTCTAGGTATTTATTTATCGTGATTCTTATCGCTTAAATATTTTGGTCTTACTACTTGGCTTTCCTATATTAATTGTATTACCTCCCCCTATTCCTTCATATTTCACCATGTTGGTTTTAGAGGGTGTTCCTTTTGATGATTCGCCCCTTAATAGAGGAGACACTAATTCTGCTTTCCTATCTTCCATTCTCTTTTCTTCTATTTACATTTGAAATATTTGTTTCACATTCAACATTTCCTCCACTATAAAGTTTATCATATCCCCTACGCTTTATGTGTTTCATATTTTTTTGAAGTATTTGTGATTTTTTTTTCCTTAGGAGACCAATGATTTGATCATCTCACCTACATTTTCTTCCAACCCATCTCCTTTAGTCCTATTATCTTCCTTCTTTTTTTTCCTTAGGATTTTTAGTCCCCTATAAACTTTCATTTTTCCTATTCATGCATTTTGGATCTACTTTTTTTGGGGTGGAGGGGTCTAATTTCCTCATAACATAGGGTATTGTAATTGGATTTCCATTCTTCATGTCTTGAATATTTGAGTCTGAAATCGATATATTTTATTTCTCTTCTTGTTAACCACCAAAGTGAAACCATCATCTTCCTTATTCTAGTCATCCACAGGAGGTGTATCCATATTATCTTGTCTCCTTATTATATGAAGAGGTCTATACCCTTCTACTTGGTTTTTAAAAACTAATCTTGGTTTCTGTATTAATTATTCCATTATTCCTTTTCCTTTATCCTCCTTCCCCTCATTTAATTTAATACCCGTGTAGGTCTGAGTTATTTTGAATTAGTAGTTTTGACTTAAATGGCCCCATCCATTGCATTTAACACACTTTGTTGGGCTACTTTCCAATTTTTGTTCCCATATTCCCGGTCTAGATTTAAGTTTAATGTTGTTGGGAATATTTGTACCTGTAATGGTATAGATGTTGAATGTGGAACACACCAGACTTGTTTTATTGAGTGTGGTGTTTACAATAAAAACAAGTGACACAAAATAATTATTCATTCCTCTTATGATATCCTCATTCTAAAAATCTAAGGGAAGGCTTGATAGACGAACACATATAGGAAAGTAATTCAGATTCTCCTTTTCAGGGTTAAAATTTAGTTCCCATTTCCTTAGATACCACCCTGATTTTCCCCAAAACCATGGTCCTTCCTCCAAAACTCGATCATATCCTCATGAATAATAAATTTGAAAAGGAATAAACCATTGGGTAAGGTGCTTACCTCCAGATGTCCCTTTAGATTCCATTTTTGTTTTTTCCACCGCCATTTAACGTCAATGTTTGGCCACTTGCCAACCATCTTTCCCACAAGCACATTGTTTAGGTTCTTCATGGTATTATTTAAAATTGTGTCAGGGATCTAAAGAACACATCCCAAAGCTTCCTTCATTGCATGCAGAAACACTTTTGGGGCCTTATAAGAAAATTCTTTTTTCACAATACTAGACCATGAGATTGGGTCCCTCCCTTCTAACACTTTCTCCTTCTCTAGAAAACCACTTGCCTCCAAATATGGGTCCAGTATGTCCCCAGGTGAGACAGATCACTTGCTTCTAGGAGAAATCTCCCTACCATCATTTTCTCACTTGTCTCGTTTGAAATTTCCTCCACCACTCCTCTGTTGGTGGCTCCGCTTATCTCATTTCAAGTTGTGTATGAGAGTTTATGACTCTATGTTATGTTATTTTTAGTCTACTAGCACACAAAAATCTAACATCACATCTCTTCTTTTTAGTCTACCCACACACACAAATCTAATTTTAAACATATTAATGGTAAAATTTTCATTTTGATTACACTTAGATTTTTATCTTTAACACTAGGATTCTCAAGAATATGATTTTTAGCATGGAGGATCACAAATTATTTATATACCATAAATTCGTTATACTTAAAAATTATTTTATCCTTCTCGTTGTCTCTCATAAAAATTATATCATAAAGTTTCAATAACCTAATATATTTGAGCCCTAGTAAAATGGGCTCTCTTATAAAAATCATGATGTTCAAGAATTTCATGTTTTGTTAAGGAAATGAATGAGTACACAGATAGAAAATGATTTTTTAAAAATGAAATAGAGTGGTATGTGTAATGTGTTTGTTGTGGGAGAAGAGAAAATGCACAATTTTATGGATTGATTTACAAATAAATCATAACTATATTAATGAGTTAGCTTGATAATCCTAATTGTTTTGATTCTTTCTTAATAATATAATTGGAGTGTGATAACTATGATGAAAACTATATAATTCTTTTGTTAGCTTCAATCTATAAACCCCAATCTCTATTTCCTCAAGAAGATAAAGATTGAATTTATTTTGGTGAATATGGATAAATAACAAAGGAAGATCTAGAGTGGATATGAAAACTAGAATATGGCTCTTTGTAGTAGGAGAAAAATATTGAATATGATCAGTTCATCAAGTGTTTCTAGTTAGTGAAGTCAACAATTTTACATGAGATACCAAGTCATGATTTATGAATCTAAAAGCTACGGTTTATGAGAAGAAGATCAAGACTAAAAAGAAAAGAGGGTTCTTACAAACATTAATTTCTCACCTAGTTATAGCCATTTTTATTGGTATATATAGAGTCAAAGGGTATGGGGATATTTTTTTGTAACATTGAGTCTTTCTCTGTTAGGTTAATTATTATTTACCTAATATATTAATTATGCATCATATAATTAATTATTTAATTAATGTTATTAATTAAATAATGTTGTTATATGGTTTTTAAACCATATTTGTCTTTTATTTCCATAGGTATAATTGTTATGATTGTTATAACAATTATGTGCTTCCCGGATGCATTTTGGAAGTTGTTGTAACAATTATTATTGTATTTATATGCTATACAATTCCTATAAGAATTGAAACACTACATTGTATTCTTGGTTGATTGAGTTTAATATAATTTATCAGGCTTCTGCCCTTGTTTCTTAATCTACATTTGGTACTAGAGCGAGAATCTGGACCTGTGAAGCAGAGAAGGTTGGAGAGAGGAAGCATATAGTTTTGGAGGAGATTCTGCACTCTAGGAGAGCCTGTGTTACCTCTAGCAACTTCCCAAAACGTTCTAGCATCTCCACAACCTCCTGCCATTCTCTAGGTGTTTGTAAGGAAAATTGTTTTTGCCTTGGTGCCTCCTGAACCAGGAAAAATTTTCTCCCTGGATGTAATTTAAAAAAATTATTTTTCCCCAACAAGGGTTTTACCTCTAATTGAGAAGGAGCAATTTAGTCTCTGATATCTTTTTATCATACCTCTACATTTAGAGGTATATCTAGTTTTGGAGGTTGAGCAATGGTCACACATTGCTTACAAAAGGAAACCAAGCTCTAAGTTGTGCATTGGTGATCCGTGTATTGCTCTAGATGAGTTCATTTGTGTATTGGTATCCCTCAAAGGGATGAGCCCCTCTGCACACAACTTGTGAGCCAAGTTTTGTATTAATAAAAACATGTGAGTTGAGTTTTCTATTAATCAAAACCAAATTAAAATTGAAATCGATGTTCTATGCATTGGATTGAAGGTCTCGAGATTTGTTTTGACGTGATCCAGTCTCCAAAGGACCCTGCAAACTACTCCACATCTAATCCGAGCAGACCCTATCTCCAAATAACCTTGCAATATAAACAACGCACAGTCCATGAGCTATGCCCTCCATCGGTGTTCGCCTCACAAAAGTCATCCCTCCTTCATACAAAATGAGCTACACTCCGAATGACTTGTAACCTACACAAGTCTTCACCGTAAGCTTCCTACACTCCTACATGTAGTCGTTCGACCCCAACAAGCCATCTCTACAAAATAAAAAACAATGGTATAAAAAAATACACATGGAAGCAATCAATTTCCATGAATGGATTGGTGGAAATCAAAGGAATCACAAAAAGACATTAAATAAAACAAAAAGGCAAGGAGATAACAAGGAGATCCATTTTTCGATCTTTGGAAACCTTAATCCACATGAAATCTCTCCTCCAAACTCGAGTCCATCCGGAGCTCCACCTCTGTCACATTTTCCTTTTCAAAAGGTTAGTTAGACTTTCTTCTTCTTTGTATACACGTTGCTTCATTTCATTACCCAAGCACTCATAGAGCCTAAGTGGATAGTGGAAAAGACTTGGTAGTGGGAGGTGCATGGTTTGAATCACACAAAAACACAAGTTTTTGAATTTTGAAATTTGGAGGAAAATTTAGAAAAAAGTCAAAGTTGGAGGCAGATCTGGCGAAAAAACCTTCACTAAACCTATTAGTTATAACTAAACAGGTCACTAAATATTTAGTGAGAAAAACCCGAATTTAGGGTAAAATTTGGTTTTTTTCTCCTAATAGGCCTATTTTTTCATTCCGGGCATTTTTGTAAAAGGATGCCTATCTAGAAATTGTATTTTCAGCTATATTTTTGTAATTTTTTGGTGTAGTGGGTCATTTTGGGCTCTGGAGGCCACCAGGGCCCGCAAAAAAATAAAATTACCTGCCATTCAATTTTTCCAAAATTTTGAATGTAATTTGTATACTTCAGAATATTGCACTAATTTGTAGGTTACCATAGTCAACAACAAAATTTGTAACTGTTTAGAAACCGGTAGAGTGTTGTACTCAAAAATAATAAAAATTGGTTTTAAAACACTCACGAGATCCTAGATCTCATTCGCAACGTTCGGTATATACAGTGCCTCTAGGAAGCACTTACGGGTAAAGCCATCATGACTACTACTACACTTAATGCCTACTCGTAGCTGCAACAACATCATCTAAGCATCGACCACCGTAAATTGACAGGAGTAATAAGGTCATAGTGAACACACTATGAGCCATCCCATTCGTTTGTGAATGATTGCATGACATAAATCTAGACTGATAAATTATCTGAGTATATAACAAAGTTACTCATGTGTATGAGGATGTTTCTTTGAGCCAGTGTCAATAATCACACAAACCCCTTTCAGTAATATCTTGGTACCATGTATTGAATTATTTCACGTACGTTAACACCTCTTTCACGTATTGCCGAGTATATAGAAAGGGCGATCTTCTTCCATGTACCACCGGGTATATCGGAAGGGTGTGTATATAGAAAGGTTTGGTATATCAGATTGACGATATATAAATTAGGAGACCTAATACCTTGAGTGATAAGAGCCAAACCCTGTCAGTGTTTTTTGTAAAATGGGCACCAATTCCCCCAAAGTTTTTCTTTCGGATTCACAATTTGCTAAGAGGAAACAACTATGCTACATGGAAGACAAAAATAAAGACACAACTTGAGTTTGAATAGATATAGCCTCACCGTGAATGGAACTCGGCCGGATCAACTACGTATACAACACAACAACAATTTGATAAAGAAGATCAGAAGGCCAAAGTCATCATCTTTTTGGAGTGTCCGACGATGTCCAAATCCACATTCAAGATGCTAAAATAGCTAAAGAAACATGGGATAAGTTGAGCATAGTATACGAGGCCAAAAACAAGAATTTTATACTAAATTTGCAAGAGTTAGTTACACACATTAAAGTTTAAGTATAATGAGAAAATAGAAGCTTTCTTAAGAAGAGTTGCAGAATTGAGGACTTCACTTCTAGCCCTAGGATAAGTGGTCAAAGATGATGATTTTGTTCCCTTTTGTTCGAGAGCACTCCCTTCTTCATACCATATTTTTGTAACAACACTAAACTTGTCAGATACTACAGCTTAGTTTTGAAAAATTGGTAAACCTCCTGCAATAAGAGGAAGCAATGCACAATAAGGATGATGAAGAGGAGCATGCACTTTCTTCACATCAAAAATGGAAAGGAAAAGGTAAAGAAAACTTAATTCCTATCAAAATTCCCAAAATCAATATCAGTATCAAGGGGATAGAAAACGGAAGAAACAATTTCCAATTTGTAAAAGAGGACATGAATTAAAAGATTGTAGGTATAATACTTAAAAGAAAGGTTTGTTAAGAAAATCTAGACCTCCACAAAAACAATCTTACAAGGGAAATTCTAGCAACAATCATGGCCAAAAAAGAGGAACTGGAAAAGAAGACCCCATCAACAAGGAAATTTTGAAGCGAGCAACAAGAACAATCGACAATGAAGACTACTTGTTCACCGCTCGATCGGGTGAACCATCCACATCATCTACTGATGTTTGGTATGTTGATTCGGGGCCACTCGACACATGACCAGCCATAAAGATTGGTTTACTTCAATGAGGGACACGCCATCAAAAATCATGTTTTGTTGGGATATGATTCTTCGTATATAGTTCGGGGGATTGGGAACATCTCTCTACCCCTTGGTTCATGCAACTACGGACTATCTGATGTCTTATATGTACCTCGGTTGACAAAGAATCTACTTTTAGTTAGTCAACTCCTAGATCATAACTTTAAAATTGAATTTGATAGTCATTCTAGCAAGAAAACATGTTTGATTCGACACAAATCATAAGGCTTGAAAATAGTTGAAAAATCCTCCAATGTGGGACGCATGTTCTAGCATGATTTTGTTCATAGAGATGATTAAGAACTTATGGCTAAGAACTCTACCTCAACACAGTTATGGCATCGGAGACTTGGTCATGTTAGTTTCAAGTATCTTGAGACACTTTACCAGTGTAATATAGTACATGGGCTGCCATCTCTTCAGAAGGATACATACAAGTGTCCTCACTACCTAGCAGGCAAACAACATAGAGCGTCATTCCATAAGAGTACATATCGATCTCAGGGTAAGCTTGATTTGGTTCATACTGATATTTACGGTTTGATACAACTGAGTCATTCTCGATTTTAGTACTTCATGTTATGTGTTGATGAATATTCAAGGAAAATGTGGATTTTTTTTCTTGGCAAGAAAAGTGAAGCTTTTGAAACCTTTAAGAGGTTCAAAGTAACCGTTGAGAATGAAACCGGTCATCACATTAGAACTCTCCACTCGGACCAAGGAGGGGATTCACTAGTAATGACTTTAAAGACTACCTACAAACTCATTGGATTCATCGAAAAATTCCTTCTCCACACACATGACAACAGAATGGTGTTGTTGAGAGAAGAAATCGTACTATTATGGAAATTTTGTGATGCATGATCGATGATTCTAGACTTGCAAAAATTTCTGGGTAGAAGAAGTAAAGACAACAATGTATTTGTTAAACAGAGTGCCCATGGTTTCTCTTGAAGGAGCAACACCACAAGAAGCATGGTAAAAGCAAAACTATCTATTACACACCTTAGAGTATTCTCGTACAAATAAATTATGCACATACCCAAGTAGAATAAAAATAAATTAGACATGAAGTCACATAAACTCATCTTCATTGGGTATAGTGAAGAGACTCTTGGGTATAGATTGATGGATCCTAAGACTATAAAAGTTTACACTTTGGCAGAGATGTTGAGTTTATTGAGAAGAAGGAAGCGAGTCTCCTCCTCTAGACTCACTGCTTGTAGATTCTTCAAAAGTTGTAAAAATTGAAGCTGATGTTCCCACATGATGAAAGTGAAGATGGGGATGATGGTGTTGATCAGATAGAACCATGACCCATGGGAATAATTCAGCGTATGCCTAAGTGGTGTACTAACACATTACAAGATGCAAGAATGGATGCTCCACTTTGGATAAATCCACCCTTGGACCATGGACTCGTAGTAAAGAAAGAGAATAAGTTAACTTTGCTATGATGAGTAGAGTTATTGAATCGATGAGCCCTTTATAGTCTAGGAAGCTCTACACCTATTGGTCATCAAATAGGACTTCATGAAGAGCAACAGTCAGGGGACAAGAAGTCCCTCCTCTTTAATGGGAGAGGTTCCCTTATTCAGAAACGAACCTATTTACACATATACAAAACATGATTTTCTTGTGGAACTTGGATATTATGAAAGTGTTTTGTTCTAGGATCATCAACTACAAAAGGACTGAGGAATGAGAATATGAGAATGAGCAGAAAGGCACCATTCAGAATTATAGATGACAGAGTAATTCTTTATGTATGCGAAGGTACAGTGAATTGAAACAAGATCATTTGTATCATATAATTAAGATGAAATTTGAAAGACACAAAGTTCTGTAAATAACATCTGCAAGAATACAAAGCTTCTTAACATAATATAGACAAATGATCTTGGCAAGATTAAATGAATAACTTAGGGATAAAAAGGAAATCAGATAGACAAAGAATGAAAAGTCCTTCTGTATTGATTTCTTTATGATTTATTTTACACTTTCAGAAAATAAGCCAAGTTCTTCCTCCTTCAAAATGGCAAGGAGAGGCCATTATATAGTTTACAAATCAGTTACCCTTGGTAACTACTTCTTTTAACTAAAGATTAGTTAAGGGTTGCCAATCGCAATACCCCAACTTATTACAACAAATCCGAGAGAAAGAATGGGAAGAGAAGAGAAGAATTAGGAGAAGAAGACAGGTGCTTATGACTGGGAGGGACCCACTGATTTTAAAATCTGTTGTCTGAATCTCTTCAGCGCCTCGGCTATGTCTCTGCCACGAGGGACTGATGTGTTGGCTGTAGACTGGGTCCAAAATCCGAGGCACTTCTCCATTTCCTTATCAAACTCGACATGAGTATGATAGTCCTTATTTGCTTCTTCAATGGCAGATTGAAGAGAGCAGATTTCTTTCATTTTCTCTTTGGAAATGGAGCTTTCCTTGAACAGATTATCTTTGACAAAAGCTCTGAATTGAGCTTTGATTTCTTGTAGGGAGAGAGGCACACCAGAAGTCTCATCCTGAAGATGACAATGTATATCTTTGAAAGCAGATACAACTAGTGTTTTGAAAGCCTCACCCTTCTGCCAGCTATTCTTCAATTCTCCCGAAGCTTCCTCCAGGACCTTGATCTTCCACTCCATGCTGTAAACCCAGGACTTTGACAGATTATCCTTTACATCATCAAAAACCTTACTCACCAATAAAATGTTTTCATCTGTTTGTCCCATGAGGCGGAGGTCTACTATGCAACTACTCCAAAGTTTAAGCTCTTTATTTAAGATCCCAATAGTGGAAGAGAGCTTCTGTTGCAAGTTGTTCACTTTTCCGTGGAGTTTGAAAGCTTCATCAATGAAGTTCAATCCTGCAACAAGCATATCTTCCACCATGGCCTCCATAGCTCTGCCATATATGGAATACTTGTGCATATCCTTGATACTTTGTACCTCATCTTGGCTCAAAATCACAGGTGGTGGAAGAGTAGTCAATGGGGTAGGGTCCAAAACTTTGTCCTTGGACAAAAGAGATTTGATAAAATTTGTGAGAATCTGGGCTTGTTCTTCCAACTGTTCTATAGTTTGCTACCCTTTTTCTACCCTCCCAATGACTCTTGTGACCGTTTCCTGGAGATTGTGGATCTCACCTTCAGGGGTAGACTCTCCCATAGGAATCCTTGAGAGTTCTAGGTCGATACCTGAAAATCCTGTTATGGTTTATCTACTGTAGGCTTAGCTATCTCCAGGAATTACTGGCCCTGAGCATCAGACACTATCCTGGAGGTGATTCTGGATTTTTTGGTGTGAGAAGGAGGAGTAGTGCCTAACAAAGCTGCCACAACATCAAAATTTGGCCCTGAGCTCCGAGAGGAAGATTTTCTCTTCCTACTGTCGACAAGAGGTTGCACCCATGCAAAAGAGGAGGAGGAAGAAGTAGGTGGGGCAAGAGGACCAAGAGACAGAGAACTCATAGTGCCCAAGGTCTGTACCGCTGTTGTCTCGAGTTGAGACATGAGTGGGGCGCTTGAGACAACTGGTGCACTTGAGACAACTGGTGCAGAGGAATCAATAGCACTTGGAAGTTCGGTGCTCTGGACTTCCTTGTCCTTATCCGTTGGAGCTTCAGGGGTGCTTGAAGGAGCTGGCACTTCACTCTCTTCACTTTCACTGAGAACAATAATGTTCTCTGGCCCCGAAGGAAATTCTACATGCTTTCTCTGGGGATCTTCTTCCACAGGCTCCTTCTTAACTTCTTTGAATTTCTTCTGGTATACCTGGGTGGATGAAGGAGTAGAAGCTGCAGGTCCTTGAGTTGATGAGGCAGGAGGGGTTTGCACACAGTGTGTCTGATCTTGGAGTCGATGCTTCCCTCCTTGGTGTTGAAACATCCTTGGAGGAGGATTCCCCTGAGTGCCTCCTAAGCTCTCGGACTTTTCTATCAAACCAGATCTTAGTCCTGACTAAGACTGGAGCCAGGATCTCAGCCAAATCATCTTTCTCTTTTTTAAACCAATCCAAGTCCTCCAAGGGAGTGTGCTTAACCACATTATCATACTCATATGAGTATAGATCAGAGTTGTCATCCTTGAGTCCTTCAGGAACTTGGTACAAGCCGAGTTCTTGGATCAATTGTAGAGAGAACCTGCCATAATGCCTCCTTCGGGCCTCAAAATCATCGGCACAGTCAGCCCAATAGTCTTCTGTATCTGCCCTATGATGATAGGTTATCTTGATATTCTGCTCAATGAAATTTTTCAAGTCGAAGCAAGTTCTGGGCTTGAAGAAATGGACAGTAATGGGAGCCAGGGCTCTTTCTATATTCTGTGCATCCAGGGCTGTTTTGCAGGTGTAGTTTCCCAAAGAGATGGGGAAGTGCAAACCAGTAATCTTCTTGTCCTTGCAGGTTCTATGCAACTTGTCCAATTGCTTGCATACTTCTATCAGAGCCATCTTGTCACTGCAGAACATAGGAAGCCTTAGAGGGCTGCTCTCATAGCCAGAAAGCTTGATATAAGATTTTTTTTGAATTGGATAAAATAAGCACCGTAGTGTGATATTAGACTCATGGCTTCATCAGAAAATCTTCTAGCAGTGTCACCCTCGAGAATTCTGACCATGTACATGGTGAAGGCATCATTCACCCTTCGAAAATTATGATTGCTGGTCTCTAGGGTGAACTGCGGGCAGTAGGCATACACAGGATCATCTTTGTGGGAATCAATGTAAGAAAAGCCAAACCATTACCTTGATGCTGCCAAAGTGTACATCAGGTACGAAGTCATATAGAATTTCTTCGTTTCTTTGTACATTGGATAGCTTTGCTCATAGATTCATACCGATGATTTCGCCCAATTGATATTTTGGGTTCCTCGCACACCATATTGATAAGCGGGCACATCCGAAATGGAACTCGTTAGTAGAGGGTAAGACCATAACTTTGAGCCAAGAGGATTATAAAATCAGAAAATTCTTCATTGAAATCTACCCAGAAAAGAGTCTTGGATAGACGAGATGCTCCCTTCTTAGGGTTTTTAAGCCAAGACTTCGCCACCCATGCCTTATAATTATCATTGTCTTGATTGAAAAGAGCCTGTGCTTGATTATGGGAGACAACTATAGCATTATCCATTTCTGGAATCCTCAGTGCAGTACTAATGGTGACAGCGTTAAGTTTGGCGATGAGCTCCCCGTGCACGTTGGTCAATTCACTCGAATCAGGGTTGAAATGAGCTCCACATGAGAGCACTGTGTCTGCGCATTGCACCGAGATTGGGAAACCACCAGCGAAAGCCAGACCGCTGTCATGAATCATCTGTGCCATTGGTGTAGGGTTTGCGTCTGTCATCCTTGACCAAAAATCACCAAAGTCAAGGTGGCAAACTTCACTGTCCCCGATATCGGGAACGGTGGACTCTAGTGGTGAGACTTGCTCCTGACCCTAGAATTTGATCTTCATGTTGATAGTAATTTAGAGAGTAGAGCTACAAGCTAGACTTGGGATGAAATTACAGAGGGAATGGATACGCGCATAGGAATTTAGATTGCAAGGGTTCGAGCAAAAGATAGCATGAAAGCAGTGTGCAAAACGCATAGGGGGTTCACTCGTTATATAGCCGTTTAGGAGAGAGAAAGGTAATAAATGCGCATTAAATACATACCTACCAATTTGAAAAGCAAGATATTCGGGTAGAGCGGGAAAAATTAGCATGAATGGCACTTTGGTTCATTTGGGACATGAGGGACGCGAAAGCGTGAAGTACGCGACTCGGCCGATTCGGGCGATACGGGGAAAAGATGCACAAATGCTCTTGGAACACGCGGGACAAAAGTACGCGAAGTACGCGACTTAGCCGAATCGGGTGAAAATGGAACAACTGGTCCGGGTGAACTTGGGACATTTGGGACAAAATGTTCTGATGGTCCCGAAAAGAAAATACTTCGGGTAAACTGGCCGATCGGGGAATAGAGGGCCCAATTGAACTTGGGACACGCGGGACAAAAATATTCGACAGGCCCGAGAAACACGCAAAATGACCCAAAAACATAGATTTTCTCAATTTCTTTGGCTTTTCACATTATCGACATACAAAAAAGAAACTTAACCTCAAAATTTTAAATTTTCAACTTCTTAAAAACAGGGAAATTTTGAGTGGACAACACAGCCAAAAGCTTAGAAAGATGCCATGGATTTTGAATATCAATCACTGATGAAGAATACCACTTGGCAACTTGTCGATCTTCCACCAGGGAAAAAACCCATTAGATGCGAGATGGATATTTAAAATAAAGTATATAGTAGATGGGATAGTGGACAATTATAAAGCAAGACTAGTAATAAAGGGGTATGTAAAAAAGAAAGCGGTGACTATGAGGAGACATATTCAACCACAACTAAGATCAAAACGATCGGGATGATCTTTTCTCTAGTTACTGCACATTTGGATGAAAAGTCCATTAGATGGATGTAAAAAGTGCCTTCTGAATGGATATTTATAAGAAGAAGTCTATATGACTCAACTTTGTGGGATATGTTGTACACAGGTCAAGAAGTAAAGGTATGCAAACTCAAGAAATATCTCAGTACGGCCTTAAACAGACACCACAGGGAATGGTACATAAAGATTTATGAGCATCTTGTACAACATGGATTTGTTAGAAATCCATAAGATCCCAATCTTTATGTCAAAAGAAAGGGGGAGATTGTGATTGTTGTTGTCTATGTCAACGATCTAGTCATCACCGTAGTAGTTCGGTGAGGATAATCAACGCAAAGAAGAAATATCTTAATTGATCGGTCGACATGAATGATCTCGGTGATGCATTATTGTCTTGGATTGGAAGTATGACAGAAAAGAGAATCACTTGTTTGTTTCTCGGATGAAATATACTAAGACAATGGTCAAGAAATTCGGGATGATGGATTGCACAAGAATTGCTACATCTATGGAGAACAAATGTAGTTATCTCGTTCGAGATCCATCTCCTACGACAAGTGCCACTCTCTATTGGTAGTTGATTGGGAGTCTCATTTACCTGACCTACACTAGACCAGATATCAGCTTTGCAGTGAGCTATTTATCCAGGTTCATGCAGGAACCCAAATTTTGTCATTGGAAAGCAGCAAGGTGCATCTTAAGATATCTCAAAGGATCAGTGGTTCTTGATCTAGAATATAAGAAGAATGACGACTTCTTCTTGACTTGATATTTGGATTCAGATCATGCAGGCAATATTGATGAAAGAAAATACACTTCAGGATTTGTATTTTTTATGGGATTTGGACCAATATCATGGGGACCAATATCATGGGGAATCTTTCATGAAGTGATTTGGCTATGTCACATACTGGAAGGACTTGGAATACCACAGGAAAAACCAACCACCATGTATGTTGACAATGAAGGTGTTCTCAAACTTGTTCACAATCCATTGTTTTATGAAATAAAAAATCATATTGAGGTATATGTTCATTTCATATGTGAGCATGTGTTGAAGGACAACATCCAACTTTAATTTTTTCTAACAACTGAACAACGGGAAGATATCTTCACAAATTCACTTACACATGACAAATATCGAGTTGTTTAGAGAGTTCCTCTCCTCATCCCTTAAGACTATGTAAAAATAAGGGAGGGAATGTTAGGTTAATTAGTATTTACCTAATATATTAATTATGCATCATATAATTAATTATTTAATTAATGTTATCAATTAAATAATGTTGTTATATGGTTTTTAAACCATATTTGTCTTTTATTTCCACATGTATAATTGTTATGATTGTTATAACAATTATGTGCTTCCCGGATGCATTTTGGAAGTTGTTGTAACAATTATTATTGTATTCATATGCTGTACAATTCCTATAAGAATTGCAACACTCCATTGTATTCTTGGTTGATTGAGTTTAATACTATTTATCAAGCTTCACCTTTTTGTTCAATCTACATTCTCCACTAAATTAAGGATCCATAGGAAAATGTAAAAATCAAGGAATCCCATAACATATTTCATAGATAAATCCTCTTATAGAAGAATGAGAAATTAGTCATCCACAAAGTGACCATGATCGAGTGGAGAAGATTAATTCATTTCACCAAGCTTATTTAAGATAAATTAGAATGTAATTAATTGAACCATTTTATGGCCAAGACATACAAAATGAATCCAATAGATAACACTTCCTAATGGATTTGTGGAGAACAAACATGTGATATTAAACCCAATTAAAAGTAATAGAATTTTGTGCATCCTAAAATAACATATTGATAGTATGAAAATGATAAGTGCTAAACACTAAGGTCTAAAATATGGAAAGAATAAAAGGGAACTATATGTTATCATAATTTATCTCATAATCAAGCTTAAAAAACATTCCATTATTACTAGAGACTCTAATGTATTCCATGCCTTTCCATGAAATAATGGAATTATAAAGAATGTATGTATCTACGTTGTAGGAAACCTATTTACTCACTTATGATAATTAGAGGGAGGAGATAACTCAATATAATAGAAATATATTTCAAAATGATCTTATAAGAAACATTCATGGGGTGATATACCTCCCACTAATGATAACATTAAGAATAAAAACTTTAGGAATATAATTAATATTACCCTAATTGATAAGAGATCCTAAAGAATTAAAGTGGACTTATTCTAGAAAACCTTTTTAGAGTTCCTATCATACAAGGACCTATAGGGTTGGTAGATCTCATAAGGGAAACCATCAATTAAAAGTTTTTTTGTGTGGCCATATGCATTGCAACGTCTCTAATATCAATCACTATTATAATCCTAGAACAAACATATCATTGTAAGCCTCAATTAGGTTTTATGGAAGAACTTAGAAAAATTAGTAGTGAAGCTTCACTAGTAGGAGAAGAAGTGTTGGTAGAAAAAAATCCATCGAAATGATGTGAAAAATCTTGAAGTATTTTTAGAAGCCTAATAAATTGACTATTAACATCCTTAACGTATTTCATTTTATCATTATTCTAGTGTAGATAAGGAAAATCCTTCTTTAATAACCCTATCATCCACACTCAATTAATGCATTTCGTTTGTGTGCTAAGCTCCCCTTACTTTATAGGATTTTTTAAATTTTGATATGTCTCTAATTCATATTGAAAATTGATGTCAAGATCCTATGATATTCTAGGGATATATGATGTAAAACATTATGTGTACATCATATACACCTCACTTTTCAATCATAATAAAAATTTCTCTTTTCATGCCATTGTCTCATTGAAATCCTTGAGTACGTTCCTAAAGGGGTGTCATTAGGAGTAAATTTAGGTTACTTAATGGTAATTGTGAGTGGAATTCATTATTATTCTTGTATACCTTAGATCTACTATCTATTAGTGTAAATCAGTAGCACCCTCTGGATGTTCCATCAGATTTCTAGTTTGACATTTCAGCATCCAGTGTGATTGCACAACATTGAATCTTTTCCCCAAGTGTGGGACTTGTAAAAGTGGGAAAAGAATCTCCAGATTAGAGGCTGGTTCCTCAACTCCTCTATTCAAGTGTGCATAACATTCTGCAGAGGGTTTACTTATATTTTAATCAAACTTTACCAAGGGGACAGGGTTGAGAAGATACAAAAATAATCCTAGTATAATTAAGGTGATGCATCAAAGGAGTAGTAGACACCTGTTACTACAAAAATACACAATCCAAAAGAAAATACAACACAAAACATGCACAAATTGCCAAAATGTAATGAAAGATCAGGAACAATGATAAACATATGAAAGGATTGAGAAAATTTTAATCACAGAGCATACATTATCATTCTAGGTCCAATATAGTGCATTACAATGACCAAGAGGCAAAAAGATGTTGTATTTGCATGAAAAGGTAAAATTTCCACAAATCTTCCTGATGAGGAAGAAAAGAGAAGTTGCAGAGCCGAAAAATGTCTAACTTTTTTTTAAATGAGCCCCTTCTGGCTTTTACAATGCCCATTCGAACTTAGGAGAGAGAAACATGGGAAAACATGAAAGATGCTTCAACCACCAACCAAATGGTATTAAAACAACATGGGCACCCTTAAAAGTCCATTCCCGATGTTTTTAACCATGCTGGAAGAGAATGCGTGCCATACTTCATTAAAAATGGTGGTTGGAATGTCAGTTTTGTTGATTTCCACGTGCCAGAGGTGTTTTCAAAATTTTTCTCTCCAAAATAAACCAAAACACAAAATTGACCCGGAATCATGTAGATAATTTCACCAGCTTTCCATTGATATAAAGAACGCAAGAAACTAAGCTCTGGATCAAAATTTATGCCCCTCTAAAAATTTAGGGCAAATAGAACCAAAATGGGTTGGCGGGCCGAGAATTTGAATTTTTCCCACTTTTTGCCTTTGGGAAAATTACCCTAGAAATATATGTGCCCCACTACTTTGGTGCCACATGGCATGATTTGATTGGTTACGGGCCCTTCTTGCTTCATTTCCCATCATTTCGGCCTTTGGAAAATTTTCTAAAAATTCTCCGCGGTGAATGACCTAAGGACACGTGGCACAATTTGATTCACTGCGGGCCCTTCATGTTCATTTTTCCCTGCAAGTTTCCCTTGTGTTTTTTACTACCATGTGGACACGTGACATGATTTTACTGGCTTGGGTTTTGGGGGGCGTGATTTTCCTTTGATTTTTCCTTGGGAAAAAATCCCAACTTTTCCCCGTGCTCCGCTGGTGCGAGGACACGTGGAAGATCTCCATTGGTCGGCGGGCCTGAAGGGCCGAAAAATTTTGTTTGCACCAACCTTTGGGAAATTTTCCCAACTCCTTTCCACCGGTTCGACCCCGATGCCTCATGGGACATGTTGCCTCCTCGTATTGGCTCGGGTTTTGGGGGGGCCTTCCTTTTCAAATTTTCCAAACTTGGGCGAAAAGGAAAAATTCCTCTCACACCTCCAACCCCCGATGCCTCGGTGACATGCGGCGCCATGCTATTGGATGTGGGCCTTGGGGCGAAAAATTTACTTGTGCCAACCCTTGGGAAATTTTCCCAACTTCTCCCCACCTGGACATGTGGCCGCATCTCATTCACCGTCGGGGCATCGGGCCAAAAAATTCCTTTCTGAACCCTGCCAAAGACTTGGTAAAAAAATTCAAGCTTACCTCCGCCTCCGCCCTTCCGAGGACACATGGCCTCCTTCAATTGGCTTAGGTTTTCCATGGGAAAATTTTCCATTGTGCCAACACTTGGTAAAAATCCAAATTTTTCTCCCTTCCGATTGCTCTGATGCCAACGTGGCAGCTTCACGGTTGGCCGACGGACTGTCTAGGAAAATTTTCCATGAAAACTCTATCGAGCCATAACTTCAAAAATACATGGAGTTAGGAAGAAAACTTTACCTTTCTGGAAAGCTGAGAAAGAGCTCTATCCAATGGTGCCATTTCTAGAAGGTTTTGAGTTCCTGAAAGATAAAAATTATGACTGAGGCACAAGAGAGGAAAGAATGAAGGGAGTTAGCCAAAAATGAGCAAGGGGCTCATTTTGGATAACACTATCCATTACCACCTCTTTTTTGTGTCCTTACATTTCATTTATAACTTCATTTACACCTACCTACAAACAACTTAAAATCACATTTACATATATAATCCCAACTATTTTCTCCACTCTTACCTCATTTTCCACATAGAGCCTCATGTCGATAGATGTAAGCTGAGGGTATTGACCATGGTCAATATGGTTTAGAATATATTTATGAAAACTAACTAGATTGACAATATTGATGTCATTATCTATCAGATTTTATGACTCTTTTTTTGTGTTCTCCTATTTATATGTGTTATCGAAGTTGTTTATCCAAAATTACATTGCTTCTTTTTAGTCTACCTACACACACAAAGCTAATTTCAAAGATATTACATGTAAAGGTTTCATTGAAATTACACTTAGAGTTTTATCCTTAAAAATAGGATGATCAAGAATAGAATTTTTAGCATCAAGAATCAAAAAGTATTTAAAGACCATAACTTGTTTATACTTAATACTTATATTATCTTTCATGTTGTCTCTCATAAAGTTTGAATAACCCAAGATATTTGAGCCCCGATAAAAAAGGTATCTCCAGTGGAAGATCATGATATTGAAGAAGTTCAATATCTATATAGGAAAGGAATGAGTAAAGATATAAAAAAAAAATATTTTATAAATGAAAAATATAATTGTACATGTAGTTGTGGTTATTTAAGGAGAAGAGGTAGCTGCACAATTTTATGGATCGATTCATAAATAAATAAGAATGGAATCAATGAGTTGGCTTTAATAATCCTAATTTTTATGCTTTAGACATAATGGTGTAATTGGATTGTGTTAACTATGATGAAAAATATATAGTTCCTTTTTTAAATTCAATATCTAAGCCCCATATTGATTGCCTTAAGAAGATCAAGAGTGAATTTATTCTAGTGAATATGGATAAATAATAAAGGAAGATCTATAGTGGATATAAAATATAGAATACGGGGCTTCAAAGTTTGAGAAAAATAATGAATATGATCAAGGTCATAAAGCGTTTCTAGTGGTAAAGGAAGGTGCATGACTGCTTCAAATCATAACCCTATTCCCATCATGGATGATGGCGGAAGGCTACTACAAGGGGTGGTGTACTGGGTTTATGCCTATTGATAGGGTTGATGTTGGAGGTGGTTTGGATCCTCATTCCTGCTATGTGATAGAGGTGTTGGGGGTGTTGGGTTTTCCAATGTTTGTATTCAAGCAAAGGGCACGAGAATTTTTGTGTATCTTTTATTGTATTGCTGCCACAATCTTGCTAGGAATTGCTTAGCCAAGCTCAAATCTCTTATGATATCTCTCCTCTACTTACATTGCATCCAAACTTCCTTCAAGCTTCCATTTCTCAAGCACCATCCTCCTATTTTTTTCTTGCATTCCCAATCCCTTGGACTCATATGAAAACTAGGAAAAAGAAAGGATAAAATGAGGGGACAAATTACTACACATCTAGATTTACCCCTTTTCTGTGAATTCCAGGTTGAATTTTTTGTTTGATTTCCTTCATTCCTACAATTTATCATTGTTACATCATATCAAATAGAGTATAAATAAATTTCCTTTTAATTGTAAGTAATTAGTTGATTTCTAAGAGGGTTTAAATCATTAATAACAACTCCTGGTGATGGATCCTATTCTTCCCATCCCTATGGATCTGAAGGAGAGAATATCTGTAGGAGGTTGTCTATACATCATAGATAATCTGGAAAAGTTATTTGTTTTAAGTTAGTTTAGTTCCAATACACTCATCACAGGTGAATAACCACACCAGGCTATCTCACTTGTTTAGTTTTAGTGTAGAAATATTTTAATTATTTATAATAGAAGCAAATTGTTGTTTGTGATTGTAATATTTCAGTTACGTGATTTTTTTATATTACTTTCCTTTCAACAATATCTTAGGTTGTTAGTTTCATCTTAGTTAATTTAAACACTTCAAACTAGGTCAAAATTTAGATATAAGTTAGGAAAATAAACCATAGGGAATTTACGCTACCCGTTCATAACCTCTAAATCTCCCTTTTCCAACTCAACTACTAGGAGATCACACTACAAGATCTTATTCACCGATCCTCCTATATTTAGACACACATATTAAACATCGAGATACTCGCATGACCTCGGGGAAAAGTGTAGTTGAAGGTTTCATGTCAATTTTCATCATACAGCAGTACCGATTAATTATTTATAAAACACTAAGCTACCATATTATTATAGAAAGGAAAAATTGGAATTTTATGATGAGCAATTTTCCTCTTCTCTAGAACTACACCCTCAAAGTAAATTGGAGCATGTATTTCATCCATGAACTCACATGTTTTGGTAATTGATGATATATTTGATGATAATAATTGGTATATAATTAAGATTATCTCTATAGGTCACATAATAAAGATGACTATGATTGAAGCCAATAGGGTTGTGGAGGCTAGGAATAGAAGAAAAAAATAAGGATCCTATAATAAAGATATATATTCCTTTGGGATATATGTGTCGATAGAGATAGATCATAAAGTGCGGACATAAAATCACGCTCTTTGGGTAATTATATAGTCTTGGTTACATACTATTATTCATACGATTCCTAAGTAAGAAGAGTATTGATTAACCCATGTTTTTGGCCACCTTTATGTTCTTTACATTTACAATTTTGGTCTTACACCCTTGTTTATTTGGAATTTCTATACTTCATCTTTTATCATCCTTGACACCAAGGCCCAGCCAGATGCTAATGAAAGGTGCCCTCATCCCATGTAGGATCCCTTGACCCCTTTGTACTTTACTCACTCTTTTTCGAGTCCTTTTTAGTTGTTTGAGCATATTATCATTTTGGTAGTATTCCTTTTCGGGGTTAGTTACAAAATTCAAGAAAAGGAATCATATAAATATAAATTTATGTGATCATGATAAAGGACCAAACACTAAGCATTATCTATCACCACCTAAGGATGCATCCATCAAACATCTAAGATCTCAATTGAATCCATCTATCACCATCAAAAGGGACACAAGGGATGGTTTTTCTACACACACTTCATAGGAGGGAAATTCATTCTATGTCATGCACACATATATTACATTTATTTACATCTAGCATACTTTTTCTTTATTAAGTGCGACATGCATGGGAGCCACCTAAGGAATGATTCCCATACACACACATATAACTACATTGGGTCTGAGATGTAGTGTAGTGATCATTCATAAGTTCACAAGTGTGACAACTTAGGAAAATCTGACCACTCATTATGCATATTTATTTTTTAGGATTTGATGTCTATCTGAGGGTTTTGAAGGTTCATATTTCATTGCAGGTTTCTAGAATCCTTAGCAATCATTGTGCAACCTCGAGAGAGACCAAAGGTGAATGAAAGTGAAAAATTTACAACCACTCAAAGGACTTTTCTGGGGTTTTCCGCAGACCCAAGTACCTAAAAACATGCATAGGTACCTGTGTCCCTCTCGCGGAACCCTTATCCAACCTATCTCTCAAGATCTTCATTTTTTTCTGGGTCTCTATGTGATGCTCCTGACACTCTATTCACCTGGTTATCACTTTGGTACATGCCATATTTTATTTCTAATCATCTAAGTACCTTGTTCTCTTATTTACAACTAGGGTTTCATAATTTATTGCTTATAATTCTTATTTCTTTAAATTTAGACATAATTTAGTGAATCCAGGACTCTAGTATTACATGTTTTGGAAGAAATATATCATCATTTCTACCTATATTGGATTCCCTTTTTGTCTATACTTTGGATCTTGTTATTACTATTATTGGATTCCATTATTATCATTATTAGACTTGTAGAGTTCCTTTTTGTATAAGACTCTTTTACTAGCCACCGTCTTTTAGCGTCTGGACCTAGTTCTGATTTCGATTGAGCCTAAATTTGACTAAGTATGAAGCTAAATGTGGAAGGTGTCCACACGTCCCTTTGGCACACTCGGGGTATGAAGCAGAGAAGGAGTGTTCTCAAACTTGCGTCGCATCACCCACGTGTCCCAAACCCGATAAAGTTTCCTCGGTGGGTTCAAAAGTGAAGAACATAGTAGAGATGCACAAGGTATCCACATGTTTCCTGAGCATAATTTTAAATAAAGAAAAATAAGGAATTCCATAAAAAGTGCATGGCCTCCATGTGGCGGAGAAGAATCATCACGACCAAAGGAGTGAATTTTGGATGAATTAAAGGAAATCATAAATATCACCAACATGTAGTTGATATATTGATCCAAAAATGAAAGATCGTGTAAGAAAATTGAATTTTTTCGATGGAAGGTTTGATTCCAGACATTGAAGCGAGAGCCAAAATGATCTATAAAGGAATTTTATGATCCGTGCGAAGGAGAATAAGTTAGAAAATAAAACATACTAGAGCTGCGAAAAGGGATTCTAGGCTTATTTATTGTATTGGATAGCCTTAGCAAGGCTCTTTTATAGAAGGAAGTTGTAATCTATGCCATATTGACGTTATATATTATTTTCTCTATGAATAAAGAGTTCTCATTTTGTGCATTTTATATTTCAATATTTTGTGTCTTTCATCTTTCACTGCTAGTAATTTTAGATAAATTTGAATTTCTATCATGTTATATTCCATTGGGTTTTCTTTATGCGTCGATCATCTACATATTGTTATGTTTCACTCCTTCTTGACCTATGATAATCTAAGATAATTCTTAAAATAGTAGATCATGTTAAATTCTCTTTAACTATTTTGAGTAGTTTCCCGATCGATCTCTTGTATGTTTAATATTTGTTTCAGGTGCATCACCTTAAGTTAGTTTTACATTTTATTTCATTTTTCCTCTAACCTTATCTCACTCTGTAGAGTATAGCTATCTTCTTTAAAATATAGAGGCTATCTTAGGACACAGGCCCCACTTCCCTAATGTATCATATGACTCGAGGGCTCATCTCAGTAAAGATAATCATCAACCATTTTCTTGGCATGCTTTGTGGGACCTGAACATCTACACATCTTGATACTCCATTGTCAAAAATCTACTGATTTTAGAAGTATTAAGTTTGGTCTTCTCTAGTCTACAAGAAGAATGTGAAAAAGAGCAAGGATAAGGGAAGAATGTCTATTTGAATACTTACAATTATCTCCACCACGCAACAGAAGAGGTAAAAAATTTTAGAGGTCTCTATCTCCTCTTAACCAGTCTCTCTCAACACCTCCACCAGGTAAGCCCTTGTTATAGTTAACTAGAACCCTCAAACCTATTTTAATGGCCCACCTCCAAGCTCAATCCCTGAGGTAGTTTATTTCATGGAATTAAGGGAGTTGAAAAAATATGTGTGGTACATTATATTAGGGAACATGATGTCACCTTACGGTTTCTAGCTTCTTCCTTTAATAGGAAGGCTTTGGATTAGTACCGATCCCTAAATCCTAATTCTATCGGCACTTAGGACTAGATACAAAATGTATTGGTAGAAATATTTAGTGAGAAAAGGGATAGATCCTCACTTATACAACAACTTATCAACATCAATAAGGGTCCGCAAGAGCTTATGACTTATTTTAACACCAGGTTTCACAAAACATGGAAAAGGATTCCTACTCTAGTGAGGCCACCTACAGTATTGACTATTGTTTTTACTTAAAAGATTTGAATTTGGATATTTATGTGATGATTCAATCATTAGGAGGGTACTCTTTACCATAAGCATATGATATTGTGATCCAAGCTAAGAACAATTTAATAGATGTTGGGAAGCTCCCCCAGCCCCTTTGCCAATGTATCTTGAAATGGCTCCTTTCATAAGCACAGGTCTTGAGCTCTACCCAAGCCCCTACGTCCCTATATAATTACCCATCCTCTCATCGGCACCAATTCCCACTACATCATCATCATCCTCTTCTCCCAAAATGGAGGAAGTAAAAATATCCTCGAAACTTCTCTAACGAGATAGTAAATCTTAAAAGGAATCAGGTCGCTTACCCAAGAAAAAATTATCAAAGCTATTAGGGTGGCATGCCTACCTATCCCTCTCAACATCAAAATACCTAGTGGCCATCGTTTGCATAGTTATCTAACTAGATAATCCCGGTGGAAACACCACTCCAAACTATCCCACCCAATAGTGGAAGAGAAATGGTACCCAGAAAAAAACATTTGGCGTAAAGATCCCAACACATGGTGCTTCCCCTGTAATATTTCCCACATGCTAAGAGACTGTCCCCAAGGAAATTTACAACAAAAGGTAGATAAAAAAGAGAAAGGGAAGGATATGATGTTAACGCATCAAGACCTTACCAGTCCGTGGGAGTCCAAAATGTAGCCTTTGTTGCGCAGATTCAAGGGATGTCCCTGGAACAGGAAGTGGAGATCGCACTAGAGCACACACTTTTCTCTTGGGTAGAAGGAGAGGAATTCATATTTACGAATGAGGAAACTTCTTCCAAGCCTGTTTAATTTAATTACAACACTCACTTCAAAAAAAGGATGATAGAGATGGATGCTCATATCCCAAGCATGACTAGCAAGATGAAAAAGAGTCTCCAACCATCACGGTCTCACCACCGATGGTCGTAAAAGAAGATTTGATAAGTGTCCAAAATTAGGATGCCTCCATCCCACTTTGTTGAATTAATAAAAGACTAGTCATCATAAAAAACATCATAACTTGGAAAAATTTATGTGGTTAAAAAACTTAAGAAAACACCAGCTAACACATCCTTATGGGATCTTCTTGGCATTCCAAAACAAAAGGATATGCTCCAAGAAGCACTTAAATCAAATGACAACCCAAATACCACTGAGAAGGAGAAGGAACAGGTAAAATTGATTTTATCCCCAACAAAATTAGTGTTGTTATAACAAAAGGGAGAAGTAAGTAAACCAAGGCCCAACCCTTTTTTTATGACTTTTATCATAGGTAGGAAATTATTGCATTATTCCATGATAGACTTTTCTACAAGCATTACAATCATGCCTAAAGTGATTGCAGATGCCTTAGGAATTAAATGTGATCCCTTAAAGAAAAAATTCATGCAACTGAATGGAAAATCAGTACAAACCATAGGAGCTATCAAGGGACTCCCATTACAGCTCTTTTCCTCCTCGAACATAACCGTTCCATAGGATATATTAGAAATTGACATTTGGCCACTCTTCAAACTATGTCTCTCCCATGATTTCATAGCTAAAATAAGATGTTATATGTTTCTTGATTGGTCCCATTTGATTCTATGGACCAAGTATGTATCTAAGATGAAGGTATTATCGATCCCCTTACCAAGGAACATATAACACTGCAAGCGGTCTCGGGATTCGAGTCTTCCAATGCTATGATCACCAGAGAAGATGAATCATATACAAAGGAGGGTAATCTCCAAAATGGTGGTCATCTAGCCACCTTCCCCGAGTGACCCCTTCGAACTTTGAATCTACTAGTTTAGGTACTTGTGTCATCTTCAACGAAGACTCCATGATTCCAAAGGTGGTAAAAGGAAAGGATAAAAGAGAAGGGAATACCATCATATATTCCAAGATATGGACCCTGCATTTTCATGGGATTACAAGAAAAAATGGCTCAGGATCTAGAATATGCTTGTTATTCCCAAGAGGAAAGAAGATACTACAGGAATTTTGCTTCCAGTTATCCTATACCAATAATGAAGAAGAGTATGAGGCCTTAGTACATGACTTGGCCACGTCATGAAAAGAAGGCATAAAGCAGGTTGAGAGTCTTTAGAAATTTAGAGTTGGTAATGACACAGGTAAGGAACATTACCACCACAAAAATATGAGAATGAGATCCTATCGACATAGGGTGTGGGATCTCATCAAAGATTTCAAAGCCTTTAATATCAAGGTTATCCCCTAAGACCAAAATTTAGATTCTGATAGGATGGCCCTCATCGGGTCATAATTCGACCCAATATAATATTTGATAGCAAATGAAAGTACCATAAAATTGATCATCCACCCTTCTATACCTGATAACATCGATCATTGGTAAGTTTTTAATAGTGACCGACAGATTATACACTTCCTCCAATAATCCAACCAGTTTTCAAACCAACTCCAACCCAAGATCAAAGAATCTTATGGAGATTAGATTATTCAATTAAAGATGAACAAACTTCCGAAAGGGTTAATAACACTAGAAATCATTTTTGATTCTAATGATGCTAGTTTAGATAAAAGGATCTTTGCAGAGGTAAAGGAGGATTATTTCAAGCTGGAAGTGACAAAAGGGAGAAGGCTAAAGGTTAGGAGATTAGTCACTCAAAGAGAAAGGGAAAGACTCATTGCCATATGCCATAAGTATGAAAAAGTGATGAATTTGATGTACAATGACCTAAATGGTTACAACAAGGATATCATCCAACACACCATTGACCTTCAAGAAGGAACGAATCTCGTGTGCTAGAAGCAAAGGCCCATGAACCCAAAAATAGAATCCCTCATGGTATAGGAACTGAGAAAACTCCTAGAGGCCAAAATAATCTTCATTATCAAGCACATAACATGGGTCTCTAACCTAGTCTGATAAGGAAGAAAAATGGACAAATTCATCTCTGTGTAGATTTAAGAGACCTAAATAGAGTGTCCCTACAGGATCACTACCCTTTACCCTCCATGGAGCAGATATTACAAACAGTTGTAGGCTCAAAAAGGTTCTCTTTGCTAGATAGTTTTTTAGGCTATAATCAAATATGGCTCATAGAAAGGGATCAACATAAGACCACTTTCACAAAAAAATGGGGAACCTTCACATACAAAAAAATTCCATTTGGACTCACAAACGTTGGAGTCACATTTCAAAGAGAAATGGATTCAATGTTTGGATAAATGATCAATAAGGTAATTCTTATATATTTGGATGATCTCAAGGTATTTACTAAGACAATGGATGATCATTTTGATGCCTTGGAAGTTGTGTTCAAGAAATGCCAAGAATATGGGATCTATCTCAAACCCAAGGAAATATATTTTAGTAGTACCCCGGAAAAATACTAGACACGATGTTTCAAAGGAAGGAATATGTATTGATCCAGAAAGATTTGAAGCCCTCCTAGGGCTGCTCTTACCAATCAATAAGAAAGTGGTCAAATATTTCATAGGAAAGATCAAATTTTTTAGCAAGTTCATTTCGACTTTGCTAGGACAATCCACCTAATCACGCTAATGCTCAAGAAGGAACTTAACCTGAAATGGACCACGAAGGTCATCAAGCCTTTGAGGTAATTAAATGGGCTATTGTATCCACCCCATTACTGCACAACCCCAAATTCTCAAAGGATTTCATCATGTACATATACGGGGTAAACATAGCGTAACATCTATACTTTGAAAGAAAATGGGAATTCTTAAGGAGAGTAACATCCGGTTTCCTTATTTTAAAAAAGGTATAACTTTATAGAAAGACAAGCTTATGTTATAGTTAAGGGTCTGAAGAAATTTAGGCACCTTGTCACTCATAGTAAAATCCAGGTTATGGTGGCACACTCTAGTGTCAAAGAATATATAATAAAGGGTGAGATAATAGATAAAATGCCCAACTGGATCAATAAGATCCTCGAATATGACATTGACGTAAAACCTACAAAGCTAGTATAGGGAAGGGGATTTTTTCAATATATAACATAGGACCCCATGCCCCTGATTAAAAATGATCTGAAGGGATACTCTATATCTAAGAAAGAAACACAAGTAGCTGGGTCTCAGATAGGATCCACTTCATGTAAATATAGAAATACCCAAGCAATCCTCCCTTAAAAAATAGGAGGTACTATAGGGAACATGGATCCAATTTGACCATGATTGATGTTTTCCTTTTTAAACGAAACTTTAATGGAATAATACTAACGTGCACGGAGAATTAAGAAGCTGAAAGAGTCTTACGTGAATTGCACCATGGGATCTTGGAAGGCCATTTTTCTGCCCAAACAAAAACCATAAAAATATTCCAAGTAGGATACTTTTGGCCAAGCATGTTATTTGGCATCAAGTAGAGATGTACCGATGCAAGGTTTGTCAAGTTTATATCAGTTTTCGGAGGAATGAAAAATTACCTCTTAACCCCATCCTAATTGAAGAACCATTTACACAATGGGGTTTATATTTCATAGGAATGGTCAACCCAGCTTTGAGCACCGAGCACAAATGGATCCTCACCGCAAAATATTACTTCACCGATGGGTAGAGGCAGTTCCACTTGAAAGAGGCCACCGAGAATGTGATCCTGGGACTCCTATAGGATATCACTACTCGCTTTGGACCCCATTGCACTATTATATCAGATAATGATAAGGCCTTTTTAGGGGCCAAAGTATCTAACTTTACTGTAAAGAATGTAATCTATCTGAAAACATCTTCCAACTATTACCCACAAGCAAATGGTCCAGCGAGAGTCTACTAATAAGAACCTGATCAGACTCATAAAAAGAATGGGGAATGAGCATAAGAGGTTATGGAATGAACATATCAAAACAACCTTATGGGTTGATCAAATCACACCTAAATAGATCCTGAAAGCCTTGCCATATGAGATAGTCTATGGGAAAAGCATTGTGATGCCAATTTCCCTAGAAATCCATGCGTTATAACTATTGAAACAAATTGAGATAGAGGAAAATGGGGTGATGCAAGTGAGACTTACTGAGCTAGTAGAACTCCAAGAGAAGTGGGAGGCCACTATTGAGGTAATGATTAGCCGTGAAATTGGTGAATACCTAGTTTGATCGAAAAGTGTTGGAACTATAATTCCAAGTTGGTATTATGGTTTTGAAATGGGATGCAAGGGTTGCCAAGCCTGGAAATCATGGAAAGTTCGACCCATTATGGATAGGACCCTTCAAAATCATAACATGCAAGCAATGCAATGTTTTCAAGCTTGAAACCATCTAAGGAGACCCTTGACAATTCCGGTAAATGGGATTCACTTAAAATATTTCATGTAAGTCTCTTTGTTAAATATTTTATCATATGTATAGTATTTATTTTCCTTGTTCTCTTTTCATTTGTTTTGTACCTTTCAATAATTGTCTTAGACACATGTCCCTTGTGGATTCCCATTGACTCTTTTAAAATTTTATAGGAGTGTACCTTCCTAATTTTCCACGAAATTAATGATCCAACATCATCCTAGGATATTTGAGGAAAAATATTGACAATTGTTATAGAATCTCTCGAAAAGCATAGATTTTGGCCCTTAGGGTCATTAATTAAAAAAGGGTTGTTATGTGAAATGATTCTATATAAGTGTGAGCGATTAATATCCAAGTTAAGATGGCTATTTAAGATAGTTGGGAGCATCCAATAGGTTCATTTCAAATGCTAGAGTCTTCCAATCAATCTCCAAGTATCAAAGAAAAGGATTCAAGGCCTTCTTCAAGTCCTGAAAAGCGCCATGGCGACTCATAGCTCTACACCAAAAAAACATCTTACATAGGAAAACCCACACCCACATTCCCTCTCTAAATAAGGTTAAGATTCCTTGATGGGGGTATCAGTCCAATGACCTTTTTGTGGTTTAAAGCTTTACCGATGGCGTCTTTGACCTTGTCCTCAATAAGAAGACGAAAGCTTTGAGGAGGCATCCTATTCTAGGTTTATTAACTTGAGAAATTTTGAAGCTTTTGGCCTAAGAATATGGAGTATGACACTCACCTAATATATGGTGCCTCTCATGCACCCGTACCTAGAAACTCATACGGATGTGTGTGGGCTATTTTGATTCCGACACCAATACCATCCGGGTAGGAACATAATGGTGGTAATTACACCTCAAGTTGTCAGGGACATGTTGGCTCTAATCTACAACCCAACGACCAGTTTCTATGATATGGCCAAACTCCAAAGCATCTGGGCTCAGTGCTAGAATAAAGCTTCATTCCTTAATAGGGAGTTAAGGCAGACAAATTTAGGTGGTTTAGGAACCGTAGGCTTCCCCATTCCCCTGAAGTCACTTATGGCGGATTCTCAGGATGCCTACTCCATGCTGACATTCATTTTTGGCCAAGATTCAGATAGGAACATCTAGGATTGGCAGATGGTGACCTTGTTCAAAATGAGATCCATAAAGAAAGAGTTGGCGTACCGATTTGACTTCACTAAAGTCATTACAGAATCTATTTGTGAGCAACTTGACAGATTCCTAGTAAATTCCACCTTTAGGTATTCTTCATATTTGTTCCACCTTATTCTATATCAGAATTCCCAATACTTCATTCTGTCATGGGTATGACTCTATGGGATGTAGAGGTTAATCCCCAAAAGATCATTCCAGTGTCCTCTTGGACTCATATACTATCCCACTCATCAAACGTATATGAATTTTTAATTATTTTGTGGAGCCTCTCCTACTCAAACTTGACCCTGAAGGGGTTAACAACAAAATTAATAACTCGGTTCACCCATCCTCGCAAATCCCTGCACCTTAGTGATTATTTTTTCGCAAAAAAGAACATTCTTTGATTTGGTTGTATTATTTTCAAGATGAATCCTTTCTACTCCCGAGAGTCCTCACAACACGGGTGGTGGGTCTCTAGATAGCCAGCAATTGGTACTCCTGAACATTGAGTTCAACTTTGACTGAAAAAAGAAGGCACTTTTTGATCTCCCCTTGAGCAAGGGAGGAATTATTGTGATTAAGAGAAAGGCGAGCATAACATGACACACAATTTTTCCTCCTATGGCTTTGACTTGATTCAATACTCATTGAATTATGACCCAAATAGGAAAATGGCTGCGAATCTAGTTCGGAAAAGGTTTTGGACTCTTCCAAGCACGAGTTGAGGGAATTTTTTGAAGTAAGGTGGTCCCCTCGGTGAGTCGCTTTGACATATTTGTTGAGGTCACCGACATTCTAGTTCTAGGCTGTGAGTCATTCCACCTAGTTAAGAATGGGTATGACCCCTCCTAATAACGAAAAAGGACTCAAAGTAGCTCTATGTAAGAGAGATTGGAGTGAAGAGAAAATTTAACCCTATTAGAAGTATAGGTAGGAGATCGACCAAACCAACCTCAATTTTGAGGTTGTATCTAGTGATGAGAAATGGGAGGATATTTGGGATGCAGATCATGGGTCTGATGAGGAGAGTGAGGACACAGTGACAATAACCTTAGAGTGACCCATGAGATCGACCGAAGAGTGCTCATGGCCATCCCAATATCAATTGTCAATATCATCCCTGCCCTCCATTTATCAAGAATTCCCTTCGATATAGGCACCCACACCCCATCTCACATCAGTTCCCAGCATGGGGTACCTGCGGAGGAATTGATTTCGAGCCCCGTGTAAAATTTTAAAGACGGTCGTGTCTCGGCTTCTCCTCCCCCTCTCCCTCCTCCCGAGGCTCCATTTAAATCTTATTCTCTACCACTATTTTCTCCTACAAGTGGTATCCCCTTATCAGTAACCCCAACTCAATCATTCCCTCCACCTGGAGCCCCTCTTTTGCCTCAACCTCCCTCCACAATCCTAGCTTTCTCCCTCCACATTGTGAAAATCCCTTCTTCACTCTGGTAACCTCAATGCATCAACAAAACATTACAATTCCATATGGTCTTCCACCCAGGTTCCCATTCATGGGTGGGGTTATCCCTTCTCCCTTAGAGTTTTCTAGTCAAGCCGAAACCACCAATTAGCTTTGAGATAAAAAAACAGTAAAACAAAAGAAGAAATAAATATCGGCTTGAGAAATGAAACATATATGGTCATTATATGACTATTAACAAAGTTCTTTGAATATCATGTGGCTCGTACCCCAAGAATCCAAACCCATGGATCATATGCACCCGATGACTACTCTATCAACGTTGTCATGATCGACCTTTTTGAATTCTAGCCTCAGGATAAGGTCGAGTTAATGAATAAAACTACGGTGGTAGTCACGAAAGACTACCTTAAGCTTTAAATTTTTTTAAAAGGCATAATCTAACCTACGTAGGGTAGGAGCCACCATGGCTAGCCAACAAGCTGAGCTAAAGGGAAAGGGAAAAGAGATAGAAAATCTCCGTAAGGAATTGAAGGAAGTTCTATTAGAAGAAGTCCTTGTGGGTTCTCGGGTGGAAGATAAAATTCTAGTTACCAAACTCACCACATCCGAAGCCTTAGCCAATTCATTCTCATAGAAAAAAGTATCCCTCCAATATGAGGTTGATTCAAGAAAGGTGTGGTGGTTAAAATCCAAGCCAGGTGTTGCGCACCATCCAGGTAGGAAAGGGAAGCCTCCAGAAAAGGTTGAAATCATCGAGGATACAGGTGAAGGACATGACCCATAAATTATGACAATAACCCTAGAAAGGAGGAATTGTAACACTAGTGCAGGAGCTATATGCTTCTTGTTGCGACCAAATTTATACCACGACAATGAATCAAGCCCCCAAAATTGGATTTATATCCAATGCACAAGATTTATGCTCAAATGTGGACACCACAACCTCTACCATCAACAACGTAGTATCCACTAAGGTCATTGAATCATTACTGTTGATTCATAAAATTTACGATGCTTCTAACTTCGGCATACAAGGGGCATAAATAACGACGAGGTGAATGATTTTTGTAAAGATCAATGAGATTACGAGCTATAATAAAGTCTCCATCAAATGCCAAAATATCTTGACTCGGCTCTAATAGGGGATAAAGAGCGAAGTAGAGCATCAATGAATTACTTAAGTAGGATTTTCCTCCCCTTCCCGATGACTCTACAGTCCTATCAAAGGACCAAATTCAATAGCTCTTGATCATTAAATGACAAGACAAGACTTTCTTTCAGTCTTTATAAGAGATATCCAGTGTCACCGATGTGGAAGATATCCTAAACCCCATTGTGTAGTTTGAGTTATTCTTGCATGCGGTAGAGCGAGTATCCAAAACTTTTCCCACAAGGAGATAATCAAGTTGGACCAAGCTTTCTAGGCCTTGTAGAGAAGAACCTACCCAACAGAGGTGGAATGGCTCGGATATCATACTTCTTTACTGACATCTCGAGTGGCATTTTGTAAGATTTTTTTTTAACTTTGAGGCTGAGAAGATTATCAGATCCTTCCATGACTGGCATGGAGTCCCTAGGTGAGTGGTCATAATTATAGTGTTCTTTTTGTATAAGACTCTTTTACTGGCCACCATCTTTTGTCACTGACCCTACTTATTTTTTCTCTTGAGCCTAAATTCGACTCAGTATGAAGCTGAATGTGGAAGGTTTCTATGTGTTCATTTGGTGCACTCGGGGCATGAAGTAGCGAAGGAGTATTCTCAAAATTGCGTCGCATCACCCACATGTCCCAGACCTGATAAAGCTACCTTGATGTGTTAAAAATTCAAGAACATGCACAAGGTCTCCATGTGTTTCCTGAGCATAATTTCAAATAAAGAAAAAGAAGGAAGGCCCTCAAACAAGTATGCAACCTCCACGTTGTAGAGAAGAATCATCACCGACCAAAGGAGTGCAAGTTGGATGAAGTAAAGGAAATCATAAATATTACCAATAGGTGGTTGAGATATTCATCCAAAAATGAAAAATCATGTAAGAAAATTTAATGTTTTCGGTGGAAGGTCTTATTTTAAATGTTGAAGCGATAGCCAAAAGGATCTATAAAGGAATGTTCCAATCTAGAAGTGAAGGAGAAGAAGTTAGGAAAGAAAACATACTTGAGTTGTGAAAAGGGATTCTAGGCTTAGCTATTGTATTGGCTAGCCTTAGCGACACTCTGTTGTAGAAGGAAGTTGTAATCTGTGCCATATCAACCTTATATATTATTTTATCTATGAATAAAGAGTTCTTGTTCAGTGTATTTTAGCTTTCAATATTCTATGTCTTTCATCTTTCACTCTTAGTAGTTTTAGATAAATTTGAAGATCTATCGTGCTATATGCCCTTGGGTTTCCTTTATGCGTCTATCATCTACATATTGTTATGTTTCACTCCTTCTCAGCCTCTGATAATCTAAGATACTTCTAAAAATAGTAGATCATGCTAAATGCTCTTCAACTATTTTGAGTAGTTTCCCAGATCCATCTTTGTGTCTTTTTAATATTTGTTTCGGCACGTCGCCTTAAGTTAGTTTTCATTTTATTTCAGTTTTCCTCTAACCTTATCTCACATTGTAGAGAAGAGCCAGATTCTTTAAAATATGGAGGTTATCTTAGGATGCATGTCCCACTTCCCTAAGGTATCCTATGACTTTGATGGTTCATCCGCAAAGATAATCATCAACAAAACTTATTGCGATTCCAATTTTAGTATTATTAGATTCAAAATTCACTTTTATTATATTTAAGATCGCTATTATTAGATCCCAATTTCACTATTATTGGATTCCAATATAACTATTATCGTTTTCAACTTCACCATTTATTCGATATTCATTTTGGGAATATGTAATTCTAGTAGATGCTAACTATTATAAGGTATGAGCTCATTAAATTAATAATAATTAAAAACTAACAATAACTTCCAACAAAAAAGCAAGTTCAAATTGCAAGCCTCGCAATATGAAAAGGTGAATCTAGCACTTTCCTCACACTTTGAAAGTGCAAAAACCTCAATGTAAGCTTAGCGTCCACTAACTATTATGAGTCATGAGCCCATTGTATGAAATGAAAGTTTAAAATCCTTGATGTAAGGTTAGAGGCCACTAACTATTATAAGTCATGACACCGTTGTATTAAATTAAACATAAAAACTAGAAATAAATCCTTGCAATAGCAAGTTTGAAGTGCAAACTGGACACTTTCAAATGGAAAGCATCACATTGTCGAAGTTATAAGACTCACACTTTTAAATTGTTAAAATGTGAGAGTCATACTTTTAAAGTACAAGGAACACATTTTCAAAATTGTGAGCCTCACACTTTGAAAGTATGATCTATAAACTTTGAAATTGTGAACCTTGCACTTTAAATGTGTGAGTATCACACTTTAAAAGTACAGGGATCATATATTCAAAAAGTGAGGCTTGTAACTTCGAAATGCATCAAATCTTTGTAAGTGCAAGCCTCTCAATTTGTGAAGTGTGCGGCTTGCACTTTCAAAGTGCGAGGCTCCCAATTTCAATGTTGATTATGTGTATCCAGTATGAGGATCACACTTTAAAAGTGCAAGGCTCACACTTTCACACTTTCAAAGTGTGAGGCTCCCACTTTCAATGTTGATTATGTGCATCATTAAATCTGACATTGTATTTACATTATAGTGGTGTTATTTTGATTTCTGGTGGAACTTACAATAAAATTATGTTCTCACCCCAAAATATACCTTGTAAAAACTCAAGTATTGTTTTCTTAGATTGTACATGAAATTAAGTTTACTTTTTTTTTATTATTATTATAAACTATATCTTTGAGTTATCATTAAAAGTGAACAACATAATTGGGATTTATGTATATCAAAAATTCAATTATTGTGAAAGATAGTAGAATTTATGCTTGTAAATTATTCCATTATCCATATAAACGATGAGTCACTTACTTCCATGAGAAAGAAAATGAAATAATCCTTGACATAATGCAAGAAATATGTTTGTGATAAACACAGTCTTACACCCTTAAAGATACATTGAACCAATATTTTAAATTTTACATTAATCAAAAGATTCATTGTGCCATAATTGTATTCTTTTAGAGTCAAAAATTCCACCGCATTTCTTCAAATGTTGGTACATGTGAATGAGCTACATTAGCCTTAAACCCCTTAATGTGGTATAACACTTTTCTACTCTTTTTTTTTGCAATTCTCCCTCTTGTATCCCATTCTCTTAGCCTTGCAAAATTTTTTGTACCTTGTTGTTTTGGATGAATTTGATTGGAATATCATTTTCAAATATTTTGAAATCCAAATCAATGATGCTTGTTTCAGAGAACAAAGTAAATATGAAAATATTTTATTGGTTCAAACTAGAGGTATATACATTGCTCCATATCTCCTTTCTCTTCACTGAGCACATAGGTTTGGATAATGTATTTTTTCCTATGCCGACAAACTCAAAGTATATCCCACCATGCTTTAGTTTTGTGATGAGAGATGTAGCTAACAATAACAAAATTGATTTTTCATCATATTAACATTGAAATTTTTTATCTTTGCATTTCAAATTTTTACATATTCATAAATATACATTTGCAAATCTTATATGATGAGTGGTCACCTTTTGTGGACAAGTTTATTTAGACAAAACATGAATACATTTTCTACCTCTTGAATGAGACTGACACACTTTAGATACAAGTAGTGTTGAGTAAAGTAGTAGTGGAGGTGCTATCAAAGTAGAGAATAGTATTACAAGTAGGAAGCAACATAAGAGTATACTACTACTAGTATCATAAGTGGATTGATTTATCTATGATGAAAACATTCCTCCTAGGCAAGTGGAAAAGGAAAAAAAGGACCAAAATGTCACCTCACTAAATCTCACAAACAAATGCCTATCAAAATAACTTCTTGTACCAATAACATCTCTATGCTTACCATATAAATATCCATCCAAATACCTCTTGAAATTATTACTTGAATTTAGTTGGTTCATTCGGATACTAGGAAATTGTGTAAAAGTAGGCACTAGTGACATCATATTTAGAAATATGGAAACATCATGCATGGTGGATCAATCATATGGTCATTTATTGGTGTAAAGAAAGGCTAACTAGAAGGTTTTTCTTACAATCCCAAGATCCCTATAGGTTTCTAAATTTTGTATCAACAGTATCCATGACTGTGTTATTTTTTTGCTTTTTACGAATGCTGGGATCACTTGCCAATTTCAAAGACAACTCCATCCACATTTTTTTACTTGATGATCAAGACAAAAACCTCAAAATACTTAAATATTGTATAGTGTAAGCTCCGAATGAAAATTAACAAATAGAAATATTACCAATTTTGGTAGATTTGAGTTATTGTCCATGACTTCCTTTCCTTAAAAACTCCAAAAGAAAAATTCCATAACTATATACATAGATAGAGGCATGGATTTTGGTTGAGGAAATGCACTTGGAAATGCCAAATTCTAACAAATGTGCATCAAAATTAACATCCAAAAGAGTCTTAAAAGTATTCACATCCTTGTGAACTATGTGTGCGTTATAGTCATGATGAAGATATGGTAATCCTTCTTCAAAACCATGAGATATCTTTATTCGAGTGTCCAATTCTAACTTAATATTATTTGATGATCCTATACAAAAATAAAAATTAAAAAACACTTGTTAGATTTTCCAACAATCGATTTTAATTAGAACGTTAGAGATTCATTGGGTTCTTCTATTTCAAAATATGAATCTACAATGTATAGATCCATTTTTCTTCATAAGATAATAATTTTACTCACAAGTGTAAGATGTCACATAGACTTCCATTTACAATGTAATAAAAAACAACATGTTTCCATGTGGAGAAAGTGAATATCCATGCGAGACTCTCAAGATTCCAATGTTTGATGCTTCCAGCTATTTCCATATTTGATTTGAATTTATGCAAGTTTTATGGGTAGAAAATGCACATTCTATTTATATCAATTGACGTAAAATTCTTTAGAATACATATATAGATAGTGTTTGTATCATCATATCCAATTATATATTTATCATTTATATTTTCTATGATTATCATTATGTCATCGTACATGTGAAGAGTCATGTTGATGTGTATTATGAAAAATATTGGAGAACCTAAATGTAACACATAGATGTTTTAATAAATAAATTGTAAAAGATATTGTTTTTGATTTGTTGTGTAATAATCTATAAAATATGAAATCATATCTAGCCATGTTATTTTCAACACATTACTCCATTTTATTTTCATATCCATTTGTAAATGTGTTTGGATAATTTGAACGATCAGAGCCATAATTATGCACAACAAGAGTATTGAACTCAAATAGATTTAAACAATTGTTGATTTTGAGATGGATGTTATTCATTGTGTTGGGTAAAAATTTTGTTACACAACATCATATATATCTAAGTTATCCATTTTTGTTCACAATATAAGAAAGTCTCTGCAACTTTGAGCTATTTAAAAGAAAACTACTATTTTTCCATCGATTAATTATTGATATAAAAACTATAAGAAACAAACGTAAATTGGTCACGAGAAAAAATTGTGCTTATATCTACTCCTGTCTAGAGGAAAAATTGAAAAGTTTTTAATGACAAGAATTTCTTAGACAAATTGTTATAGGAGAGGTTTCTATAAAATAAATAGATCCATTTACAATATCATCTATTATTAGGGAAAGAGAATTAAATTTACAAATCATATCTTTCAAAACTTCACAAAGAAACATGTGGAAAAAGGAATCCTCACAATGTATCAAGGTGAAACTATTGGCTAATTGCAATGGAACTTCCCCTGATAAATTATTATTTTTCAGTATCCTGCATATGATTCATTTCCAATATTATTTGAACATCAACACAATCCTGTCCAAAATTTACATATCTATAACGCCCAAGCTCTTGAGGTATATGACATGTTAATCGATTGACACAAATATCTCTAAATTGAAAAAAAAAGCACACTAAGTTACAATTTCCCTTGAAATGAAAATACATAGCATATAGATCCAAAAACATGACCTTGGGAGTTAAATAATCATATTTTTAGTATGAAGAACCTACATATCCCCTATAGTCCTCAGACTTCTAAACTACTATGGTAGAAACCTATTCAATCTAATTTTGATCAAATTTATTGAATTTATAATTAAGATGAATGATCGAGTAAATATAATGTTCATTCATAAATGTTGGAATTATTTTTTATGCTCTATAAAATCCTATATAGACATCACATACAATTTTAGAAGATGTTCCAAAGACCCCAAAAATATGGGCATGGGTCCAAAAAGTTTATTATCGAGAGCTCGCTAGAATGTCATGAAAGATCAAAGATCAACAAAACAATTGGAAGTATTTTATAAATTTCATCAAGACCATAAATTTCACTCCAAACACAATTATTAATATCCTATTAGAAGTATAAAAATAAATTAAAAATTACCGAACTCACATTGTGACCTCCATAAGCCTGACTACTATAAGATTGAAAATTACAATGTCCAAGTTAACAAATATGAACCATGAGCTGAAAAACATAATATTGAGCCATTGAGGGCCACAACCTGAGTATTACTTGAAAACTTCGACCTCGTGGAAGCTCTAGAATCCTAATAATGGTGTCTACAAAGAAAAATAAAATTTGTTTAAGCCAACTAGAGCTCTAAAACTATGTATGGTGTGAAAAGGAAAAAATGTCAGAGTTTACCCATTTCCAACAATGTTTCTTCTCCAGAATCTTAAAAAATGAAAAAAATAATGGAGGCTTTCCCTCAACCACTTGATGCACATGGGGGAAATTTCAAGCTCTTGAAAGCTTCAGAATCCTAATAATGGTGTCTACAAAGGAAAACCATATATTTGCAAGAAAAAAAGATCTCTAAAACTATGTATGGTGGTCTAAATGAAATAATGACAGATTTTACCCATTGCTAACAAAGTTTCTTCACAAGAGTCTTCCAAAATGAAAATTTAATGGATACTTTCCCCTCAACAACCTGATGTACATGGGGGAAATTCCATGCTAGTAAAAGATCCATAAGCTTAATAATGGCATTGTTTCACGCTGGAATGACTCGTTCCTATAGAAACAGATAAGAGTTAGGTGCTAGGAGGAATACCTGTAGAATGTCGAGATGGTGTGCGCGTACCGTAGAGAAAGATCAGGTTGACTGCGGAGAACTCCTTTTTGTCTTGGAAGGACTACCTGCAAATAAGAACACAAGACCACAAGATTTTGATTAAACAATAAATGAGGAAACTGCCTTGGGCCCAGGAAATATAAAACTTCCTTTCGAAGGTGGTCAGTTCCCCTGCTAATATGAATTAACACAAAAGACTGCAAAATATCAATTAAATTGTTTCGTTGAACTGGGTAGGGGAAAGGCTGGTTTTCTGGTTTTGATCAGAGGAACCGATGGCGGTTACTGATAGCCGATGCCGGTTACTGATAACCGATACCGGTGGGTTCTAGGATCTTCTTAGTAGCTATGGTGTTTTGTAAGGCTGGTTTATGGATGATATTAGGAAATGGGATGATTAGAAGCAAAAGAATAACAGTTAGATGCAATGACACGTTGGGTAGTAGATTCAGAGACGGATTTAGGAGGACTGAAATTCACAGAGCATAAGAAATGTTATAACAGAGGACATGCAAGATGTGACTTACTGGTTTTGGCGAAGATGCAAGTTGATATCCTCTACTGCAAGCACTTCTGGTTTCTTCACTCGTCTCTGCTTGGTTAAGTGAAGATCTGGACTCTGTTTTTCGCTCCCAATGATCTCTGTTGTTTCAAAAATCATTCGACCTTTGATTTTGGTTTGGGGAGCCCATTTACGAGGCAGGCGGTTAGTGGTGTTACGTAACCGACGGCGGTCAGTAGGAACCGGCATCGGTAAGGAAAAAGTAGGCTATTTTTAGTAAAATAGCCCACCTTCCCTGCTTTTCTCCCGAGAGATCAGTTGCGGGCTTGGTCAAGTGGCTAGAAGGTCGGCTTTGGGTGCGAGTAAGGAGGCATTAGTTATGGATGTGAGTCTAGACCAAGTCATGGGTCTTAATTAGGTTAGTTTAGGGTTAGGGCTAGGTCATGATGAGGTGGCAAAGTGAGGTGGCGGGTAAGGTGATGTGGATTTATCAATTATAAGGTAATTAATAAATAATTGTGTAAGGTTTAGGTGATGAGGTTAGATTGCGAGATGAGATGCGGGTCACAAGGGGTCGTAAGACACAAATTTGGTGTCTACATTAGCCCCTTATTGTCGTGTAGCTTGTTTTGTAAAGCTGCACGGACAATAATATGAAGTGGTTACTCCTGTTAAGGGTATAGGTAATCCCCCTCAAATCTATCACAGATTGAGTGAACGAGAAATCAGGGATAGGGTTGATAACGGGTAAATGGGGTAGAGGGGATGGTAAGATGGTGGGGTAGGTTCAAGGAAGCAGACGCATATTGAAATGCCATAGTACGACTAGGGTACATGATTTGACGAGCAAACCAGCAGTGCAGAGGCAAAGGTCGATAGTTTATCCAAACAAGGGTGATATAATCCTGGTATCCAAGGCATAGGAAGTAGCCCCAGGGTATATAACAGGTAAGGTACAGGAACGTTTAGGCATGTTCGGCAGTACCAAAAGGTTGGTTTGGTTGAGATAAACGTCACGGTCTAGGTCTGGGCAAAGTTGGTCGACAGATCAAGTCAAGGACCCTAATCATGCTAAAACACGAACAGGTGAGCTCGATTGAACAAAAAACTACCGGATGGGTGGATAAAAGTGTATGGTGTTGATTTTGGGTAAGGGATGGAAGTGGTGCGGCCGTGGGTCGGGCCAAGTTGTTGGGTTGCGGCCTTGGGTCGGGCCAGAAGGGTAAAGGGAGGCCTTGGGTCGGGCCAAATAGTGAGGGCGAGGCCTTGGGTCGGGCCAATTGGTAGGTTGAGGCCTTGGGTCGGGCCAAATTGGTAGGGCGAGGCCTTGGGTCGGGCCAAATGGGTAGGGCGAGGCCTTGGGTCGGGCCGAATAGGTAGGTTGAGGCCTTAGGTCGGGCCGAATAGGTAGGTTGAGGCCTTAGGTCGGGCCGAAAAGGTAGGTTGAGGCCTTAGGTCGGGCCGAATAGGTAGGTTGAGGCCGTAGGTCGGGCCGAATAGGTAGGTTGAGGCCTTAGGTCGGGCCGAATAGGTAGGTTGAGGCCTTGGGTCGGGCCAAATGGGTAGGGCGAGGCCTTGGGTCGGGCCAAATGGGTAGGGCGAGGCCTTGGGTCGGGCCGAATAGGTAGGTTGAGGCCTTAGGTCGGGCCGAATAGGTAGGTTGAGGCCTTACGGTAACTATATGGTTGAAGAGCATAGGCGAGGAGTTAAGGGGTGAGGCGAATGAGGTGGATCACGGGGCACTTGGAGCCGGGTGAATATGAGAGGATTCCCTTAGATCGCGTAAGCGCGACAATTTGGATTTTGGCGGGATATACCCCAGCTTATAGACCATATATGAGGATCGACGCAGAGGCGATACTCTCACCTCCCGGCCAACACCTCCGTAAGGTCCTGAAGAGGTAGCGATCGATCGCGAGGTAATGGACGCAGGAGATTAGCGAGAGGCCTATAGATTATGGTGGGTAGTAGAATGCGAGGTATACGTGATTGTCTGACATAGCCGTGATTACATCGAGAGAGGATCGTCTGCAACGCGTTTAGTTCAGCAGCTCCAAACGCAGGTGAATGAGACAAGAAGATTGTTAGTGGTTGCGGAGTCACGAGCAGCTAGACTAGAGGCTGGAGTGCTCCATGCGAGAGGGCGTATTCAGATGTTACAGGAGAGATTGGCAGATCAGTGGGCGGTACCAATAGCCGTGGTACCCTTGAGGACAGAGAGGCCTGACGAAAGGCGTCGACGATCACGATCATCACCTGGGTCGGGATGAATCGTGAGGGTTTAAGTAAATGTTATAGAGGTATAAAAATAAAGATGTCGACCTGCGTGTCGATGATAGAGAAGATGTATTTGTTTAACATCTAAATAAAACTGAATATGTATGTTGATTTGAGTTACGATAATAATAAGAATGTTTGTGTTTTGATTTTCGGTGTTTTGAAAAAGGATAAAGAGGAATGTGATGAAATAGAAATACACAAAAATATTTATATTTACCACACATGATAGGTTATGGTAGGGGATGGTCGAGCTAACCTTGGGAGACCCCATGTCTCCGAAGTGCTGCCTACATAGCCCATTGCACAAAGCAAGGAGGGGCCTCAGACCGATGTAGTTCTCCCTTAGGATCAGGGAGAAGTGAATTTAGGCAATTTGGTACGGTTTAGGCAATTGGTTGGTTGGTAAAAATATTAAGATTGGTAAAGGTAAGGTTGATGGTGTTGGTAATGAATTGGTGATGTTGTAAAAGGTATAAGGGAAGCGAAAGTTAGCCTACCCAAGTAGAAGGGAACCATGTCCTGATTAAGGTCAACACACAATCCTAGATGCGAGGCAAAGCGGAAAGAGTGCTCCGTAGGTGAAAAGAGCTAAACAAACCACACAACGTAGAACGAGCTTGGAGCCCTAGGTACCATGCATAGACGAGAAGTCAATAGGTGAAAAGAGTTGTGTGATCACAATATATCGAGTGTACATTACGTCCCTTGAGTTGAAACAAATGGTGAGGTGAGGTGGATGGTATAGCTGAGGTACGGAGAACTTATTACAAAGTGAGTGTTCTGACGAAAGAGAACCTACCCTAAATAGACAAGTCCATGACTCAAAAGTTCTTTTGAATGAGGCTTTTATTTTATTGAATGTAGACTGATCGATGCGGGAAGTCTACAAGGGATATTGATTGTATTATTCTTGAGGTCTTCACGAAGCTGATCAATGCGAGAAGCTTCTGATAAAGGCTGACTGTGTATAGCTGTCCTTCGAGGGAGCAGTCTATTTATAGTAGTAGATATGATTTAAATGCATAATTTGTCCTTCGAGGAGCGATCTATATAAATAGCATCAAATAGTTTTGGCATATAGCTGTCCTTCGAGGAGCGAGTCTATATAATTTAGATAACTAGATGTCCTTGTGACGTGAAGCATCTAGGTTTGTAGGAAGTTTGACTCAAGAAAATCCCATAAGAATACGGCTTATTTTAATACGTTGAAGTCATGGACTAGACTAAAAAGTTGAAGGCATCGTTAAGGGGAGGTGAGAGGTGAGCTTGATTTTATTTCGAGATGTAGGAAACAAGTGCATGTGGTGGTATGGGAGCTCAAGGGACGAGAAGTAGGCGGATAAGAAGTGATATAACACTAATTTCAATAGTAGAATGGTCGAAGATGCAAGGCATTAAGGGGTTCGAGCTCGGAGTTTACCATTAAGCGAAGCTAAGCGATAAGTGCACGATCCATAGGTGTGAGTGATTATATAAGGCCCAATCGATTGGGAGCAAATTTTCCACATTTGCTCTTTTCTAGTTTGGTGACATGTTGATTCTCTTTGAGGACAAGATCACCAACCTTAAAAATACGCTCATGAAGTCGCTTATCATAAGCACGTTTGATGCGTTTTTGATAGATTTGAAGGTGATCAAGAGTTTGTAAGGCGGCGTTTGTCAAGAAGCTCCAATTGGGCTAACCGCTCTTGGCGGAAATCATCGTTGGTGAGAATATCCTGAAGAGATATTCTAAGGGAGGGTATTTGTATTTCGAGAGGCAAAACAGCCTCGGTACCGTATACCAAAGAAAAAGGTGTGGCATTAGTAGAAGTACGAATGCTAGTACGATAAGCCCAAAGGGCAAAGGGAATGTGATCGTGCCAATTTTTGCCGGAGTCATTGACAACTTTCATGAGGATTTTGGTTAGTGTTTTATTAGAAGATTCAGCTTGCCCATTGGCTTGTGGATAGTAGGGTGATGAGAAGCTAAGTTTGATACCAAAGTTGTCGCAAAGGTCTTGCAACAACTTGTTTTTGAAAGATTTTCCATTATCTGTTATCAGGCGATGAGGAACACCAAAACGACAGATAATGTGGTGGTTAATGAACTCTACGATTTTTTCTTTTTTAGTTGAAATGAGTGGAATAGCCTCCACCCATTTTGTATAATATTCGGTTGCTGTGATAATCCATCGGTGACGTTGCGAAGAGGACGGATGAATCTCACCAATAAGGTCTAAACCCCATTGTGAGAAGGGCCAAAGATCTCGGCGACACAGGCGGGTGGCTAGGAGTATGTTGAAGGTTGGCATGTTGTTGACACATAACACAACGCTTGACATATTCGTAGCAGTCGTTATTGAGAGTAGGCCAATAATAACCAAGGCGAAGGATTCGTTTGGCCACGGCAAGGCCGCTAAAATGTCCACCACAAATACCGTCATGGACCTGTTGGATGGTATGGGTGACCTCCGCGCCGGTGAGACATCGAAGGAGGATGCCATCGAAGCCGCGTTTATAAAGGAGTCCTCCCATAACAACATAACGAGAAACGCGTTTAAGAAACGCGCGTTTGCCAGTATTAGTAAGGTCAGGTGGGAGAATAGAAGTTGTAAGATAATCGTGAAATTGGTGATACCAAGTATCCTGCGAACTAGTAGACACATTATTTATCATACAAACAACCGGGTCTGAATAAGATGGGGCAAAGAGTTGTTGGATCAAGACAAAATTGAGTCGAGTTGATGAAGCCGAAATTTGCGAGGCTAAGCAAGCCATAGTATCCGCAAATTTGTTAGTGGAGCGTGGAATGGTTTGGATAGAATAGTGAGTAAATAAGGCTAGAAGTGAATCCACGTAGTGTTTGTATTTTTGAAGTTCCTCATTTTTGCATTGGTAGACACCCATAACTTGATTGACTACCAATTGAGAGTCGCCAAAAATGTTGATAGATTTGATGCCTAAGTGTAACGCAACTTGGAGACCCAGAACAAGGGCCTCGTATTCCACTGTATTATTAGTGCAAGGGAAATCAAGCCGGAATGAAAGAGGCATAGGTTCAGCATCGAGAGGAATGAGAACAACGCCGGCTCCTCCGCCGCGCTGGCATTTAGATCCATCGAAGAAGAGGGTCATTTGATACAACTCTTCCCGGAGTGAAAGAGTGGCGATGAGTTCGTCGGGGAAGGTAAAATTGGTAAATTGTTCCCCAGGTAAAGGGGCCTCTGCAAGTTGGTCTGCAAGAGTTTGTCCTTTGATTGATTTCGGTGGACAAACTCAAGGTCGAGGTCGGCGAGAGCATGAGCCATCGGCGATGCGTTGGTTTAGATGAGGTTTGGCATACATGTAATGGATGGGGTCCGTGTTGGTGATGACGAAAGTCTTGTGATTTAGAAGGTAGTGTCGGAGTTTGGTGGCCACGAATGATAGGGCAAGGCACAATTTTTCTACATGTGTATACCTAGTCTCATAATCCACGAGGGTACGACTTATATAATAAACGGCCTGTTCTCGTCGTGCCGAATCCCGATGTGCGAGCATAGCACCTATAGCATGGTCAGTGGCGGAAAGATAAAGGTAGAAAGGGCGGTCGTCCTGGGGTGGGATAAGCACGGGTGGCTGCAAGAGATAGGATTTGAGAGCTTCGAAGGCTTGGTGACACTCCTCACTCCATTGAAAGGCAATGTCCTTTTTAAGAAGGTGATGAAAAGGTTGACACCGATCCGAGAGTTGGGAGATGAAACGTCGGATAGATTGGAGCTTACCTTGTAAACTACGCAATTGTTTGAGATTTTTGGGTGGGGGCATTTCTAGGATAGCTTTGACTTTAGATGGATCGACCTCAATGCCACGCAAAGAGACGATAAAGCCAAGAAGTTTTCCCGAAAGAACACCAAAGACACATTTCTTTGGTTGAAGGCGGACAGAATATTGTAACAGGCGATCAAAAATAATGGTTAAAACATCGAGATGTTCACTACGATGTTTAGACTTGCCGAGAAGATCGTCGACATAATCTTCAAGGATAGTGTGCATAATGTCATGAAAAATGTAGGTCATAGCCCTCTGATAGGTAGCACCAGCATTCTTAAGGCCAAATGGCATGACACGATAACAGAAGGTTCCCCAAGGAGTTATGAAGGTAGTTTTGTGTTGATCGGCAGGGGCAACCAAAATTTGGTTGTATCCTGAAAAGCCATCCATGAGAGAGAGCATCTCATGACCTGCAGTTAGATCAACAAGTTGGTCAATGCTAGGTAAGGGGAAGTCATCCTTAGGGCAAGCGAGGTTAAGATCCCGGAAATCATGCATATCCAAAGTCCCCCTGTCGCTTTAGTGATAGGTACGATGTTAGAAATCCATTGAGGATAGTCAATAGGCAAGATGAAGGAAACAGAAAGGAGTCGTTGGAGCTCCTCTTTGACCAAGAGAGCAATGCGTGGATGCATTTTTCTCAATTTACATTTGGCCCAGTTTGGAATCGGGGTTTAGGGTGATGTTATGGGCGAGCGATGGTAGGATCAATTCTGGCATGTCAGCGTAAGACCATGCGAAAGCTTGGTTGCGAGCACGGAGAAAGGTAGTAAAGGCGGCTTGTTCTGATGTGTTAAGGGATTGTCCAATCTTCACAATGTGAGGATCCTCCTCCGTGTGGATGTTGATTTCTATGGTAGATTCGTTCAGCATGGTTTGGGTTTCAGATGGTAAGGCTCGTTGAATATAAGAATCATCCGCGCCAAGGTAAGTGAGGATGGAGTCGTCATCCACGGCATTCAACAACATTAATCAAAGGCGAATCCTCTTCGATCATGTCTGGATACAGAAGGGGAAGAGAAGATGGGTCCTCATTATCGCGTTGATAAGTGAGAGGACCTATGAAGATAGCATTTATGAAAAAAAAAGTTAGGGGGGATGGATTCAGGGTCTATAGATTACGTGGGTGATGATGGCAAAGTGGGTGATGATGGTTTGGTAGGGCGGCGTCTTCTTCTTCCGGATACGGTGACGGGGAGGTGTCTCCTGTGTAGGTGTTTTGGGAAAACCGAGACCACTACGATCATTATGTTTACGGGTAGTCACGGGAATGAGTGTATGTCGGCCTTGTTCGTAAAGGCCAAAACCAAAGCCTTTCCACGCACAACGAATCAAGAAGGTGAGGCGAAAATGACGATTTGTCAAGTATTGAAAATCGGATTGGAAGGGAACCACACCAAGAGGAGGTTCGGGGGTAATGGAGGATGCGTCAACACCCCATACGTTAGGTTAGTGCGGCAATGGGGTGGTCAAGTAAGAGATTACCTCCCCACGCGACGTCGTAGGTGGGATGTGCATATAATTGTCCGTACTCTCTGGGTAGGGAAAGAACTAACGTTATATAGGCGGTACTCCCCAGCGTAAGGCACTAAAAACATCTACTAAGGGGTCGGAGGTTGGAATGTTAGGCTGCGGGAAGGAAGTGGTTTTGCGATGGTGGTTTCATCAGTTGAAGGCGTAGGCGCGGTTGAGGTGGATGGTTGAGGTACATTTGAAGAGGATGGTTGGGTTGAATTTATGGGTGTCTTGATTGGTATAAGCACATCGTTAGGGCGGTATAACATATTGCAGGTTTTAAAGGGGGGAGGGTCAGCTTTTACGGTGTAGGACTTCCCCTCGTACTCAAATTTTATGCATCATGTAATGTTGAGGGAACGCATCCCATGGCTCGGATCCAAGGACGACCCAGCAATATATTATATTGGAACTCTCCCTCCAAGACATAGAAGAGTTCGGGTAAAGTACGTGGTCCTACCCGAATGTTGAGGATCACGGTGCCTAAGGTAGAAGTAATAGCGTCATTGAATGACCGCAACATGATGGGGTTGGCACACATGCAACTAGAAGGGATATTCATTTGTTGGAAGGCTTTTGAAGAGATGATGTTTAGGCTAGCACCCCCGTCAATCATAACACGACGTACCCGAATGTCCCGGATGTAAGCTGAGATGAAAAGAGCAGGGTCAGGATCTTCTGTACCAAAGTCAACAATTTCGTCTTGGGCCATTGCAGCGACTTGTTGTACGAGAGACGACGAAGTGGTTGGGGCGATGGGTTGTTTGGTGAGAGAAGCAACGTGATTGGGTGTTAGAATGGAGGCGACAGGCAGGGTTTCATTAGGTAAAACCTCTATCCCTTGAAGGATCTCAACGAGAGCTTGTCGATGAGATTGAAAGTCGAATGAGATCATACGGTGTCATTTTACGGGTGATTGGTGAAGGCTGTTTAATCATATTTCGGTGGGCAATGCCATTAGAGGCGGGATAGGCGGGTCCGCGAATGACCACTTTAGGTGGTGGTGCAATCGGGATGTTTGACGGAGAAAGAGATGCATGCAGTGTGTTTTCTTTTACTTTCCCATTGTTTTTACGCCTCGAGTAGCGACACTAATCATATTAATCTCGTAGACCTGAGATAAGGAAGATGGTTGGGATAACTCATGGTCTTCAAGAGGTGGGGTTGTAATAATGATAGATCTTGGTGAGGCGGGGACGGATGGTATAGGAGAGGAATGGAAACTAAAGGTCTCTCCTTCGTAAGTTGTCTTTCTTAATCTTTCTATCAGGGAGAGGTGGCCCGACTAAGGATGGTTTTTAGAGCTTTGCATCCCTCCACATCATGTCCTGGTGTGCGGTGATAAGCGCAGATTTTAGACTCATCGTAACCCATAGGTCGGGGTTTAGACGGGTCATAAGGTCTAAGTGGAGGTAGGGAAATGGTCGCATTCTCCACCAACATAGCAAGGATTTTGGCGTAAGATCCTTTGAGTGGGTCAAAATCGGAAGAGGATGAGGGTATTGGTTGTGCGGGTTTTGGTAATGTTTGGGCGTGGTTGGTTCGCACGGGTGGTGGTTTAGCCGAGGGGTGTTGATACGTGGTTTTCACTAAACGTGATTTCTTTGGCGCAGAAGCTATGTTGGATGATGAGGCCGCAGATGATGTGGTATCAGAAAACAACCACGGGGAAATAGGAGTGACCGAAAACAAATCTTTTGATGATGGAATTTGTTTAGGGTTGATAGGTGGACAGGATACGCGGAGTGACGGTGTTGCTATACCCTGGAATTTCTGTATGGGTGCGGAAGGCGTAGGTTGTTTTGAAGAAAACGCAGGAGGTATGATATATTGATGTAAGGTAGAGGGATGGGGTCCCAATATGGAAGGTAGGTATGACGATGATGGTTTTGATTGTGATAGGGGCACGGATTGAGTTTGTCTCCTAGGTGGCGGGACGGATTTATTTTTGGATAGATCGAGTCGCTTAGGCGGGTGCGTTAGACTGGGCATTGGTGAGGTCCCAAGCGTAGGGGAAGATCTGGTTAAGTTGATAGAAGTGGACGGGGCATTTGGTAGAGGTGAGGGGGGTGAAGGTGAGAACAGGGGCATTTTAAGCTTCTGTAAACACTTCGGGTATATGGTGGAGACATCAGGATCAGTCATTTGCATTTGAGTAGAAAAAGGGGTACTCAAACGTTCCCATAGGGCTGTCATCTTACGTGGAATGACAGTCCTCACGTGTGAATATGAACTTTTGTACGGAAGAACGACGGGTTGTGATTCCAGTCCACTGTGGGTGTGACACAGGAGGTAGATGAGGCACTGTATCAATAGATGTTAAGAGGTCAACCGGTCGTTGAAAAGATTTAGGCGATGAGGGACTAATAGGTAGGAGGGCGTGTTTGAGGGGATCTGTCATGTTTAAAGAATGTGGTGATGTCAGTGTAAGAGATTTCTCGTCTAAGGATGTCAAAAGGAGTGGCGAGCCTTCCTCTTGTGTAGCAAGAGCGGTAGAAGGGGACGTTTGGGAAATAGATAAATTAGATAACATCCGCTCACAGTCTTGTAGGGATGTGGTGTAAGAAGACTCATCGATGAGAAGAGAAGTCTGGGCAGTTAACTCTTTTATGGGTAAAGGAATGATTTCACTTTGGCTTGATGGTGGTGAAGGAGGTTCAGACTCCTGTGTTGGTGGAGAGGCTTGATTCAAAAAAATTTCAATAGAGGCTTTTGGCTGAGAATCGAAGACTGCATGGATCTCATGAACACTCTCCTCGGCTAAGATATCTTGGTTTACGTTACTGTTGGACGAGTGATTCGGGAATGGCTTGTTGAAAATTTTCAGATTTCGGTTAGCAGGGGCGTTAGGATTATCGAGGGCTATATCCCCCGCATCAACCATTTCCTGCACTATGTTTTTCAACATCTTGCAGTTTTCATGACTATGTCCTTTTACGCGGTGAAAGTTACAAAAGTCATTTTCTTTGTACCAGGAAGGTATGGCGCGAGTGGAATCAAACCCGGAATGAGGTTTAACAGGAGGTAAGGTAATGGCTCCTGCTTTGAGCAATTTTTCCAATATCACACCATATGTTTCTCCCAAGGGAGTGTAGTTGATGGGTTCTGCTTTATACTTATAAGTGGTTTTTGGCGGGGTATTAGACGGTGGTTGGGATTTGACCATCACCGCGTGGACAGCTCCTTTTGATTTAGAAGAAGTGGATGTGTGAGGAGTGGCGGTATTTGGTTTATTGATAGAATCAGGAGTTCGGAAATTGGGGTTTTTGTTACGCAACCGCAATTTCTCCTCTTCTAAGGCTCGAATTTCTAATTTTCGGGCCATAGTAAAGGCCTCGTCGAATGTACGGAAAGTTTGAATTTGGAGGGTGGGGGAGATGTGCTTAGCACAGGCCCGCGTAAACAGTTCGATAAGTTCGGTTTGAGGTAAGGCATACGTAAGTTGGTTGATAAGGCCCCGCCATCGTCCAACGAAATCTGCGATAGATTCGTCCTCAAATTGTCGGATGGCATAGAGGTCGGTGATAGATACTTTCTTGGCAATGTTAATGGAGAAATGATCCAAGAAAGATTGGGCTAGCTGGTTAAAAGAAAAGATCGAGTCTTTGGGTTAAAGCAACTTTGTACCATTCCAAGGCGGGTCCTGATAAGGACATGGGAAAGGTGCGGAGTAACAAGGCATCATCATGGGCGATCAAATAACAAGCGTGTCTAAATGATCGCAAGTGTTGTTGAGGATCCTCTTTACTGTTAAAACGAGTAAATTTTGGCAACTCCCATTGAGGAGGATATGAATGAAGGGGGACAGAAGGGTGAATGGGCTCCCGACAAACTTGCTCGTATGTCAAGGCGCTACGACTTCCCGAAACAGAAGCCTCCAGGTTTTGCATTTTGTCCATCATTTGTTTGATGAAATCTGTGGTTGGATGAGATGATGGTGCGGTTGTGGTAAATGGAGGCAAGTTGGACCAAGGGCTTCCATTGACAATGGTGGGGCTAAGTGTTGATAAGGTATGGAGGATGAGTATGTTGGAGCAACAAGAATAGGGATGTCCCATATAGGTGTTGAGGTTCTTGGATACGTGTATGGGAGTGAAAAGGTAGGCGGAGCTTGAGAAGGAAAGCTCGTGTGGATAGGTGGCGAGAGCAAGTCATGAGTCATGAATGGAGTGGTGCAAGAGAGATGAGGTAGGGGCATTCGGTGGTAGTGATATGTGGGGTCCAAGATTAACCAAAGGAAAGCTAATCGAGTCGTATGAACCTCTGAAGCCGTCGGATTGGGAGACGGGGCTAGAGATGCAGGAAGTAAGGCGGTGTTATCAGGAGGAGTGGGAGCTAAATGAGCAGCTATACTAATAGGCATGCCAACAAGGAGCTGACCATCAGGCGTACGGTCAGGGGCATGAGACAAATAGTATTGTACAGTGCTGGGATTAGCATCCAGAAATTTGGCAAAGTCCTTGTCTCCTACAGGAATTTGGGGGATCTCACTGGTGTCCGTAGGGTTCCCTATAGAATGTGAAGGGGGTGATTCAGGCAAAGACACAGAGCAGGCATGTGAAACCATGGCGGCGGCTTGCTTCCGAGTGATGACAACCATGGACAAGAACACACAGGAAAGTTTCAATCTATCAAGAACAAAAACAACCTCAGAATGATGAATTTGGCAAGTTCTTTGGTTTGTCGAGGAAGCTGATGAAGACGATGATCGATATATCGGTTTAATAACCGGTGTCGGTCAGAGAGCAGACGACGTCGGTCAGTTAACCGATGCCGGTGTCAAAAGTCTAGGATAAGAAGATATAAAAGGCTGCTAATTTGATTTTTAGCAACGTTGAGTATATTTGTCAACTTATTGATCACAGAAGACAAAGTATGATGAGAAAAACGAGAATTTGAAAACAAGCGAGATGCACACGCAAAAATCCAGAGACTAATCCTAGGGTTAATTTTAGTTATCGTGGGCTTATGCCTTTAGAACGTAAGATGATGTCGAGAATCCTAAACAACAAGACCTAGGGAAATGTCAAGTTTGTTTTGGCTTATAAGGTTACCTCAATCGGGCGGAGGAATACATGCGGAAAAGGGGGATGTTTGAGCTGTTGTGTTAATTGTGAAGTGATTCGGTATGTGTTGTGCAGTGAAACTAGGGTTAATTTCCTGTCAATACCGTGGATATCACCACCACGTGTACGACGTGTTACTTAATCTATGTTCACTAGAATTGAAGAACAACAAGCAGGAATGCAATGCATGTGTTTTAAACCCAAATCGAAAATTATGTTCGATGAAGCAAGAGAGATGACTTTCACTAATGCGAAACTAGGAAAGCAAGACAAATTCTTTACGAAATATATAACAAAAGCAACAACAGCAAGTATGCTTCCTAAAATGAAAATAAGCAAGAGAAAGAAAACCCAAAATGGGTCCCACCAAAGCCAAAATGTTTCACTCGGAATGACTCGTTCCTTTTAAAAGCAGAGATAAGAGTTAGGTGTTAGGAGGAATACATGTAGAATGTCGAGATGGTGTGCGCGTACCGTAGAGAAAGATCAGGTTGACTGCGGAGAACTCCTTTTTGTCTTGGAAGGACTACCTGCAAATAAGAACACAAGACCACAAGATTTTGATTAAACAATAAATGAGGAAACGCCTTGGGCCAGGAAATATAAAACTTCCTTTGAAGGTGGTCGAGTTCCCTGCTAATATGAATTAACACAAAAGAGCGCAAAATATCAATTAGATTGTTTCGTTGAAGCTAGGTAGGGGAAAGGCTGGTTTTGGTTTTGATCGGAGGAAGGATGGCGGTTAGTTGCGATGGCGCCGTTCTTGATAGCCGATGCGATTCTTGATAACCGATCTGGGTGGGTTCTAGGATCTTCTTAGTAGCTATGGTGTTTTGTAAGGCTGGTTTATGGATGATATTAGGAAATGGGATGATTAGAAGCAAAAGAATAACAGTTAGATGCAATGACACGTTGGGTAGTAGATTCAGAGACGGATTTAGGAGGACTGAAATTCACAGAGCATAAGAAATGTTATAATAGAGGACATGCAAGATGTGACTTACTGGTTTTGGCGAAGATGCAAGTTGATATCCTCTGGTTGCAAGCACTTCCGGTTTCTTCACTCGTCTACTTGCTGGTTAGTGAAGATCTGGACTCTGTTTTCGCTCCCAATGATCTCTGTTGTTTCAAAAATCATTCGACCTTTGATTTTGGTTTGGGGAGCCCATTTACAGGGAACCGATGGCGGTTACGTAACCGACGGCGGTCGAGTAGGAACCGGCATCGGTAAGGAAAAAGTAGGCTATTTTTAGTAAAATAGCCCACCTTCCCTGCTTTTCTCCCGAGAGATCAGTTGCGGGCTTGGTCAAGTGGCTAGAAGGTCGGCTTTGGGTGCGAGTAAGGAGGCATTAGTTATGGATGTGAGTCTAGACCAAGTCATGGGTCTTAATTAGGTTAGTTTAGGGTTAGGGCTAGGTCATGATGAGGTGGCAAAGTGAGGTGGCGGGTAAGGTGATGTGGATTTATCAATTATAAGGTAATTAATAAATAATTGTGTAAGGTTTAGGTGATGAGGTTAGATTGCGAGATGAGATGCGGGTCACAAGGGGTCGTAAGACACAAATTTGGTGTCTACAGCATCTAAAAGCAAAACCATTGATTTGCAATCAAACAAGACCTCTAAAACTATGTATGGTGGCCAAAAGGAAAGACTGGCATAGTTTACCCATTTCAAACAAATAATTTTCTCCAAAATCTTCCAAAGCACAAATTTAATGGAGACTTTCCCCTCAACCACCCGATGCACATGGGGAAATAAAATAATGATTTTAATCACCGTTTAGGATGTCCCATAGACTTGCTTTACCATGTAATCATAAAACAAAAGGTTTCCATGTGGAGAAAGTGAATATCCATGCAAACTCTCAAGACTCTAATGCTGGATACTTACAACTATTTCTAGCTCGATTCAAATTCATGCAAGTTTTGTGGGTAGCGACTTTACATTCTCTTTAAAGAATTTTTCTTAAAATTATTTATAACACATATATAAAAGTGCTTGTAGTACCATATCCAATTCTATATTTCTCATTTAGATTTTCTATGATTCTCATTATGTCATTGTATATGTGAAGACCTAGATGTTGATGTGTAGTATGAACAACCTTGGAAAACCTAAATGTAATAAATAGATGTTTTAGTAAATAAATTGTAATACGATATTGGTATTTGAGTTGTTGTCGATAATATTTACAATATGAAATCATGTCTAGCCATGATATTTTTAACCCACACTCCATTTTTTTTTTCAGATCCTTTTGTAAATGTGTTTTGATGATTTGAATAGTAAAAAAACTATAATTATGCATAATAGTAGTATTGAAACCAAAAAAATGCAAACAATTGTCAATTTTGAGATGGATGTTATTAATTACACTGGGAAACAATTTTACTACACAACATCATACATAGCCATGTTATCCATTATTTGATAGCAATATAACAATATTTCGCATCGCTTAATCATTGATATAAAAAAACTATAAGAAACAAAACTAAATTGGTCCACAGAGAAAAAATGTGCTTATATCTACTCCTATTTGGAGAAAAACTTGAAATTTTTAATGACATGAATTTCCATAGACAAATTATTGTGGGAGAGAGGTTTATGTAAAATAAATATATCGATTTATAGTATCATCTATTAGTAGGGGTATATTAGGGTAAGATAATTAAATTTAAAATTCATATCTTTCAAAACTTCACAAAGAAACATGTGGAAAAAGGAATCCTCACAATGTATCAAGGTTGAGATAGTTGGCTAAATCTGTAATGACACTTACCCCGATAAATTATTATTTTTCAATATCCTACATATGATTCATTTTAAATATTATTTATAAATGAAAAAAACCTAGACAATATCTACATATCTGTAACATCCCAAGCTCTTGAGGTATAGGACCTATTAATTAATTGACACAAAGATCTCTACATTTAAAAAAAGCATAGTAAGTTACAATTTCCCTTGAAATGAAAATACATAGCATATAGATAAAAAACATGACCTTGGGAGTTAAATAATCATATTTTTAGTATGAAGAACTTACATATCAACTATACTCCTCAAATTTCTAAACTACTATGGAAGAAACCCATTTAGTCTATTTCTGCTCAAATTCATTGAATTTATAATTGAGATGAATCATCAAGTCAATATAATGTTCATTCATAAAATATGGAATTCTTGTTTATGCTCTATAAAATCCTATATGGACATGACTTAAAATTTTAGAAGATGTTCCAAAGCTCCCACAAAACCTGGAATGGGTCCAAAAATTTAATTATCAGAGAAGTCCCAAGATGTCATGCAAGATCGTAGATCAAGAAAATAATCAGAAGTATTTCATATCTTTCATCTAGATAGTAAATTACACTCCAAACACAATTCTTAATAGCCTATTGAAGTATATATAAAAATAAAAAATAATTAAACTCACAAGCAGTGACCTCCATAAGCTTTGATCATTATAAGATTGCAAACTACAAACAATGTCCAAGTTAACAAATCTGAACCATGAGCTGAAAAACATAATGTCAATCCATTGAGGCCCATAACCCGAGCATTACTGAAAAGGTCGAGATCCTAGAAGCTCTAGAATCCTACTAATGGAATCTACAAAGAAAAATAAAAAAATTCAAGCTAACTAGAGCTCTAAAACTATGTATCGCTGCCAAAAGAAAAATGTTAGAGTTTACCCATTACCAACAAAATTTCTTCTCCAAAATATTCCAAAATAAAAATTTAATGGAGACTTTCCCCTCAACCACTTGATACACATGGGGGAAATTTCAAGCTTCTTGATGCTCCAGAATCCTAATAATGGTGTCTACAAAGAAAGACCATATATTTGCAATAAAACTAGAGCTTTAAAACTATGTATGGTGGTCAAAAGGAAATATTGATAGGATTTACCGATTACCAAAATAGTTTCTTCCCAAGAATATTCCAAAATGAAAATTTCCCTCCACCACATGATGCAAATGGGGAAATTACAAGTTACTAGAAGATCTAGAAGCCTAACAATTGTGTCTATAAAGAAAAACCATAGATTTGCAATCAAACAAGATCTCTAAAACTATGTATGGTGGTAAAAAGAAAGATTGACATAGTTTACCCATTTCCAAAAATCTTTTTCCTCTAGAATTGTCAAAAACACAAATTTAATGGAGACATTCCCTTAAGCACTTGATGCACAAGGGGGGAATGGGTTGTAGAGAGTGATACGATGAACTATGCTAAACAAAGTTCTCGTTAATATCTCTCCTTAAAATAAACACCATTATGGTTTAAATCATACATGAAAACAAAGATAAATATCTAACCTTATTATCTTACCACCAAATATAGTTTTTTATCATTCACCGAATGGTTTCTTGGATGAATTATCAATTGGGAAGGGATGAATACAAAAATTGGAGGCATCTGGTTCCAATTTTCATTTCTCAAATTTGTCTATGTGGGTCTCACACCATGCTCATATCTTATGGTGTTGGATTCAATTGAAAGGGTAAGGTATGATCAAGAAAACCACTAATTTTCCATTGGAATCTACACTCATAGGAGTCTACAGGAAAATAAGGTTTGTTTTAAAACCCATTTCCCAGTGCCCCCTGTCCCCAAAATCTTCTTGTTTTTATGGGAAAAGACGGTGAACACCATTAACATGTAGAGTTCGTTGGTGTTACTATTATCACGTCCATGTGACTGCGCACCCCCTATGACTGTGGATCTAAAAGATGATATCAAATACATGTCAGAAACTAAAAAGGAATTGAAAGAGTCAATCAGTTTCCTTCTTACATGGTGGTTTGGGAATAGATGCACATGCTTCATTTATAACTATTTTGGAATTATGTGTTTGTACACCTAGAATGAGATTCTTTGGTCAACGATAAAATTAAGAAACATAAGTCTTTGAACTATGTTTATAAAATGTGCTTGAAATTTTTTTCCTTAAGAATCCGGTTTTGCTACCTTCATTTATCTCTCGAGCAAGGGGAGGTTTTGTTATGGGTAGTTAGATTCCAGATGGCATTATCACCATACAAGAGACCCTCCACTCTATGAAACAGAACAAGAAAGAAGCTATGTTCATTAAGATGGATATGGAAAAGCCTATGACAGAGTCTCTTGGTCTTTCCTTCTAAAGATTCTCTCAAGATTTGGATTTGGTGAGGATTTTAAGGAGATGATTCTATCTTGTATTTACATTGCCAATTTCTCGGTCTGGTTAATGGAAATCCTTTTGGTTATTTTAACAACATGCATGGTTTAAGACAAGGTGATCTTATATCACCCTTTCTCTTCATTATTTTGGCTGAAACCCTAAGTATAACTCTTAATAAGGCTACCATGGAGGGAAGAATCAGAGGTATCTCCCCTACTATAAACTATCAGAGGGTTTCTCATCAACATTTTGTGGATGATACCATGTTAATTGGAGCTACTTTTGTCCCCAAGGCTAGAAAATTCAAGCAGTTAATGATGGATTATGAGGAAGCTTCAGATCAATTGATAAACTATGGAAAAAGCTCTGTATTCTTTATCAATACTCCTGAAAGAAGAATCATCAAAATTACTGGTGTTCTTGGTTTCCCATCGAAAACCTTCCCAACTAAATACCTTGGTATGCTTATTCGGATGGAAAAACCAAAGAATGCTGAATGGAATTTCTTAATTGATAGATTTATGAAGAAAATTGAAGGGTGGAAAGGTTTGATTCTATCTCAAGTGGCAAAATCTGTCCTTAAATGCTCTATACATAATTTACTTGGTTTAAACGACATCTATCTATAGATTACCCTCTAATATTGGATGCAAGCTGGAGAGCATACAAAAATATTTCTATGGAGTGGAAATGAATCAAAAGACAAAATTCCTCTAATTTCCTGGGATCGGTTGTTTTTCACCAAAAAAATTAATGGCCTGGGTATTAGAGATTGGACTAAAATGAATAAAGCTATGCTAGCCAAAATGAGTAGGAGACTGTTAAAGGAAGATAATTTCTGGACTAACATCAAAAGATGTAAATATTGGCGTAACCTATTTGTTAATGAATGGTTCTTTTGTACCCAGAACTCTAATGCTTCTTCATGCTTTTGGAAGTCCTTAAATTGGGCTAAACATGTGTTATCTGAAGGATGCAAATGGCTTGTTGGAAATGGTTGCACCATTAAATTTTGGGAGGACAACTGGCTGGAGAATTTTCCTCTCAAGACTATCTTCCCTACTATCTACAGAGACTCTGTGTCCAAATATGGGACTAAGGTGAGAGATTATTTCAATTTGGATGATCCTTTGGGTTAGTGGAAAACCATATCTTTGGATCATTCTAACAGCTTAGAGATCTCTTCTATTAACAACAAATTAAGAGGAGTTATTATTAATAGAGAGAATCCTATTGAAGATAGCTTATACTGGTCTAAGGAAGAAAATAATATTTTCTCGGTCAAAAGTACCTACCGCTCCTTCTTTCATGAGGAGGATATACATTATAATTTTAATTGGGTAAGCATATGGATCAAATAATTAATCCCCAAGATTAATATGTTTTGGTGGTTGGTAATCCATGATAAGATTCTAACTGTTGGCAATCTGAACAAGAGAAATTTCCACATGGTTAATAGATGTGTTTTGTGTGAATCAGATTGTGAAGATGCCTCACACATGTTCCTTAACTATCCTTTCCTTGTTTTGGTTAGGGAAACCATCCTTAACATCTTTGATGTCAACTGGGTCTTCCCAAACTCCATAAAATTGCTGTGGATCCAATGGACTAGTCCTTTTAAGAGCCAAGGTCTGAAGTTCTTATGGATTTTCTCTATAATTCATTTGGCTTGGGAAATATGGAAGGAAAGAAATAGAAGAATATTTAAAGGGAAAAAGAGTCCCATGTTAAAATTGGAGCCCATTGTGTGAGATCCATCCTGGCTAAATTTTCTATCTTGAACTCCCAAAAGAAGTCTTTCTCTCAACAAGAATCTTGTTTCTCCTTGAAGTGGGGTCTGGGACCTTCTACCCTTAGGCCCTTGGGTCTAAACCCTAGACTAAATGGATGGGTCAAACCTAGCAAGGAATGTTTAAAATTAAACTTTGATGGAGCCTCCAAAGGTAATCCTGGGCATGCTGGTTGTGGTGGGGTCTTTCGTGATTCTGAAGGAAGTTTTATTCTTGGATACTTCTACAATTTGGGAACTCAAAAAAATAATGTTGTTGAAGTTGCTGGGGTATTTTGGGGTCTATCTATAGCTCTTCAACACAACTTTGTTAATGTGGAAGTGGAAGGCAACTTCTTGAACATAATTACTAGCATAAATAAGGAAGGTCCTATCTCTATTACCAATTTTAACTCTATTAAGAGTATTAAGCAAATGGCCCATTCTTTTAATTTTATCTCCTTCAAACATGTGTATAGGGAAGCAAATTCCGTGGTGGATTTATTTGCTAATATGGGGGTTAATGGGCATGATTTGACACTTTTGAGGGAGATGGAAATTCTCGATCCCAAGGTGTGGGCACACTTATTAAAAGACACTAATGCCCACGTATAAGGTCTCTTCATGGGGGTCTATCCTGTCATGATTTTTGTTGTATGATGAATTTGCATTTATTTCTTAATTATGAGAATATTAGGGTTGCGATTTTCACATATTTTTGGAGAACTTTATCTGGAAACCGCTACTGTAGAATCATTTTGTGGCATGCAAGTAAGCTCTCGACTCTCTTGTTTTTGAGTCATTTTGTGAAGATTCCTTTGTTGTTTAGTGGTATGAGTGGGGATATCATCAGGAATGAACCTGCTAACCTCGTTGGGGTCACTCCCGATGTTATGTACATGCTTGATAACAAGGGTTTTACCCCTTTTCTGAAAATATTTGAAGGGCACTATGAGAATCTCAGCAAAGAATTTTCTAGCACATGGAAAGTGACCAAAAAAGGTTTTGTTGTTGAGATAAAAGGGATCAGTCTGGAGATCACTGTGGATTTAGTGGCTAAAGTTATGGGCATTCCAGTGGTGGGGAGGGAGGTCTACAAACCAAAGAAGGAAGCCTCTGAATAAATGAAACTGTTTCTTAAATGTAATGAGAATCTCACCTCCCATTTTACTAGCTACCTTTGAATGTCTTTACCTAAACCATTTGACAGGGTGGATCTTACCTTAATTCAATTCTTAACCCTGGAAGGCTAACACAAATTTATCTATGCTTACCACCTCCCAATGCTAAACCATTTTAGATGGGGGTAGGCTTTTAGTTTCCCCTATTTCTTGTATCATTCTCTATGTGCCTCTATTTCATAGTTTAAATCGCATAGGATCTTTGTCCCTCTCCACTAGGGATTTATCCTTGCCCTTGTCAAAAGGGTGGCCCTAGACATTGACAAAACTGGTGCTCTCAAGCTAGCTTTGGAAGCTTATGTAGATGGTTCGAGTCTAATTTAGAGGAGGAGGATTCGAGTGATGATGAAGATTCTTTGGATGGCAACACGGAAGAGGATGAGGTGGAGGTGGTCGTGACCCAAAACCTTCAGGACCTGGAATCTAAGTAGACCTTAAGAACTGAGATGAACACTAAGGGTGAGTCTAGTAAACAAGGTTCTCTGACTCTTATAAACACTCAATTGGAACAACACTATCAAGCTATGGGTCAGGTTGACTTGATCAAAGGGGAAAATCACTTGGCCAGGATGGTTGCTGATATCGATGAGCTCAAGGGGGACATGCGGCTCACTAAGATCTCAGTCCAATTTCTTTTTAATGATTGACACAAGATGAGGGAGCAGGTGCAGGAAGATGTTAGCAATGGGTAGGGTGGCGAGATCGAGATCCTAAAGGCCAACTTGGGGGCCATAACTAGGGATATGGATCAGGTTAAAGCTATCCTCCATAACTATATGGAATGGAGCATCGTGACTAGTTAAGTTGACCCTGCTACACCTTCAAACTTTGGGGCAGCTTGCCAATTCTTATTGTGCTGTGGATAGTCAAGGAAGGAAATGGAAGGTGACCCCGGATGGTTTAGACCTGGGCTCTTTGGTGTTATTAATATTGATGCTCTTGCAAAATAATGGGCTAAGGTGCTGGAGGGGCTTGAAAAATCCTACAAATGACTTTGGTGCGGGGTGTTCTATTTTTTCACTATCTCTGTCTTTGGTTATTAGTTCCTTCGATGTTGTTAGTTTCACTATGGTTTTTTTCTGTTGCTTACTTTCACTATATGGGGTCCTAAGTGCCCTTATTACTATGAAATTTTATACTATGGTATTTTGATGTTATTATAATTTGTCTTAATATGCTCTCATGGAGTTTTCTTGATGTACAGGAAGGGTCCCCTTAACCCTCTTTTTCCCACTAATAAAAAAAATTAAGAAACATGCAGTTATATTTATATGGACTCCATGCATTTGATAGTTATTTGATCATTAATTAGAATATAAAAAATTGTTTAGTCTAGCGTCCACTAAGCCATTTCTTTCAATTAGTAATCTAGTTTAACGGTCGTTAAGCATTTCATTTATTTCAAAATGATTTGTATTACAAAGATCAATGCACAAGTCTTACCTTAGTGGTCTCTAAGCTAAGAAAAGAGTGTTAAAAAATTCAAAACCACAATTGATCTCTATTTCAGCCGATATGATATAATGCTATTATAAAAATTCCACTTTCCTAAGTACCCTAGAAATTCTATTAATAATAATCTTATTTTACCGACTAGGAAATCCATCCAAAACATTTTAGAGTACAATATTTCGTTGACACAAATATTTTTATTTAATTCCAACTGATGGGTATGACAAATAAAAGATGCAAACATGCAAACCTATTTATCGCTAATATGAACAAAATGTTTTTATGATGAAAAAAAAATAAATTGTACTTTAACTTCATCCCTTAGGACATAATGCTATCATACACCATGCAACTTGACCTAAAAACATTTAAGACAACATGTATCTACACTATGATGTTGTATGAGCACCTTGTAAACATTTTTAATAACCATTTTTCTTTCCCACTATGTGAAGACCTCCATAGATTTTGACAATGAAAATGTCCATTTCTCACATATTCATCATTGAAATATATTATGGAAAATTCCTAGTGACCGCATTTTATCCATTCATATGATCCATTTTTCAAATGCTATGTTCTCTAAATATTCAAGATTAGTGGTCACTAAGCATTTTATTTGATACAAATTGTCTTTTGATCTCTTTTTGGAAATTAATAAATCGTTTAGGCTAGCATCCGCTAGTATATTCCTTTTAATAAGTAGCAGAGGTTAGTGATCGGGAAGTTATTTCTTTGATGCCCACCGATGTGTATAATGAAGGATAAATGCAAAGGTGTGAGCTACTAGTTGCTAATATGAATAAAATAATTTTGTGGAGATAAAAACATAACTATACTTGAAATTATTCCTCTAAGAAGTAATTGTATCATAACCAATGTAGTTTTCCCCAACAACATTTACGACGACACATGTCTCTATGTTATGATGTAGCATAAGCACCCTGCAAACATTTTTAATAACCATCTTTCTTCTCGACTACTCAAATACCTCCATATATTTTGACAATAAACAATTTTCAGTTCTCACATATTTATCATCTAAATATATTATGAAAAATTCCTAGATACCACTAATATCTATTAGTATGCTATTTTATATCACCACTACCCCCTTGGAGTATTAATCAATTTGTGTTTTAAACACCTATCCTAAGTTTAATTCAGCCCATTTTATTTTACCCATGAGTAATTAAATATTAACTATTTAATTACACCTTTTTACATATATCCTAACCACTTATCTACCCCATATCTATTTTATCCATATATCCCCCCTATTTCTCCTCCTCCCAAACCGAGTCGCGGGATATCTCCCATACTTGGGATGATAGGATCACTCTCATCTTCCCGAAATCACCCGTTTGGCCATTTCGAGTCTCTGTTCCCGATCGGCGCCGACCGGTACTCGGTCGATGCCGATTTTTTGGAACGGCGCCGATTTAATCTCGGTCGGCGCCGATTATAAATAGAAGCCCAGAACTCAGTTCTGGTTAGACACAGATTGTAAGAGAGAGAACAAGAGAGTTCCGAACATCAAAATTGAATGTTATCTATCGAGTGAAAGTGAATTTTGTCCAAATCAATCCCTGAGAGGAGCACCGTTACTCTGCTCTTATCACATCAGCATTGCACGTCTCCATTGATTCTCTGGTGACTGTGTTCCTGCATCCAGCACAGGTGGACCCTGGCTAGTGTCTCTCCGGCATTTGCAGATCCTGCAGACGTTGACGATCTTGCCTCTATTTTTCGATTCTCAAACCTTTTCACACGCGCTTTGCCCGGATCGCGCCGATCCACATCGGTCGGCGCCACATCCACATCGATCGCGATCCACATCGATCGCGCGATCCATATCGACATCGATCGATCCGATCCGATCATCGATCGCCGATCATCAAGGTAAAAGGACCCGGGTAACATAGATCCAGTTTTGTTTGCACAGTTTCCTATTTTCTGTTGCTTTCTGTCTGCTGTTTAGATTCTGTTTTATTACTGTGATCAGAAAATCTAGTCCTGTACGTACATCTTTTATCATGTTTGCTTCTTTGCTTAATTAAAAACGTGGACTGACATCCGCCGAGGGAGCTTATCGCTTCCCGGACCCGCTTCTCGGGCAGTCCACCAAAATATCTTTTAACGTGGTCTTTTTCTGTCAAGCACTGGTGTCTTGCAGGTTTCTTGGATCTACTGTGCCGAATTGCTCGTGTGCGCCCGTCTTATCTACATCGGCTTCCTTATCCATCTACATCTTCGGATCTTGTCCATCAGGTATCAATTTCATTTGAGTTTTTCAAGGTTTTTGTGTTTAGTTTGGTACATTAACTTGGACAGGTAACAAGCGCGAAATTCTTGATCTACATTCTGGCACGCCCGGTGGGACCGAACCAAAGTCCCTTATTGGTAAGTTCATCCCTTTTCTAGTTTTGAACTTTGTTCTTTTTTTTTTTTTCCTCGCTGATTTTTCTCAGTTTTTTGAGCATTTCTTCTCATCATTTCAATCTTGCTTTTTAGGTGAAATCATTATCTTGAAATTTTTCTAGTTCCTTAAAATAGAAATTTTTCGTTTTCACCATTATCTGGATATATCTTTCTGGATCTTGTTTGGTGTTTGCTTAACCTTTTCTTGCGGAGCACTTTGCTTGTTCGTGGGATTGTTCGAGGGGAAGAGCTCAACAACGCGCTTTTTGAAGTCCACACACCTTGGAGAGCTAAATCTACAGGTATTTCTCTTTTACGGTGTTTTCTCTTTTTAGGAACTAAAAAAAAAAAAATAAATAAATAAATAAATAAAAAAAAAATTTGTTTGTTTTTTATCACATCCAAACATTTCAATTTTTGGTGCTTAAAAGGAATTTAATCACATTTGGGAAAGAATCTGTTTGACTTGTCTTCATCGAAATCAAACACTTCATTTTTAAGTGCTTAAAAAGAACTCTTTTTTTGTCATTGTTGTTGTATGTTTTTCATCTAGTTTTAATTAGGCTGGAAAATTGATCAAAATCGGTAGTGACACTATTTGATTTTTATTTTTCACCCTTGCACACAAAGCCAAAATCACTAGGTATAAAGCATTTAAACAAAAATTCCTTCCCTGGCCTCGCCTACTTGGAAGTGACATCCAAGAGGAAGAGCCTACGCGGTACTCGGGCCGCTATAAATTCACGGAAGTTCTGGTATATATTGGCAAAGCACCCGACTCCCTTATCGCAGCGGTGTGTGAAGTGCGGGGGTAGGCCCCTATATCAAGCCACGTACTGGTCTTTTACTGAAGTGCCTTCGGGACTCCTCACCAAACATTCCCCAAACCATCCTTAGTTTGGCTATCTGAGTAGTTCCTGTTCTAAAAAGCCTTCCCTAATATTTTCTTTCTTAAAAGCATCAAAATTTAAAGGAGATAATCACCTGTGCTGCTTGAATTGTCTGTGCATTAGTTAGGTCAATCTTCTTTTCTGTGTGTTTATGATGGTCATCACTCGGTTACAATCTAGAAGAATGGCTCAATTGGCCCCTTCTTCTTCCGAGATTACCACTAGTGTGGATGTTTCGGCACCCCCAAATCTTCCTCGGGACCGCTGTTAGTTGGTTCCCCATCCTGGTCATATAATCCTTTCTATCAAGCCAAAGCAACCCCATCACGTCCAGCTTCCCCTAGTCCTTCAGAAATATCATCTGCTTCTGACTTAGAGTATGTTCCTCGTGGGGATCCTGAATTTCAGGCACTCCTTGATCGTAATCCGGTAGCCCTCATGGACTACCTAGTACACAAATCTATTCAAATATCTGATCAAGGACCACCAATCCAACAAGTGTACGATTATCCTCGTGAACCATCCCAGGCTTTTGTAGAACAGTTAGCATCATTTTTCTCACCTCGAGCCACGAAGAGGGTGGCGCACCTGTGCCTCCTTTTTCTCTTCCACCTACCGTATCGACTAGTTCTCAAATAGTCTTACCTATTCCTAATGCCACAGTTACCTCGACTATTCCACAACCTACTTCTGAGAAGTCCTCTTCTCTGGCTATCATGGGTGCGTCTGCGCACCCACATATCACTTGTTAATTCATCTATGCCATCCATTGTATCCCAGGGTCAGTACCTCTTCATGAGTCAACCCCCTTCGACTAGTCAGTTGCTTCCTGCTTCTCGTCCTCCAGTGGGTTTTTCTTCCAATGTTCCGGCAACAGTGACCTTCGCCCATCCTCTAGCATCGGCGCCCTTAATAACTAATCCGGCAGTAAAAAGCCTCTTTCAGGTCTTGTTCCCCACCATGTCCAATCAAATCAACACCCATGTTCCTCAATCTATTCCGATTCAGTCAACAAGCATAGGAGTCCACCAATCACAGGCTCCGTCCGTCATCCAACCTTCATTTTCTCAACCACTTATTATCCCACAGCCTGCCTATACACAGGCTCCTTCACAGCAAATACCTCACCAGGCGTCACCCAGAACACCTGGTTATTCCTCTTATCATCCTATCAATCAACAGATGAATCCCCGTTGACACCTCAACAACATCCACCATCTTGCTTCCTATGTAGGACATGCCACTGTGCCTCCTCCTCAATCTGACGTGGTTCAAATTCTTTTCAAGAAGATCGCAGACTTGGAAGCCTCCACCAAAGGGGCTCGTCCTTCATACTCTTTTGAAGAAGTGTGTAATGAACCCATTCACCCCTCAGTGGCTTTTAAGCCTTATCCTCCCCAATGGGAACTTCCTAAATTTTCAAAATTCCATAGTCGGGAGGACCCTCAACAGCATTTGCGAGCATTCAAACATGCTTGCTACCTCATAGTCCAAGATCAGGAGCTTATGCTCCGTACTTTTCCTATGTCTCTGGCAGGCCCTGCTTTAGACTGGTACAATAACATTCCTCAACATTCCTTGTTTTCTTTCTCTCAATTGGCTCAGATGTTTGTTGAAAACTTTTCAATAAATATCGCCCATAAGATCTCGATCACAGATCTTTATAACATTCGTCAATTCGATGATGAGTCTATTGCAGACTTTGTCGCTCGTTGGAGAGGGATAGTAAATCAGTTGTCTTTCTCCCTTCCTCAACCCCAACAGATCGAGTTGTTTACTCGATCTTGTGCTAATCATATTTCTTCCACTTTAAGGATCCAGACCTTTCATACATTTGAAGAAGCCTTTACGATGGCACGCAAACTTGAGTCTCGCGCCATTGAACAAGGGAAGTTAAAACTTCGCTCTAAGTCTAAACCAGATTTTTCTCGGTTTACCAAATCAAATCCTTCCACTTCTAAAGACAAGAACCAGGGATCCACCAACGCTATCGTATTAAAAACATCACGAGCTGATAATACTTCTAATCAAACACCACGGAGAGACTCCTCATCTTCTCGAAAAGGGTCCTCGTCATCTCGATCTTTCACTTCGTTGGGAGAATCATATGCTTCTATCTTAGAGAAAATGTTGGAAGTTCGCATGATCGAACTTCCCCCCATTCGGAATATTGATGAAAGCCAAGAACGTCCATTCTGGTATAGGGAAAATGATTTCTGTCATTATCATAGAACCAAAGGTCATGACATTGAACGATGTCAGACCTTCAAAAATCTTGTCCAGAAATTCATTGATAGAGGTGAGCTCATTCTGGATAACCCAAATGCTCCCCCAAATCAGGCACTGGATGTTTTTAAACAACCTTTTCCTAATCATTCCCCAAACCATAATGCTTCAGAATCTCAAAAACCAAACACTCATACTATCAGCTTCATCTCTACTGAAGAATCTTCTTCTGAAACTAAGCCATCTGCGAACACATCGACCGAATCAGAACCTCCTTCTACTTCGCTAATCGCTGGGATTCCACCATCTTCAAATAGCTCGTCTTCGAATATTCCTACATTGCTAGATACGGATTCATCTCTCTCTGCTTCCTTGTCTGACCTTCCATCCATACCCGAGACAGTGTCATCCTCATCTGTCTCATCGTCAGACATTCTTTCAGTGCTCGAGGCAATTACATCCCTTCGAGTTTCCACTGCGGATACACCTACTTCTGTTTCTCCCATTTTTGCTGCGACTATGCCATTGGTAAACGTACCTATAGTTGTACCAACTTCAACGGAAGCGTCTTCGATTTTGACTCTTCCTGTTTCCTTTCCTACAGTAGTTTCACCCACAATTACTGTACCAGAAGTAGTTCCTTTGCAAGGAGCTGCTTCTTCATCACTCACTTCTTCCATCACCAATGTTGCTTCGCCCATTAAAGGAAAATCTAAAGAAGTAGCACCGACACCTATACACTCGGTTCCCGAACTTAGACCGAGACAACCAAAATCTAACATTGCATCATCAGCATCTCCCCCTTTGTTTTCTCCGGAAAGGTTACAATCCCCTTATGCGGTTGAAATTGTCACCATCCCTGAAAAGGGAAAGCCTATAGTTCACGTGTTCAAGAATCTGGGTGCTTTCCCACAAAAATCTCTATCTACGCCTCATAAAAGATTGGATTTATCCACTGAGAAGGCATCTTCTCCTGCAAACTTATCAAAACCATCATCTTCTTCTACAACACATTCTTCACCAGCACCTCGAAAAGTGGACTTACCTATTAAAAGGACGTCACCTCCTTTATCAAAATCATCATCTTCATTACCAAAAACCAGGACACCCTTTGTTCCTCCGATTAGACCTACTTTGGGAGCTTCTTCCTCATCTAGATCGACATTATCTAAATCATCAGTAGTTTCGACCAAGCAGCCTCCTTTACTTCTGAAGACCACGACACCTGTTACATCTCCACCATCTTCAAAATCTATTCTAGGGGCTCCTCCTCCATCAAAAACAATCATGTCTCACTTACTTCCACCTCAAGTGCCCAAGGCTGCTCCTCCAGATGTCCAAAAAAATAAGATGATCCCTAAAAAGACTGTCAAACCTAACATGCAAGTCCTTTTACCTCGGCAGTCTGTTAAAGTGGAAGAGGTGCCTTCATCATCCCTGTCCTCATCTTTGTCTAACGGATTCTATACTGAAATCCTTCGCCAACTTATCCAATCTTCATCCATATCTCTTCCTCCGATTAAACCCTATAACCCTAAAGGAGTTAAACCTGCCTGGTTTAACTCTGATTTGATTTGCGCCTACCACCGTACCCCGGGTCATGATACTGAGAGGTGTAAAGCCCTTCAATCTGTTGTCAACAGCCTTTTGGAAGAAAGTGATCTTTTGCTGGAGGATGAGGAACAAGTATCTCCTGTCATCATAGCTCCATCTGAGTCCCAACGATCTACTCAGACCTCTACTTCTAGTGATTCCACTCCAAATGACCTTCCACCTTCTCAAATCGACACAATTCATATCGCCACTAGAACCCAACAGTATGATAATCCATCCTCATCAACAGCATCTCGACCACGGGTTGTCATTTCTGCAGCCCCCGAAGGAATTTCTCCTTCCTCATTAGCCTCGAGACCCCGAGTCTCTATTCGTGCTGCACCTCGGGCTCAAGTTCCCGTATCAGTTGAGGAGAGTGTTATGAAACAACTCACCCAGGCTCCGGTCAAAATGTCTCTTTTTGACCTCATTCAATCCTCTCCGCAACATCGCCAGGCTCTGATTGATAATCTGCGTCGCATCGCAGTGAATTCAGATGAGCCCCAGCCTTTCGAGATGGTTGTTGGATTGAATAGACCATCAACCACCATTTCTTTTGAAGACTCAGAAATTCCTTCCCTTTCTTCCGAGGATTTAGAGGCTCCCCTCTTTATCACAGTCCAGATCGACAACACTACATTAAAACGCATTATGATCGACAGTGGAGCTGCACTTAATGTCATCTCCTCACACACATTCGAACAGCTTAAGTTACCAAAGAACGTAGTGTCACCCCCGCCTTTCGCTCTTCGATCATTTAACGATCAGCTAGCAGTTACTTTAGGAACTGTGGTCCTACCCATTCGAGTAGGTAAGAAGCTGCTTCACGAACTCTTTTACATTGTTGAAGGGAAATTCCACTATAATATGATCCTCGGACGCTCCTGGATTCGTGCAATGCATTGTGTCCCATCCACCCTCCATCGATGCTTAAAATATCAATATGAGGGCAAAATCTATACTCATCCAGGAGATCCTTTTCCTTCCGCACAATGTGACATGACCACAGGGTCTGCCCCTCTAAAGGAAAATGCTTGTTCTCCTGATGGGGCCTCATCTTCTTCCATACCTGCAACCAAACTACCGGATTTACAAAATCTAGAAGAGACATTGCAGCGTTTCTCACTGGGAGAGCTTCCTCTCCTTTCTTTTGACACCCATCTCAAACCTAGTGAGTATGGTAGACCAGACAAACAACCTGAATATCAGCCAGGTCTCGGTCGCATCGTCACCATTGGTCTACGCCCAATCAACAGACTAATTTCATCTACGGTGGTCTTGATACGCCTCACTATCACCCGGATTCTCCTCCTAGGGCCAAACCTTATTTAACAGGGTTCGATTGTCTACAGAATCCCACGTTTGCAAAAACTTATTTATATCGATGCGCGTGGAAGGGCTTTGGCCTGGGAAAATATGAACAAGGTGTGCATGACCTCACATCCATTCCAACTCTCATGCCACATCAAAAATTTGGTTTAGGATTTAAACCTCTTTCAAAAGCCACCATCACTGTTCTCGATGAGCCTCTTCCTATTGAGGAACCATCTTCTCCCGCTAGGTCAGAAGCATCACTCGATGTGGACGACGCCATTTCCATCCCGTCTAACTTTTTTTTTTAGTCAATACCATTTCCTTAGGACCACTAACCTATAAGACTAATGACACGTCCACTTCCATACCGTTAGTTTTCCCTGAAATAGTTGGAGACGACTCTCCTACTATCAACACTATCCACTGTGCGGATGATGATTCTGTTCTCACCTATCTGGGGGCAGAGGATTCTTATCTTCCTAAGACCATTCCTTCCGACACGTCTACGCTTCTCAACGAAGCCACTGTCGACCTTAATATAGGGACTTCTAAAGACCCTCGCATCATTAAGGTCGGCCAATCCCTTAATCCACAGGAGTTAGGAGATTTTACCACTTTTCTTTCCAACCATCGTCAAGCCTTTGCTTGGTCATATGAGGATATGCCCGGACTCGATCCCGATATCGTGGTTCACAATATCGTTACTCTTCCCGACATTAAACCGGTTAAACAAAAATTGCGTAAAATGCACCCTAGAGTAGCCCTGCTTGTTAAAGAAGAGTTACAGCGCTTGCTCTCGGCTAATTTCATCCAACCCATCGATTATCCACAATGGGTTTCCAATGTAGTACCAGTAACTAAAGCCACTGGGAAAATTTGAATTTGTACCGACTTCCGGGATCTCAATCTTGCTTGTCCAAAAGATGATTTTCCTCTACCTAATATCGACCAACTCGTGGATTTAACTGCGGGTCATGAGATGCTTTCTCTTATGGATGGTTTCTCTGGGTATAATCAAATTCTCATCGCACCAGAAGACCAACATAAGACTTCTTTCATAACTCCTTGGGGGACCTTTTGTTATCGTGTCATGCCCTTCGGTCTTAAGAACGCAGGAGCAACCTATCAACGAGCAATGACCTACATCTTCCATGATCTCTTACACAAAACTGTGGAAGATTACGTCGACGATCTCCTCGGTAAATCAAAACGTCGTCAGGATCATCTTTTCATTCTTGCACCTCTCTTTGAGAGGCTTATTCACTTTTGTCTTCGTCTAAATCCATCTAAGTGTGTGTTTGGCGTTCTCACTGGTAAACTTTTAGGCTTTATCATTTCCATTAGGGGTATTGAAGTGGACCCCAAAAATAAAAGCTATCCTTGAGATGCCTTCCCCTTCTAACTTAAAGCAACTCCGCAGTCTCCAAGGACGTCTTCAATCAGTGCGTCGTTTTATTTCACAATTGTCGGACCGTTGTCAACCTTTTCATCATCTCCTCCAGTAAGAATGTTCATTTTGAATGGGATGAGCATTGCCAAAAGGCCTTTGATGATCTCAAAGCTTATCTTCTTTCTCCACCTGTGCTTACACCTCCACGCGAGGGGGAGCCTTTCTATCTTTATATCTCTGTGACTGACCATGCTCTGGGAGCCATGATCTCGCATCGGGACACTTGCGGTAAAGAACAAGCTATCTATTACATCAGTCGCACCCTCCATGAGTATGAAACACGTTATTCCAAAGCTGAAAAGCTGTGTTGTGCTCTCTTCTTCGCAACTTCTAAGCTTCGTCATTACCTCCTTAATCACAAAACTTACATTGTCACAAGTGTCAATCCACTCAAGACAATTCATGCGAAGCCTTATCACAATGATCGTATCACTCGTTGGCTCATGCTTATGACAGAATTTGACCTCGAGTTTATCCCACAAAAGTCTATCAAGGGTCAGGTTATTGCAGATCAATTAGCTGATGCTCCTCTTCCGGACACTCAAAACCCCCTTGCTCAATTCCCCGATGAATATATCCAACAAATTGATTTTGGTCTATCTCCATTTAAAGTAAAGCTCTTCTTTGATGGATCCAAATGTCAGCAAGGGGGAGGTGCAGGTTTCGTGATGATTCCTCCTTGGGGTACGCCTATCCCTGTCGCACACAAATTAAACTTTGAGTGCACCAATAATATGGCTGAATATGAAGCTCTTGTCTTGGGTCTTCAAAATGCCATTAATCTCGGCGCTCGTCATATTGACATCTTTGGTGATTCTGAACTCATCGTTAATCAAGTCACAGGCATCTATCAATGCAAGAATGATGTCCTTCAAAAATATCGTGATATCGTTCTTGTTCAACTCCAATCTTTCGATAAATTCACTATCCAAGCCATTCCTCACACTGCGAATCGATTCGCGGATACAATGGCTTCGTTAGCTTCACTTATCCCACCTTTTACCGACGACTCGCGACTTTATGTGGCTGTGCAATGATTAGATCAACCATCTCATCTTCGGCAACTAACTTTAATCCATGCTGTCACAACCGATACTCAGGATGAGTGGTATCAATAGATCGTTGATTATCTATCTCATTCGGTCCTGCCTCCAGATCTGACTACCAATGGTAGAAGATCTTTTATCCAACGCGCTAATCGCTATACTATTCTAGGCGGGATCCTCTACAAACGCAGCTTTGATGGTATTTTGCTTCGATGCCTCAAAACCCGTGAATCATCTAAAGCTATCCAGGAGGTCCATGACGGTATCTGTGGTGGACATTTTAGTGGCTTGGCTGTGGCTAAACGCATCTTACGTTTGGGATATTATTGGCCTTCTCTTAATCGAGATTGTTGTGAATACACTAAGAAATGTGTCAAGTGTCAACAACATTCCAATCTCACACATATCCCTAGTCAAGCTTTACAACCTGCGCGGATTTGTGGCCTTTTTCGCAATGGGGTCTTGATCTCATTGGTCTCATCAATCCCCGTTCTTCACAGCGTCATCATTCTATCATTACTGCCACGGAATACTTTACTAAGTGGGTGGAGGCTATCCCTCTTTCTTCAACAAAGGCTAAACCCATAGTTGATTTTGTCTATCAACACATCATTTGTCGCTTTGGCGTTCCACACAAACTCATCACAGATAACGGTAAGTCTTTCAAGAACGTTGATTTGCAGAACCTCTGCGATGCTTTCAATATCAAGCTCAGCTTTTCCTCTCCATACTATCCGCAAGCTAATGGCCAGGCCGAAGCTTCCAATAAAACTTTGCGTAATATCCTCGCAAAGGTAACTAGTCGAGCTGGTAGGGATTGGCATTTACATATCCCTTTTGCTCTCTGGGCTTATCGGACTAGCATTCGTACTCCTACGGGTGCTACTCCCTTCTCTCTCGTCTATGGGTCTGAGGTTGTTCTTCCTTTGGAAGTCCAAATCCCATCTCTCCGTGTTTCTCTCAGAGAATTCGTCTCTGATGAGGACTATCGTCAAAATCGTCTAGCACAACTTGAATTATTAGATGAGCGGCGTCTCAACGCTCTTGAACATCATCAAGTCTATCTTGAGCGTGTCAAACGTGCTTATAACAAGCACTTGCAGCACCGTGACTTCAAAATTGGTGATCTTGTTCTTAAAGAAAACCAAAATGTCACTACACTCGAAAGGAGTCAACGTGGTAAGTTTGCTCCCAACTGGATGGGCCCGTACATTATCACTCATAAATATGGGTCTGGGGCTTATCGTTTATCTTCCATGGATGGTATACCTGAAGTGGAACCTCTTAATGCTTTGCATCTACGGCCCTTCTACTGTTAAAATCTATCTTACACAAATTTAGTCGCAAGACAGATCTTTCATCCATCTAACAACTAGTCATATACTTTCATGGTGATTCGGAACTATGTGGTTCTCCGCCTATTGCCTCTTTTTCCTTAAATATGAGTATCGCGGCTCTACTCATTGCATTTTTCTTTTGGATATGTTCCTCCTCATGGTAGGAATACCTTAATCACCGTTTCATCTGTCCCAAGTGCTTATCTTAATCGGATCTACTCGGGGCATGCGTGCATGTTCTTTTATGTTTTCTTTCCCTCTATCTGATCTATCTAGGTCTAAACTCAGCTTCTTCCAAAAGGATTTTCAAAAAAAAAAAAAAAAAAAAAAAAAATGTTATCCAAAAAAAAAAAGATAGACTGATCCCTTGAAGGACAGCTATCCATATATTATGAACTGAATCAAAAAAATATAGACCATGCCCTCGAAGGATGGCTATCATTAAAATTCAAAATACAGACCGCTCCCTTGAAGGACGGCTGTTTCTCAAAGCACCACTCAAGGCTTCTTGCATTGATCAGCCTTTCAGTCAGTTTGTACACTTTTTAGCATCGCTGAAAGACTTCCCGTATTGATCAGTCTTTCCATATCTAGCAAACTTCCCGCATTGATCAGTTTGCTTTTCTGCCAAAATCATGAAGCTGAGATTTAAGACCTTTTGTCGATCATATGGAGAATCCTATTTTCCCAGTATGAACATGTATTCTGTCCCTTGTACATTTCGACAAGATACTTACTTACTGCTCTTTCCGTTTCCATCCTAAATCTGGTTTGCGGCTAGTTAGTGTCAGGTTTATTTTAACCTCATATAGGGCCTTGTATGCATGGTCTTTTGGTTTCCTATCCAGATTCTATTTATGGTCGGTTGGGAGTCTGATTTATCATTTTTCTTCATATTTGGGTGTATTCCTTTATTTCTAATCAAGGTCGTTCTCACTACGTCCTTGACTCTCACCAAGAGTCTTTCCAATTATTTCATCCAGTTAACTTAACATTTAACATGTTAATCAAACTCTATCATTTATCTAAAATTCATCTGATCTACTTTGTCCAATACATATCTCATCGCCTCTATCTATTTTCATCAAAATATAATTAAAATCTCAAAAATATCAAATCCATTCCAGCTATTACCTCCTATCTATCTATCACATCGTCTAATCATCTATCCATGTCACATTACATCTATCTATATCTATTTTCTCATCCAAATTAAATCCACATACCAATCACATCAAATTACATCTATTTTTATCCTCTATCAGTCTATATCTATCCAATCACATCAAATTACATCTATTTTTATCCTCTATCAGTCTATATCTATTCAATCACATCAAATTACATCTATTTTTATCCTCTATCAGTCTATATCTATTCAAACACATCAAATCACATCTATTTATATCCTCTATCAGTCTATATCTATCCAATCACATCAAATCACATCTATTTATATCCTCTATCAAGTCTATATCTATCCAATCACATCTATTCATCATCTATCAGTCTCTATCTATATCCATCTATCCATGTATATCAAAATCAAAAGCATGAGAACAATTATATGACAAATGAAATGATGAATCTATATATACATGTGTGTCTGTACAACAAAAAATGGGTGGCTTTCAATCAAGCCATCTATAAAATGCCTTCCAATCGAGGCTACATCACTACATCAATCTCTATATCGTGAAATCTGATGCGTGGAGGACACTATCTCCTCCACCCTCCTCTGGACCAGGCTGTCTCCCCTGGCCGCCGCCTATCGAGCTAGACGCACCTGCTGCTGGAGGCCTCTGCACACCTCGGTCTCTCCCGGTGCTCCCTCCCTCTGATGCCCCGCTCGCGGTGGCTGTCGCTGATCTCCTCCTTGCCCCGTAACGGGGCACATCTGGGGCATGCTGTGCTAGGGCATCCTCGTAATATCTCACCTCAGCGAGGAGAGACTGATAGGTACTCAAGCTCACGGTACCCGGTGCTCGTAATGCTGCTGCTGCTGCTGTGGGGCTTTGGTGCTGCTTGGTGGTGCTCCTAGGGTCGTACCCTATGTACCCGACTCTGACATGGTACCTGTCTCCCCATATTTGGCCCTGAGGGCCTCCCTATGTCGAAGGTAGCGATCCCTCTGCTGGATCGCTATATCTCACTCCTGGTGAGCGGTGTCTCTCTCCAAAATTAGGGCATCCCTCTCCTCTGTCAGAGCTCTGATCTCCTCGAGAGCCACCTGGTGTGTCTGCGTCAGGGTGGCATGCTCTCCCTCCAATCTCTCTAGCACTGTAGCCATATCCTCCTCATCGGCATCTATAGATGCCGGAAGGTGTCGTGGTAGCTCTGTAGCATACCATGCCGCATAACCATCATCCACCCCTGCGTCATCATCACTGTCAGTGGAGGGTGGGGCCTCTCTCAATGGATCTGCAGATCAAAATCGGCAGATCAGTCTCCCTGCTATCTCACCTATAAGGCCTGTAAGTAGTCGGCACTGTATCTGCACTAGGCCGAACTGTCTCAATACCCGCACAAATGGGACTCGCTCCCACATATCAGGCCTGCGGCCCCTAACCACCCTGCTCCGTCTCAATGCCACCAAGTGAGCATCCTGACCAGCCCATGTCGGAAATACCCGATATGGCCTCCAGATAACCTGATCCGGTGTCAGCGTCCTGAAACGCTCGGTATACCAATCTGCGGATCTCCCTGTATCTCCCGGGGCCATATCGGCCCGCCATCGCCGGAATCCATAATCAATAGACCCCACTGCTGCTGGCATCCAAGGAAGCCCGGATGGCCTGATCACTGCTATATGCTCATATGCCCAGCAATGGAGCACAAAACTGACATCGATACCTGTCCTCCGGCCAGTGGTATACATCCATAGCTCATGATATATCTGAGCTATCAAGGCATCAGCAAATGCGAATACCTGTCTGAACTGCAAGATGTCACACACGCAATCTAATAATAACAATGGGAATCTCCCACCTCCCGAATCTGGTAAAGCAAAATAAGAGATCGCCATCTGAATCAATGCTATCCGTCTGCTCCTGGGCACATCCTGTCTGTACTGCGAGGCTATCCTCACCCCACCGGACGCTATCTCTGAATCATCTGCCCTGTCTCCATACAATCGAACTAGGGCCCTCTGCTGCTGCTCTCGTGGCGTGATCTCTATCGGATCCCCAGTGATCGGCAGCCTCAAAATCCTATATATGTCCTCGTGGGTGATGGTCATCTCACCCGTCCTGAACCAAAAAGTGCAAGTCTGGCTATCCCATCGTCGCACTAATGCCCGCATCAACTCTACATCTCGCGGCACTCGTCTGTAATACCGAAAACCCCCGAGCCCGGCTAACTCTAAGTGGCGCCAATCTGCATCAGTGACGTCAGGGAGAATGGTCTCCAGTAGCTCGGGAATCACATCCCTCATGTGTAGTACCTCTCGTGCCTGCATTCACGACATCAAGAGCGATGTTAGCTTCATATTTACCTAAATCTGAACATCCAAAAAAAAAATTTATCATCTTCATTTAACACTTCATTTCATCGGCGTCGATTATATACAATCGACGTCGATCTACTAAAGTCGACGCCGATTGAATTCAATCGGCGCCGCTCTAATAAAATCGCGCCGATTATACCAATCGACGCCGATTGCGGGGCCGGACTTAAATCAGACTCTGGCCTCCCCAAAAAAAAAATCAAAAAAAACAAAAAAAAAAAAAAAATAAAATAACGATAATCACGAGTCAGGAGAAACCACTTACCCCAGGTCGTGTCCTCCTCCGCTTCTGACCACTTCCAGAGGCTTCCATGATGCTCAAATCCAATTTTTGACTCTCTCTGAATCAATCGTCACGGTGTAAATAAATCGTTTACGTTTTCCGTTCACATATTTATATGTGCTATAAACGGTCGGCGCCGATTTTTTGGGTCGGCGCCGTTTACTTGGGTCGGCGCCGATTAGTGTGATCACCGCCGATTTTCCATATCTGCTTGCCATAGTGTTGATGCTTGGCCTTATTTATCTGATCATTATTGTGCACTGAATGTTGCCTTTTGGCACATCTTTTCGATATTACCGTCCATTTCGAGTTTGTTCCCTTTGCGTGGAACACTCACTTTTTTTTGCCGCTTAGGGTTCACGGGTCTGTAGGCACTAACGTCGTCTGCTGCAGACCGTCTAATTGTCCCTACCAATGTGTCTCTCTTTAGAGGCTGACTATTTTGCAGCCCTCCTTACACTCATGGGTCTGTAGGTACTAACGTCGTCTCATGAGGAGACCGTCTAGATTGCCCTACCAATGTGAGTTCTTTAGGTTGCTGCCTTTTTATTTATTTTTGTGCATCATTAATGATCAGATCTACTCCAGACATCCAGCTGGGGCATCCTGCGTTTTCATCTACCTCTTTCAAACTTGGGATCGTTTGTTCTATCACCCATCCCATCCCTAGTTTGAGGGGGATCACATCATCACTTTTTCTTCCTTTCTTCCACCTCCTTGTTTTTGTCTCACAACTTTGCTTATCGCAAGTTACTTGACAAAAAGGGGCAAAATGTAGACACTTAAAATTGGTTACTCAATTTAGTGTCCCTCACATTCGTTTATCTTCTCAGGTAACCTGGGGCACGTTTATATCACCACTACCCCCTTGGAGTATTAATCAATTTGTGATTTAAACACCTATCCTAAGTTTAATTCACCCCATTTTGTTTCACCCATGAGTAATTAAATATTAACTATTTAATTACACCTTTTTACATATATCCTAACCACTTATCTACCCCATATCTATTTTATCCATATATCCCCCCTATTTCTCCTCCTCCCAAACCGAGTCGCGGGATATCTCCCGTACTTGGGATGATAGGATCATTCTCATCTTCCCAGAAATCACCCGTTTGGCCATTTCGGGAGTCTGTTCCCCGATCGGCGCCGACCGGTACTCGGTCGACGCCGATTTTTCGGAACGGCGCCGATTTAATCTCGGTCGGCGCCGATTACAAATAGAAGCCCAGAACTCAGTTCTGGTTAGACACAGATTGTAAGAGAGAGAACGAGAGAGTTCCGAACATCAATTTTGAGTTTAATCTATCGAGTGAAAGTGAATCTTGTCCAAATCAATCCCTGAGAGGAGCACCGTTACTCTGCTCTTATCACATCAGCATTGCACGTCTCCATTGATTCTCTGGTGACTGTGTTCCTGCATCCAGCACAGGTGGACCCTGGCCAGTGTCTCTCCGGCATTTGCAGATCCTGCAGACGTTGACGATCTTGCCTCTGTTTTCTGATTCTCAAACCTTTTCGCACGCTGCCCCGGATCGACGCCGATCCACATCAGTCGACGCCGATCCACATCAGTCGACGCCGATCCACATAAGTCGATGCCGATCCATCAGTCGACGCCGATCATACTGCAGACAGGTAAAAGGACCCGGGTAACATAGATCCAGTTTTGTTTGCATAGTTTCTGTTTTCTGTTGCTTTCCGTCTCTTTGTTTAGATTCTGTTTTATTACTGTGATCAGAAAATCTAGTCCTGTACGTACATCTTTTATCATGTTTGCTTCTTTGCTTAATTAAAAACGTGGACTGACATCCGCCGAGGGAGCTTATCGCTTCCCGGACCCGCTTCTCGGGCAGTCCACCAAAATATCTTTTAACGTGGTCTTTTTCTATCAAGCACTGGTGTCTTGCAGGTTTCTTGGATCTACTGTGCCGAATTGCTCGTGTGCGCCCGTCTTATCTACATCGGCTTCCTTATCCATCTACATCTTCGGATCTTGTCCATCGTATCAATTTCATTTGAGTTACTACCAATCTAACATTAAAGAGATATTTATTTACATTTCTCGAAAGGAAACCTAGGAGACATAGAGACTAATGACCACTAGGTTTCTGCTCAATAAATAGAAAAACAACATAAGACATGTAGAGTTGTTCATTAACACCTACTAAAAAGAATAGCCTAGTGCCCTATAAAATCTAAGTATATATTATTTTAAATCCATGGTGTTGCAAAAAAATCATTCTAATGGAGCTTAGCGGTCACTAATTTATTTCCTATCTATAAGTTACTCTAAAATTCTTGTCAAGAGGAAAATTATATTTCTAGAGTAAAACGTAACTAACACCAAAATATTGACGATCACAAGATATATTAGAAATTTCATGCCACGTGTCAACATTTTAGTGGATTGCGATTCTGACTTAATATGGAAGATTTTTATAGGTTAACAAAGTATTTTTAATTCTATCACTAATTAAAATATTCTTATTAATTGTGTCAATTATATAGTTGTTTGATTAATTTTTTGAAAGTTGCAAGGTGTCACATTTAATTGGATTTTTTTAAAATTAACATGCACTATATTTAGAAAATATCAAATTCAAATTTGATTAAAATTCATAATAAATGTGTGTATATCGCTCTCTTAAACTTTAAACCTTTGTTTAGAAATGTTCAATTCTATTTTCTAATTTCTTTTTTATTTTTCTGAAATTAATTTTTTCATTTTTACGTGAGTTCACAAAGAAACAATTGTCATTGTCCCACTCGTTATTAAAGTAAAATTACTAAATTTTATTTCCATGTATCCCACGTTATCCCTTGAATTAAATGTAAATATTAACGAGGGGTAAATTCAATGTTTGATATGTGAAATCCCCCACATTAAATGCAAATATTTGAAATTTCAAAATTCCGCACTTTAACCTAATGAAGGGGAAATTCAAATTTTGAATTTTTCTTATCCCCCATTTTTAGTTTTTTGAATTTCTTTCGTCGAATGCATTGGGAAAAAATTAAACACCCCATAGAAATATATATTAGGGTTTATTTTTATTTTGAAATCGCAGAAAAGAAACTCTTGAAATCCGAATACAACATCCACGTGCACTAATTTATTGGTCCGAGAGCTCGAATCCTCGTTATTTTTTGGGATGGAAAGTTGAGGTAGTGATTATAATCTAGTTTGGGGGTGTACAAACGAGGAAATAAATAATGATTGTGCATAGATAAAAATTACGAGTGTAGAGCAGGAGGCCCATCAAGGATGGAGTCAAAAGAGGCAAGAAAAAGAGGTTGCATATAGAATCTTGTAGATAGTTTATTTAAGAGAGAATACGAGCTTTCACAAACATTATCAAGCACGTAAAAATTTTAGATACTACTAAAACATGTATTATCAAAAGCATCTATGTTATTGTATATGTACCTTAGTTGATGGAGAGAACTTTTAATTACTCGTATTCACTTAGTTCTTGTGTTTTACACCATAATCCAACCCCGCATTTCCCTCCACCTCCTTTGTAGTTCCATTTGATCTCCTTAGAAACATGTGTTATTTTGTCTGCGAAAGAATTTTTTTCCTTCCCTGACCGAAGAAAATGTAATCCCTTTTACAATATTTATTCTTTTGGAAAACCCATTTTTATGTTCTACCATAGCCCATGTATTTGTGTCAATTAAACGGGTTCCCTTTTTATCCCTTATATGTGTCTCTTTGGTTAATGTTTTGTGGAATTTTTTAATCCTTCTTGCGTTTATTCTTTCATGTAAGTGGTGCAATCTATCCCCATTTGCAAAATCGTAATGGTTTGATTTAGTATAGTTTATGTAATCATTTTCAACACCTTTAATAATTTTTTAATATGAAAAAAAAATCGTGACTAATTATTTCGATGTTCATTATTTACATGATTTCCACGTTGATATATATTTAATTATATTCATTCTTCCATGTAGAAATAGTCAAAAGTAATGCCTTTAGAAATATTTTTTATATTTTGTAAAAGTTAAGAATATTATATGTACTCATAAATATTATTAAATATAAATTTTAATAATTTTATTTACACACATATATTTCTTTTTGTGGACCTTATGATATGCCATATATTTTTATTATTCTACATATCATTGGTTGAGTTTAGAAGTTTTTGAAATATATTAATACAAGATTGTACTCATATATTTATGTATCTTTTTTGTAAATTCAATCAAGAAAAAATGTTGTGTATCCTATCTCGCTTTCGGTATAAGGTTTTTTTGCAAAAAAATTCGTGTAGAAAATAATTAGTAACGACTTACTTGATAAGCCGAGCCAACCTTAAGTAAAAGTTTTTAAATTCTCCAATACCATATTCCTATAATAGTAGCCACTAAGGTAGATGTTTATGACATTTCTTATCTATTACAAGATAAAAAATATTCCAAGCTAAGACAAATATTAAAGATTTTCTTGAATACATTTATTCAAATAAGAATGGATATTATCGATGCTAAGATATTTGTTAAATCACATAGGATACAACTAGTAATGACTCATCTCGAAAAATGAGCTAAGAACCATTATTATATTTATTTTTTCGTATTATGATATCTAAATAATAGCATGGTATTCGAAGACTAGTGGCCACTAATGTTGAATATTATTAAATAGAATTGGTGTGATATAACCAAGACTTGAGGTTAATGACTGCTAAGATAGTTGTTGCCTTACATATAGGACAGTTAGTAACAATCCGACTGAAAAACTAACTAAGCTCCATTATTATATTTAGATTTTACAATAATACCTTCTAAGATTGGAAACCACTAGGGTGGATGTTTAATTTATTTATTTGATGTTCCAAGACAACAAATATTCCAAGACAAGACAAATTTTAATGATTTTCTTGAATACACATATACCAAAATGAAATTTTTAGCCTAGCGATGCCACTGAGTTAAATATGTTATTCAAAATCTATCACATGATATTTGAATCCTAGAGGCCGCTAAGGTCATAGATTATTTCACTGCATTGGAGTAACATAACTAAGATTTGATATTCGTAGCCACTAGGATAATTGTTTTCTTGCATTCAAGATAATGAGTAATGAATCGACTGAAAACTAAAAACTAAACTAAGCTCCAACATAATTTTTAGCCTAGTAGCCTCTAAGTAAAACATGTTATTCAAATTTTATTACATGATATTCCTATCCTAACATGATATTTAAAGCCTAGAGGTCGCTAAGGTTGAAGATAATTACATAGCATTGTGGAAAATCACCAAAACTTGAGGTTTGCAACTACTAGGTTATTTTTTGTGTTGCATATAAGACAAGTAGTAACAAATCGACTAAAAAAATACCCCGCTTCATTATTATATTTAAATTTTACAAGACCATATTCGAAGACGAGTGACTATAAGGGTGGATGCTTACTACATTTCTTTGATGTTCCAAGATAAGAGAAGACAAAAATATTCCAAGACAAGACAAATATTTACCACTTTCCTGAATACATGTAAATAAAGAAAACAATTTAAGCCTAGCGACCACTGAGTTCAATATAATATTTGAATTCAGTTGGATGAGATTCGAAACCTAGCAGCTGTAAATGTCAGAGACTATCAAGAAATGTTTTTACAACTTATCAAAGACACGAGGCTAGAGGCCGCTAGGATAATTACAAAAAATCATGTCAGGATTCTAATATCATGTGATAGGATTTTAATATCATGTTCTACCTAGTGGGCACAAGGCTTACGATTACATGTTTGACTACGTGTATTTAAAAATTCATAAGGA